>CM073764.1:83695082-84311190 GCA_037127475.1 Arma custos | reverse complement strand
ATGTTCCTCCCCAAGGGACATCAGGTCCAGAACCTACTACCGCTCCTCCTGCAGAACCTATCGCGGAAAAGAATCCAAAAGGAAAAGGTCACCAGGGCAAAGGTTCAAGAAGCAAAAGATCCAAACAACATCGCATTAAGAAGAACGAAGAATGGGATCATGCTAAACAGGATAGTTGGAAGAAATTCCTCGAGTCACTCCGAGTTCAACAACCGATAGAATTAAATATTGCCAAATTGTATATTAACTTAGATTCAACCTTTAAACTAGGATGTTTATAATTTTCGTATTTGCGAAGTTATGTTTAAATGACTTACTGCCATTTCATTGGTTCACGAAGGAGAGGGGGAGTAAGGTATAAGGGAAGGGATGGCTTAAGCCCGTAACGGCATAGAATTTTGTCAAGTCACTCTCATCTGAACGGCACCTGAGTCAGGACATCCCCGCTTACCTCTTCTCTCTCCATTATAAGGCTTGTATTAGAATATTGTATAATTGTATGGTAATGAATAAGTATTGCATGTTATAGTGTCTATGTATATATATATAAAATTTGAGAATATATTTTATTTTGGGTTCCTCGTTTTGTAATTGGCCTCATTTTTCTCCTGCTTTCGGTCCATGAACTTTATTAAATATATTTTATATCATTTAGGGAGAAGGGTCATTACACATTGATGCCGAAGTCAGTCGGCTGACTGACATCATCCGGGACGCGGAGGAGCAATCCCTCCGAAGGAAGACAATGGTGAGAAGACCGGTCCCATGGTGGACGCCGGACCTAACCACCCTCAAGAGACAGCTCTACAGGGCCTGGTGGTTGTACCAGAAGTGCAGATGTGAGGTGAGACACACTGCACTTCGGGATGAGTACAGGCGCAGGTTGGTTACCTATCGGAACAGGGTCCGTACGGAAAAGAGGAAATCCTGGGAGGAATTCATAGCAGAAGAGACCCAGAAGAATCCCTGGGGTATACCGTTTAGGGTCACTCTGGGCAAGCTCTCGCCCATGCATACGATAGCGGCCCTGCGGATTGGTGAGGAAAGAGCGGTCTCCATGGAGGAGGCTGCACAGATCTTCATTAAGAGTACATACCCTAGGGACGACCCTAGTCAGGACACCCAGGAGCAGGAGATGATCCGGCAGACCACGGATTACCGACCGGGAACCGACCTGTGCCCACCATGGGGCATCTGGGACCTCCGTAGGGCCGTGGGCAAACAACGCGCGGGGCGCACTCCAGGACTGGATAAGGTGGACGCCTCCATGCTGAAGGAAGCTATCCCTTTCATCGAGGAACGGCTGCTCAGGTTATATAATGCCTGCTTGGATAAGGGATACTTTCCGAGGCAATGGAGGAATGCAGATCTGAGATTGCTCTACAAGGGAGGGGGCAAAGATAAGGAGCTGCCGAGCTTCTACAGGCCTATCTGCCTTTTTCCTGTGAAGAGTAAAGTCCTGGAGGGTCTCATCATGACCAGCCAGCGTCCCACACTCAGCAGGGCTGGTCACCCACGGCAGTACGGATCGACCAAAGGCAGGTGAACTGCTGTCGTGCTTCTGCAGGTACATAATGACGCTGAAAGCGAGGGCGGAGAAGTATGTCATGTTAGTCCTCTTTGACATAACATCTGCCTTCGACAGTGTGTGGTGGCCAAGCGTCCTGCAGCAGCTTCAGAGGCGCCGAGCAATATCTTCGCCCTGGTGAAGAGCTACCTCGAGGACGGACGAGTCATGGTCCGAGGTAGCTACCACAGGCACGAGGATAGGGTGGAGCGAGGATGCCCACAGTGTTCGGTCTTAGGACTGGCCATGTGGAAGCTGATGTTCGACGAGTTGCTCGGCGTCCTAGAGGAAGAGCGGTTCCCTGCCACGGCATATGTGGATGACCTCGCTGCGATTGTCTACTCGAATAGCAGAGCCGGGATCTTAGTAGAGGCCGAGAGATGTGCCAGCTTGGTGAGTGCATGGTGTGAGAGGAGGGCGCTAAGGATAAGACACAGGCCGTTCTATTGCGAGGAAGAACGGACAGGGCTCACCCTATCACATTCAATGTAAACCAACAAAGAATCAGGGCAAGTGAGGTGGTTACTTACCTTGGAGTCCGGATAGGAAGGAACTTGGACGTGACCCCACACTTGGACCACCTGGCGACAAGGGTGAGCTGGACGATGAACGGCCTTAGTCGGATTGGCAGCGCCTTTTGGGGCCTCAGGTACCCAGTCAGTATGACAATCTACAAAGGAGTTACCCTGGGTATCTTGAGGTACGCGTCCCCCTTCTGGAGCAAGAATGTCACACAGCAGCAACGGTACTGGCAAGAAGAAAGCTGGCAACGGCACAGAGAACGGCTCTGCTGCGAGTGACCAGGGCGTATAGGACAATATCCCATGAGGTGGTGCAGATCCTCGCGGGAGGTATGCCTGTAGACCTCCTGTTGGAAGAAGATGCTACTAAGCATGAGGTGAAGAGAAGAGGCTTGGCAGCTCTTCCAGAACATATGCAAGTGAGGATCCGGACGAACCCGAACGGATGGAAGGACGGGCTCAAGAAGGACTCACTGACGGAATGGAATGGACGGTGGGTGACATCCTTAAAAGGGAGCACCCTTAGGAAATACTTCCCCACCGTAGAATCAAGATCATATAGTAGCATCATGCACCGCATACGACGCCCAGCGCACGAGGTTATCCAGGAAAACGGGAATCTACGATATTACTGAGGACGTGGTGGAGGCGAACTACGCAAGTTTCAGGAAATACGTATACGGATGGAAGGAGACAGTAGGACCGGCCCACTTCCTGATCACCAGGAGAGGACCGGCACCGGGAACCGGACCAACCTTAGAAGGGCTCCGATGAATGACAGGCTGAAGGAAGAAGAGGAGGATAAGGATAAGGTGTACAACCGTGCATCGGGCTACACCAGTCATGGGCAAAGTACGGCCTGCGGGCCAAGTGCGGCCCTCGGGCTAGTCTGATCCGGCCCGCGACACAATTTTGATTTACCCCTAAAATTAATTGCACATAGGAAGTGATAATATTTTTTGTGCAGCTATAATAGTTAACGGGAGCCTTAGGTATGGTATTATCGCATCTAACACTAACTGAGTTTGCATCGCGTGTTTTCTTTCCGTAGAAAATGTATGTATATCGGTAGTATGGCGATTTAGTGCGATGCGTGTGGCCTGTCCTGTAGATCGTTCGGTGTTGCTCGGTCAAGTTCGGGATGAATCGGCGCTAGCAATATTGTTTTGTCCGTCGGCTGTTCTCAAGGTCAGTGTAGTTCAGACAGTCACGTAGGCCACGTCACCTCTGCAACTCTTAGTCTGACTTGTATTTATATAGTTGAGTTTGTCGGTAGTGTGCTTTTTGACCAGTACAATGGCAACTAAAAAACGTAAAGTTGATTCAGAATGTCGTGTTTTTAAAGATGAGTGGACTTGGAAATACTTTTTTACACCTATTAAGGATAAACCTGTGTGCCTAATTTGAAGCTGTAGCCGTAGTCAAGGAATTTAACCTCTCTCGACATTTCATGACAAAACATAACAATGCCACTTATGAAAAGATGACTGAAGAAGAACGGAAGCAAAAATCAGGAGCTCTACGTAAGCAAATATCAGGTCAGCAAAATATTTTTAAAAAGCAGAACAGCTCTCAAAAGCTTGCTACACGTGCCAGCTATGTTTTAGCATACAATATTGCTAAAAGTAACAAAACATTTTCTGATGGCGAATTTGTAAAAACTTGTTTACTTCAAGTAAGTGATATTTTGTGTCCTGAAAAAACAAGGAATTTTGAAGTAGTAAGTTTGTCCCGAAAAACAATTACGTCTAGAATTGAAGCTATTAACAAGCAGTTTGTAACACAACTAGAATCAAAGATAAGCACGTTTAAATTCTTGTCTTTTGCGTTGGATGAAAGAACCGACATAACTGACACAGCTCAGTTACTGATATTTATAAGAGGTATAGATGACAACTTTGGTGTTACTGAAGAATTAGCCTCCATGCGTTCATTAAAGGGAACGAACGACAAAAGGATCAGACATTTTTGAAGAATTTCAAGAAACTATCACATCTTTGAAAGTACTTCTGACCACTATTTGTAACATTACTACTGACGGAGCACCAAATATGACAGGGGCAAAATCTGGTTTTGTAGGCAAATTTAATGAATCATTTCCTGGGAACGAAGTGGTGTTTCTTCATTGTATCATCCATCAAGAAACTCTGTGTAAATCTGCTCTAGAAATGAAACATGTGCTTGATGTTGTTATTAAAATTGTTAATAGCATTCGTTCGCGAGCACTCAACCATAGGCAATTTCAAGAGTTTCTTTACTCATTGCAGTCAGAATATTCTGACGTACTTTACTACACCAAAGTAAGGTGGC
Organism: Arma custos; assembly: GCA_037127475.1. Classification (NCBI taxonomy): domain Eukaryota; kingdom Metazoa; phylum Arthropoda; class Insecta; order Hemiptera; family Pentatomidae; genus Arma; species Arma custos. The sequence continues at coordinate 84,306,792 of CM073764.1, read as the reverse complement.
TCAGTGCAGGGCGGGTTTTTGAACGAGTTTGGGATCTAAAAGACGAAATTATCTCTTTTATGGAAGAAAAAGGAATGGACGAGTGTGATCATTTGAAAGATATGTTATGGCTTTCAGACTTTGCATTTTTTACAGATATTTTTAGCCACATCAATAAATTGAACCTTAAACTCCAGGGAAGAAATCAATTGATTCATGATACTTGGGGTCATATCAGGGGTTTCAAACTGCAGTTAAATCTATTTTCCAAACAACTACTCAAGAAAGACTTCACTCATTTTCCAAGGTTAAAATCCATTGCAGTTACAGAAGACAAAGTTAAGAGCTATGAGAAAAACGTAAAATGCCTTCATGAAGAATATGAACGAAGATTCCAAGACTTCAAAGTTATCGAACAGGACCTGGAGATTTTTAGCATGCCATTTAATTTGGATTGTGAATCAGTTAAACCAGAACTGCAGCTCGAACTAATTGAGTTGCAATGTAACACTGAATTGAAACAACTATTTCTCAATGTTTCGAAGATTGAGTTCCACAAGGCCCTGTCAAAAACAACTTTTCCAAACCTGAAATCTCACGCTCAGAAGATAATTTCGATGTATTCCTCTTCTTACATCTGTGAACAGGTGTTTTCTACTATGAAGCTTCGCAAAAACAGTGTTAGAAACCGATTGACTGACCATAATTTAGCTTCACTACTGCGAATCAGCTCATCTCAGTTTCTACCAGATTATGATCAACTTTTAGAATCTCAGTCACAGTTTCATCTGTCTCATACGCCTTCATGCTCTTCTAAAGATTAATCATTTTTTGTGACTTGTTTGGAAGTTTTTACCATTTTAGTATATAAGTTGTGATAAAATTAAACAATAAAAAGGTTTAGGCCTATAACTTGTATTTTTTTTTTTTTTTTTGGCCCGCCTGTAAATTTTTAAATTTCATCTGGCCCTCCTTTTAAAAAGTTTGCCCATCACTGGGCTACACCATAGTTCCAGTTGATTTTATTTTATTAATAAAGAAACAAACAGTACAAAACATCCCGGATAGTACCTCCAGTGGCGTAACGCCACTGGAGAACCCTGTATGCCTCACAGGCATGGAAGGGGGATTAAAAAAAAAAAAAAAAAAGTTGCCATATTGTTGCTTACAAATATCGCATTCTATTTTATAATTGCTTCTAACCCCTTACTACCCTTTCAGTTACCGTTCCACTGCCGCATGAGGAGGTCAGGTGAGTCACCCTTAGCTCTCTGCTCTAAGAAATACCAGTTTTATCCAGTTTCTTAGTTCTGGGTGGAATCCCACCTGACGCTCCTATAAACTGCACATTTTTTTTTAATTGCTTGGACATAACAAAGTTTGTATAGGGTTGGCAACTAAGTCATTGCCGTTTTTGTCGATAGATTCACTCTACACTTTCTTTTGTTTTGTTAACGTGGCCAGAGCATCTAACCTATATTTTTTTCTTACTGTATGGACTTCTACGTTTAATTAGTAAAAAAATTTTTTTGATTAGTTCTTTAGTTTTGTTTTTATCCCAATTTAAAAATGGAAGAACAGGACGTGCACTTCCGACACATTTTATTGTATTACTTCCGAAAAGGCAAGAACTCATTGCAAGCACAAAAGAAGTTATGTGCCGTATATGGAGATAAAGCCTTAAAAGAAAGGCAGTGTCGAAATTGGTTTGAAAGATTTCGTTCCGGTGATTTTTCACTGAAAAATGCACAACGATCTGGCCGTCCAGTCGAAGTGGATGAAACCCATATCAAGGCCATTATCGATTCAGATCGTCACAGCACAACACGAGACATTGCAGAGAAGCTCAATGTGTCGCATACATGCATTGAAAAAAAATTAAAAACCCTTGGTTATGTCTAGAGACTTGATTTATGGATCCCTCACCAGCTAAAGGAAATTCATTTGACGCAACGGATTAGCATCTGTGATTCGCTACTGAAACGCAATGAAAATGATCCATTTCTGAAGAACCTAGTTACTGGCTACGAAAAGTGGATAGTTTATAACAATGTTACTCGCAAGAGATCGTGGGTGAAGCAAGATCAACCAGCCCAAACAGCATCAAAAGCAGATATTCACCAAAAAAAGATTATGCTGTCAGTCTGGTGGGATCACAAAGGAATTTTGTATTTTGAACTCATGCCGCAGAACCAAACGATAAATTCAAATGTGTATGTTGAACAACTCGACAAACTGAAGGATGCAATTGAAGAAAAGCGGCCGATATTATCAAATTGGAAGAGTGTTGTTTTCCATCATGATAACGCAAGGCCCCACACATCTTTGGTTACTCGGCAAAAATTATTGGAACTGGGTTGGGATGTTTTGTCACACCCACCATATAGCCCTGACCTTGCGCCTTCGGATTACCATTTGTTTCGTTCCATGCAAAATTCTTTAAATGGTAAAATTTTTAACAACACGGATGATGTCAGATCACACCTAATTTAGTTTTTTAATAGCAAAGACCAGACATTTTACGAACGGAGAATTTTTACGCTGCCAGAACAATGGAAAAAGGTCATCGACAAGAACGGGCAATATCTAATTGAATAAAGTTATATTTTTAAACAAAAATTCTGAATTTGCCTTCTTGTTTGAAATCGGCAATGACTTAGTTGCCAACCCTATATTTTCTCTTACAGATTTACAAAATGTCCACAAAAGATATTTTTATGACTTCTGAAGAGTTCTGTAAGGAATATAAACGTCAAAAAGAGGAGTCAAATGGAGAGACAAGTGGTGACTCTGGTTCGGAACTGGAAGATGAAATTTTAATAGTTATGTAGAGCATGATGAAGTTATTGCAGACTCTTGTGAATATATGGACCAGGAAGAAGCTAGTCATGAGCATAATTTTGTTTTAGGGAAGGATAAAATAACTATTTGGACGTACAAACCACTACACTCGAAGTTTTCAAGAATCCCGGAGAGGAATATCATAACCCACCTTCCCCGGCCCAGAGGCAGGGACGAAACGGTGAAAAGAATAGTCTGTTTCACTAATGAAGAAATATCAAGAAGAAATGAAAATTTCCGAACTGAAAATAAGTCAGCAAAACCAACAGATGAAATCGAAATCCACACTCTGGTGGGTTTATTATACATGTGTGGCAACTGAAAGCAGTCTGGACTGAGTACAGAAGAGCTTTTTTCTAACATTTATGGACCACCTCTATTCTGTTGGCCAATGTCTCAAAAAAAGTTTGATTTTTTGTTCACGACCTTACGATTCGACTCTTAAAAGACAACAAACAACAAGAGTCTAGGCAAGCGTGTGATAAATTTGCAGCGTTTAGAAATACGTAGAACACATTCAATAGTAATTGTTTGTCATATTATATCCCCTTCTGAATATTTGACAGTTGATGAAACTTTCTTGAGCTTCAGGGGAAGGTGCATGTTCAAAATGTTTTTGCCAAAAAAACCTGAAAAATATGGTCTGGAAGTGAGTCAATGTGCCTAAACATTTTATTTAATATATGGTATTCCTTACATAGGAAAAGAAATAAAGAATCAAAATACTAATGTATATATTCCAACACGATATGTGCTAGAGGTTACGGAATGTGTAAGAGGAACAAACCAAAATGTTACTACTGGCAATTGGTTTAGTTCCATAGAACTTGCAGAGAAACTTAAGTGAAAGACAGCTGATATTTGTTGGAACGCTGTGTAAAAATAAACCACAAATTCCACTCCAAATGCTCCAAAAATCACCAGAACTTACATTATAATTTGGTAATAATTGAATATTACATCATTTAAAAATAAGTACTGATTACTTGTAACAATAACATTCAGAGAGAGAGCCTGAATTTATGTTTGGTAAGCACACCAATTTGGAAAACTGTAAAAAACAAAGTCAAGCTAAAAATTCTATGTTATCTATTAGTGTTTTTTTTTTTTCTGGAATAACCGTATTCATAACTATGTGTGTATCTATTTATAACAACTGTATTCATAATGATAACTTTAAATGTGATACAAAGCCGGAATGGTAATTGCTCATTTACTTACAATTAATTACAATTATTTCAATAAATTCAGTGCTTGCTTGATTCCATTGAAAGTTGTTAACATCATGGAGGCAGTGAAGTCATCCCCACTCCGACACACTCACGTGTTCCCCTTCAGTTGCTTTCCAGGTGTAAGGCGTAGTTATTGAGTGTTTTGTGTTTAATTTTTATATTGTATTTAAATTGTGATAATGTATTCATTCATACAACCATGCCTTGCAGCGCTGCGTATGGCTGTAGTACTAGACAAAATGACAAATCCGTTTTTCCTCCTATAACACTTCACTAAACTAACATTTACTAAATTTACTTAGAGAGGACTAGGCATGTAGTAGAAGGTTTTCAAGGGAACAAGCCTGGTCTTGAGTAGCTAAAACATTTCTTGAAACGGTACCCAGATTGAAGGAGCGCATACCTTCTAATACACAAAGAAGCCGAGCAGCAGTTACTTCAGGATTATAATAAAAACTTGCAATAAAATTGAAAAGGATTGATAAAAAAAAAGTGGATAAAATACCTGAGGAGCCAACCAGAGACATCGTTGGAAACCAGGAGACTTCAACGGTGGTGAAGAAGAGAAGATCCCCATCCAAGGAAGTTCAGAGACCTTAACGATAGGGCAAGGGGAAAAAAGGCCTTCGGAGGCCTCAGAAGAGGTTAGAAAATTGACATCAGCGTCCGACACAGCGGACACTGACGCTGAAGACAAGAAAGGGCCTGGTAGGAAAAGTAAGGGGCCCAGGGAGGAATGCAACTCCCTGCCTGAGAATGATGAAGAAGTGCCTACCAAAAAATGGTCCCTCCCTATTTGTAAAAGCCAAGGCAAAGACAAAGCCACAAATTTGTAAGCTCCAGCGGAAAGAGCATAATTTGCCTAAAAATACCCTAGGGTATTGCCAAAGGAGTTCTCAACAAGCTCAATTTAAACAAAAGTTCTCAAAGAGTGGTGATTCTGATTTTAATATTTTCCACTTGTCACTGGTGCCCTTGCAACTTATCTGTGAAAATAACAAAAAAGTAATTTGGAATAATCCTTCCCTTCTTCACCATGGTTTTGCAGACCAATGCGTATTCGCTTTATACATGAAGCAAAGGATATTACTAATGAAGAAATAAGTTGCCACAAAGAACAAATGAAGCATTTATCTGGAGCCAAAACAACTATTGAGACTGGAGAGGCCATCGTTAACCATAACTATGCTGTTTATTATGGTAGCTAGATGGAAAAGTTTGTAATGGAGCAAAAAATACTAAATTAACAATATGAAGCTATATTTGTGATGCCACATCTAAAAATTTCAACAACTAGTCAAAATTTGAAAACATACATATAGAACATCAGAATTTAAATTTCGGATTATCTATTCTGCATGCCAGAATAAGATTTTTTGAAATAGTTTTGCACAATTCTTACAAGAATACCATTAAAAAGTGGCAAATAAGATTAGAAGATGAAAAAGCAATTATAAAAGAAAGAAAGAAACATATACACCAACGTTTCAGAGATGAACTCGGGCTAATAAATGTTTTAGCAAAATCCGTAACTTATGAGCATATATTTTTAAAATCTGGGAGTGTCAAGGCAAGTAAAGTTCTGGTTAAACGAGGCTGTAAGTATCCCGAAAATATAAAGAATTCTTCAAAATCAAATAGGTCAATATGATCTGTGATAGTGCAGTTGGTGAATTGGCACCTGTTCAAGGGGAATACAAAGCAGACAAAAGTGGGAAAACGGCCCCAATAAATATCGATACCTGTCACCAACAAACTGAGACTTGCTGCATCTAACTGAGGGTCCCTATTGTTCACCTAGAACCTCTAAGGCCCCCTATCACCATATTCCAGAGATGATAGCAGTGATTATTTGAAACCGAGTGCCAGGCAGCCGGCTAACCTAGAATACCAGGTGTAGTCAGATTTGAGGAGATGACTTAACTCAATCACTGTAAGTCCGCCTTTTCTCATTAAGTTAACTAACCTAAAGGACAATATCATTTCATTCACCGTTCGAGATAAAGGACTCCATAATCAAACACCATGTGGCCCAGATCGCCCAGTGTCAGTGTGCGCCTATGACAATTCATTTCGAATCATAAAATATTATTTAATATTTCTTTAATAATACCAGTCAAGAATAATTCCATCGGGAAAGACTGCATTATCCCCTTTTATGTATATAGACATAAGTGATCTTATTTGTTTGATTCTTTCCTTATTTAATTGTAAACTTTCATGTTTATTTAGTTTCTCAATGTATAACTCTGTAGTTGTGTTTCAATGTAATAAGCCCACATGTTTCAGTATTTGATCTAATTTATTAAATTCTTCAAACATATTCAATTAAAATATTTATTTAATTTTCATTTTTTTTTTCTATTCAGGCTAATCCGCCTCAACACATACTTTCAAAAAAAAAAAAAATTGTATTCAAGCTTTTACCATTTTTATTGGTTAGGTCTCCTAGAATTTATGCTTTATGGATAATATGTTTCATTCATAATGTAGCAAGTTTTTCCTTTAATCCCAACAGTTTACTATGGTGGTTTAGTACAGTAAAATTATGGTGGTATTATTATTATTATAGCATGTCATACTATTTTTTATCATATTGTTACAGACAGAGGGGGAAGAACAGGTAGAGCGAACGGACTGGAAGGATCTGGAAGGGCCGAGAAAGGCCCACCCCATTCCCCTTCATCAAGAACGTTCGACGGGCCTATAAATACTGTCAGCAACCACCTTTTGAGTTAGCAGTAACCTTGTCCAACTAGTGTGTCAGTGAACTGTGACAGTCCGCAAACAACTCGCAAGTGTAATAAGCTGTTCCTGTGTGTGTCAGTTTTACATATTTGGAGCATCTTATGGTCGGTGGGATTAGAGGACTAAAGTGTTTAATTTGTAGTTGTAAACTCTAGTGTAATTTTATTGCATTTGTACAAATTTATGTAAATAGTTAAGTTATTTAGTATTAGCAATATCTTATATTATTTTAGTAATTAGATAGGAGTCAGGCCAAGGTTATAATCTCAAGAATATTGTTATGTCAAACTTATATTAGTTTAATAACTTACTTGTTTTAATAATTTCATTGTATTCTTTTCAATTTGTTAATAAATATTAGTATCTCGAATTTAGGAGTAATTTAATTTAATGTAATTTAATTTAATGTAATGTAATCTAATTCATTTTCACACTCAGTAGCCCGTAACAATATTCTACATAATGTAATTATAAAGCACTGCTGGAGCAAATTCGTGAAGCCTGAATCTACTGCATAAACAAGTTAGTGATATCCAAAACTATTAAACTCTAGCAATGATTCTAACCCACAGATAATAATACCAGGTACCATTACAATATTTACCAGTGATATATAATCAAACAATTATTCACTTCATAAGGCATTAAATAGAAATTTTCAAACCCTAAAGATTCAACTGTAGACCAAGCACTCCTACAAAACCTGCAGATGCTTAAGTTTTCAAAGATGCGTTCAGTTTAAAAGAGCTTAGAATCAATTAAAAAAAAAATCTTTTGATACAATGCTATGTGTGCTATTGATTTTATATTTTTGTTGTAGTGCAATAAGATTTCAAACAATATTTTCACTTTAAATAAATTGATAGTTTATTTTTGTCTTTTTTTATTTTGTCTTGAATTGTATTTTATATTTGTTTGTGCATGCAGTAAAACTTTGGTTGTACAGGAGGCAATTTTGTTGAAAATTGTTATTCTTGATATCAATTCCTATGTAATGATGAATGTTGAGTTTATTGTGATAACTTTAAGAAGTGCAATAAAATTAATAATAACTGAATTTGTAAATCATTGCTCGAAATACATTGGCATAAAGTAACAATAATTTTGAAAGCATGTTCTTTATCAAGCCTACTTACATTAGACTATAAATATGATAAATTAATTGGTTTGACGAATTACAATTCTTGTTCGTGACTTAATTGTATTTATAAATTTTTAAAACTAATGAAAAGTGAATGTTGAGATGCGTTGTAATGTTTCTTATTTTTCTTATCAGTGTTGGTACACATAACTACCTGTAAAAACTTTATATAATAGTATTTGAGAGATAATAAACTTATTCCTTATAAATTAAACTCTAATTTCTCCTTCCAATTTTAATCTCAATAGAAATTCTACACCATCTATTGAAAATAAATGTTGAAAACTAGTATGAGGTGTAATTGTTTGTTTTGGTTCAAACTATCATAAAAATCTTTATAAAAAAAAATTGCCTACCTTTGTTTTTCAAATCCCCGTTGTTTCCAGTTAGCGAACTGATTGCTGATCCAAATCCATATTACTTCATGCTGATCCTTCATGCAAAGCAATTTTCATACCACCAATATTAAGTGCTAAAAAAAACATATTCACTTCATCAAAAAATTTGAATTAACAAATATTCCTGGTCATAATTACATTATATTGCAATTTTCCTCATTTTTGACAACGGTGTAAAACTTTAAGAAAACACAAACATTTTAATCTATATTATTTCTTTTATTATTTATATATTTTTATAATAAATTATAAATAACTAGATTATCTTCTTTCAATTCATACCATCCCCGCCTCCATTTCACCGTTGAACTCGAATCCAATAAGTCACTACCCTTTCTTGACCTCCTTATCATTAAAAATCCTGACCACACCTTATCCACAGATTGGTATCCTAAACCCACTTACTCTGGCAGACTTCTTAATTATTACTCCCAACATCCACACCACCTTAAAATTAACGTCACTAAAAATATCATTCACCGTGGCCTATCCCTCTCTGACCCCTGCTTCCATATAACCAACACCCACCATATCAAAGAAATCCTTTTAAAAAACAATTTTCCTCCCTATATTGTTAATAAACTCATCCATGACTACTATAAACCCCCCACCCCCACCCGATCGCCACATCCACCATCTATCCCTATATACAGATCTTTGCCATATATACTCTCCCTCTCTAATAACATTCAAAAATACTTACGTTCCTTTATCCCCAATTTACATATTGCCTTTAAATCCCATAACAAACTTTCCCATATTTATACCCGTATCAAAGATCCCATTCCCCTCAAACTACGTTCCCATGTCATCTATCGTATTCCCTGTTCTACTCCTAATTTGTAACTCTTCCTATATCGGTGAAACTAAAAAGTTCCTTAAAGATCGTATTACCCAACACAAATATGCCATTTCCTTCCATAACCATACCTCCTCTAAACTCTCCGAACATGCCCTTTCTTTTTAAACCACACTTTTGATTTTGATAATACGTCTATCCTAGCTACTGTTCCTAACCATGATTAACGCATCCTCTCTGAAACTATCCACATAAATTTAGATTCCTCCACTATCAATCTTAAGACTGACTCACATCACCTTTCCTCTACCTTCTCCAAAATTTTTAATTTACTCAAAAAACCTTAAATTCTTTGTCACTGATGTTTCCTTTGTTATCGCACTATTAACATTTATATTTTTTTTATTGGTATTATCTTTCCACTTTTCTCATTTATTCAGTCATTTTTTGGCTTGTCAATATAATTCTATCCATTTATTCATTTTCCCTCATTTTTCCTATACTCCAGTATGGTTACCTTCTATAGTTACCTTTTTGGCCGCTAGAAATCGCTGCTAGCTCTTCCGCTTTGCTCCGTAACGTATTTTTCATTGTTAGTTAGCCGGTGCACCCAACGGCTTCTCTCTCCAAATCGGTACGTCTATTCTTAATATTTTATTTATTATATCCTTTTCTCTTTAGCCTTTCTCCATTCTTCACACTACATATTTTCCTATTTCCCCCTTATCATTTTGGCATCCATCATATGTTGGTAATCAAAGAGTTCATATTTATAAGCACTATTTTTAATTTTTCAAATTTATTAATCCTATCAACTATTTTTCAAATAGTTATTTTACACAATAGTTACTGTAAATAGTAATACTATTAAACACAATAGTTATTGTACATACAGTTCCATACTTATATTTTCATTTTGTTTACATTTCTAACTGTCATTCTACGAGATACCTTTCATTTCTTTCTACATATTCTTGTATTATTATGTCTCATACAATTTACTTATGTAACCTCTAGAAGTCCGTTATCATACATTTTATATCTTTATTTTACTAGTTTTTCTAAATCCTTCATGTTCCAACCTTTTTTTATATGTTAATCTTCTCATTTTGTATCTTTGGTTTACCTCCTCTTTTTATTTCCCATTATATTATTTTTACTTTTCAATCCTTTCTGTACATTTATTTTGTGTATTTTATTTTATGTTCGTTATCTTTAATTATTATATCTGTCACTATTTTAATTTCTGTTCATTATCTTTAATTTTATTAAATCTGTCTATATCTTAATTTTATTATATTCTGTCACTTTTTTAATATTTGTTATCTTTAATTTTCATATCTGTCACTATTTTAATTTTCTACATTACATGTCACTACAGTAAAACCTCTACTAACGGACATCCCTAAATAGCGGTCACTCCCCATTACCGGACGATTTTTTTCGCACCAACATTTTAATACAATTTTTAAGGCATTTGAACCTCTATTTAACGAAACCTCTCATTAACGGTCACGGACAGGCTGTGTTGGTTATAAATCGATTAAAAAAAACCTCTAAAAGACGGACAGTATGACTTTATCCCTTTCCCGTTTCTCGGAAACAATTAGTTGTTTCCGGTCTAAGAAAACAGGGACAGCTGTGTTTACTTTTGAGTAAAGTTTTTCAACATAAATACTTTTTTTTTTATTCTGGAACTTGCTTTATTAAAATTTAGTTCTGTTCTAACCCGCCAGGCGGCTGAAAATGTCTCCCTCACGTAAGAGACTCACTTTAGAACAAAAAATAAGTGTAATCGACTTTTATGACCGTGAAAAGTTAAGTGTACGTGCGCTAGCGGAAAGACTCAATATCGGTAGGACACAAGTTTCGGGAACACTCAAAAACCATGCGATGTTTTTTTTTTATTCTACTTATCTTTTAAACACATGGGAAATTGAATAAGAGAGAATTAATTTGTACAAATACATATTTATAAAAAAATAAAACCTCCCTTTAAAGGACACCTTTAAATAACGGACAAAAATATTTGCACCAGGGCTGTCCGTTAATTCGAGGTTTTACTGTATATTATTGTTACTGTAACGTTTTTATATATTTTTTGTTCTGTTTGTTCCTCTCTCATAGCCCTGAAGATGACCTACACTGTAGGTCGAAACGTCGGCACATAAATATAAGTCTAGTACTTATTTAGTGTTTTTTTTTTTTTTTACTGCACCTCCCAACTATCTCCGTTCTCCATTTTATCATCCAGTCAACTATTTTCCTCTCATTTTAGTCTATAGTTAAAATTTGAAGTACCAACTACCAATTTCCAATGTCTCCTATCCCTAATTGTGTTTGTAATGATACTGAAATATTGAATAGAAAACAAAAATAAATGAAACCTCAAAGTTTTCAGCAATGAAGCATAATGTGGAACAAGATTCTTTTAAGAACTGAGCAGAAGTACTTAGAACTTAGAATTTAAAAATTCATATAATAAAAAGGTTCATGTTTTTTTCAAACCTGATGGCCTTGAATTTAGACCAAAACGTTTAAACATTACAACAATATAAATACATTAACAAAATAACAGATACATTAGGCTAAATTTGTGAGCGATTCTTCTACTATACCTCCCACCACTTTCCACATTACTCAGGATATAAATGGTCAATAATTTCCTCGTCAAGGTAAATTATATAGAATTGAACCGATGTCTATAACTTTTTTTCAGTTTTAATAAAATCATTTAAAGCGCTGTTGAGAATCTAATATTTCTCACAAATCTCCCTCTTGCACAACCTACTTATAAGAAACAAAACAAAAAAAGACTATACAAAAATGAAAAGAACAAACACTTTTTATTTTGAATATTATTATAGAATTAATGGGCAAAAAATGAATTGCTTAACAATTTGAAAAGTATCTTACAAGTAACTGATTTATGAAAACCCAAGAAAAATAATCAAGAATATATAAAAGATATAGAATTAAAAATCTTTATAAATTCATTTAAGTAAAATTGTAAACAATAATAATAATAAACATTGAAAGATGTAGGTAAAATTTAAAAGAAACTTACACAGACTCATTTTCAAAATTCATTTCTTTCTTTATTAGGGTTGATTGTACCTGAAAAAGAGACATAAAAAAATTATAATTTTATATTACCTTTATGTATATAAAGACGATATGATTTTATATGATTGACATACCTGACTGAAAGCAGTGTGGTTAACCGCAACTCTAAATTGTGGCTTACAATGGCTATTGTAATTTACACAATTTATGCATCTGTATTGTTCTGAATTTTCCTTGTGTGGGCAGTCCTTCATTTCAAGTTGACCACAGCAAACGGGGCAGGTTAGGGTTCCTCCGCAGACGTCCTTCCTATGGTTATACCTGCAGCATTTCATATAACCCCAAACGCTGGTAAAGTCTTTGTCATAGCATATAGCGTACCATAACTTAATTGAACCTTACATTTCGCCGCATGGAGACTTCTTTCGGTCGGATGATGAACGACACCCTAACATCTTCCAACTCCCCGTTCCACTCGTTTTGTTGCAACAACATGGCCACAAGTTTATCTTTAGTAGCCTCCTCAGGAACATTTTTAATAATAATTTTCGATCTATTCTTTTTTGCTATATAAGACCCCAATTTGGATTGTGTGCACGTCAGTTTTTCTTTCTACATCGGATTCTACAATTAACAAACCTTTGTATGTTGTTTTAATGCTAGTAATTCCAATTTTCATTTCCCGTGGGTTTATCAACTCTTAAAAGATAAGTTTTGTGTTTATGGAGGAACTATTATCAGCTTTATTTTTAATAATAACTTTGTGTACACTTTTTGTTTTACTGATTTTCCTATTAAGTACCTCGGAAAAAGTAGGAGTCTTACTAACCTCTGATGCAGCAACTGGAACTTTAGTATGTGTCCCTGCCTACCTTCTTCCATCAACTTTTCTTGCATTTGTTGAATTACTGATAATCCTTGAAATAACTGATGTTTTAATTCCTTCTTTAAGGTGACAAATTCACCAACTGGCTTCAAAAGTTCCACAGCAAAATTAAGTAGAGCTACACAGTCCGCCATCTTGGACTCGATAATCATATATATATATCAAATCCATACCTGTCCATTACAACAGTGACAATCAGGGAATAATATGGCTGAATTGATTGTACATAAGGTGATGATAGCTCATGTATGAGGATGAAAACGTTTCTTTTTTCATTGTTTCCTTCCGGTTTAAATAATGCCAAGGATTAATCCTGGGTATTATTGAAGTTACAGGTCTCTAATTCAAGACATTTACAGTCTCCTCTTAATGTTGCTGGCCATGTTGTTAATCGTTATAACAATTATTTGAATCTTCTATTTAAAAAATCCACTGAATGTAGCTTTTCAAATACTCTGTAAAACAAAGAGAGTTGGAGTTAGAACATAACGTTGAACCACAAACACTTTTAAAAAATTAGACAAACTATAAGTTAGATTATTTATTTATTACTAGCTGTGCCTGCGACTTCGTCCGTGTGGAATAGTGAATTTGGGCAGAATTTTTAATTTTTTAGGCTAATTATTTTGCAAATAAAATACATGCATACATACATTAAAATTAGGATTTTACTGCAAATAGCTTATTTAAGTACATTTTTATAAACAAAGTTTTTTGTTTTCCCATCTTTTGCCAAAACATAGAGATTTTGCGGGTTTGATACACTTGAGCATGAGTAATTCCATGTCAGTTCAACCAGGCCATCTCACCCACCATCTCAGATTTTGATGAAACTTGGCTTGTTTATTCTACTCATGAAGATAAGTCACCATGCCAAATTTTAACACTCTACCTCTTACCGTTTCCTTTTTATAGCCTTTTAAAGTTTTGCATTTCCGCAAATTATAACCTATGGATATTGCAAAATGAAGGACGCTTACGTTTCGAAAATAATTTGTAACTTTTTTATTTACCATTAAATCTCCATGAAAATTTATAGGCTTATTCCTAAAATAATGAAGATTCTAGAAAAAAATACCTTAAACCTCTAAGTTAATCTACTAGGGCTGAAAAAAATATTTTGTTTGCATCTTTGTATTTTTTTTAAACGAAGACATAGTTTAGTGTTAAAATAAATATCATCGAAAGGGTATGCGATAATCACAAAAACTTTTTTTTTCTAAATAATTCTTAATAAATGGGCTATCAAATGATGAAAAAATATTAATGGGGTTTTGACACCTTTGTTGTTTTTCATTACATTATATAATAGGTTTCCAATTTATTTTTTCCGTCCAATTATACTGAGCAATAAGGATTTCCAGGGATTATAATGATCTCTAGGCTTGCACTATTATTAAGGATATCTGAAGGTATATTTTATTATTCAATTCATAACATTAATGGTAAATGGAGATTTAATGGTAAATAAAAAAGTTACAAATTATTTTCGAAACGTAAGCGTCCTTCATTTTGCGATATCCATAGGTTAGAATTTGTGGAAATGCAAAACTTTAAAAGGCTATAAAAAGGAAACGGTAAGAGGTGTAGAGTGTTAAAATTTGGCATGGTGACTTATCTTCATGGTTAGAACAAACAAGCCAAGTTTCATCAAAAGAGATGGTGGGTGAGAAAGTGATTTTTTTTTTTTGTTGAATTGATGTGTAACCAACCGCATGCCACAAAGAGTTGGCCATGGGAAAAACAATTTTTTTTTCTAAATGAACCCTGTAACTTTAAGCATCTGCCCTTGAGCTTAGTTTATTGTTATTCAACTTCTCTTTTCGTGAGAAACTGTACTCTGTTAAACTGAAAAGGCAAATCAGTCGGACTTATCAAAATACAGGGAATCCAAACATTTTCTCCTTTTGACATTCCAGTCATGATTGTAGCTTTTATAATCCTATTGTTCCTATAATCCTGTTGTGTCCCAGATGTGTAATTTGTAGCCACATCTACAATCCAATTAGTACCATTACATAGCCTTGGCACGTCAAGATTTCTCATTAATAGAACTGGAACATCAACTTTCAGCCTCAACTTATGGGAAGGCACTCCTGATAATTCTAAGAGTTGAGAAACTGTATAGGGTGACTTATTCAGTGTCCATAACATTGTCTGAGAGGTATTCGACAACATCCCCTCCACGTCTGACATGATTTGTTCATTTATTTGGTTAACTATCTCATTAGTCGGTACCGAAATTGTCTTTCACGCAGCCAATCTCGATTGCCCATACTTATTTAAAGATCAGAATAGTCTTTATTTTTTAGATCATCTGTGTTAACGGCAATTTGACAGAACTCAATCCTCAGTGTAATCATGTTGTTACAGTCTGTTAGTATAAAATTTTCTCCGATTTTTATAAGAGCAGCTGCATATTGCCCTGCTTGAGAATCATTGAGAAGTTGTACTTGCATATTTGTAGTGAGACAAAACTTTTTTACGTGTACCCATAATACAGATGCTTTCAAACAGGTATTTATTTCATCTGTCAGCATACCTCTAATAATAACCGGAAGAGTCTGACTAAAGTCACCAGCTAAAAGTACCACCATCCCTCCCATGATACCCTGATTGCCTATGATATCGTTCATTTTGCAATCTAGTGCTTCGATTGCTCTTTTATGAGACATTATACATTTATTCCAAACCAACAGCTTACACTGCTATCTCATTCTTCCGCGCTTACTGCTTTTGCTAATGTTACATACTGGTATTTCAATGGTAGTTTTAGAATTGAGTGCGCTGTTCGTGCCACACTACGTAGCGGAGCAGCTATTCCAGAGGAAACTACTGCAACAGCAACTCCTTTATCTTTCCGGATTTGTATTAATAGTAAATTTAAAAGATAGGTTTTGCCAGTGCCTCCTGGAGCATCCAAAAAGAACCAACCTCCTTCGCCACTGGCAACTTTTTGAATAACTGTTTCAAAAACTAATGTTTGTTCTGAATTTAAAAGTGGAAGGGCTTCTGTTATTTGTTGCATTAAAGAAACAGGATCGTAATCCAGTTCTCGCATTAAATCAATACTAACTTCTCCAATTCTCTGTGGTCTGCTCTTTCAAAAATCAGATAAATTTTTTCTAGTAATAGTAATCACTTGGTCTTCAACTTTTGTTAGTGGGTCATTGTAAATTAAATCATTGTATGAAACATTCGTGTTTTGTTCTTGTAATATGTGTAAAATATCATCCGCCATGTCATTTTTATACTTTTTCAACAATTCTTGAGGGTTTGAAAGTCCACATGTCGCTATTAATATTTACATTGTGAGTGCAGATTTGCATTGTGCAGCCTCTTTCAGAGTTGTATCCCAATGATTATCATTCTCTAATATCCCTGTTGCCTCACATGCCTATCGAAATGTTGAAAATTCTTGGAGATCTTTGAAATTCTTTAAATCTTTGAGGTCCACGCACATGGTGTAAAAGCATTAAAACATATGTTTATAATTTATTTCAAATTAAATCAATTATATTAACCCATTATATCCCATCGTATGAAATATCATACGCGATTTTTTTTTTTATTATGCGTTTTATAAGAAGGGACAGTGAATCCCATTTTTTTTTTTAACTGGGATTGACAGTTGGATGTCTCTACTTCACATAACCGCATCATCTCTGGGATTCACACAATTTGTCTTGAGTATAGACCTTTTATACTTTAGTTAGTCCTTCTGCTGCAATGGCTGGGCACAAGATGTCATTTTTTTTTCCTTATTTACTTTTTTCAAATATATCCCTTTTTTGTTAAACTACATAAAATAGAGGTTTTATTGGTATACTTATTTGAATAATATATTTTTTTTTTACCTTCAAATTCTAAGTTGAATTTTATGTATGAAATATCATACCCTGGGCATATGGGGGTATATTCCACATTATTTATTTCATTGACTTTAGTTCAACTTATTGGGTGAGAAAGACTTGCAGGCAGCTGTGAAACTGATTTTAAGTGATGAATTGGATGATGAAGTTTCATCTGAATTGCAGCAATCCGGAGAAGTAGAATTAGTTCATATACCACCAAACGATGGAAACGACGGGGACAAGGATGATGCTGGGAGCGACACTGAACGGGACCCTCCTGAGGTTTTCCATCTTGGAAGAGGCATTCTTAAGAATAATTAGGAAGGGAGGGTAATTAGAAAAATCAATGAAAATATTTGCGAAACCAAAGATTTACATGTAGATAGAGTGATTGCTGGCACCAGTAAGAGCTCTGCAACTATTGTGCTGAAAAATATACAAAGAAAATGGAATATCACGGAACTAGATCGAAATAGAGAATAGAGCACAAATAATTAAACGGTGGAATTGTAAATTTATGGATTCTGTACAAAAAGTTGAATCGAATCCCACTTTTATAATTTCAGCGAAGAATAGTTCACTCTCTCAGTATTGAGGGACCAAGAGGTGTAAGACCTAAGCAATTAACAGAAGTGACAGATGAAACGAGATATGATTGAATAGATCACCTAGAAAATGCCATTGATTCACAAATAACATGCGGCAAACGTGCCAAATTTCGTTGCATGAAATTTTGCTCTGCATCCAAAAAAAAAATTTCTGCTTACCACATATTCTAATTTTTTTATGTTTTATAAATAAACACCTTTTGTTTAAATTTTTATTTCTGTATTGTACCATTTCTCAATAAATAAAATAACATTTACAAGTATAATTCTGTTTATTTCCTAAGCCGTTAATTTCATCCTATAAGTGCCCAGCGTATGAAAAATCATAGGCTTCAAAAAACGCCTAAAAAGGCAAAAAAATCGTGAAACTTTAAATTTGCCGTGAAAAGTAAGTACTTTCCTCCAATTATACTAAGTATGAAGGAAAAATAAAAAAAAAACTATTTCGGGATATAATGGGTTAATAACCCCTGACAACCTTTTTATCGCAAAAGTAGCTTATGTCCTTTCTCAGGCCCTAGAATATCTCTGTACCAAATTTCATCACTATCGTTCCAGCGGTTTGGTTATGATAACGTCTGTGACAGATAGACAGAGTTACTTTCACATTTTTAATATTAGTATGGATTCTTTTGATGGTGATTATTTCAAATCTTTTCTCTTCAGTATAAAAATATTTTTAAAAGTTAGATTGAATGCAAAAAAAAAAAATTCAAGTGATTTCACATGTCAGCATTAAACATAACATAAACTGGAAATTATATTTTTATTTTGTTTTATACATACAAAACCCTTTTATTTGTCCAAGTTATCTTTTATTATTTATTTCTTTAACAAGTATACGTTTCGACCCTTTGTGGTCATTCTCAATACATGTTTTTTATTTTTTATATTTTATCATCATTCAGTAGTTGAATTCAATCCGTAAAAATCTATATAACATTCAAAAAAGCAAAACATTAACATTATAAAATTTAACATTATAAAAATTTTAACATGTAAAAGCAACACATCGCTATCTAACCACAGTAAAACACAACTACATACTTTTAATTTTAACAGACCTAAAATACTGCATAGGGAAAGCAATACAACAAAACGTAAATTCTTAGAAGTAGAACGTAAATTCTCTTTCTGTATATAACAGATAATTTAACTAATATAGTGAATGATAAAAAGGAGGGAGGAGATTTGTCAAAATACTCCTCCTCCATTTTTTTAAGATTAAATGAACATAAAAATAAAAATAAGCATTAACTTTACAGATAACCAATTTGCTTATATAAATAAAATAAACTCAACCTTTTAACACATCCATTTCTACTTGTTTATATTTTTACCTATCGGATTAGCAGCTTTATAATAACAATAATTAATGAATTTTAAGATATCTATAAAATAGAATAAAAAATAGTTTTCAATATATATTAATAGTAAGAATATGCTTAAATTATAATAGTTTTACTTTTGACATAGAAATAATAATTAATGTGAGACATAAAACAAAACAAACTATTGTTACTTAGAGAATCTAGACCGGACAAAGTCCTAGTTTTGCTTATTAGTTGCAATGACTGACTATGGGGACCCCACCCAGCTTTCCTCCTCTTTCTGCATTTTAGTATCAGTCTACAAGGAAAAAAATAAGGTATATCTATCTGTGTACTATTGTGAGGATAGCAGTAATGTAATATTTGTAATTTATATGCAGTGAATTTTTTGATGATGCCATGTATGATAGTGTGACTGATAGGATAATTTTTAAGAAGATTAATGTATTCCATATATATTAATGAAAAAATTTTTATAATGTTAATGTTTTGCTTTTTTGAATGTTATATAGATTTTTACGGATTGAATTCAACTACTGAATGATGATAAAATATAAAAAATAAAAAACATGTATTGAGAATGACCACAAAGGGTCGAAACGTATACTTGTTAAAGAAATAAATAATAAAAGATAACTTGGACAAATAAAAGGGTTTTGTATATATAAAACAAAATAAAATTAAATTTCAAGTCCAGTACCTAAAACCATGAATATTACTGGAAATTATAATAAATAAGGATGTGGAAATGATTAACTGAATATATTTTGAAAAATGTTCAAAAAGTTCAGGGAAGTACGGTCAATAAATTCTACAGACAACTACAATTTATTTGTGCAAACGTTGTGGACTAAATCTTCACCCATATTCAGAGCTGATAATAAAATAAAACAGAATAACTATCAACAGTGCAGTGGCAAAAAAAATAAGTTTATTTTTTTAAAACGATGAAAATGAAATGTAATAAATAAAAAGTTAAATTTTAAAATAATTTAAGGATAGAGATAGTTGGGCATGCAGTCAAATGAAACACCAAATAAGTGAATACTTATTTATTAGGTGTGCCGACTTTTCGACCGATGATCGAATATGAGAGAAAACAGACAAAACAAAATAACTATAAGAATACATCACATTACTGTACCAAGAATATAATAATATATGTAGAGTAATAGAAAAGTAATGGCGTAGGGAATTGGCGACCCCATCGCCCAGCCTTCTGACTGCAATCAGCCACTCAGCCACTGGTCCTCCAGGTTGGGGGTTGGGCATAGGGTCACTAGCCCTACCCCGTAAAAAAATAAATATTATGAAACCTAATATCAGCCTCGGAAAATCGGACCATCTCAACATGGCAAAGATTTCGGCTTTGTGTAACGGACTCTACATTGGATCATGGAACATTCGGAGTCTATACAGACCAGGTGCCGCCCAAACGGTAGTAAATGAAGTAAAAAGGTATAATATACCAATAACAGCAATACAGGAGGTAAGATGGCCAGAAGGTGGAGAAACCAAAATTGATGGTCACACAATGTTCTACACCGGGAAACATCAAAAAAAAAAAAGCTGGCACTGGGTTTATAGTTAGCCCAGTTGCAAGGAAATCAGTGATAAACTTCACTCCAATTAACGAAAGAATCAGTGTTTTACGAATAAGAGGACACTGGTTTAACACTACGATTATCAACGTTTATGCACCAACGGAAGACAAGAGTGATGAGGTGAAGGACGATTTCTACGATCAGCTAGAAAAAGCAGTGGACCAGACTCAAAAACATGACATAAAATTGGTCTTAGGAGACTTCAACGCTAAAATAGGCCGCGAACCACATGTTAGGCCCGTTATCGGCCGCTAAAGTCTCCACGAAACAAGTAACGACAATGGAGTGCGACGTATTAGTCTGGCAGCAAGCAAAGGTTTAGTGGTCAGTAGCACGATGTTCCCGCACAAAGACGTCCACAAATATACATGGATTAGCCCGAAAGGGGCTAGAAACCAAATTGATCACGTGCTGATAGATAAGAGACATCGGAGTTCAATCCAAAACGTAAGAAGCTATCGTGGAGCAGACTGTGATTTGGACCATTCTCTGATCAGGATCAAAATATGCCAGAGACTGAAGCAAATCCATAAAATAGGGGACCAAATAAAACGAGTAAAGTTTGAAGTCCAAACCTGAAAAATCCTAAGGTAAAAGACAAATTCCAAATCGAGCTGAAAAATACATATGAGCCCTTAGACTTAGAGAATCTCACAATCAAGCACAAACGGAGCATTCTTCGCTCTTTCAAGAGTATTGAAATCCCGAAGCACCTCTAGAAACTTAAAACTAAGGGTTTATAATGCGGTAATAAAGCCGATTCTGATATACGGCTGTGAGACATGGGGTCTCACTGGCACCCTGGAAAGCAGAATAGAGAGATGCGAAAGGAAAATCCTTCGCACAATAACCGGAGCGGTATGGGATGAGAGTCTGCACACTTGGAGGAGAAGGACCAATAAGGAATTGCTCACAGAAACTGGTCAGGCGATATCTCAGGATATGAAATCAAGAAGGTTAAGATGGGCGGGGCATATAGCTCGAAGCAATCCGTCAGGACGCCTATACGCAACAATGAATGCCACAATAGTTGGCATGGGACCATGTGGGAGGCCAAAGACCAGATGGATAGATAGGGTCAACAAAGATGCTGAGGAGCTACATGTGGCAGACTGGAAATCAGCGGCCCAGGATAGATAGAGGTGGAGAAGGCTGGTAAAGGCGGTCAAAGATCTACAAGGTCTGTAGAGCCAACAGAAAAAAAAAAAAAATAGAAAAGTAAATGAAATAGTGAAAGAATTATATGAATAAAAATTATCACAGAGTAAATGTACAGAAAAGTGATAATGCAAACAAAATACAAAAAGAAAAAAAGAAGGTAAACAGAAAGTTACAAAATGAAAAAAGTATAAACATAAAAAGGTGAGATATAAGAGAGGGATATAAAAGTAAGAAAAACCTAGTTTAATACAGAATGTATGATAACAGACTCCTACAGAGTTGACATAAGTAAAATGAAAGAAATTTGTAACAAAATATGACACCAAAGAATAAATAATGGAAGAAATATGTAGAAAATAAAGATAAGAAATATTGTGAATAAAAAATAGTAAACTAAAATATATATATAAAATTGAAAATATAAGTATGGGATATTATACAACTGTATACAATAGAATGAAGTTGTATTAATATAAAATATGATGTAATAAAATGTACATTTTATATTAATACAGCTTCGTTCTATTGTATACAGTTATATAATATCCCATACTTAATAATAATAATAATATAATATCCCATACTTATATTTTCAATTTTATATTTATATTTTACTTATTAGGTGTTTCATTTCACTGCACCCCCAACTATCTCTATCCTTACACTAGAAGTTTCAGTCAATCAATTTCTTCTCCTAAATTAAAATAATTTAATCTTAGAATTATTTAATAAATAATTCAGTATCAGTTTCGTAGATTGTTGTTTTGAATTGTCACAATAACTTTTAACTTTTATTTGTTTCCTTTTTAATATTCTAAAAAATAAAAATAATCATGAGTTTTAGTATGAAAAACAGTGTAATTATGGGAAATGTGTATATTTCGGAAATCACTTCATCAAGAAATGAACGTTTATCATCAGTACAAATAGTGATATGACCTAAACAGTATGTTTCTTCAGCCAGTTCTTTAATCTATATGTAGTCAGTGATAGTTATGATTTAGAATAAGAAATAAAATTATTTTTATTTTCTAGAATGTTAAAAAGGTAACAAACGAAAAGTAAAAACTTGTAACAGCTTGAATTGACAACCTTCGGAACTGATACCAATAATTAAAAAATTATAATAAATAAGACGGAAAGATGTAAGTTTATTTGCTTTAGCACAAAAGTATACCTTCATAACAAGGGGTACTGAATTGTAAGAATAGATTCTGAAATAAAGGATTCATAAACGTCATAATTTCATAATTGGAAACTTAAATAAATGCTCCACTTGGTCATAATTTAAGGTTATTCTGCAGGTTGTCCCTTTGAGTTGAGTCACAAGTTTTATCTTTTCATTCAGTTCCCTTTTAATATTTTCCAAAAATACAAGCTATCCTTAGCTTTAGTATGCAAAAGAGAATGTGATTATAGAAAATGCTTATATTTCGGTCATCATTTCATCTAGAAATGAATTTTTCAACAAATATATATTATCCATACTTCGAAAAGTTGGTTGAAACTTATATTTCTTCATGAAATGATTACCGAAATCTACTCATTACCCATTATTACATTATCTTTTCCATACTAAATCTATCAGGATTAGTATTTTATTTTCGAGATTAATAAAAATGGAACGAATAAACAGTTAAAACTTGTAACTCAACTCCAACTGCGGAACTGATAGCCTATTAATTTTTAAACATGGCAATAGAATCAACAGATCACCAAATTTTAGAAAATATCATAGTCAATCCATAAAACAGCCTCTAAATATTACATTATTATTGATAAATGAAGAAAATAACTTGATATAGTTAATATAACTTATCACTGCTAGCTAATAGACATGTCTTCATTTAGAAATGGGATCTAAATTTTAAAAAGAATAAAACCTATAAAAATAAAAGTAAAACAATGTAAATTTAAACCAAATCTTGATATAACCAGCCTACCTAATATACAAACGAGTAAATATAAACAATTAATCAAGTAAAAAAAAAAATTATGAAGTTAATTCTTACCTAATACAGCCTTGTTCTTGAGCAGATCTTAACGCGCTTTAACTTGAATTGCAGCCTAAGCCATAGAGGTACAAACATGATTTATTTTCCAAAGAGATAAAGTCAATAAGGTTCATTCCTTATGAAAATAGGATACTGAGGTCTTGGCGCTATAAAATGTATTTTTACCAAACAACATAAACAGGACTATTTTTGAAGGGTATTTGATAAGGAGACACAAGGTCACAAATGCATAAAAATTAAAAAAGTTTTAATTCTTTTTTTAAATATTGGGATTTACCTGATTTTTTCATTCAGTTATATTGATAATTATTACGCAAGTTGTCGTTTCGAATTGCGTTACATGTTTTGTCTGTTTATTCGTTTATAGACAACTCCAGAACGCTGCTGCCTAATTCTACTATGACTACTACTCCGCACTTTGTTTTCTGACGTAAATATGGAAACTAACCGCTTTTCAGCATCGGCTCTAACCCATATGGTGCTCGTGTGACCAAGGCACTCTCTAGTAGGCACGCGATTAAAATTGAACACTTACAGTTATACAAGATGTTACAAAAAATGATAATCCCCTAAGGAGGTGAATGTGCCCATGAAATTATACAAATTTTGCTATGGGATCAACATGAAGTGAAATTTTTGAGACCCTAAGACGCCTCGCGGCGCTCCTTGAGACCCAGCACACCCTGCACATAAGGTAAAGCCGCCCCTGCCACTTATCTTACTCTAACATTGCAAAACTGTTTAGAGATTATTATACAGCTGTCATATATTTCTATTTAAATTAATTTAATTGAACATATGGTTTAAATATTAGTGTTCATTCTTATGTGAATAAAGCCATAGATTGGTTACTTTTTTAACTGTCTATCTTATGCATTACGATTTATTCACATAAGACTTATGGAAAGCATTCTGAAGCCAGAAAAATTCAACGAGGATCCGGAGTCTAGTGATGCCTCTGAACGATGGTCTTATTGGTTCAAAACATTCAGTAACTTTTTAAAGAGATTTCCAAAATCTGAGCAAAATGCAGACGAGGTAAAATTAAGTATTCTAATTAATTACCTTAATCATTCTGTTTATACATACATATCTGAAGCAGATACATTTGTAGAAGCAATAAACATTCTTGATGGTATTTATAATAAACCTAAGAATGAGGTTTATGCTCGCCATCTCCTAGCAACCAAACATCAACAACCTAGTGAAACTCTTGAACAGTATTATCAATCTTTAAAACTACTCAGTAAACATTGTAATTTTAAATCTACAACTGCTGAAAAAATTCGAGATGATTCAATTCGTGATGCGTTCATTACTGGTCTTGCGTCTTCCCAAATCAGACAACGTTTACTTGAAAACGCTCAATTAGACCTAAGTACAGCTTATAACCAAGCTCGGGCTCTTGATCTAGCCCAACAGTATTCAGTTTCTTATTCTGATCCTTTTGTTAATTCTGTCGTACCTGATAGATCTAAACGCACAGATCACAAATTAGAGGAAGATGATCAACGGGAGCCTCCCTCCATAGCTGCGGCTGTTATCAAATGTTTTTTCTGTGGACGTCCTAAACATTCTAGATCTCGTTGTCCAGCCCGTGAATCTGGAGATGTGATAAGATCGGCCACTAGTCAACTGTTTGGCGTTCTTCTCCAAAAACATCCAAAACTTCTGCTTCCATTAAACCTAAGACATACTCAGCTGCAGCCCCTTCTTGCCTTTCTAAAGCCACGGTGCCTATTCTAGTCAGTGGTCACAGATCAGATGCTTTAATAGACACAGGAAGTTCTCAAAGTTTTATCAGTTCGAAGGTGGTAAATTCTTACAAATTACAAGTTATTCCAGCATATGGGAATGTCTCCATGGCATCTGCAGATCTCCTTGCTGATATAAAGGAACAAGCTATAGTCACTCTCCAACTTCAAGGCCACACTTCTATTCTAACATTTAGCTATTTTACCTAATTTATATGCTGATTTAATAATTGGGCATGATATTTTAGGACAGCACGAGTCAGTCATCGTAAAATTTGGGGGTGATAAAGCTTCTCTGTCATTTTGTAATCTCTCAGTTGCCAAAATCCCACCTGTTTCACTATTCACAAATTTATCTCCTGAAATCAAACCAATCGCAATAAAATCACGCAAACACTCCGCCTGTGATATGGAATATATTAAAAATGAAATTAGTAAATTACTGTCTGAAGACATAATTGAACCAAGTTATTCTCCTTGGCATGCTTAAGTTCTTGTCATACAAACTGAACATCACCGCAAGAGAATGGTAGTAGATTACTCGCAGACGATAAATAGGTTTACTTACCTTGACGCTTATCCCTTACCAAGAATCTGCGATCTTGTCAATTCAGTAGCTAAATACAATTATTTCAGTACGATCGATCTTCGAAGTGCTTATCACCAGATTAAAATTAATGAAAAAGATAGAATTTACACTGCATTTGAAGCCTCAGGGCAATTATATCAATTTAAAAGAATTCCCTTCGGCGTAACTAATGGCGTAGCAGCATTTCAAAGAGCAATGGACTCTATTATTGATAGTGAGAATTTGAGTGGAATATTTACGTATTTGGATGATGTGACAATTTGTGGTAAAACACAAGTTGAGCATGATGAAAACCTAAGGAAATATTTGAATGTAGCAAAAAAATATAGTCTCGCAATAAATAATGAAAAATCAAAATTTTCAATTCGCTCAATTCGACTCTTAGGGCATCTAATAGAAAATAACACAATCAAACCTGATCCTGATAGACTTAAATCACTTCTACATATGTTACCTCCAAATAATGCGGATTCTCTTCAAAGAGCTATTGGTTTATTTGCACATTATTCAAAATGGATAGTGTTACGGGCGCGGGAATTGGCGATTCCTGGAAGATTACTAAACTCCCTTGTCGGCAGAGATGAAAGAGGCCTTTTCGCGAAACTTCGATATCCGTCCCGTATGTTCTAGATCTGGCATTCTGTCTATTTAAACAGCATCTCGGCGCGAGTACAGGAAGAGTGTTAAAGCACACGGTACGGTTAACATCGGAAACAGTGATAAGCCAGTGTAATAAGTCAGTGACAGTTTGTGAGTGTAATTGTGTGACAGTTTGTTATATTCAGAGATTCTTACGGTCGGTGTACTTTAATTAGTGAACTGTAAGTGTTAATTAGTAGTAATTAATTAGTTAAGTAGCGGTTGTAATTTTATATGATTTGTACAAGCTTATGTAAATAGTTAAAATATTTAGTAATAATAATATCTTATATTATTGTAATAATTAAATAGAAGTTAGGCCTAGATTACAAATATCTAAAAATATTGTTGTTGTAAATGTATTTCAGTTAATAATTTATTTGTTAGTAATTTCTCTGTTATTAATTTAATTGATAATAGTTTAATTGTATTCTTTTATCATTTTTGTAAATAAACATTAGTATCTTTAATTAAGGAGCTTTTAAGTCATTTTTAATACCCAGTAGCCCGTAACAAATTGGTGTCAGAAGTGGGATATTGTGTAATTGCTATTATTTTGCTTGTTTTGCATTTTGTAATTATTGGGCTACTGTACAGAAAATGGCTTTTAAAAGTGTTAAATTAATTTATTTAAAAGTAGCTGATTTGAAATGGGAGTTGGAGGAACGTGATCTGGATTCATCCGGAACTAAAAGTGTGGTTGCAACAGCGCTTGCGTCAATTTTTGTAGATTCAGGGGAAAATCCAGATGACGTTCTATTTGAAACTGATTTAAGCAAGTTGTCTGCAACTTTTAAAAATGAATTATGTACTGTTAAAAATGAGTTAAGCAATGTAGAAAATAGGCTAGGTAATGAATTAGGTACTGTAAAAATTGATTTATAGTCTAAGTTAGGGACATTAGAGACTAAGTTAATGGAAAATGTAGATAATAAGTTAGCCGATGTAAATAATAAAGTAGCTAATGTAGAATCTAGATTAGGAGAAAAATTGAATTCCATAGAAAACGAACTCAGGCTAAGAGTAGAAGCTCTCGAGGGACGCAAGAGCAATCCACCGATGAACGACACCGACCGTTCCTCCGAAGGCAGCCTTCATAGCACCATTACGCCCGCCAATGCTGGGACAACACCTACTCACAACTAGGGTTCTACCGATACCAAAAAATATCGATACCAGGCCTTTGCGATATATCGGAAAGAAGTATCGATACCGAGAAAATATTGGAAGAAAAATATCGATATCACTCGGTTTCGGAAGATTTTTAGACGTTTAAAAGCACGGTTCGTCAAATGGCTACAAACTTTCCATTGCCAGGAAAACGTCACACATTGGATAATCAATCAAATAGTGAAAGACCTTTTATTTTTTATTAGAATAATATGGTTATCATTCGATATTCTCAAAGTATCGAAAGATCTCTGATATTTCACAGTTGGCTGATATATAAATTTTATATTATGTAATGAACCCTATCTGTACATATCAGGGAAAGTAATCAAAAGAAAAAAAACATATACATGCATAGGAAAGGACATTCTTTCGATACTAGAAGAATATGGTACTCATTCGATATTCTCTAAGTATCGAAAGATCTCCGATAGTTCACAGATGTCTGATATATAAATTTTTTATTATGTTATGAACCCTATCTGTACACATCAAGGATATATGTTAAAATAAAAAATAATATATGCATAGCATTGGCAATTCTTTCGATACTAGAAGAACTGGGTACTCTTTCGATATTCTCAAAATATTTTCAGATAATTCATAGATGGCTGATATCTAAATTGTTTATTATGTTATGAACCATATCTGTACATATCAGGGAAATTAATTAAAAGAAAAAAAATAATATATATACATAGTAATAAAAATTCTTTCGATTCTAGAAGAACAGGGTACTCTTTCGATATTCTCAAAATATCGAATGATCATTCCAATATTTCACAAATGCCTGATATCTAAATTTTTTATTCATATTTTATTCTTCAGCCATCTGTGAAATATCGGAAATTTTTTTAGAATATCGAAAGAGTACCCTGTTCTCCTAGTATCGAAACAATTTTTCTTTACTAAGTATATATATTATTTTTTTCTTTTAATTAATTTCCCTGATATTCACAGATAGGGTTCATAACATAATAAAATATTTAGATATCAGCCATCTGTGAAGCATCGGAAAATATTTTTAGAATATCGAAAGAGAACTCTGTTCTTCTAATATCGAAAGAATTTCCAATGCTATGCATATATATTATTTTTTTCTTTTAACTTATTTCGCTGATGTGTGCAGATAGGGTTCATAACATAATAATAAATTTAGATATTAGCCATCTGTGAAATATCGGAAAATATTTTTAGAATATCGGAAGAGTACCCTGTTCTTCTAGTATCGAAAGAATTTCCTTGGCTATGCATATATATTTTTTTTCTTTTAATTAATTTCCCGGATATGTACAGATAGTGTTCTTAACATAATAATTTAGATATTGGCTATCTTTGAAATATCGGAATGATCATTCGATATTTTGAGAATATCGAAAGAGAACTCTGTTCTTCTAGTATCGAAAGAGTTTCCTTTGCTATGCATATATATTATTTTTTCTTTTAATTTATTTCACTGATGTGTACAGATAGGGTTCATAATAATAAAATAATAGGGTTCATAATAAAAAAATTAGAATTTAGAGTTTTAATCAGGCATCTGTGAAATATAAGAATGATCATTCGATATTTTGAGAATATCGAAAGAGTTCTCCTTGTTTATGCATTCATATTTATTTTTCTTTAAATTACTTTTACTGACAATTAAACATATAGGGAAAGGGAACATATCATTCTATTTTTTTGAGAATATGGAAAGAATGTGCCGTAGGATATATACAACATTTTATTCAGGTTTCGTTTCGATGAGCAAAAAAAAAAAAAAAAAAAAAAAGGTTTCAACTGTTTCGATATTCAGTTTTCCATACCGATATCGATAAAATATCGGAAGAAATGTATCGATACCAAAATATTGGTATCGAAAGGAAAAGTATCGATACTGTACCCATATCGGTAATATCGGTAGAACCCTACTCACAACACCATTCCAGTGTTGGACGGAAAGACGCCGTGGGAGGACTACATGACTCTCTTCAAGACTGCGGCTTCGATCCACGGGTGGTCAAAAGAGATCCAAACTTCAGCTTTGTGCCTGGCCTTGCGTGGAGACGCCTTGGGAGTACTGCAGGGGATGCCACTGTCAGAGCTGTGGATCTAAGGGGAGCTGATTAGAAGACAGGAGATGCGTTTCGGCCACCGACACATGGACCAGCTTTATCGCTCACAACTGAGAAACAGGATCCAGAAGACCAACTAGACGCTGCAGGAATTTGATGCGGACATCGCCCGGCTGGTGAGGAATGCCTACCCATGGATGATGTCTACGAGAGCCTGGCTGTCGAAAAATTCCTGGATGGACTTCGGGACCTCGAGACGCAATAAGCAGTGAAGCTCGCCCGGCCAAAAACTCTAGGAGACGCATTATCTCAGGCCATGGAGTTCGAGGCTGTCAGGCAGTCAGTACGGGCCATGCACGAGTTCGAGCAGCAGAAGCGGAGCCTAATGTGGTCCCTAGTGTCGAGGACATAGTGAGAAAAGTTTTGGAGGCCCTCAGGACTCTTAAGAAGGAGATACGTTGTTGGAACTGCGGCCAACTTGGACACCCTAGAAGCAAGTGTCCGTCCAAGAAGCAAGAAAAGCCACAGGAAAACTAAGTAGGGTTGATGGGAAGGGGCAACTGTCAACCCGTAACATCAGAGGCCCCAGGAAGACCAGTAGAGTGGCGTCATTAGGGAGCAGAACAAACAGCTTCTACATTGATGGAATGGTGAATGGGGAGCTGCAAAATCTTCTACTGATACCGGCGCAACCATGACTATCTTGAACTCGAAGACAGTTCCCGATGAGGAGATTATACCAACGACTTGGACACTACGGACTGCCACAGGAGAGCTAGCCAAAGTCTACGGGGAGACAGTTGCCACCTTCATCATCGGAGATCAACATCTGAAGCACCGCGCTCTCGTGGCAGTAATAGATGAAGATACCCTATTGGGCATGGACTTGATGATCGCATACGGGATCAAGCTGGATATGGCAAGAGGTGTGAAGACGCTGGGAGACGAAGAAGTCATCCTTCGGCAAGGAAAGGATCTCTACGCACGAGTGCTCCTACTAGAAGAGACCACTTTACCTGAACGGAGCCAAATCGTGACGCATGGGACGGTCGAAGGACACCTCCCTGAGGGTCATTGTGTGCTTCTTGAACCTGGAAAACACGAAGAACAGGAGATCGGACGCGGCGTACTGGTCGCAAGGTCTCTCATCAAAGTCGGACATACCACCCCAATTCGGCTAATGAACCTAAACAGCTTCCCGGTAACGCTGAAGAAAGGAACACCAGTAGGGGAATGTACAACCGCTACCTCAGTGGTTCGTCAGCTACGACGTCATCTCACCGAGCTGCGAGGACTGCCGGAGGAATTAAAAGGATTTGTGGACGAATCATGTCGCTGCCTTTCGCCTGAAGAGGGCAAGGAAGTGAAGAACATGATTACCAGATGGCATGATGTTTACGAGATCAGCCCAGGACCACGGGGTAGAACGGATATCGTCCAGCACAAGATTGACATCGTGGATGCTAAGCCCATCCGACAGGTCCTGCGGAGGCTGCCGTTAGCCAAAAGGGAGGACGCCGAGAAGATCATCAAGGAGATGGCGACTGATGGTGTCATTGAGCCTTCGAGTAGCCCCTGGATGTCTCCCGTTGTGTTGGTGAAGAAGAAAGATGGCACAACAAGATTCTGCGTAGACTATCGCCTTCTGAACAACGTCACCAAGAAAGATAGTTATCCGCTGCCCAGAATTGATGACACTGGACACGCTGGACACCCTAAAGGTGTTTAAACTTTTCTCTACATTGGATCTCCGCAGTGGATATTGGCAGGTTGGATTGACACCTGAGGATAAAGAGAAGACGACGTTCTCGATTGGAACTAGTCTATTGCTATTTACAGTAATGCCATTCGGGTTTTGCAATGCTCCTGCAACATTTGAGAGGCTGATGGAAAGCGTGTTAAGAGGTCTCTCTTGGAAAATATGCCTGGTTTACTTAGACGACATCATTGTGCTGGGAAAGTCCTTCGCTCACCATCTGAAGAATCTGGAGAAGGTCTTCGAACGACTGCGTGCAGCGAACCTTAAATTGAATCCGAAGAAGTGTCATCTCTTCCGAAGGCAAGTCAACTACTTGGGGCATGTTGTGTCAGACAACCGAGTTGCTGTTGACCCAGGAAAGATTACGGCTATCACCAACTGGCCAGTACCTCGAGATAAACATCAAGTGAGAAGTTTTCTCGGGCTCTGCACCTACTACAGGAGGTACGTGAAAGGATTTGCTAACATCGCAAAACCTCTTACCAGGCTTACCGAGGAAAAACGGACTTTCCATTAGGATCATGAGTGTCAGTCACCCTTCGAGGAGTTGAAGAACAAATTGAGTAGTGCGCCTATTCTGAGATATCCACGTACCGAGGGCAAGTTCATACTTGACACAGATGCCAGCAACACCGCTATTGGAAGCGTTCTCTCTCAGCTCCAAGACGGAGAAAAAGGGTGATTGGATACTTCAGCAAAACACTCTCAGCTCCGGAACGCAACTACTGTGTCACAAGGAAAGAGCTTCTGGCAGTAGTAAAATCCATAGAACATTTCCATAAGTACCTATATGGAAGAAGGTTCCTCCTGAGAACGGAGCACGCGGCTCTAATGTGGCTACTGCGATTCAAGTCACCGTAGGGGCAAGTGGCGAGGTGGATAGAGCGCCTTCAAGAGTATGACGTTGAATCTGCTCATCGTGCTGGAACGAGTCATAGAAATGCGGATGCGCTCTCAAGGAGACCTTGTGACGAAGAATGCAGGCATTGTTCTCGACATGAGGAGAAACAGGCAACAGTGTTGAGGACAACGGTTGTCATCGACAGTTGGCTGGATGCAGAAGTTTCAAAGGAACAGGACAAGGACCCGGATCTGAAACAAATGAAGCAATGGAAACTAAACTGGGACTTCATTCTAGTGGACAACGGGCTGCTGAAACGGGCATTGGAGAACACGGAAGGAGATCAGCGCAGACTACAGCTCATCGTTCCAAAGAGTAAAGTGCCCGAAGTACTCAGGGAACTACATGACGGAGCATCTGGCGGCCACCTTGGAGTTCACCGTACATTATAAAAGGTTCGGGAACGCTTTTAATGGGCAAACCTCAAGGACGGTGTGTTGGACTGATGTAGGCGTTGTGCGACTTGTGTGGCTTCTAACGGACCCACAAGAAGAAAGAAGGCCCCTATGAAGAAGTATAACATGGGTGCACCGTTTGAGAGAATAGCGATCGACATCGCTGGCCCTTTCCCTGTGACGGACGAAGGTAACCGATATATCCTCGTGGCCATGGACTATTTTTCTAAGTGGATGGAAGCTTATTCCCTTCCGAATCAGGAAGCAGTCATGGTTGCGGACGTTCTTGTGAAGCAGCTCGTCAGTAGGTTTGGAGTACCCATGGCACTTCACGCTGACCAGGGACGAAACTTCGAGTCTGCAGTCTTGTCCGGGATGTGCGAAGCACTGGGAATACGTAAGACCAGGATGACACCTCTTCACCCTCAATCCGATGGCATGGTGGAGCGCATGAACAGGACTATGGGTCGATATTTGTCCAAAGTGGTCTCCGACCATTAGCGAGACTGGGACCAGTATCTTCACCTGTTCCTGCTGGCCTACCGCAGTTCAGTCAGTGAGGCAACGGGGCAGACGCCTGCAAATGTGGTGTTCGGCAGAGAACTTCGGTTGCCTTGTGATCTGAAATTCGGTTTCAAGCCTGACGAGGAAATTGCCGGAGAGGAATACATCACGGATCTACGGAAGCGAATGGATGATATCCACGAGAAGGTTCGCACAAACATCCAGGGTGCAAGTGACAGAATGAAGGAGCGTTACGACATAAAGGTGAGAACCACTTGAGAAAGCTGGCTTCCGACCTGGAGACTTGGTCTGGCTATATGATCCTCGAAGAAGGCGAGGCTACTCACCTAAACTTCAGAACTCCTGGGACGGCCCGAGATCGTCAAGAGGATCAACGACGTCATCTATAGGATCAGGAAGCAGCCCAAAGGAAAACCTAAGGTAGTCCATTTCAATAGACTGGCCCCATACAAAGGAGACCATGGTCCGACAGAAGACCAGCAGGTCAGGTACCTGAACAACGTGGAGCTTATGTAAATAGTTAAACTATTCAGTAATAATAATATCTTATATTATTGTAATAATTAAATAGAAGTTAGGCCTAGATTACAAATATCTAAAAATATTGTTGTAAATGTATTTCAGTTAATAATTTATTTGTTAGTAATTTCTCTGTTAATAATTTAATTGATAATAGTTTAATTGTATTCTTTTATCACTTTTGTAAATAAACATTAGTATCTTTAATTAAGGAGCTTTTAAGTCATTTTTAATACCCAGTAGCCCATAACAATATCACGATTTTCAGAAAAAATAAGGCCTCTAATAAACAGCAAACAATTCCCCTTCGAAATGTTCGAAAACTTAAAACATGATGTTGCTAACAACAGTGTTGCTCCTATCGATGAAAACTGTCCATTCTTAGTTGAAACAGACGCATCTGACAACGGCATTGGAGCCACTCACTCACAGAATGACAAACCTTTTGCATTTTTTACTAGATCGTTATCTCGAAGAGAGAAGGGACATTCGTCTGTAGAAAAAGAGGCTTATGCCATTGTTGAGGCAATTAAGAAATGGCGACATTATCTCATGGGCAAACATTTCACTCTTATGACAAACCAAAGATCCGTAGCTTTTATGTTCGATTCAAAAGTTTCATCAAAAATAAAGAATGACAAAATTTTGCGATGGCGTCTTGAACTTTCCAATTTTAAATTCGACATAATCTATAGACCAGGAAAATTCAATTCAGCTGCTGATGCATTATCAAGATTTTGTAATGCTACTAGTACACTCACTAGACTTATAAATATACATCAAACACTCTGCCATCCAGGTGTTACTAGAATGTATCACTGGGTTAGGAGCAAGAACCTCCCGTATTCCTTAGAAGAAATAAGGCAAATAACTAAAAACGGTCGCGTTTGCCAGGCAGTAAAACCAAATAAATATAAAACAGAAGAAACTCTAATCAAGGCTATGCAGCCCTTTGAAAGATTAAGCTTGGATTTTAAAGGAACTCTTCCTTCTACTACTCGCAATAAATATTTTTTAACAATAGTTGATGAATTTTCAAGATTTCCTTTCGCTTTTCCTTGTCCAGATATGACTTCATCAACTGTTATTAAGCACTTAAATTACTTGTTCAACTTTTTTGGCATACCGTCATATATTCATTCAGACCGTGGAACTTCCTTAATTTCTCGAGAATTGAAATCATTCCTGGATTCTCTTGGAATAGCTACAAGTAGAACAACTCCCTACAACCCACAGGGGAATGGACAATGTGAGAGATTCAATTTTACTATTTGGCAAACAATCTCCCTCGCCCTTAAATCCCAAAATAAACATATTTCGGAATGGGAGAAGGTTATTGATGACGCACTTTGTTCCCTTCGGTCTCTTTTGTACACAGCAACTAACTGCACTCCTCACGAACGTTTTTTACTATTCCAACGGCGTTCTCCAAGCGGCATTTCTTTACCAACATGGCTCTCTTCACCTGGGAAAGTATTTCTAAGAAAATTCAACAGATCATCGAAATACGACCCTATTGTAGAAGAGGTGGAGCTACTAGAAGCAAACCCATCATACGGTATACTAATGGTAGAGAAAATACCATTTCGACTCGACACTTTTCCCCAGCTCAAGACGAACAGGCGCATGGAAGACCCTGTCTAGACAATTCGCAAGAAAGCCACACTACTCGCCAAAACATTGAACCTGAAGATGGACCAGGGCCTTCTCAAGATGACCAAATAAATGAAACAGAAAGAAAATACCAAGAACCGAATCTTTTACATGAGCTGACATCGATCAGGTCCCCCAAACCGACAAGAAGTAAAGTAGCCTAAATATTTACAGGACTATATTCTTCACTAAGGCGGTAAGAATGTCATATATTTCTATTTAAATTAATTTAATTGAACATATGGTTTAAATGTGAGTGTTCATTCTTATGTGAATAAAGCCATAGATTGGTTACTTTTTTAACTGTCTATCTTATTCATTACAACAGCTTAAAAAAAAATTATCAATGAGCTTAAAAATGGATTATGTTTTATTTAAAATTAATTCAGAGCCGAAGTTTCTGATCGATTTTGCCTCATCGTTAATAATCATACCTATTTACAAATTTTGTATCATAAAATGCAGTGTGAAATCCAGAAAGTGGAAAGTTGCAATTATGAATTCTACTGAAATGGTACTTCTTAATTTTAGATCATCTGTACGTTCAACATACGTCTTGGTGGTGGGGTGCTGTCTCATGTTTGGAGCCTGTTTGGGCTGTTGATCATTGGGATATATTGCACCTTTTTCTTCGAGATGTGATTCACATAACCTTTTTTTTGTGTTTGTGTCTTAATGATGCCTGAATGGGCGAAACGCGACCGGTAAGTGGGTGTATTACTGGAGATATTTGAAACATAAGGCTTTGCATTGTGGTTTTTCCTAATTGCATTATAATAAGTTATAATTTTCCAATTAAAAAAAGAAAAAAATAACTAAAATTTAGAAAGATTTTTTCTATTTTCAACAAGTCGCGCCCACCCTGACATGCCTTCACTCCCCACCCCAGATCTTTATGGTTAATTCTGCATCGAAGGTTTAATATATGAATTTTTTTTTTGTTAACACTATAATAAAATAGAAATATATTATTTTTTCAGTATATTAATATAAATGTAAACGAATACTCTCAATTAAACTTTTTTCCACTCAGTTTACGTGTCAGTATATTTTGTTTTGTTATTGTTTGATGCGCAACACTGGATTCATCCCGCGTAAAATGAGTTTTGGCGGGCTCCTAAGTAACCACATTGTGGTAGTGAGTGATTAGTGTAGTGTTTGTGGAAGTCGCTCTGGCTTTTTAGCCCCGGGGTTTTATGTGTATTATGTGTTTAAGTTAAGTTTTACATTTCGGTTTGCGGTAAAATGGTTGAAATGGAAGAATCGTATCAGGGCTGTCTTGATTTTGTTCTAAGCCCCCAAGTTGAACCGTCTGACAAAATGTATCCTGTTACCCCCGCAGAAAATTTTAGTAAATCCGAAAGTCGTCGAGGCCGACCAAAAGCAGCTATGATATCAAATCTCATTTTGGAAGGAAGTATTTCAAAAAATGGTATTAGATGTGACATTTGTTCCAGAGTTTTCCCTAGGGACAAATCCCTTCAAGCCCACAGAAGAGTCCATACAGGTAACTTATTATTTTATTCTTTTTAGAATCTAATTTATACCTATCCATTTTAATCTGGTTCAATAAAGGTCATAGTTGTTATGGATAAGTAATTTGTTATGTCTATATGTATACACTCAGATACCATATACTAGCACATATTGATTGGTTGTTTTTGTTTTTATCTACTTTTAAATACAATCTTTTACATCTTGCTGTTCAATCATTAAATTTATTGGCTGAATCTCAAGATAAAAACTTAGATATATTTATAAAAATTCCTTTAAATTAATTGTCACTAATTACAATTGATTTAAATATTATGTTCTGGCATCACATCAATAGCTGTTTAAAACAGAAATATACTATTTTACTCAAGTTTAATCACATTTATTATCCCTGCATTTAATAACCTTGATTTAAAATTAATGAAGGTTCTTAATGTATTGGGTTCTGTACATAGTAGAAAATGTACTGTTTCTAGGACTACAGTGCTGGTAGATGATTTGTCCGAGATCATACTATCAGGTTTTCCCCAATTAAGCATACCCACTTTATAGTGTTTGGGCAGACCCCAGAAAAGTCTGTAGATCATACTTGATATCCATGGCTGTTAAAAGATTAAGTAATTTATATGCTACAGTTGGATTTAAACCCCAGGCCTTCAGCATAGCATCTCAGTACTGAGCTATTCTGCTCTACATTAATGAATAAAGTTCTTGTTTAAGTATGTGTTTATGCATTCATTGTTAAATTGTAATTATGTAGATAGTTATAATTTTATTTTGGGTACCTTATTATATAGTACTCTTTCAACGATGGGGTATTGCATCCTTTTCTTTTTATTGTTTATGCACTAACTGTTTTTTTTGTAAAAAAAAAAAATTTCTGCAATTACATATTTATTTATTTATCCAGGTGAAAGGCCTTATTCGTGTGATTATCCTGGTTGTACTAGGAAATTTAAGCAAAGTGGTCAATTGAAGACTCATCAAAGGTTACACACTGGAGAAAGACCATTTCTTTGTTCTGCCGAAGGGTAAGCTTTTCTGCTAATTTTTAATGTGTCATTTTTCAATTTTAGCTGATTTAAATTTCTAAAATTTATAGAAAACTGTAAGTTTCTGTTTACTTATTTGATAAATTGCCCTTCAATACTGTTTGTTTTCGAATAGTAGACTTGTTTAATGACATTTTACTTGTAAGAATTAAAGAATGTATGAGGCACAAACCATAATTTGTAATTGAACAAAAATTGTATGGTTGGGCCAGCCCTCAAATATTAGTCCAAATGCAATAAACACAATATGGGATCTAACATCACTATGCCTTGAAGGAAATATTCAGGGGGTGTCTTAACTTGTGCCTAATTTTAAATTTAAAAAACTTGCCTTTTTACTTCCTACTTACTTGATACATGATATATATACCACTTTTCAATAAAATTAAGTTATATTTCGCATATTACTATGCATTCAATTATGAGATATAACTACACAATCACCTAGAATCTTTTTTTGAGATCATATATTTTAATTCCTTTTAGAATTAAGGCTAGTACAATAAAATATGTTCATTGTTTTATGAATATAAATATATCAAGAAGTAAATGTGTTAACAAATTTAGACTGTTGTTTATGGGTTTATACATTTCAATCCGGATCCGAAAATCCAAATTATTAAATTTTTACCATGGCTACATCCATCAATATTAACTGTTAATCTCGTTTAAAAATAAAAGTTTAAAGTGTAAGAATGTTGTAAAGGTATGAATTAATTCGGATCAGAGCAAAAGATAATTGGAAAGACTCCTTGTTGATAATAATTCTGAATTATTAAGTAAAGCTGAATATTTTTCATTGCAGTTTTTTGTTTCTATACTTAGGTGCAACAGTAGATTCACCCATGCAAACCGACATTGTACTGCACACCCGAATGCAACACTAATTCGATGCGATGACTTCGCACTTCTTGATTCATCTGAATCCAATCAGTCTGAAGAAGTTAAACAATGGCTTTTAAAGTAAGTGATTTTATTATCTTATTATGAATTGACAAATGGCAATTGGTTTTTGTTAAACGTTCTATTTATTCCTGTTGGTACTTACAGCTCATACCTTTAAGCTGGAATTGATGAATCAAGTAATTTAATCAGATTCAATTTTTTTTTAGTTTAAGATTATCTATCTATTCCATAGTTTGTTGACGGGTAGCATTGCTTATATGATCCATTGAGTCCTAGATTATACCTACTAAGATCCAAGGTCTTTTCTTTTATTTAATTTTTAAATTTCAGTAAAAAAAATATATGAAAGTAGTTGGAAAGTATTTAAGTTATAATGGATCTGCGGAACAATTGTCAGTTAGTTCATTATTTAATGACTGCATACAGCCATTTAAAATTATTAGATTAGAAATGATTAATGGATTGATATTTTGCTTTCATAAAAGTAATTGATCAATGAGGAGTCTTAAGTTCTGTACTTGGTTAGTTAAAACTGAGACTATCCTGTTCATATTAAACCATGATTACAGTTCTTATTTTTGCCATGTCCCTTTTAAAAAAGCAGTTAATTGTAACGATATTAATATTAAATGTCATGCAATGCTCATTGTTTTGAGAACACAGCTTTTAACATTTATTTATTATTTTTTTTAAATTAAGTGTTGGATAAAATTTTGGATGACTAGTTGTTTATGATATTTAGTTGAGAGACTGAGACATGAAGGCAATTAATTAATTTTATGCGAACTCATTTTGAAGTTATAAGATATTGATGAAACATAAAACAATTATTATAATTTATTTAATTGTTATGTGATATAATTTTTTTAAATATTTTATTTGAAAAGAAAAGATATGGCCAGGACTGGGACTCAAAC
The DNA here is from genome assembly GCA_037127475.1 of Arma custos. Taxonomy (NCBI): domain Eukaryota; kingdom Metazoa; phylum Arthropoda; class Insecta; order Hemiptera; family Pentatomidae; genus Arma; species Arma custos. The sequence continues at coordinate 84,266,799 of CM073764.1, read as the reverse complement.
CCCCCGGGTATTTCACCTTTCTGTGGTGACGCTTCAACCATCTCGGCCACCCTGGCACGTTTCTCGGCCAGCCCTATCAATTCTTTTCACTGATCCTATATCTCCGTGCTCCCACAATTTGCAATGTATATTGATTATTGAGCAATAAATGTTTGAATTGAGATTTAAAAAAATATTTGATATGTATAAACTATCCCATAATTGCTCTCTTCTTGCCAGAACTTGTTAATGAGACCAGTTTAAGTTTTCCTACAATATCTCAATTTTTGTGAAAAAATATGTTTGAATCAATACTATTGAAATATTGAATAAAAGGTGAACAATGGTTATTCATCTATTAGAAAATAAATGTTCTAGTTTCGCCTTGGCTGGCGTTCAAAAACTGTTATAAAACTTATGAAGACAACTGATTAAAAACTCCATCAGTACATTAAAGAATGATTTTTAATTTAAGGTATTAATGAAAAAAAAATTACTTTATTGGTTTCTCGCTCTCTCAATTGTAATTTAGAGCTCTAGTATGGAAAAATTACTGGTAATGTGTAAATTTGGGTAATCATTCATCAAGAAATATATGTCAACAATATTTTGAAATACCTATGATAAATGTTTGGTGAAATGTTCATTTATTTAATATTTCCCATAATTTCATTCTCTTTTCCATACTGATGCTCAGGGTAACTTGTTTTCTTGGAAAATATCAAAAGGGAAACGAATGAAAAGTTAAAAATTGATGTGACTCAACTAGAAGCAATAACCTGCTGAATAATTACCAATATTTTATTCAGTTATTATTAGTAGTATTATATTTTTGTTTTATAAGTAACAGTTATGTATTTATTTCTTCCCCTCCCTACTTGAAACTAATATTTACGCGCACTATATATCGCCCGTTGAATAAGATAACTTGTTTATTAAAAGTGGAAATCACGTGGTCATGTTATTCTTTTTCTTTTATAGTTTAACTTTAATTGTAATTATATATCTTCACGGTTGTTAATTTTATGTATTTATATCGAATTATTTGTTGTCATGAAAATAAATTAAAATTATTCAATCGAAGTAAACTGCAAATACTGCTTTTTAACATCAGATATACCTCTTTGGATTTTTATGATAACGGAGGGAGGTTGCAAGCATGGCGGGCATTTGAAGTAGTGCGTCATTCATTTCTCACAGAAAATGAATTTATTTTTCGAAAAAGTTTTTTGATTCATTACTTGTATTTGAGATTTTCAGTAGTATTAATTAATGTTGTTATTATTTTTTGTTACGTTTTGACCGGCTTATATATCTTTTAACCATGGCTAATATGTTAAAGGATGTAACTATAGATGATAAAATGCCAAATGAACTTTTGTTGGACAAACATATAAAATTCGTTTTAGCTTATGGAGCTAATAAGGATGAATTTGAATATTGCACAACAGAACACTTGAGAATGTCTGGTATGTACTGGATTCTTACAACTCTAGCAGTCACTAAAAAGTTGGATGAAGTTGACAAGAAGCAATTCATTGACTTTATACTCGAATGTACAGATGAGAAAACAGGTGGAATTGGTGCTTGTGTCGGTCATGACCCTCATATTTTATATACATTAAGTGCTGTTCAAATAGCTTGTATTTTAAGGTCATTAGACCAACTTCCGATAGAAAAGATAGTAAGTTTTGTGGCAAGTCTACAAAAGGAAGATGGCAGTTTTATGGGTGATAAATGGGGTGAAGTTGATACTAGATTTTCATTTTGTGCTATTGCTTGCCTATCTCTAATCGGTCGTTTGGATGCCATCAATATTGAAAAAGCAGTGGATTTTGTGCTTAGCTGTCAAAACTTTGATGGAGGTTTTGGTTCTCAACAAAATTCCGAAAGCCATGCTGGATTAATCTATTGCTGTGTTGGTGTTCTGTCTATTACTCAGAACCTCTACCGCATAGATGCTGATCAACTAGGTTGGTGGTTATGCGAGCGTCAACTGCCTTCAGGCGGGCTAAATGGAAGACCAGAAAAGCTACCTGATGTTTGTTATTCTTGGTGGGTGTTGTCTTCGTTGACAATGTTAGGAAGACTACATTGGATTGACAAACATCTTTTGAAGAAATATATCCTTGCTAGTCAAGATTCAGATGGAGGTTTTAGTGATCGGCCTGGAGATATGCCTGACCCGTTCCATACTCTTTTTGGAATTGCTGCTCTATCCCTTTTAGGAGAATCTGATTTAATGAAAATTAATCCGACTTATTGTATGCCACAGTATATTATTGATGAACTAAACTTAGATCCAGAAATAATGCAGTCACAACCATAGCACTATTCCTGAATTTAGATTGTTTTAAATGCCTTCTAACAACAAATATTTTTCAATAATTTTTTTGTACCATTAACATCGTAGGTATAGCTTATCTCTATTTGTAAATCATAACTCATGATTACTTGGAAAACACTTGTTATAATTCTTTTTTATTACAGTTTGCTCTGAGCAATGTATCAACTATTATGTTTTTGAATATTCACATGCTATGTATTTTTTCAAGACATATAATAAACTTTTTACACCAATGTTAATTTTAGAAATACATTTATTAATTTATATTGTGTTTTATTTCATTTTTACTCAATTCTCCACATTTCAGTTATTTTATTGTAATTTTTTTGTCATTAAAATATTATTTTCACAAAATAACAGTGAAATTTAGATTTATCTTAAAAAAAACATTATAAATTTGAAGAGTTGGACTATTAATTTGAATCAACTTCATCAGTAATATCAATTTTACTTATGAGAAATTCTATTTATTTTCAACATTTTTGTATGTATACATATTTAGATTCCTTATTTAAGAACTATTTAATCAACAAGAATACATTCTTCATACCTTGAGGCATACTACTGATTAAGTGTATGAATTACAATTCAAAAACAAAAGCAATAATTAATGAAAATTTAACAAAATTATAAAGAAAAACTGAACCAAACAAATAAATATAATTTAAAATAAATCCAGCAGGATATTGGGTGCTGATGTCTGGTCAGTGACTGCTTTTTAATAAATTTTAGTAAGTCTGATATACAAACTATTTTTTCAAAGTTTGTTCAATTTTTGATAAAACTATTTTTATTGAGTTCATGTATGTTTAAAAAAGTTGAATTGGCGTTTACCTTTTTATATAGTATTAACTCTTATATCTATATAATATTGAATTTTAAATAGCACTGATTCATATTATTCAACTGAGATACAATCAATTATTAAGTTTATTTTTAAAATGTAAATGTGGTAATTTGTTCCTTTAAATGGTTAAGGATAATATTTAGAACCTCTATCAAATTTCTATCAACCTCTATCAAAATCTATTAAATTTAAAAAAATCACTGTTTTTTAATGGTTAATCTTACTAATATTATAAATGTGATGAAAGTTTGTATGTTTGTCTCTCTTTCACGCAAAAACTACTTAACGGATTTGGATGAAACTTTACAGTAATATAGGTTATACATCAGAATAACACATGGGCTATAGCAAGCGCGGATTAAGGGGGAGGGGCATGGGGGCAGGTGCCCACCCCGACAGTTTTATAGGAACTGTGGAGAATCCATTATAGTACATAATTAAAGGCAAATCAGGAATTTAGCATCTTGAAATTTGCAGATAGGTCCTTTGTATGATTTAAGAAAGAAGTTTGATAATTCCATCCTTATTATAATAAGGGTTCAAAGGTTGTATGGAATCCGTCAGTTTTGAAGTTAGACATCTGAAATTTTGTACGAGTAACCTATAGTGAAAAAAATTAAATTATTTATTATTTTAAATTATTGTTAAAAAGAACTGTCAGAAAACTTTATGCGGTAGTCCAAATTCTATGTGAGCGAAGCCGCGGGCAAAAGCTAGTTTAATATATATCTATTATGTGATAGTGCAATATGAAAAGAAAATTTAGCTGTTTAGGTATGCCTAATGATGAGATGATAATTTGTTCAATAAATAATAAAATTGCTATTGTAAATAAATACAAGATTTTTCTGTTGTCTGATTGTGATCATTGGTCATTACTATATTACTGGGTTCATAAAACATGGTGTAGTATTTATAATCATTCAATTTTTTTTTGTTATCAACATCAAATAATCTATTGAAACTTTAAAAATAATTTAAATGGAAATGTCTCATTAAATCAACCTCCATTTTGATGATATATTTCTTTATTTTTTTCTATAAAACAAAATTTCCACTAAAATTAAATGTTTGAACAAATATTATACACTAAATTATTAATTTATTTTAATAATATAATTTTATTGTTATTTAAAATAACATAAGTGTGGTTCAAGATATTACCTGTTTTTTTTTTGTCATTTGTATTTTGTATTCTCTAGCTAGTAAATCTTACTATCAATATTGGTTTTATAGTTACAAGATATTTTTTTTAAAGGTATCGTGCTGAAAGACGTGAGGCGAGGTCTTCTGATAAGAAGAGGAATGATTCACCGCAGAGAGATTTGACACCAACATTAAGCGACATGACTAATGTTGATAGGGAAAACAGGACCCCGGGGCAAACGACACGAAAGTCTCTTTTTGGTACCCCTGATTCTCCACGCAAACGAGAATTGCCCAAGAAAAGGTATGAGAAAAGTATCTGTTCATTTTATTATCTATTTGTTTAGCTATCAAAATTATAATTATAAGTTTAAAATAAGTTAACGGTTATGGGACCAGGTTTATGCGGCATTTTAACCAGGTTTTCCTCCAAATCGAGGGAAGCCACTGTATATAGGCTCATGATAGTTTCCATATCCCAAAGAATTGGAATCAGAACACACTTTAATTAATTTATGTATTGTTCTAATTCCAATTGAAACTTTGACTTTTTTAAAAAAGAATTATTAATTTTAATATGAAAGAGTGTAATTATAAGTAGTATAATCAAGAAATAAGTGTTCCAATTGACATTTCTAAGTATATATGATGATATATGTTTGCTTAATTTATTTTTAGTATATTAAGTTAAGTTATAGTAGATCTTTTTTTTTTAATATTTTGTTTGTTGTTAATTTTTATTATTATTCACAGATGGTTGAGGATAGCTAGTAAAGAGCAAGAAAGCCTCGCAAACTTGAGTAGACCTACTGTGCTAAGACACGCTGGTTGCTTGTCCCCACCACCTTCTGCTAACAACACTTTCCAGTTACTAAATTCCCCCACCTGGGCAACGTCGACTCCGATACGCAATTGTGGTCCTCCCACGCCTCCACATTCCGCTGAGAGGCACATAAAGGTCGAAGAAGAAGGACAAGAGGTACTTGCCGTTCCTCTTCCAAATGACAGCTTCAATTCCAGTTTTGATATTCACAGTCACATGGAATCCTTCAGCGAGCAAGCTTTTAATATTGAATATTCTGCTTAGATTTTAAAACTGTTATGCTTCTGCTGTTGTTTGTTAAAGGCTATTCATATTAGAGTCAAAATAAAATTACATTATTGTATTAAACTATCCTTTGAAATTTTTAGGTAGCAGATTCTCAGAATTTATATGTAGTCATTATTTTATTCTATTGTTACAGGTCTGCTTTGTTTATCCGTTTATTGATGATCTTGTTTAATAGTTGTGATGTATTAGTAATTAATGGTATGGTGTTGAAAAAAAATAAGGTGGTTTATGATTTATTTTATTTTTAGTTAATCCAATTTTATTTGTATTTTTTAAAATCTTGGCTTCCTACATTCCCTTAGCACAATGGTTCTCCTTGAGCCAAATTCTACTTTTTGACTGCAAATGCCATAAATTATGGTAGTTTATTCTCATAACATTATATTATATGTTGCAGTGCATACATAATTTTTTGCTATTTGAATAAGAGATTTTTTACATCACTATTAGGTGCTTAATTTGTTTTGTTTTTTTAATGGTTGATGGCTTACTGGTATTTTTAATTTTTACCAACTAAATTGTATGTTTGAAAAGTTAAAATAATCAATGTTTTTTTTTCCTTATATTTATTATAGGAGATGATTTGTAATTTTAATTAACATTATTTTTAATGTTATTTTAATTAGAAGTAATAAGAATTTAATTTAATTTTAAAAGTGCACATAAAAACAACTCTTATTTTTTAGTATTTCTCTTAATGTTACTTACTTTAATTATAGGGAAGAAAATGGCCTGAGTGGGGGTTGGAGAAACAATTTCTTAAATAGGGTTTAACTTAGTAATCCAGATACTAAAATTTTGTATCTGGTTTACTCCATTAGCATTATTTATATATTTTGTATTATTTATTTTTATTCTCTAATTTTTCTTTATTTATTTTTTATATGTAATTTTAATTTGTTTGTATCTTGTTATCCAGCACCGAAGAATATCTGTATATCTAAGAATATCTGTGGTTCCATGGATACATTCAGTGTGGAAAAGCTGTTATTAAATATTTATATGAAACAGTTAAACCCTATTTGTGAAATTCTTTCTCTAACTTCCATCCAGATCATTTTCCCCCCCATATATTTATATATGGACAACTAATATTATTCAAGCTGTATTTAAATTATACTGTAATAATGAGAACATAATATATTATTATTTGCTTTATAATTTGTATGTATTAATTTTAAATTTAATATCAGTGACACAATAAGTTTAATATATCTTTATAATACTAATTTACAATTAACCAGAAGATCGATTTGAGAATACTTTTGAAAAAGAGAGATTAAGTACAAAATACCCTTGTTTAATATGTAATTTTAAGTACAAAACATTTGTTTATTATATATTCCTATGCTTGTTACTGATGTTTGGTATAATATGTAATTAAGATTTCATATTTGTCAATTTTGTAGCATTACTCTGGCATCAAAATTAATTTATTTTTAATGTTATTCTAAATTTATTTCTAATTGTTGATGGATCATTGTAATGTTAAACTGTTGTTCCTTTTTTTTAAACTTTATTTTATTGTATTTTTGTATGGTAAAATTTGACATTGTATAAAAGAAAAGATGCTTTAGCTTCTGTAGATGAAGGCTATAGCGACAACCAAAGATGCCTGATAGAAAAAAGAAAGAAAAATGATATTATAGTTGTTATTGTATGAGTATTTCATTTTGTTTGTTTTTGTAACTGTGATAGAACAAAGAATCTCGAGTAATCATCACAGTTTATTTGATGTGGTCAAATATTGTTATTCAAATCTCTATGATTTGGAAAGTCTTGAGATATACACCTGTTTGGAATAAACAGGTATAAAAGTATTTTTATGGGTTCTAGTCCCAAGTTTCGTTTTAAAAACTAATGTACAAATTGTATAGAATTAAAAAAAAAGTATATGTGAGATTAAAAGATTTATCATTGTATATTAATAAATTAATTACGAATGCGCTTAATTTACTTTCTAACATTGTGTATTTTTTATTAATTGTATTTGTGAATCTAAGCACAATAAAACATTAATGCACAATGATATTATTGAAATTACCCAATTCATTTTGATTGATATAAAAATGTATGTATCAGAATATATTAACATTACTGAAATAAGTTAAATGGTGAAATATTTATTAATTTCAAACATAAATCAGGATAACTCTTTTGAGCAAAGAGTTTTACCCTCTTTGAAAAGTAAGCTGTATAATCTGTGTTCGAATCCCGGCCCTGGGTATATCTTTTCTCTTCAAAATAAAAATATTTAAAATTATAACAATTAGTAAAAAAATAAAATGTTTATTTAATTATTAACATTGACTGGAAAATGTTTTTTTTTCTCTTACCCTAAAAATAAATTATAAAAATATGTAATGATGTCACTTCCCAGTAGGAATTGGTCTCCAGGGAAGTTAGACCATCACTCCCTAAGGGGAAGGGAAGGCCTACATAAATTAACAAGCAAAAACAAAAAAAAAAAAAAGTTCATAATATTATATAAAGTTATAAATATTGTATATAGTATCTGTAGTAAAATTATTTTAATCCTGTTAATTTTTTTTGGAATAAAAGGCTTAATCATTCATTCATAATGACGTAAGTCAACAAGATCCCAATTAAAGGAATGTTTAATGAACATTCTTCCCCTTGTATACATTGCAAATTGCGAGAACACAGGGATATAGGATCAGTGAAGAGAATGGACTTGTCTGAACGAGATACGAACCAGGATAGCTCAGTTGGTAGAGCATGACGGAAATGTGGGAGACCCGGGTTCGAATCCCGGCCCTGGGCATTTCTTTTCTCGTCAAAATAAAAATATTTAAAATTATAACAATTAATAAAAAAATAAAATAAAATCAATTTTAACTTTCAATTTGTTTCCTTTCTAATGTTCTCGATAAAATAAAAATAATCCTGAGTTTTCATCTGAAAAAGTGTGTAATCAAAGGAAATGTGTATATTTCAATAAATGAACGTTTGAAGAAATATATACCATCCATACATTGAAATTTTTATTTTTTGATGAAGTGATTATCGAAATCTACTCATTACCCATAAAAACCTATTCCTCTTTTTCATAGTAAAACTCAGGATTATTTTTATTTTATAGAATATTAAAAATGAAACGAATAAACAGTTAAAACTTATTGAAACTAAAGTCAAAGCGAGAACCTACGGAACAGATACCCTATTAATTTTATAAGATCTGTTCCACCTTTATGATCCTATGCGTAACATTAGAATTAGCAGATTATCAAATTTTAGAAAATAACATAGTTGCTCACTAGAATAGCGTTCAAATATTATACCATGATAGATAAATGAAGAAAATAACCTGATATATTATAATTGAATTATATAAACTTAAAAGTCCTCACAGACATATGTTTTCATTTAGATATGGATTCTGAATTTGAAAATAAAAAGAATAAAACTCATTAAAATAAAAGAAAAATTATTTAAGCACCAACAAACAACAAACAAAATATTGTAAACCTATATATAAACCTAACATCAAGGTTTGTAAATATAAACGATTAATCCAGTAACAACTAAAATATGAAGTTAATCCTTACCTATTTCAACAATGTTAAAACTTGTAGTAACTCAACAGAATGAATAACTTGTTCGCCATAGATTTTTTTATTTTATAATGTAAGGATAGAGATAGTTGGGGATGCAGTCAAATGAAACACCAAATAAGTAAATACTTATTTATTAAGTGTGCCGACGTTTCGGCCTACTTTGTAGGTCATCTTCAGGGCAAATAGGAGCTGCTGCTCGGGAATCGGGTAACAGACTGTTATGGTCAAATGAAATACCAAATAAGTATTCACTTATTTGGTGTTTCATTTGCATTGGTGTTTCATCACTGCATCCCCAACTATCTCTGTCCTTACAATGTTCCAGTAAACTAATTTCTTCTCTAACTTTTTATTTTATAATTTAAACCATTTTCACTTTTTTTACATATAATTATTTTTTAAATCAGCTTTTCTTTATATGCATTTCAATTAACTATTTAACTTTTTTAATTTAAAAAAGTTTCTCAATCAGTCCTAATTGGGCAATCTAGAAGTTGATCCAATCACTGAAACCTATGATCTTCAGTTTCAAGCAAAAACCTCATTGTGTTTTAAAGTTAAGGGACAAGAATTTAGTTGGGTCCTGAATCTTTAGTTTCTATTTTTAAGGGACTTGAAGAACAGAACATTTAAAAAAATAACTTTACTGAGGTATTATTATATTATTATTGGAAAAACTTCCCAAGGACAGATTAATCACAAGGAAGAAAATACAAAATTAAATATTTATTTACTGCGTTTCATTTCAGTAAAAAACTTGGTAAACAAATTACAGCAATCAGCTCAAGCATAATTAAAACATGCGTATTATGTGTACACTGCGCGGTGATAACACAATTTTCTTTATTTTTGTTCTTAGCTCAGTTTACTATGAATAACGTTTAAAATGATAGGTATCCTGTAACACGTTTCCAGACTCATTTCATTTAGATGTTTTCAAGACCACGGTCAAGATGACGAGACAGCTGCCAAAATATATATTTACACAAAAAGTTCACAAGTCAAAATATTTTTTTTAGTTAACATGCTTTCTATATGTGCAATGGTGATCTGAACCATTACAAAGAATTTCCAAATGGTAGGGAAAACATTTTTTTGTTCTAAAACTTTCGTGGAAAGTAGAATCCACACAAATAACACAAAATATCATTAAATATTACAAATTTGATCATAAATGGTTCTTAATTAAAAGTTTTATAGCCTAAAATGTATAATAAAAATATGTATTATTTTATTTCTACAAGTTCTTTATTTATTGAATGTCACTTTATGCTGCTGTGGCTAATCGGACGGTGCTACAGTGAGAGTCCTAAATTTTGGCTATCCAGGTTTAATGAGAAGGGATCTTTAACGAACACCTGACACGGCAAAAGCTGAAGACCGCCCTTTTACGCCCCCTTCGAACAGCGTCATAATGAGGTAGTTTTTTGTCCCTTCAAAAAACCCTAAGAACTCCTGCCTGACTCCGAACCCGCGACCTTGGACATAGAACCATTTCTAAATCTCTTTCAAAGGTTAACAATTTTTACAGGATAAAGGTTACAAGGAATACGAATATAAGAAGAATCCGATTTGGAAAAATGACATTTTTGGATTGTCCACCCTCAGGTTCCTTAAGTTAGATCGCAATGTAAATTCGGAAGCCGTGTCATGCCATATTATTGTATATCTGCGTAAAATTTCAAGCTTCAAAATGATATATTTTCGGAAATCTCTAACCTGAAAAAACCCTTACATATACGTAAGATGCGTTTACCGTTCTTAATATTTAATGAAGATAATGTTGCTTGATACAATACTTGTATATAATAAAAGAAATATATTATTGAATGATTACATTCTGTATTTATTTCACCTGTACCACTACAAACCGTGAACGGGTCTGGGGTTCAGTACATGGTAGAGACTGTACCGTTTCATGGACAACTGTTCTGCAAGGAGGTGACGTCCTAGGTCACGCTCAACCGCCAGATTTCCCCCCCTTAATTTGGGTAACCTATTTTTATATTATTTTATAGAGGCTGGGTGAGCCCCAGGAGAGTCCTAGATCCCATATGATCCATCTCCGGCTGCAGAATAAATGAAAGTCTTGGCCTGCAACGGGATTTGTACCAGAATTTCCGGTATGGCAACTCAGTGCTCTGCCACTGGGCCACTCCGCCTCCCTGAGTACTACCTACTAAATCACATTCTGTATTAGCAGTGCAAATATAGAGTAGTTAGGATTGTTGATAGAAGTAAAATTCTGATAATCATTTTTCTATTTAATTTAATATTTGTGTTTACTCCTTAAGATCTCTCATTTTCAGTGCAATATATATGTTACTGTAGGTTGTTTTATTGGCATGCCTTATTATCGTTTAGAGTTTTTATCTCTTTTCTGTCTTTGCGTGTCTAAAAACGTTTTATTTTTTAAATATATGTATCATTAAAGTTCCGATTCAAAGACAAAATCAAAACCAGTTTAAATTGTTTATTAACGAACGTTTTCCTCCTGGGAGATTATTTCTGATTTTATAATCACAGATAATGTTAAGTACCTGAAGGATAACATTTTTTTAAATGATTCTCAAGTAAAAAACGCCTTTTTGAGACTTGATACTATAAAAAAACACTGATTTTTTCAGTTCTGGAATTGAAAATTCGATAACACACAACTAGGTGAGATGGAAGCAGTCACGGACTTCACCTACCTCGGAGCAGTAATGAATGGTACTGGGAAATTAGACTTCGAAATCTCAAACAGGATAAACAAAGCAAACTTGGTCTACAACCAGATTTGTAATGCTGTTTTGGGAATCGAGAAGTAAGCAGAAAAGTGAAGCTCAACATCTTCAAGTTGGATACTAACGGACAGGCTGTAGAGTAGAGTCACGGCTGCAGAAATGAAATTTCTTCGAAGGATCGCAGGAAAAACATAAAGAGACCGTATCCGCAATGAAACGATCAGGGAGGAACTCAGGATCATAGCAATGAAGGAGATGCTCGAATCCCACCAATTAAAATGGTTTGGATATGTCCCGAGGATGGAGGACTACAGGGACCCATTGAAGACGATGGAATACGTCCCTGAAGGTAGAAGACCACGAGGACGCCTTAGAATGTCCTATCAGGAACATGTCGAGCGTTTGTGCAGGAAAAGAGGCAAAAATATCCGCCTGGCGGGGAACAGGGAAGAGTGCCAGTCCTGGTTAAACGTTCCCCTACGCTGAAAGGCACCACAAGGGTGATGCGCAAGAAGAAGAAGACAGCACGATGGGAAAAATGTTTAGAAAATGAAGGCAATTATTTCAAATAAAAATGGTTTGTTTTACTAAATAAACTTTCCTTTGAAAACGGTCATTTCGTATGAAACGACCCAATATTTCAGGAATAACAATTTTTCAATATGAAACTTGTTTCTTCAGTGGGTTATCAACCTCTTTCACTTCCTAGAATGGGTGACTAACACTCCTGAGTAACCGGAGGAGTTTCGATATGACGTCACTTCGATTACCAAGAATCGATTTTTGTCGGGTATAATACATCGAATGAGGAACGCAGAGCTCAGTCCAGGCTTAGGGCGCTACTTGTTAAGAGGTATGTCGTAGTTTTGGGTAATTTAAATTTTTATTTTAGAGAGTATAATATTTATTGATAAAATTCATACTAATTTTATCTTTATAATACTTTAAAATCGTCTAGTAATATTATGTATATATAAAATATGTAAAATTTTTTTCATCCAATTATCAGTCAAAAATGGTTAAACCATTATATTTTTTAATAGTTTAAATACAGGCAAAATATATATACCTATAAATAAATACTTAGTAGTTTAATGTACTAAGATTTCTAAATAGTCAAATAAAAAAAATTCTAAACATAACGTAGGACAAGAAATATTCAAATTGGAACTCTTAATTTTTTAATTACATACTTATATTGTACATAATCTATATTTAATTGCACTTATAGGTTTTTAAATAAATATATTTATATATATTTTTTTGTAGTATAACATGAACAATACAGAATCTATTGTGGTAGGTGAGGTGTTGGTGGTGTTGCAGTACTTTCTTACGAAACTCTGTTTATAAATATGTAAATGATTTTAAACAAGCGATAGATATTCCATAATTTAATATTTATAGCAATAAGAATTTTATTATTCAAACTTTTTTTTTGTTTAAAATCAATACAGACCCTAACTCAAACTGATAGATTGAATACAATAAGATAAGAGACGGGTCCAGAATCAGGGGTTATCAGCATTGTTGCCTGGGTTATTTTGTATTTTACTAAAAATATTTTATATTAATCATTATTTATTGATAAAATTCAAACTAATTTTATCTTTATAATATTTTAAAATCGACTTGTTAAAATTATACATATAAGTTTTTTCCTTCGATTTTATTCACTCTTAGTGGTTTGTAAAATTGTTTAGGGTATTTAATCATTGTTTGTTTTTTAAATTATGAACAATAACAAACCCTAGTTCAAGGTCTGTTTTCCAAACACTACAACCAACTTGAATCCTTTTTTTTTTTTTTATTATGGAGAAAATATGTTTTATAATATTGATATTTTTTTGGCGATTGTGGTGTTTATCATGGTATTATTAGTCAGGAATTAGTCAACAAAAACAAAAAATCATGACCATTTTTTTCACGATTCATTTGTGTTGTGGAAAAGAAATCTTTTATATATATCATTTAATTTATTATTATTAACTTATGAACTTCATTTTTGAAATATTTTAAATAGTCATTAATAATTGTGAATTTGATCAACTCATGGAAAAAAGTTCTCGTGTTAATAAGATGTTTAATAAGTACGACAGTGATATTAGTTTCATTCTGCGATGACTGTCACGACAGTCCGAATCCATTAAATACAATTTCGTGCTAAAGAAACTTCATATATCCTCACGTAGTAGACTCAGTTTGCATTAGTGAGTCACTTTGCTTTAGTGATGCATATTAGAAATGAGTCACTTTGTTACATAACGTTAAAACAATCCCATGCGCGTAAAAAAAAAAGAAACAGTTCGAAGGATATACCATACGACAAGAATTCATATGATTTCAAAACAAATGTTACCATCATGACTTCTTCATATTTTATCTTTGCTTATTTTAATCAAATTCGTTTGAACTTAATTTTCCCCTAAGTTTTAGCACTATTTACCGACATTTTAGGATTTTGCCAATACAATTGTGCTGAAGTGGTCAACACAGCTCAGAAAGAATGCTTAGCCTTTTTTATTTGGGCTTCTTAAATTAATTTTAATTTGGTAAATATTAAATGAGATGGAAGAGGGTTCAAGTTTTAAAGCCAGTTAAATATGAAAATGAGAGTTTTTTGGTAGTAGCTAGGTTAGCCTATAAATGGCATTTGTTTTTTAAAAAAACTTTATTTTTTTTACCTTTCAATATTTTCCAGGGTAAAGGTAATTGAGAAAATTTTGGCGACTGTATTTCTAACAAAAACAAATAAATAATTGTAATAATAATAAAAAGGTAATCGCAAAAAAAGTCGAAATTGGTAGTTTCAGTGAGTAAAACCTTTACGAGTACTTAACATATCAAAGTTTCGATAATATGTTCTGTTTGGATTTAGCTACATAGAACGTTATTGTCAATTCTGCGTTTTGTTAGACGAATATTGATTGAAATAAATTAAATAACTTCTTCGAAAGATAATGCAGTAATTATTTTCAAATATTTGGAACTATTTAAAATTTAAGGGAGCGTAGTTGCTCAGTGGTAGAGCACTGAGTTGCCATGCCGGAAATCCTGCTGCAGGCAGTTACTTTTATTTAGTCTGTTTGCGGCGGGAGATGGATCATATGGGATCTGGGGCTCACCCAGCCTCTAAAAAATATTATAAAAATAGGATACCCAAAATAAGGGGGAAACCTTTCGGTTGAGCGTGACCTAGGACAAGTCACCTCCTCACAGAACCGTTGTCCATGAAACAGTACAGTCTCTACCATGTACTGAACCCCAGACTCGTTCACGGGTCTTAGTGATACAGGTAGATAATTTAATATTTAAAGCAATTAAAATTTAATATTTAATTCGCGGAATGTGAGAATGTTACCTCCATTACATAAATTTCAGGTAAGGCCTGATCTTAACTGAAAAGGATCCGTTGGATTTTTTCATTTCTTCAACAAGTAGAATTCGAAAGCTGTAATCTAATTGGAACAGAATTGATTTGAATAAATCTCCTATATTAAGAATTTTCTTGTCCGTTTCGAGATTTGAGACATCAACGCAGAGATAAGATATAGTTAAAGATAATAAATTTTAGATTAAAATAAATAATAATTTTTTAAGGAAGGATATTTGTATAAAAAGCGTTTAACCTTGAACTTGTAACTAAATAATTGAATAAAACTTCATAAGACACTTGGTTTTTAGAGAAAAATTGAATTAAATCGTTCTTGTACAGGTGAAAACAAAAATAAAAATCATTGAATTATTCCCTTTTTAGTGATTAGTTTCTCCATGAAGTTTACTAGAGTATGACCTACCGTTTCGGTAAGTTGGTGAAAAGTCCTATATCAAAATATTAGAAAAATAATAAATTCAAAAATGAAAAAATTACAGAATCAACCGAAATATAGACGAGTTGTGCCTTTTTTAAATTTTTAATTGCCATTTCTTTGATTCTCTAAAAGTTTTTTCTGGTAGGGAAATGTATTAACTAGAATGCAGTAGGATAAATCCCAAAAAACAGTTTCAAAAATCCACTAAAGTCTATACAAAATTTGAAAAAACAAACAAATCAACGTTTCTCCAATTCAATTATAATTGATTTTGAGGATAATTATATCAGGACACACAAATGTCCTGATATAATTATCATATGATGATTTGATAATTATCATCAGAACATACACCAAAAGAAAAGTCACAGTTCATATTTGTTTGTTGAAACTCTTGGAGTAAGGTTACTGTCTCTATTTGACGAGTCTGTTTGGACAGTTGGTGTGAGATGTGCAGCACTTTATCTTTTTAATGTGATTTTTATTTCGGTGTATGCCCTGATGATGCCTGAATTAGCGAAACATTGACTGATTAGTTGTTTTTTCAAGTGTTTTAGAGACTTAAGGCTTTGCTTTTTGGGATTTTTTTTTTTGCATTCTAATTAATGATTTATGACTTTTTTCCATTGTCATATAATATAGTTTTATTATATTTTTGGAAATATAATAATATAATGTAAATTTAATAAAGCGTTATTTTAACAAATGATATTAGCTCGTATAGAGCACATTACATAATTATTTATGTTTTACAAATTTGATGCTTTCTCCAAACGTAAAATGTAGAAGCGAAAGCTAATTTATGAATAGTTTTAGCATGCGGGTTTCCTGCTTTCCCACCGTTACTGGTTTTTAATTTTCGATAATCTATACATATTATAAAACAAAGTCCTCGGCCTCGTTTGTTCGCGGTAAACTCAATAACTACTGCACGGATTTTCGTGCGGTTTTCACCAATAGATAGAGTGATTCGCCAGGAAGGTTTAGGTATATAATTTTTCGAGGTTTTGTGTAAATGGGTTGGAATATCGATGGATTGGAATATCGTGAGCTTTTGTAAGGAAAATAGAATGTGACTATGGGTTATGAGTAGATATTAGTTACCATTTCATCAAGAAATAAAAGTTTCAACTAACATTTCGAAGTATAGAGGATAAATTTTTATTTGAAGAGAAAAGATATGCCCCGGCCGGGATTTGAACCTGGGTCCTCTGTCTCTCCGTGACAGTACTCTACCATTTGAGCTACCGGAGTTGCTTACCAGCTGGGGACAAATCTGTTTTCTAATCTGAACCCATGTCCCCGTGTTCTCGCAATTTTTTTGCG
This sequence comes from Arma custos, assembly GCA_037127475.1. Classification (NCBI taxonomy): domain Eukaryota; kingdom Metazoa; phylum Arthropoda; class Insecta; order Hemiptera; family Pentatomidae; genus Arma; species Arma custos. Next base: position 84,249,927 of record CM073764.1, on the reverse strand, counting down.
ATGTATACACGAGAACGAATGTTCTTTGAACATTACTTAATTTTAGGATCTTGTTGACTTACGTAACTAATGTAATGATAACTTGTATTTTTGAGAAATATTAAAAGGGACACGAATGAAAAATTATAACTTGTGACTCAGCTCAAGAGACAACCTGCGGAATAATTACCCGTGAAATATTACTTGAATATTAGCTTCGACTCCGTTGAAGTGAAGACCTTAACAAGCAGGAAGTTGAACTCTAAACGAACTGATTCACCTCTTCCTGTGTTAGCCTCTTATCTCTGTGCCTTCTTAATCATATATTATGTGTTTATTATAGTTTATGACCGTTTATTATTGGTCATTTTTTATTGACTCAGACGCTTGGAGATACGCATTAAGTATATATTGTACTTTTCTTGTTGTTACCGTCTCTAAGAACCGTGCAACGGTATGATTTCTAATTATACGTCAACTACAGTCAGGGACATCGCTAGGAGAAAGGGCTTGTCCGTTTTAAAATGATACAAGAATATAAATAAATTACTATAACAAAATTAAAGAAATATATAAATAAAATAAACAAGTGTTTAAAGTATCGAGAAAAATTATTAAAATTAACAATAATAAAACCTAGTGAAGGTAAATCTATGCCCATCCTTGAGTGCCACTGCTGTTCCAAGACTTCGTCCTTGGCTACCGGGAAGGAATATAGATGGGTTTTTGGAAAAGAAATGATTTAAAAAACTCTTTTAAGCCTTTGAATGGTGAGCCAATTTTTTGTTGTCGCCATGCCTCTACGCATATGTTTTAGTTCTCAATCCTCTTTAAAGCTTTGTTTTTAAACTTGGAATCTCTCTTTAAAAATAGTTATATATTTTATTCATTGTTTATTAGTCCATAATAGGTTTTGTTTATTATTATTATTTTGTGCGAACGAGACTCTCAGGACTACGCAAAGTATGTACTTAAGGTGCGTGTATTTACCTTTATCAATTTATTTGTGATCATACCTTATCCTTCATTTGTTGACGGTGTATTTCCTCTCTCTCTCTTGAGGCAATGCTGTTCAGACTTTCTTTGATTTCTCCTCTTAGTCAACTTGTCACTTATGGTTTTAAAATCTTCAGATCGCCTGGTTTTGGATATCCTTAGTGTAATTTTTTCCACTTTGGAATCTTTTTGCTTTCACCAATCCTTTTCATTTTTTCTTTTTAGATTTACTCATTTTTTCATTGGATTTCATCATAATATCGTTGTGAATAGAGGATAGTTTGCCTCTGCGCCTGTACTGTTCGTTTATAATCTTCTGTATTGTCTGGATACACCCTTGTGAACTGAATTATTCCTAACTTTTTTGACTGACTTATCCTCTAATTTTTTTTTTGTCTGGCTCTACCCTTACCCTTTGTGGACTGAATTAAGCTTAACCTTTTTCGAACTTAATTTCATCACCCCTTTTTCTGGACTGGGCTAACTCGCCTATTTCTGGACTGAATTATCTTTTACCCCTTTTGGACTGACTTATCTTCACTGGTTTTGGATTGAATTATTTTTAAACTAACTTATGATTGACATTTTTGAACTGACTTAAAATCAATTTTTTTTTTTTTGGACTGAATACCTTAACATATTATTGGACTGACTTATCCTTAACGTTTATTGGACTAAATTGACATCAAACTTTTTGTACAGAATTATCCTTAACTTTTTTTTAAACTGAATTATGGAAACATTTTTTGGACTGAATTATTCTTATTATTTATGTATTTGTTTTGACTTCACCCTCACTTTTTTTTGGACTTTATTATTGTTACCATATGTCGGACTGAATTATCCTTACACTCTTTTGAACTGAATCAACATTAAAATATTTTTATATCGAATGATCCTCACCTTTTTGGGACTGAATTATTCTAACTTTTTTTTACTCACTTTACTGTTACTTTTTGGAACTAATTCAGTATTCTTAACTTTTTTTTGACTGACTTAATCTCATCATCTTGTTTTTACTGAATTATCCCTAGCATTTTTGTACTTAATCATCCGTAACATTTTTGGAACTGGATCATCACACTCTCACCCGTACTGTTTTCTGTTCAGTACATTAGATTATAATTTTATTATTTATTAAATATGAATGCATGTGTTTACGATAATTTTGTTTGCTATTGCAGATCGAGACAAACAATGAGAGCTACACACTGCTTCCTTCTGGCCGCCGCGGTGATCGCCTCTGCCACGGCCCATACCTACCACCTCGGCAACTGTCCGGTCGTCGAGCCTATGTCTGGCTTCCAGATGTCAAGGGTAATTATAGAATAATAATAACTAAAATAAAATTGTATCGCAGACAACTTGTCCCCCCACTTTAACATTCTAACTTTTAAGAGAAGTCACTAATTATCTGTATTATCTTGTAGTTCTAAACTACCTACTCCCTGTGACCAAAGGTATATGACTACAATGTTCCGTTTATTGATTCAAAAGATGAATTAAGTACATTTCTTTAAGATTTTCAGGGTGCTATTTATATTTTCTGTCAGTTGACTTTAGACTAAATAAAATACTAATAGCATTATTTTTTTAACTGCTCTGCCTGAAAATCACAACGTATGCCTTAGTCGTACACATATTGTATTATACGCCAACTGGTTAGTGGCTCATAAATATTCTATCCTTTGCATAAAAAATACATGTTTTAATTGTTTATACAAAGAAGATACTCTATGTTTGTAATGATTTACACAGAGTACAACTATTTTTCTTTTTTTGCCATTTCATTAATGATAATGTTCATTTCTTAATTTGGCTTTGGCATTTAATGTTATTCGAATATCTTATAATCACGCTTGTATGGGATCATTTTTGTTCAATATAGTTCAATGTTTATACTTCATTTAATAATAAGTAGTAAAAACGTTAATTATAAAAAACATTGGCGCTTCCGATAAAATTATCTTGATAAATGACGAAGTGACCTATGCACTTAAGATAAAAAATGAATAAATTCTCAGCTATTAACGTCAGAACTGAGAATTTATGCGCGTTTGATTAACAGGAAAGAATGTGTTCCTTACATAAAATTTTTTGAAATTTTATAAGGCTTTTCACACTATAGACATTTTAGCACGAAACTTGTTCTTTTTTTAAATTTGGAGGGATCAAGAAATTGGAGTGCGAGATACTAAGGGCAACAAGCGATTTTTTTTTCAATGTCAAACCCAATTACCGTTTCTGATAGTTATGTATATAAAATAATTTTCAAACCGCTAAATATTCAAGGTATATACAATTAGCCATAATATGATGCAGTATGATCGATTACAAAAAAACAAACTGTATCCACCGCTGGATAATCTTTCTAATGCTTCAAAACGAACAGTATGGTGTATTAATAATGCCGGCATGTTATAAAAAGACCTCAATTTCTATCATTGAGCCAAATATGTTTCATGCTCACGTTTTTCTTTAATGAAATATTTTAAGCTCTGTTTCAGCGATGATGCCGTCACAGATCGATTAGGGAAGTTGTAGAGCAAGGCTAGTTAGTACCTGCTCACCTTGGGATCCCTTCCAGGCGACTTTCATCGCATCGTGATGAATCAAGCGATGAAGATATACACAACCGTTCTGTGTCGTTAGGAATCTGCTCTATAGTTGTAAGCAATCTGAAAATTTTCAGGACAAATATTTTACATACTGTACGTAAATAGCGAGGAAAGAACATCGAATATAAAATTTCGACCACAAATATTGAAATCTCCTGCACAAGGAAATTTAATAGCCTAACATTTCACATTGTCGAAGCAAATACTATCATCACTTTGTGATTATATAAGGAATTGTTAAATTCATTTTTAATTATTATTTTCCACGTTCCAGGATATTGTTCTAAGATCCCAATTAATTACAAACTACTCATATGTATATATATAAATCTTACTAATATTATAAATGTGAAAGTTTGTATATTTGTCTCTCTTTCACGCAAAAACTACTGAACGGTTTTGGATGAAACTTGACAGTAATATAGGTTATACACCAGAATAACACATAGGCTATAGCAAGCGCGGATTTATGGGGGGCACGGGTCACATGCCCCCGACAGTTTTTTAGGTACTGGTGAGAATCGATTATATTACATAATGAAAGGCAAATCACATGATAATAGTTGTTGAAATAACAGAATGAACATGAGTGAAACTATTTGTTTTGATATCCTACTAATATTACTAATATTATAAATGTGATAGTATGTATATAAATTTGGATAATTCTACCCCCAAGAGTTTCCCTTTTAGTATAATTGGGGTTCAAAAATTATATAGAATCCGTCAGTTTTGAAGTTAGATATCTGAAGTTTTGGATGTACGAGTAACTTATAGTTAAAAAAATTAAATTATTTATTTAAAATGATCTTTCACGGAACTTTATGTGGCAGACCAAATTACACGCGAGCGAAGCCGCGGGCAAAAAAGCTAGTATATATATATATATATATATATATATATATATATATATATATATATATATATATATATATATAGCAATTATAAAATCTATTTGGACTTTGGGACTCTACTAAACAATCGAATTCCTCTCGTATCTAATCCTTACAATACAAAATGCTTCGTAAAATTCTCAATGTTCCATACTTTTTTACGAATAAAATCATCCGTAATGTCCCATTTGTTGCTGATTTTGCACGAACCTGAAATTAATTGTTTGTTCACTTATCGCCACTTTATGCTACTGTGGATAATCGGACGATGCTACATTGGGAGCTCTAAATTTTGCCTATCCAGGTTTAATTAGGATAGGGATTTTTAATGAGTACCTGACATCCTACAGGCTCGGGATCCCCGTTTAACGTCCCTTCCGATGGACGGCATAACGAAGGATTTATTACTCCCTTTAAAAAATCCTAGGGCCACCTGCCGGACGGCTACGAACCCGCGATCTTGAGCTTAATAATTGATCGATTGTTTAATTACAAAAACATTAAAATTGTTTCATGACCTCTTCGAATTTCGATAATCCTTCGAGGCCTCTGAAAAGATGATGGCATTGGTGTTCTAAGATCGCTTAGTAATTTGAGTTCTACCAGTGGGTAGTTTTTCTACATGCCTTTATCTCATGTCATCACTCATCATTCATTCTATTTACTTATGGCATTAGTATAATACAGCCATAAATTTCAATAAACAAATTTTAAATGAAGTATTGCTTTTTTCGAAAAATCAAAATTTTGTGAGCGTAAGTTAAAACTGTTATCCAAAAAAAAAATCTACATTCGTTCAAAAAGTTTTTATAGAAATTGTAATTTTCAATCAAGAACTCAAGAACAGACAAATCCACGAGATTTGTTCAAATACAAGTAATTGGCAATCAGGAGATTGGCTGACTGGAAAATAATACAGAATGACATGGAAAGCATGAGGAAGAACAGTGCCCAGCAGTACCTCCCCATTGGCAACCAAATGTCAATTCTTATTAATATCTAATAGAAACTTCTGATAATATAGATGATATATTGAAAATCCTCTCTTCTGTCCCTTAAATAAAATTCTGTGTACATTTTTGAGGACAGTAAATTGCCACATGCTTAAGCGCAGATTTAATTGCGTCTAAACATGGATGTATGACCAGAAAATGAAAGGCGCCTTCTGATAGTTTGATATTTGTTTATCAATGATGTCTAAATAATATTATTAGTTATCGTTTTTCCAAGAAACTCTTTTTTTTTATTGGAGATTCCAGGGTCAGTTATCTTATGCTAAGGAATGAGATGATAATGACATATGAATGCATATAAGGAAGTATTCATTAACAATAACCCCATTATAGTTATACCAGGATAACAAATCAATTGCTTATCAATAGGCTCTGTTGACACTATCATAGGAAATAATCCGTAACATAAATGCGTCTTTTCACAGGGCAACAAATATCTTTTACTTTATTTCACAATCCTATGTAATGTTGATTTTTAGTTAAGTTTCGAGTTATAATTCATTTAATGTCTTATGAAATAAATGATTCATTTGTACTTTATAGATTGATAATTCAGTTTTGGGAGAGGCTGAAGTTCCCTAATCTGTATCCTTTAGGGTCTTAAAAGCTATGATTTATTGATTTTTATATATTGGGGGAAAAATCCACTCTCCAGTCATCTTAACTTCTTAATTTATATAATTCCTTAAAACGTTTCGACAACTTTATGTCATTATCAATCTTTTAAATTAAGTTTTTTGCATCAATACAACAATTATACATAACTTTATAGAAGTTATATGTCTAAAAATCTTCAAAAAATAACAATTATATTAAGAAAAATACATAAGTTCAATAAAATTATCCCAACAATTAGTAAACTCAAGTTAACTTACAAATGCATATTTATTAAATATTTTCTTGGGGATTATCTCTCCTCCATGGTCAAATTATTAATATTAAACTTATATAAACTTTGATCTTTGAAGTATGTACTAGATTAGTAGTATGTAATTATGAACTATTTATTTTACTGTATTTAAATTTTTTATGTTTTAAAATATGTAAAAACAACACAAGAAAAGCTAATTTAAAAATGAATTATGATTTATTTTGAAATGACTTAAAAGTACTCTTTATGCTCATCAGGTTTTTCGTATATTTCGATGGCAAGAAAACTGAGTGGCCCAGTGGTAGAGCACTGAGTTTCCAGGCCAGAAATTCTGGTTCAAATCCCGTTGCAGGCCAATACTTTCATTTATTCTGCAGCCGGAGATGGATCATATGGGATCTAGGACCCTCCTGGGGCTCACCCAGCCTCTATAAAATATTATAAAAATAGGATACCCAAATTAAGGGGGGGAAATCTGGCGGTTGAGTTTTTATATTATTGGATATATCCAGTGTATTATTTATGATGATAGCCCTTATTGTTTGTTTGTTTTTGTTGGTTGATGGAATAAAATAAATGATTCGAGAGATAAAGTTAGATTTTATTCTCATATACAGATACAGCTCATGTCATGGCGCGGCAACAACAATACTGAAGTGAACCATACTTATACATGACGTCATGGCAAGCGCCTTCTATATTACAGATTAATAAGACGAATTTGGAATTACAATATCAATAGTTTTTAATTTCACATGATTATTTTTACTATCCATCACCTATATTGATATGAAATATGATTTATCTGCAAAATCAGAGTAAATCTAGAATGTAAGTTTAATATTAATTAAACATATTATGTTATAATTAATAATATTAATGTAACATATTGTTTAATTAAAAGTTTATTATGGTATTGATGGATGGGAATCCTTACAGTTATTTTGTGAGAATAATATAAATATTAAAGCCTGATCCAAAAAGTAAAGTATTGAGTCTCAGGAAACATATTTTATTAGAAATAAATATTTTTATAAATTCAGGCATCTTTAGAACTAATACATATATATATATATATATATCAGCAAATACTTTGTAAGTAACTGTATTCTGTGCTATGGAGCATATGGCAAGCGCCTTCTATATTACAGATTAATAAGACGAATTTGGAATTACAATATCAATATTCCCCCATAATTCTAAATTTCGAAAAAACAAAAATTAAATTCAAACAAACAAATCATTAAAACATCAATCCAATATTTTCAACATTAATTTTGTGCTTGAGTCCACTCAAGGGTTTAGTTAAGAAATCTGCAACATTCTTATCAGAAGAAATATACTCAATACAAACACTATTATTTTTAACATGTTCTCTAACAAAATGATGTCTAATGTCTATATGTTTTGATCGTTCATTAATTACAGAGTTTTTAGATAATTCTAATGCACCAATGTTGTCACAAAATAGTTTGGTAGGCCCGGTCACTACACTGGGGTCTATTTCAGTTATCAAATTTCTGATCCAAAGAATCTCTTGAAGAGTCGATGATATGCTCATGTACTCTGCTTCACAACTCGACAAAGCAACTGTCTTCTGTTTTTTGCTGTTCCAAACGATTGCACCCCCTTGGATTAAAAAGCAATAGCCTGTGACTGAGTGTCTTTCATTAATTTTATTCCCCCAGTCAGCATCACAGTACACATTCAGATCATCTCTTCCATCCTTAGAAAAAGTCAATTTATAATCTGCAGTACCTTTTATGTATCTGAGTAGTCTCTTCACGGCATTCCAATGAACTCTTCGGTAGTTGTTGTTGTATCTGCTGAGAAGGTGAATGGCAAAAGCAATGTCAGGTCGGGAAACTTGAGACAGATAGAGCAGGCTGCCTATTGCTTCTCGATAAGGAATGCTTTTACATTCATCATCCTCCCCTTTGTCATGTTCGGTGAAGTCTAGTCCAGGTTCTAAGGGGTTCTTTACCGGCTTAGCATTGTCCATATTAAATTTTTTCAGAATTTGCTCAGCATATGATTTTTGGGAAATGCTGATTTTTCCATTGGCGCGATCACGAATGATTTCCATTCCAAGGCATCTTTTGATTGCACCAAGGTCTTTCATCTCAAAGCTCTCCTTCAATTTTTCTTTAATTTCGGTGGCTAGAACATGGTCATTATAGAACATTATAAAATCGTCTACATAAATTGCTATTATAAGAAAAGATTTATTAATCCGAATAATGTAAACACAGGGATCCGCTTTTGATTGTTGAAAACCAAGGTTTATCAATTTTTCATGTAGGTTTTTATTCCAACAACGCCCACTTTGTTTAAGTCCATAAATAGACTTTTTTAACCTCCATACCTTCCCTTTGTCGGTTTCCTCAAGGAACTCCGGTGGTGGTATTACGTAGATTTCTTCCTCTAATTCACCATGTAAGTAGGCCGTTGTCACATCCATGTGGTCCACTTCGAGATCTTCTTTTGCGGCATAAGAAAGTAAATATCTTATGGAAGAATATTTGACGACAGGTGAGAACGTTTCTACATAATCTCGCCCATAAACTTGGCTACAGCCCTTAACGACCAGTCTGGCTTTAAAAATCCTCTTTTATTTTAAAAACCCATTTTGATTTTAAAGGTTTGGTGTTGGTTGGAAGGTCAACAATTTCGAAAGTCTTGTTTATCTTCAATGCGTCCATCTCTCTTTCCATGGCAGCAATCCACATTTCCTTATAGGGTCCGTCTATGTCCTGTATTTCTTCATTTGACGCTAAATATAGTTCAAATCCAGGGAAGGTCTTAATTTTACGATGGCGCTTCGATCTTCGAGTAGTCCCATCCTCCTCTTCCAACGTCCTCTCAAAAATCTCAGTCTCATTTTCAAATCCGATGAATGGCTCTCCATCGCTTAACTCTTCGATGTATGGTTCTCCACAATCTGGCTTTTCATAGCTTGGTTTATTTAATTGCTCTGAGAAAATAATAGGAATTTCACTTGACTGTTTAAAGATCTCATTAGGTTTTTCAATCGAAGTTGGCCTCTCAATAAATTTAACGTCCCTGGAAATGATTACACGCTTCGGGTTTGAAGGATTGATGAGTCTGTATGCCTTACAGTTATTCGGGTAGCCGACGAATATGCACTCTTCAGACTTTGTGTCTAATTTTTTTCTATTTTCTTTGGGGATAAATCTCATGGCCTTACACCCAAACACTTTAAGATATGATATGTTGACTTTTCTCCCGGACCAAATTTCTTCTGGCACCTTAAAATTCAAAGCTTTCGTAGGGCTACGATTTTTTAAGTAGGTGGCAGTATTTACTGCTTCCCCCCAATATCTGCGATCCAGACCTGAGTCTTCCAGCATGGCTCTTGATTTTTCGATAATCGTGCGATTGACTCTTTCACTTACCCCATTTTGTTGTGGAGAATAAGGTGCAGATTTTTGGTGCAGAATCCCTTGACTGTGCAAGTAATTTTCAAAATTTTTATTCGTATATTCTTTTCCATTGTCGGTACGTATTGTCTTGATTTTGGCGTCGAGCTGCTTTTCTACTTCATTCTTAAAATCTTTGAACTTATCCAAAGTTTCATACTTGTTCTTCAATAAATATACAAACGTTTTTCGGCTGAAATCATCAGTGAACGTTAACATGTATCGCGCACCACCCCAAGAGGGTACGCTCATCGGTCCGCACAAATCCGAGTGTATGAGTTCCAGCTTCTGTGATGACTGTACACCCCTGTCCCTTTTAAAAGGTTCTCTGCTTTGTTTACCTTTGATGCAGGCCAAACAATCGCTGTCATCGTTATCATTAAAGTCCATTCCCACTGCAGAACCTTTTAATTTTTTCATATAAAATCTATTTAGGTGCCCTAATCTTTGATGCCACAGATCGTGAGGTAATTTTTTTACCTGTTTAGTTTCATTATTATCATCGACCACTAGATTTACGGCTTGCGGTCTTCTTACCTTAAAAACTCCATTTTCATTAATTCCAGTCAGAAGTTCACTACCAGTAACATCACATTTGGAATAAATTTTACATTCGTCCCGATCAAAAACAACAGTGTATCCCTTATCAGTCATTTTACTCACTGATAAAAGGTTAGTCCCTAGTTGTGGAACGTACAACACATCAGAAACATCAATATCACTTGAAAGGTTCACTGATCCAACAGCTTCTGAAGAAATTTTATCATTATTAGCCACTGAAATCTCTTGTTTGTTTACACTACTGTCCCTCAGCCAATGTTTGTTTTTAGTCATATGGGAGGTTGCACCAGAATCGATTATCCAATCGTTGGGATCAGTTATCACAGATGATAAGGCGGCTAATAAAGTCGATTTTTTGTTTACATTTTCCTTTTTTTCAAAAACTTTCTTCTTGCATTCAGATGACTTATGTCCTTTTTTCTTGCATTTGAAACAAATTAATCCTTCTCGACAATTTGCGAAAATGTGCCCTGGTTTTTTACAGTTATAACAATTAAGTGGAGGACGTTCATTTTTCTTGAATTTTGTTACCAAAGCCGATTCCTCTCCTGAATCCTCCTTCGAAGATTTTTGAATAAGGACGGATCTAATATAATCCGAAGTAGTTTTGACACCTGTGCTTTCCATAGCCATTATCATTGGCTCGTATTCGTCCGATAGCCCACTTAACATGATGACACCGATGAATTCGTCATTCATTCCGGCTCCTATAGCTTCTAATTTCTGGGATAGTGACAAAATCTCATTTAAGTAATCCTCCATGCTACTAAAATGGCTTAATTCAACACGAAAAAGTTTTCTAAGTAGGGATAACCTTCTTGAAAGGCCCTTATCTTCATAAGTATTTTCGAGCTTCTCCCAGATTTCTTTAGCTGTTTTGCTGCTTTTTATGATAGGATAAAGGGATTCATCAATCAACAGACAAATTTTGGCTCTGGTCTTCGAATCCTTCTTCTTGTCTTCGTCTTCTCCGGTGACACAACCCCATAAGTCCTCAGCAGTCAAATACATTTCTACTCCAAACTTCCAAGAGCTGTAATTTTCGCGTCCAAGCAATTTTTTAATGCTAGGTGACCAACTGGAGTTGTTATCCATGTTTATCTTCCCGTTCATAGTAAAGATAATCAATACCGTTAACACGTGTCCGGCCCGATTCACACTTACTTCGGTTTCACGCACTAATATAAAAACACGGAATGTCAACTTCTCTCGAACATCGTCCTGGGCCCATAACCATTGTTGGTTGATGGAATAAAATAAATGATTCGAGAGATAAAGTTAGATTTTATTCTCATATACAGATACAGCTCATGTCATGGCGCGGCAACAACAATACTAGGCCTGAGTCGATCGTGATTGATCGAATCTTTTTGATTCGATCGTAACACATACACGAGTGATCGAATCACTGGTTTTAAAAAGATTCGATCATGACTCACTCGGACTCGTTTCGATCATGATTCAATCGGACTCGTTTCGATCATGACTCAATCGGACTCGTTTCGATCATGATTCAATCGGACTCGTTTCGATCATGATTCAATCGGACTCGTTTCGATCATGATTCAATCGGACTCGTTTCGATCATGACTCAATCGGACTCGTTTCGATCATGATTCAATCGGACTCGTTTCGATCATGACTCAATAGGACTCGTTTCGATCTTGATTCAATCGGACCTGTTTCGATCGTGATCGATCGAATCCTTTGACTGATTCTATCCTTTCGTTCAAAGTCTGGCCGCTGTCGCGCTCGTCGCACTCTCTCTAAAGCTGGTAATTTCGAATTGTCAACAAAGGATTGAAACTTTCAATTTGAAAGAATCGGTGTGGAAGAAAATGGTCCGGGTAGAGGCCAATAAATTTCTCTTAGATATGGAGAAATGTTTATTTATTATTTAATAGAAACGTTTGGACCTACTTTGCATATCTTCATCAGGGCTAAATATGCAAAATACAGACAATTGAATATTAAAAAATTGTAAAACTTGCTAAGCATGGTGAATATAAAGGTTATAATGTATGATTGTATAGCATTAACCCATTTACGGCCACTGATGCGTATACGCAACACTAATTTAACAAATTTTTTGTGTTATAAATTCAAATATTTTTCTATTTTGTTACATCAGCTTATTATCTAAGGTTTGTAATTATTAAAAATAATTTTTTAACAAATTTTGTGTTTTTTTAACCCATTGAAAAATAATAGTATAGTAGCTTATATTTCAACACTAATGAGTACTAAGATTTAAATGTTAAATTCAGCCAAATAAGGGTTGCTACAATTAAATTATCAGATTCCTTGTTTAAAACATTGTTTATTTTAATTGCTGGGATGAAATTTTTGTATTAAATTCAATTACTGCTTTTAGAATAGTCGTTTTACTTTAATATTTTTGCTTTAATAATCATTGGCCATTCCTATGAAGTTTTTACAAAGAAGACAGGACCATGCATTTTCATCTTCCGCACCTGTCTAATGAAGACGTGCTCATGCATGTGCTATGTTTCTTCTCTGAAATATATTTTGAATATATTTGATTGATATTTGGGATGTCAGAGTATCATTTAGGATGATTACTCAAATCATTATTTCTATGCCTTAGTCTTAATTGAATTCTTTTCCAGAGGTCTGTTTTTGTGTTTACCAATTTACTCATCTATTATACCTTCAATATATTATTCATAAATAATCATTGGCGTGATTAGAGTTGAGTCATGGGAGGTTAACCCCCACCAGTCAACCACTCCAACATATTACTCCCTTCAAAAAAGATGTCTCGTAATATAGGTATAATATGTATTATACTATAAATCATGTAGCCTTGCTTGTAAATGGGTTAATGAAATTATAGTGAATCTATTTACTTTGCCCATAACCCCAGAATGAAAATAGGATTTTTTAGTGTACCTTTTATTCTGTAAAATAACTGTTTGCACTTTCTTTGTTGTGTTTTTGGCATTATTTGGCCCATTGAGCGCAATATTTTCTACCGCCATTTTGGCTGTACAAAAAAATATTTTTTTTATTTTAATTTAAATTAAACTATCCTAAAAATATTTGTTTGGAAAAAAATCAAAACTTTAAACTTATTATGACCTTGTTTAAGGTTTGTTATTATTTTTAATAATTACAAACCTTAAACAATAAGCTGTTATAGCAAAATAGAAAAATATTTGAATTTAAAGAAATAAAAAAAATTGTTGAATTAATGTTGTGTATACGCATCAGTGGCCGTAAACGGGTTAATTAAACAATTTTTTTAGTGTTATAAATACAAATATTTTTCTATTTTGTTACATCAGCTTATTATTTAAGGTTTGTAATTATTAAAAGTACGCCGACGCAATCACTGTTGGTAGCATTTCGACAGAATCACGAATCGCAGTCAGTAGCAGTTAAGAAATCACAAGTAACAAAAATCACAGTAACGGTTAGAGCTGTTACTGAAAAGTAGCAGCTGAGCCCAACGGGTCTCAGTCTGAGACCCGAATGATCGAAAGGATCGATATGATCGAAATGACCTAAAGGATCGAAACGATCGAAATGACCGAAACGATCGAAATGATCGAAAGGATTGAAATGACCGAAAGGATCGAAATGATCGAAACGATCGAAATGATCGAAATGAACGAAATGACCGAAACGATCGAAATGATCGAAAGGATCGAAATGACCGAAACGATCGAAATGATCGAAAGGATCGTAACGATCGAAATGACCGAAACGATCGAAATGACCGAAACGATCGAAATGATTGAAAGGATTGAAATGACCGAAAGGATCGAAATGATCGAAACGATCGAAATGAACGAAACGATCGAAATGATCGAAACACAAAATTTATTAAAAAATTATTTTTAATAATTACAAACCTTAAATAATAAGCTGATGTAACAAAATAGAAAAATATTTGAATTTATAACACTAAAAAAAAATTGTTAAATTAGTATTGCGTATACGCATCAGTGGCCGTAAATGGGTTAATGCTATACATTCATACATTTTAACCTTTATATTCACCATGCTTAGCAATTTTTACAATTTTTTAATTTTCAATTGTCTGTATTTTGCGAATTTAGCCCAGATGAAGATATGCAAAGTAGGTCCAAACGTTTCTACTAAATAATAAATAAACATTTCTCCATATCTAAGAGAAATTTATTGGCCTCTACCCGGACCATTTTCTTCCACACCGATTTTTTCAAATTGAGTTCAAATTCAAGTTCAGCCCATCGGATCTGAATCTGAGACCTTGTTTAAGGTTTGTTATTATTTTTTTAATTACAAACCTTAAACAATAAGCTGTTATAACAAAAAAGAAAAATATTTGAATTTAAAGAAATAAAAAAAATTGGGGAATTAATGTTGTGTATACGCATCAGTGGCCGTAAACGGGTTAATTAAACAATTTTTTTAGTGTTATAAATACAAATATTTTTCTATTTTGTTACATCAGCTTATTATTTAAGGTTTGTAATTATTAAAAGTACGCCGACGCAATCACTGTTGGTAGCATTTCGACAGAATCACGAATCGCAGTCAGTAGCAGTTAAGAAATCACAAGTAACAAAAATCACAGTAATGGTTAGAGCTGTTACTGAAAAGTAGCAGCTCAGCCCAACGGGTCTCAGTCTGAGACCCGAATGATCGAAAGGATTGAAATGATCGAAATGATCGAAAGGATCGAAATGATCGAAATGACCGAAACGATCGAAATGATCGAAAGGATCGAAATGATCGAAACGATCGAAATGACCGAAACGATCGAAATGATCGAAAGGATTGAAATGAACGAAAGGATCGAAATGATCGAAACGATCGAAATGATCGAAATGAACGAAATGACCGAAACGATCAAAATGATCGAAACACAAAATTTATTAAAAAATTATTTTTAATAATTACAAGCCTTAAATAATAAGCTGATGTAACAAAATAGAAAAATATTTGAATTTATAACACTAATAAAAATTGTTAAATTAGTATTGCGTATACGCATCAGTGGCCGTAAATGGGTTAATGCTATACATTCATACATTTTAACATTTATATTCACCATGCTTAGCAATTTTTACAATTTTTTAATTTTCAATTGTCTGTATTTTGCGAATTTAGCCCAGATGAAGATATGCAAAGTAGGTCCAAACGTTTCTACTAAATAATAAATAAACATTTCTCCATATCTAAGAGAAATTTATTGGCCTCTACCCGGACCATTTTCTTCCACACCGATTTTTTTCAAATTGAGTTCAAATTCAAGTTCAGCCCATCGGGTCTGAATCTGAGACCTTGTTTAAGGTTTGTTATTATTTTTTTAATTACAAACCTTAAACAATAAGCTGTTATAACAAAAAAGAAAAATATTTGAATTTAAAGAAATAAAAAAAATTGGGGAATTAATGTTGTGTATACGCTTCAGTGGCCGTAAACGGGTTAATTAAACAATTTTTTTAGTGTTATAAATACAAATATTTTTCTATTTTGTTACATCAGCTTATTATTTAAGGTTTGTAATTATTAAAAGTACGCCGACGCAATCACTGTTGGTAGCATTTCGACAGAATCACGAATCGCAGTCAGTAGCAGTTAAGAAATCACAAGTAACAAAAATCACAGTAATGGTTAGAGCTGTTACTGAAAAGTAGCAGCTCAGCCCAACGGGTCTCAGTCTGAGACCCGAATGATCGAAAGGATTGAAATGATCGAAATGATCGAAAGGATCGAAATGATCGAAAGGATTGAAATGACCGAAAGGATCGAAATGATCGAAACGATCGAAATGATCGAAATGAACGAAATGACCGAAACGATCAAAATGATCGAAACACAAAATTTATTAAAAAATTATTTTTAATAATTACAAGCCTTAAATAATAAGCTGATGTAACAAAATAGAAAAATATTTGAATTTATAACACTAAAAAAAATTGTTAAATTAGTATTGCGTATACGCATCAGTGGCCGTAAATGGGTTAATGCTATACACTCATACATTTTAACATTTATATTCACCATGCTTAGCAAATTTTACAATTTTTTAATTTTCAATTGTCTGTATTTTGCGAATTTAGCCCAGATGAAGATATGCAAAGTAGGTCCAAACGTTTCTACTAAATAATAAATAAACATTTCTCCATATCTAAGAGAAATTTATTGGCCTCTACCCGGACCATTTTCTTCCACACCGATTTTTTCAAATTGAGTTCAAATTCAAGTTCAGCCCATCGGATCTGAATCTGAGACCTTGTTTAAGGTTTGTTATTATTTTTTTAATTACAAACCTTAAACAATAAGCTGTTATAACAAAAAAGAAAAATATTTGAATTTAAAGAAATAAAAAAAATTGTTGAATTAATGTTGTGTATACGCATCAGTGGCCGTAAACGGGTTAATTAAACAATTTTTTTAGTGTTATAAATACAAATATTTTTCTATTTTGTTACATCAGCTTATTATTTAAGGTTTGTAATTATTAAAAGTACGCCGACGCAATCACTGTTGGTAGCATTTCGACAGAATCACGAATCGCAGTCAGTAGCAGTTAAGAAATCACAAGTAACAAAAATCACAGTAATGGTTAGAGCTGTTACTGAAAAGTAGCAGCTCAGCCCAACGGGTCTCAGTCTGAGACCCGAATGATCGAAAGGATTGAAATGATCGAAATGATCGAAAGGATCGAAATGATCGAAACGATCGAAATGATCGAAAGGATCGAAATGATCGAAACGATCGAAATGACCGAAACGATCGAAATGATCGAAAGGATTGAAATGACCGAAAGGATCGAAATGATCGAAACGATCGAAATGATCGAAACGATCGAAATGATCGAAATGAACGAAATGACCGAAACGATCGAAATGATCGAAAGGATTGAAATGATCGAAAGGATCGAAATGATCGAAATGACCGAAACGATCGAAATGATCGAAACGATCGAAATGACCGAAATGACCGAAACGATCGAAAGGATCGAAACGATCGAAATGATCGAAACGATCGAAATGATCGAAACGATCGAAATGACCGAAACGATCGAAATGACCGAAAGGATCGAAACGATCGAAATGATCGAATCATTTTGACTCGATCACCAATAGGAATGAGTCATGATCGATTCGATCACCACGAATGATCGATCGACCCAGGTCTAAACAATACTGAAGTGAACCATACTTATACATGACGTCATGGCAAGCGCCTTCTATATTACAGATTAATAAGACGAATTTGGAATTACAATATCAATAGTTTTTAATTTCACATGATTATTTTTACTATCCATCACCTATATTGATATGAAATATGATTTATCTGCAAAATCAGAGTAAATCTAGAATGTAAGTTTAATATTAATTAAACATATTATGTTATAATTAATAATATTAATGTAACATATTGTTTAATTAAAAGTTTATTATGGTATTGATGGATGGGAATCCTTACAGTTATTTTGTGAGAATAATATAAATATTAAAGCCTGATCCAAAAAGTAAAGTATTGAGTCTCAGGAAACATATTTTATTAGAAATAAATATTTTTATAAATTCAGGCATCTTTAGAACTAATACATATATATATATATATATATCAGCAAATACTTTGTAAGTAACTGTATTCTGTGCTATGGAGCATATATGTTTTACTTCAAGGGTATTTTAGTTTGCATTTGATAACTGTCAATTTGTTTAAAGATAGCTTAAATCCCTATAGAACAGATTAGTACTTAACAATGAGAAGACACAGTTACTATTGACCAAACAAGCTCATTAAGCAGGTGTAGTAGTTATGCCCTGGTTTGTCTTAGAAAATGGGAAATTAAATCCCTAATTTTTTGTTTATTTTATTAGTGAATTAAGTAATTAATTATCACACAAATAATAATGATTAATTTATTTAATATTTTTGTTAAAGCTAGTTTCATATTTGATTTCTCTATAAATAGGCATTTAAAATACAATAAAAATTTTCCAAACATTGAAATTTTTTTCTCTTTACATAATGCGTATTT
The DNA here is from genome assembly GCA_037127475.1 of Arma custos. Lineage (NCBI taxonomy): Eukaryota > Metazoa > Arthropoda > Insecta > Hemiptera > Pentatomidae > Arma > Arma custos. Next base: position 84,231,539 of record CM073764.1, on the reverse strand, counting down.
TCATATAGATTATTTTGGTTTTTTACAGTTTTTGGGTTTATGGTACGCCATCCAGAAGACTTCAACTGGTAGCCGATGCTTGACTTACAACTTTACTCTTGGGGAAGAACCAGGTGAATACAACCTGGAGCAGGTGTCTGAACACCCAGTCTTGGGCGTTGCATCAGTCGACAACAAATACCACTACACAGGGCATTTGAAAGCTAATTCCGATGTACCAGCCAAAATGACAGTGAAATTTCCTTTAAGTAAGTGTTATTTTAATTGAAATAAGTTATTACCTATGTAATTTAGTCAATAATGATGAAAGATTTCACTGGTTTACACAAATTAATTTTTTAAGGATTCTGATTTCACTAAAAATAAAACCTTCCCAAATAGATTTATCAAATCATATTTAAAAGTAAATACCAACATTCAATTGGAATGAGTTATAATCAAACCATAGCTAAAATTAGGTATAGTGCTATCATCTCATCGATGTTTCATCTAATGCTCTTGTGCCTATTAGTCTAGTAAATATTGACCCATATTTTTAGTATTTTTTTTATTATTCAATCTACTATATTCACTAATTTCAATGTTATAGAAGTAATACTTAACAATATAAGGTATTATTATTTCATATTTATTACCTTTTTAGTAATTTCTATCACCTAATTGGTTCAGATACCAGGAAGAGCACAGTGATTAAATACAGGTCAGAAAGGGGGATAACCTCTTCTAGCTTTTGAACTTTTTTTTTATGATTCCTGATAAATGATCCATAAAATATAATATAGAAGTAAAATTGATTTGCTTTCAAATGAAATGGCTACAAAATAAGATAATCATCATTCACAAGAACAACTGGTATATCTGCCGGCCTAGAAAATTTTGTTTGGACTCACTGTGCTTAAGGTTTTTTTTATTCATTGACAATATTGATAATCATAAAGATGATCAAATGATATTAAAATTTTACAATGTCTCTTAAGTGCATATTTCAAGAACTGTTTCGAGTTTTCAAACAATATGTATATTATAGGCGAGCATTTAAACTTGCTGGATTGCTAAAATAAAAAATAATTGTAGGTGTTGCTGGAACATCAAGTTTTACAGTATTCATGACCGATTATGAAACGTACGCTGGCATTTACACCTGCCAAAAACTGCCTGCTGCTAACAGAAGGTCAGCAACCATCCTTTCGAGGACAAAGACTCTTGACAAGAGTAATTGATTACAAGTAATTGATAAGGTAAGAATAAGCAGAATCTTTAAATTACATAAAATTAATTTGTATTTCAGTTATCAAGGTTTTTTTTTATATGTTTCATTAATTATGAGAAACTAAATTACAAAAGATATATTTAAGGAAGAAATAGTTGGGGGTGCAGTCAATGGAAACATCAAAATAAGCATAACTTATTTTGATGTTTTCATTGACTGCACCCCCAACTTTTTCTTCCTTAAATTAGAAGATACAGTCGACCAACTCTTCTCTAAATACAAAAGATATAGATAAAGTGCTTAATTAACAATTTTATTTTATTTTGGTCAATGAATAGAAGCAATAAAGATTATGAGACCATTTCCATTTGAATTATCTTAACTTATAACTGTAAACTTAGGACATCGGTTTGATTTTCTAAGATACTCATTTTATTTATTATTTCATAGATTCGCTCACGCCTGTCTAATTTCGGCGTCAATCCATATGACCTCAGCATTATCGACCACTCTAAATGCCCAGCAGAAACCAACCTCAATTTCAACATCGACAAGGAAACCTTCTCCCCACAAAGCATTGCTGGTGTCGTAAGGAAAGCTGGTGAGAAACTCGGAGATGGTGTTGAATACGCTGCTGAGGGCGTGGGAAAAGTTTACAACCACATTAAGAAAGATGCCGAAGAAGAAGATGGAATGCCATAAAAGTCTGAATAATTATTCCAAAGATAAATGACTGCCTCATTTTAATTGTTAAGTTGCTTATTTATAAATAAATCTTTTTTTAAAAATAATAACTATGTTTTACTATTACTTTATACTTAAACAAAAAAAAGTAGCTCACATCTTTTATTATATTTTCTTATATACGTCAATATTTTTTTTTCTCGAAAATCCGTCATTTGAAAAATTAGTTCTGAATGATCATGAAACAGATTTTATCAAGATCCTAATAACTTTAAAGTAAGTGTGATCAAAAATGACATACATTCCATCCTAGCAATTAGTTGTTAGATAGAATTAAAAAGTTGAGGCAAAAACATTCTATATTACTATTTTAAATTGGAGAAAAAAAACTACATATACAGAGTTATGGGCAACCTATTTGGGTTTCAAAGTTATAAAGAGCCACTGTTATTTAAAGTTTGAACTGTTTTACTGGAATTTACACAACTAAATTTAACGCTTCAAGTTATAAGAATCATTTTTGGCAATCACCTCTAATTTGTGCCCTTGAACAGAGGACTTTGTTGCCAAAAAAAATTGTTATATCAAATACTGATAAACCATTGATATGATTGGTTGATAAAATTATCAAGGAATTTGTTTGGAATGTTATGTTACATTAAATTAAATTAACCAAAGATTATTCTTCAATAAAGTTAGAATTTAATTTAAATATAGTCAAACTTGCCATCCATTCTAGGAAACAGGTTTGTTGTTGTTTAGAGGCGTAAAACCCTAGGGTCATCAACGCCTCTAGATTTTTATAATTATTTATCGTTTAAAAAAAAAAGAAGGGAAAAAATATACATAATAAGGGTATAAAACAACTAGGAAACAGGGGGAAAAAACAATATATAAAATACATGTATATTATTGAACATTTCCATTTAAAAAATAATATCAAAGCTAAAACTGCTAAAATATGGATCCTGACTCATTTATTTTATACGTACATACATAAAGGCCTTGTTTTTAAAAGTGATTTTGTCAAAAGAAGGTGTTCACTGTTATATGTTTATAAAGTTTGCCTTTCTCTGTTATTTTATGTTGCAATTCCTGTGTTTAAAAAAAAAAAAAAAATATATATATATATATATATATATATATTGCATACCTTACAAAAATCAAAATCAGATTTTTTTTTTAAAATGATAACTTTTTTATCAAATCTAAAATTTTTGGACAAAACCATTTTTTGAAACATGGCACTTCGTTTATAGAAAAAATAAACATAGAGGCACTGAGAAGATATGTCACTTTAAAACTCTGTTTATAAAAAATTTATCACAAAAGTGAGTCAACAATTTTATATATGGAAGATAAGAAACAATTAACAAAAATCTTCAATAAAATGTTAAATAAATTAAAACCATTAATGTATAAAATATATATTTTTTAAATTGTAATATTAAATTCAGCAAACACATATGCTAAACTAAGAAACTATAGTTATATATTTTTAATAAAAAATAATCACAATGAGTAGCCAATACAAAATATTTGTTCATAAACAAATATAAGGCCTTCTTATAGTATTACTCAGTATTGAGAAGAAAAAATAAAAACTTCGAACTAAAAATACATTTACTTAGGCTTCAAGAAAGGATTTGCTGTTGTATAAATCAGTGCTCTTCAACTTTTGTTATCCAAAAAATAATGCGAGGGTTTGCCTAAACACACACCTTTGTTAGGCATTAGAGGTGCCACAAAGTCAGACCAATATGTCTATTGCTGGTTATCAAACAAATATTGGATACAAAATGTAAATGATTGAAACCAAAGGAAGAAAACTTGAAATTAACAATTATGGAATATAACTTTATACCAATTTTATGGGTATGTCCAAAAGCTGAATCAATACAATACAAGATAAGGTAAGTTTGAAATGACCATTTAGTTAAAAAAATAAATCAGTTTCAAATAACTGCTCTTCAGATGTAATCATATCATTTATTCAATATTTTAACTTGCTCTCAACACTGGAATGTATGAATAGGGCTGTTTAATCTCTCTAATGCCTAGCATAGGAGCACACTCTCACAATGTATTTCTGTTTACATAATATTTTTTTAATCTAGAATCAGAGTATAAAACTATGGACAATTTTTTATCTACCAGTCCATGGCACATAGTCAAAACATATTGGTATATAGAATTCTGAAATAAGCTCTCCTTAGCATAATACTGTGTCATTCATGACCAAAAAAAATAAAGACAGAGTTAGGTAAAGGCATTAGTTTTAAAATAAATTTAATCCTAAAAAGCATTTTAAAAAAATAGAGAAATGATTTATGTTACTTCCCACAGGATGGGTGCGCTGTGGTACACAGCTGTCTAAAGAGCATTTCAAAATGGGTTAAGCTTAAAACAATGATATGACAATTTTTTATATTGATCAAGTAAACAATAGATGTAATTATTAATTCATAATAATTTACCTAGCATGTGGAGAGTATGAAATCGACAAGAATTTCAAGAAGGATGCTATAAGAAATACCGAATGATTGTATAAGATTGAGAGAGAGGCCACTTCTCAGGAGGCTCAACAATGTGGAAGGTGACCTGAAAGCAATGGGTATAAATCCCTTGGGAAGGACAGAGGCGAATAGAAGTAAAGGTTCTTCAAGGAGTGTAGAGGCTGGCAATGAATGAATAACTTACTTAACCTTAACTTAGCTGATGTACAACAGAAGAAAATGTTGATCAGGGACACTTTAAATACAAAATAATTTCTTTGTTATCTTACAGGCATATCTAAGTGAAATCAGTCACATTTTCAAAACATCTAAGTATTCAAAGACTATATTCAGGCTAACGGTGCAAGAAATGCTGCTTCTGGTCTTTATTTACACCATCTTATATATTTTCTGTACTGAAGATACCTGAATGGCAAAGCATTGGTTGGTAAGTTCTCAAAAGGTAATCATGGACGAAGTTACCACTAATATGTATTACTCTTGTATGTACCAGATTTCAATATTTGCCATTAAAACAATGGAAGTAAAAAAATGTAAAAAAAAAAAAAAAAAAAAAAAACCCAGACTGTAACCTAACTCTGTCCTAATTTATAACAAAACAATAAAACAATAAATGAATTAACAGTTAATAGGATAATAATTAAATCATATAACAGATTTAATCTCTAAAATCTTAAATATAAATAGTAAATAGTAATATTACAAAATAAACAGACTTATAGGACTAAGAAACTTTAATTTATGTATTAATGCAAAGTTATTCTATTTTAAAAATGAATTAGTGCATAAATATATTTATTTTTTAAACTAAGTGATAAAAATATTAATATATTAAATACACTTTTGTAATGCATCCAAATGACAGAAAATTGTATGTGTTCAAAAAATTAAAATAAACAATGCTACATTACTGTTTAATGACACTTAGATTTAAGCTAAGTAATAAAGGTGTAAGTGAGGGACAAAAAAATAAATAAATAAACCACAACCATTTCCTTTCTTTAACAAATCTTTTATTTCTTTTTATTTACTTTAAATTTTGTTTTTCCTAGTAACCATGAACCCTAGGTAATTAAAGCTTCTTGATATGTAGGGATTAGAGATTTATGACTTGTTATGAGCCGGATCGTTAAAAAAATATATCCGCGGTAGATATTTGATGTCAAGATCCGCAGATACGGATCTTAATTTCGAAATTGAAGTAAATCACACAGCAACTACAACACGTACTGAAGACATACCAATAACTATTAGAAAATAATATTGCCAGAATCTCGAAGAGTGTATAGCTAATACCAAATAGTGATGATGATAATGAGCAATCTGAAAATTACATATCAGATACAAAATCTAATTTGCTCATAGAATGTCAGAAAAAAGATTAGCAAGAGATCAAGACCGGCTCAAGTATTGCCAGATTAACAGTAAAAAGTTTAGAGACCTCAGTCACATTGCTAGCGCATTCTTATCATCACCTGCCACAAGGGGTCAAGTGAACAATTTTTCAGTGCAGCAGGAGTGGATTACGACCCTCATCTTAACAGAATTTCAGGGGACAAAGCTGCCAAGTTACTCTTTTTGAAGTACAATTTACCAATAATTAAATTATATATTGGATTTAACTATTGGATTTCTCATTATAAAAGATATGTTATAAGTTTCTCTGATAATTAAATATTTCATTATTTTAATAAGCTTATAACAAAGATTTTTGATAAAGATATTTGATTTAGTACCTACGACCTATCTAGCTGATTTAGTGTAGTACGATAAATCTTTGCTATATAAAGGTGCCAAATATTTGATTTAAAAAATAGAAAGTAATCTGAAAAGAATTCAATATTTTTCACTGCTACCTAATAATCTTTATCGAAATGAAAAAAAATTCATTCCTCCATTCAAATGGAGGAATCAGACAGATCACATAAGAGGTTTTTCAGTAAATTTAATATAATCCTATATAGAATTTCATCCATGTATTGAAAATTAATAAGGTAAAAGATCCACCAAAAAAAGTTACGGATCCGGATTTTTCTTCTCCCTCGGATATCCGACACATCACTAGTAGGGATACCTTTGGTGTAGTGGATAGCATAACAAACACCAACAGGTTTGGAGCTCGACAGGTGGCCCTAAGGTATTTTAAAGTGAGAGAAAAATCCTTGGTTATGCCGTCCTTCAAAAGAGACATAAAGTGGGTGTCCTGCGCCTGTGTGATGTCAGGTACTGGCTAAGCATCCCTATCCTAATAACACCTGGATAGGGAAAATTTAGGACTTCCACTGTACCATCCTCCGATTAGCCATAGCACCATAAATTAATCTTAAACAAAAAAAACTTGATATGCTCAAACTTATTTCCTCCTACACCTTATCACCAAAATTACCACCATTTCTGCCACTAATTGTATATTGGTCATATTTGAATTTACTTCTACCCTTACTCCATTATCAGCTTTCATTAAAGCTGTGGTTTTCAGTTTTATAGTTTCCACAACTTCATATTTAAAAATAAAGTTAATATAAAAATTAATAACAACCTGAGAACATAATTTATTTAATAAATTTGTAGTCATAATTTAAAATTAAAATATTTTAAAAATTGTCTATATGGTTTCTAAATAATAATCCTAGCTAAGAAAATTAAAAATCAATTGCGAATAAATGAAATTTATAATTAATGCCCTTTGTAAAGGAAGACTTAATGACTTAAAATAAATTAAATCCATTAACAGTTAAGCCATAAAGCAATAAATTGTCATTATGCAACAAGACCTAACATTTATACGATTTGGTTTCATATTTTGGTCATTAATTGAAATTAAGCTCTACCCAGAATAACTCATCCAAATCTAAAGAACTACTGTTCAATGCTAGGAACTATGTGCTCGATCAAGTAACCTGATGAAATAATCTAGAAAGAATATTTTTATCCATTTATAACGTAAAACAGTTACTTAATCTTTTTAATACAGTGCTAAGCTAAAAAAAAAATAATGCTAGCATAAAAATATCTTATGATAATACTTTAAGATTCGCAAAGAAATTTGCAAGTAAATAGTAACATAAAAAAACAAATCTTATCAGTAATCATACATACATACTTTTGCATCATTTGGAAGACATTACTTAATTTCCATAAAAATACTTTTAAGATCTGCTTTAAGAATTGACTTACGACTAAGCATTTCACTGTAAATAGCAAATATCGTCCCTGCCATTTCCAACTATCGAATGTGAAAATCAGTATTTCTGAGAATAAAAAAAAAACACTTTCAAGGTTCAATAAAGATTAGTGCCTATAGCCAAACCAATGACATTCATTTTGTATTGTCTTTGTGACTGATAGATGCCTCTATATGAATTTTATATCAATTATCAATCCTACGACAACTGCTATAAGTCGAAAACGAAAACTGTGTTTTTTAAACATTCGATACTTTGGGATGGCAGGGACGATATCTATAAATAAATAATTATATTAATATTAAAATATGCATTTTCCAAAAATAAACATATATTACATTAAAAATAGCAAGAAGGAAATATCAAAACTATCACATCATCAATGGACCTGAAATACTTACCTATAAACTATTCTGGGTGGTAACTCTAAACAATTTGGCTTATGATAAATAAAAAGAAAAATAAATAAATAAAAAAAATTACTGATTTATATGAATTATTCTTTTCATAATAATTCAGTTTTCTTTCTGGGATAAGACACTGTCAGAATGAGATTTGTTAATATTTGGCTGTAACAAAAAAACATGTTATCAATTTACATAATTGATATAACATTTATTGATATATAAAGTAAAGCAATACATACTATAATATTATGAACTTATTGATGATCATTATAGAAAGCATGAGAAAATGCTATCAAGAAAAAAAATATTTCATCCAGTTTTTGTTAACAGAAAAAAGTAAATTTATTTATTGTCATATTTGGAAAATAACATGTACTTATATGTATTGGATTCTAATAAAAAACTTTTTTTCCCCACTTATATGAACTATTTGCACATATGTTCACGTAGGTTTCTACGGTCTGCGGTATTGTCCATATGTTCTTTTTCCAGGATGGACCTTGTGGTGTTGGTTTTGTTTGCCAAGCTTTTGCTCATCGATTTGTGAGCTTCCTCAGGGCTAGTCAGTAAATGAAGAGCGGATGGTGGAGTCAGGGTGTATATACCTTAGGGTTGGGGGGGGTCTCGGTCGAAGTCTGCCTTCCCATTGGCCTGCTTGTGCCGAGTCCGTGGGTTGTGTTGTGTTCGGGTGGGTTCGTGTGTGTTCGGTATTGTCATATGTGCGTGCATGGTAGGTTGATGTGTTGGTCTTTTGTTTATGGCAGGATACCAGTTTTTGTTAAGTTTGTAACCGTCTTCCTTATTGAAATTATTCTTTCTTTGATAATTTTAATGGCCTCTCTTATGGTGCGGAGGTGATAATTATTTTCTTTAACCAGTGTGGCTGTGTTTTTGAAAGTATGTGGTGGTTGGTGTTGTAGAAGTGTTCTGCTACAGTCGATTTTTCCGTCTTGAAGTTTTTGACACTAGATATGTGTTCCTTTAACCTTCTTTCGTCCTTATAGTCCTTCCGGTTTGTCCAATGTAGACCTTGCCACAGGAACAGGGTATGCTATAGATGCCTGGGGTACGTAGTCCTAACTTATCTTTGGGTTTCGGTAGGATGTGAGCTATTGTTTTGTTTGTGGAGAATGTGGTCTTGATGTCGTGGTTCTTTAGAATCCGGGCGATCTTTTCTGAGGTACCTTTGATGTAAGGAATGGTTGTCTGGGTTTTAGGTTCGTTGTCGGTTTCGTTATTTTCTTGTTTTTTTAGTTTTCTCTTGCGTTTTTTTGCTTGTGCGATGAGTGAAAGCTTGGCAAACAAAACCAACACCACACGGTCCATCCCGGAAAAAGAACATATGGACAATATTTGCACATAACTCTTCTTCACTAAGTATTCATTATAAAAGAATATTTTATGTTGTTCATAACTTGTGTTTTGAGTAGAATTAAACAATTGTAATTTTCGAAAGAAAAAATCTGAATAAGCTCTAAAAAAAAAAATCTGAATTTTAAGTTTACCCTGTTAATTATTTAAAATTATTACTTATTTGTTTTGATAACAAAATATTCGAATTAGGCTCAAAAAGATGGGAATTAAGTTCATCTACCTTTTAAGCTTGGTTTACATTGGTATAATTAGTAGTAGAGTATTTATTATCCCCCTACTATAATAATGCAAACAGGTTGTGCTAGTGACAGTAGAATACTACAGATAGTCCAGGGTATAGTAAAGTGGACTAGTGGTAGGGGTGTACGTGTGGAATAGTACACTCAACTATCCTACCCCCATTTCCACAATCTTACTCTACTCTACGGGTTTGTTTGTTTACTTTACCAATGTACAGAAACACAAGTTTGGTTTTAGCAGATAGTGTTTCTTACTATCTATACTACACTATACTATAGTGGATAGTGTTTCTTTCTAGCTACTTGGGTGCTTTGGCCATTTTAGTTAAAAGTTTAATCTCAAATTTTGCTTACTACTTATAATGAAAATGAAGTTGTAATCTACGATAACTATTGCCTGTGGCCAGAAAATTTAAAGTGGTTTCTAATTTAACACGTGCTGGTATTGCATCCCTCGTGAATGTTTCCATTTTCTGAATATGCAGCTTAATTAAATTCAGCAGTGTTACAAAACTATCAAGTGTCATTCTCAAGCACATTTTAAATTCTTCTGGGTCTTCCAAAGCCAGTTTTCTTGAAAGATTAGCAGATGCTCCCAATTTATCACGTGATCCAATCCCTTATCCAAATTATTTTTTGCCTACTAGTTTCTTCCTCTATAACTTCCTCAACTTCATTTAATAAAATATCTGAAGCTTGCACTAAAGATTTTTTAACAATGGCTCGGTATTTTTACCTAACCTGCTTGTTCATTATTACGCACGTTAAATTGAACTATCTATTCAAATTATTAGCAAATGTGAATACAGCTACTCTACCAAAATGAGCATAGTAGAGTATTTCAGAAAAAAAGTATCCCACCGAACTCTACTACTAATTATACCAATGTAAACCAGGCTTTAGGGATGTATTACTTACTAAGTACTTAACATACTAACTTTATCTGGAGGTACGGTGAGAACACTGTCAGACTGAACAGTAGGCAGAGTACCTTGTGGTTCACTCTCAATAATTCTGATACCAAGCTCTTTTAACACCAGACTCATTTTATCAGGGTATTCTCCATGACCTAAAAATAATTTAACAAAACAATAAAACGACAAATTCATTATTACTGCCTTTAAAGCCTGGTTTACATAGGTATAATTAGTAGTAGAGTTCACTGGCATACTTTTTTTCTAAAATACTCTACGATACTCATTTTGGTAGAGTAACTGTATTCACGTTTGCTAGTAATTTGAAGCTAAAAAAGATACACTATCCTCAGCTAAAACCAAACTTGTGTTTTTTTACATTGGTATAGCCAACAAACAAACCAGTAGAGTAGAGTAAGATTGTGGAAGTTACTATTCCACATGTGATATCTACTTTACTCTCCCATGGACTATCTGTAGTACTCTACTGTCACTAGCACAACCTGTTTACACTATTCTAGTAGTGAAATAATAAGCACTCTAATACTGAACTCTACAACTAATTATACCGATGTAAACCAGGCTTTATAGTTTAATATTAATAAGAAATAGAATTTATATTATTTAACAATTATGAAGAAATCGTTCGGAAGTGTGGTCACAACTTATTATTTATTGTCTTGATTTTTTGGCTTAGCTTTTAGTAGATCCAAGTGCCAACTTTATATTTCTGTGTTTCAATAATGGGATGATAGTTTAGCCAAAATATCAGCACTCAATAATTAATAAGTTTAAGTTATTAGGGTGCAGATTTTTCATTGACCTCCTCCCCTCTATTCCAACAATTTCTTCATTATTGTTACATTTATAGCCAAATATTTTCATATCTATTATTTAATACTGACCTGAAACTAAATGGGAGAGGTCGATATTGATCAGCTTTGGATTGCTGGATTCAACCGGTTGTAGACCAGCAACAGTGTGCATTGACAGAGTTCTATACAGGAATCTCAGAAGCCAATCAGTTCTGAGAAATAATATAGTTCCAATAATAAGTAGGAAACAAGATATAAATTCTCTCTTAAACTGTTACGGTCAATATTTTTAATCCATTCAGCAGGTGTTTTTTCTGGTTTCGACCGTGCAGTCAAATTCTTTACCGACGTTACCCTGGCCATAATGCAAGCTTCCTCAGGGCTTGATCTGAGACTAAACAAGTAAACGGTTTCAGGTCAAGTCCTGAGGAAGCTTGGAGTATGGCCAGCGAAACGTCGGTAAAGAATTTGACTACACGGTCAAAACCAGAGGAAACACCTGCTGAATGGATTAAAGTATAAATTGCTTTTGCATTATTAAATTATTAAACTTGAAAGATGAACGTACTTGCAATAGCCATTTACTATCTTTCCTGCAACAATTTTTGAAATTTTATCCCATCTCCTCTTTCGGCCAGTGCAGGGAGCACCGATCAAATAAGCATCTAAAATCAGACCATAGCAGTTCTCTCGTTCTGACATTTCCTACAGGAATTGCAGATTAATCACTATCTTTTAATGACATTTTGGAATTTTAAAAAATATAATTAAAAGCTAAAAGCTATTTCTGGCTAAATCGTAAGCTTATAGGATATTTAGTAAATACCACTTATTGTATTCAGGAGGCCTTGACTCTACAGGAGTTGTAGCGCCACGGATGATGATAATGATATATTGTATTAAAAAATCAGAACTTTTGTTTTTACATCTACTCCTTAAGTTTTGTATTTATTGAATTATTATACACATATATAATTTTGTATATTAATTAATATAAATACTACAGCAGAAAAATAAGGTAACTCGATTTTTCCCCCCAAAATTGGTAATAGTGGTTTCTGACTGATTTTTCAATGGCAAACACGATATTATAGTCAAAGGTGATTAAAAATGTGTTCAAACAGCTCAGAATGGCTGAAGGAGTATATCCGCAAAGAGGAAAAACAAGTTCGTCTGAACATTATTGCGGAAGAACGAGGGAATGTGGCTTTCCCAAGTAGAGCTTAGAGCAACACAAACATTTTCTCCGTTGTCAAATTGACGGGACCAGCAATCTGCATGGATTTTAATAAAAATAATGATGAAAATGATACTAGTAGATTTTGAGATTAATTTAGCTCTCCCCAACATTCAGGAAAAAGTGAGTTACCTTGTTTTCCCCTGTAGTCTTCAATTGCTAATAATGTTGCTGTGAGAAAGTATTCTCTGGGTAATTTTGGCATTATTTTGTCCATCAGCACTATTGGCATCAAGTAACATTTGTTAAAATCAATTCAGTTTGCTACCTTATTGATGAAATGACTTATGCTGATAGGCAAATTGTCATGAAAACTACCCCATGTGCTTATGGGAAAATATCTTATGTGACATCTGCCATACTGTTCTAGAAATATTCAAGTAAAAAAAAGAAAGAAAGAAAGAAAGTATTGTTCACCATTTATACAAAGAAATTAGCATTTGGAAGTAAAGTTATTAAGAAATGTCTATCTCAAAAACAAGATTAAGTTTAATAAAAACTGTAAATAAAACATTTATTCTTTTTCAGAAATTTATATTTATGTATATATTAATTTTCCATAATTCTAAATAAATTAATAATATGAATAGATACTTACTCGTAGGCAGTAATATATCACTCGGGCTCCAAGAGAATAACCAATCAGAGTAACAGGCCTCCGCCCATGCTCTCTATTCAATAAAACATCTGCGAGGTGCTTGCCGACCTAAATATAATAATAATAATGTCTTTATTACAAGTCCCTATAGAATAACAATACAGGCATTGTAAGCTATTATGTCTTAGAGTGTAAAATAATTAAATTTAATAAATTATAACAATTAATTTAATAAGTGAGAAAGAATAAAAAAATAAACAAAAAAAAAGTGAATTACCTACAATAACAGTATTTTAAGAACAGATTAGAAGAAAAGAAAGAAAAAAAATTAAAATAATTATATAAGAGAAACAATTTATGGTCACAAGTATATCAAATCAAATTTAGGCCAAGAAAAAAAAACAAACAAAAAAAAATGAAGAAAAATTAAACAATTTCGTCCGAGATTTACATTTCATCCCTTTTTGTCTTTTTTAATATCTATCTATATGACATTAATAATATATATGTATGTGGTATTCATAATACATAATAACACACACAAATGTACATAAAAAAATATCATTCATTCCTCGAATAAATAGAACATCAAGTCAAAACTGATCCCTACTCCCTACTATTTTCGATTTTTTGGGAATTGTAGGGATAATAGGTGCTGGAATATACGGGATTTGAAGGTTGGAAGATTATTGGAACGACGAATGGAAGAAGGTATAGAGTTCCAAAGGGAGGAGGATTGGATAAGGAGAGCTCTATCAAAAGCTGCTGTATATAAATCTGAGAGCCGAGAACGGGTGTTGCGGGAGAGGACTGTGGTTTTGAATTGAAGGAGATTGAAAATGTATGGTGGTCGGCGGAATTGGATAACTTGGTAAAGGAAAGATGCTAGGACGTACCTACGGCGGTAGGAAGGGTAGAGCCATTTCAATTCTTCGTAATATCGGGTCACCGGAGCATCTCTTGGGATCCCAAAGATGAAACGAACGAAGCAATTAAGCAACCGTTTTAATTTTGCTTCGAGATCCCCAGAGATACCCCCATACACTGTACAACAATAGTTAAAATGGGGGAAAATTAAGGGAGAAACTAGGAGTTTAGGGATTTCAAAAGGGAACAGGTGACAAAGGTAATTGAGACGCTTTAAGGTGGAGAAGGTACAACGAGAAATATCAGAGATATGGTTTTTCCAGGAAAGGGTTTGGTCAAAAATAATTCCAAGGTTTTTGACCGTTGGGTAGAATTTGATAGGATTATTGTTTAGAAAGAGGATTGGATTATGGGGAATAGTTTTAAGGAAGTAGTTTGACCCTATTACTATTGCCTTGGTTTTGCCCACGTTCAACTTTAGCTTGCTATCCATTGCCCATTGATTTATTCGATTCAGGTCAATATAGAGTAATAAATTTCAGAAATTTTAAAAATAAAACTTATTACTATAAAAAAACCTATTAATTATGGATCACATCAGTCAAGTCAGATACAGAAAAACTATAGACAAGTTTTCCCATTGTACTCACCAGTAACATTATCACAAGTACTAAGTGAACAGAGGGTAAAGTATACACCATACATCTTAGACTCACAACAGAGATCCCTACTCTCCTACCCTTACTCTTACTGTATAGAACAGCTTTCGAAGGTTCCTTTCATCTCAAAAATTAAAATAAAGATCTGGTTTTGGATAATAACAGACACATCTGAACAACAGAGGTTGGAAGATCCAACATACTCAAGAGATTGGAATTGATACATCTACAACTCATGCTTTAGCTTAGCTAACTACTGTAGCTTATTAGAGATGTATCACTGTTTAGTCTTCAGAATGGAAAAAGGATTTATAAAATCTAGAGGCATCTTAAAAGTTTAGGATTTGCATTTATAAGATGATTAAATATTTGTTATTTAACGTAACAAAGAAAAAGTTAAGGAAATTTAATTAACTGTGAACCTTTATTGGAATTTTCAATTAAATTAAAAGAAACATTAAGTAAAATATCAACTTATTTATTAGGACAGTGGAGGGATTAGCAAAGTCCTAGGAATTCCTCGCCAGCAACATCAAGGAAGTAAGGTTAGATAGTAAGAGACAAAGGAAAGAATTGTTAGGTACAGAGGAAGATTGTACAATGGCCATTAGTAAGGATCACTAGTCTCCTGCTATTGTTGATTTTAGCTGAAGTCCAAAGCCATTGGATGAAAAATAAAGCAATGAAAAGAAATAGTTTTTTAACAATAACAAACAATAAAATTACAGGTAATTTGAATCCTATAATAATTTATTTTTTCATTATTATTCATCAATAAATTGACTTTAGTCTGTTCCAGACCCCGGACGTGTTTAAAGTAATAAGGCTTGGTGGGTTGCGCTGGGCTTGTCATGTGGCATTTTAATTAGCAGGGGGTGTTGAATGACCCAGAAGAGTAATAGAAGAAAGGATTCAGAGCAGAAGAAGAGTAGGACGGCCTAAGCTACGATGGCCGGATGTAGTCAGTGAGGACTCCAGGAGCCTACTCAACATCTGGGTCTGGAAGGACACTGCACTGGACAAGGAGGACTGATGGAAACGTATTGAGGAGGCCAAGGGTCATCGATGGGCTGTAGAGTCATACAAGAAGAAGAATAAATTGACTTTGTTTTCACAAACCTTTTTAACTATATTTGTTCATGGTTCATATTTATTTTTACAAAAATAATATTTTTTTCTGATTAAAAAGGCAAATATAATCATCAATCTCTTAAAACCAAACAACTAAAAAAAAACTATAACAACTGACCTGAGCAGATCTCCTACAGCAAACCCCCCATGGGTTATCTATCACAGAAGCAAATCCTAAAAGCCCAGCTGGCCATGCAATAGCACTTACAATACCTGAAAACATATTTTACAAAATTAATAATTCATAAACAAGTTAATTATAGTAGAAGGAACATTTTATAGAATTGCAATCAAATTAAATTTAAATGATTATTCTCATTTATGCTTAAATGAGGAAAAATAAAAAATAAATAGGCAGTCATGAAGACTTGTTAGAGAAGAATTGGTCGACTGTATCTTCTAATTTAAGGAAGAAATAGTTGGGGGTGCAGTCAAAGAAAACACCAAAATAAGAAAAACTTATTTATTATGTGCCGACGTTTCGGCCTACAATGTAGGCCATCTTCAGGGCTAAGAGAGAGAAACAAACAAAAATATATAAAAACGTAGCAGTAACAAGAATATATAAAAAGTGGTACAGGAGTGAAAAAAAAAAAAAATCCGGTTTACAGAAACCTCATTTCCTATAATTCCTTAGCCCCCCGTTTTTATGGTCTTCCCAAAATCCACAAACCCAACAACCCCCTCCGTCCTATTACAGCTAACGTCAATTCACCATCTACAAAACTTAGCAATTTCTTACTTTCATCCTTACAAGTCCTCAGCCGTAACAACCCATATGATATCCAAAATTCTTTTAATCTACGTGATCTTTTAACATCCCTCACCATTCCTGATCATTACATCCTCACTTCCTTCGATGTCGAAAGTCTTTTTACCAACATACCCTTAGATAAAGCCCTTGTCATTATAGATAACCACTGGTCACTAATAGAACCCCATACCTCTCTCAACCGGTCCTCATATCTCCAATCCCTTAAACTCTGCTGCGAATCTGGCTACCTCACTTTCCATGGACAGTTCTTTAACCAAATTTCTGGACTGGCCATGGGAAATCCCCTCGCTCCTGACCTCTCCAATATTGTCCTAAATGACCTTCTAGACTCCATCCTACCCCAATTCCGTGACGATGTCATTTTCATTAAAAAATATGTGGACGACCTCCTCCTTATCCGAAATCCTAACATCATTCCAGGTTTATTATCATCCTTAAATGCATACCATCCCCGCCTACATTTCACTGTTGAACTTGAACATAACAAATCACTACCTTTCCTTGACCTCCGTATCATTAGAAATCCCGATCACACCTTATCCACTGATTGGTATACTAAACCCACCTATTCTGGCAGACTCCTCAATTATTACTCCCAACATCCGCACCACCAAAAAATCAATGTCGCCAAAAATATCATCCACCGTGGTCTATCCCTCTCCGACGCTTGCTTCCATAACACCAACACCCAACGCATCAAAGAAATCCTATTAAAAAACAATTTTCCTCCCTATGTTATCAATAAACTCATCCATCACCATTATAACCCACCCACCCGCACCCGATCTCCACATCCGCCTTCTATCCCTATATACAGATCCTTGCCATATATACCCTCCCTCTCTAATAACATTCAAAAATCCCTACGTTCCGCGATCCCCAATTTACGCATCGCCTTTAAATCCCACAACAAACTCTCCAATATTTATACCCGAGTCAAAGATCCCATTCCTCTAAAACATCGCTCTCAGGTCGTCTATCGCATTCCGTGCTCTACTCCCAACTGCAACTCTTCCTACATCGGCGAAACCAAAAACCTACTTAAAGACCGCATTATCCAACACAAATATTCCATCTCCTCCCACAACCCAACCGCTTCTAAACTCTCCGAACACGCCCTATCCTTTAACCACATTTTTGACTTCGAAAATACGTCGATCCTGGCCTCCGTTCCTAATTATAATAAACGCATCCTCTCAGAAACCATTCACATCAATTTGGATTCCTCTACCGTTAATGCCAAGACCGACTCCCATCACCTATCCCTAACCTACTCCCAAATTTTTAATTTACTAAAATAACCTTACATTCTTAATTTTTTATACCATTCTTTTATTAATTACATGTTGAGCATTGACTTTTAATTTTTCACGCATTTTACATTATTTACGGTCACTTATATCCAGGCATCTGCATTTCTCCTTTTTAATTTTATTTATTTTTAATTTTAATTTATATAAATTATATATATAATATATAATTTTTAATTTTAATTAATTCCATATAATTTTTCACGCTATTTACATTATTTACGGTCTCTTATTGCCTCTACATCTGCATATCTCCTTCCCCCTTCTTTGTCATTTTTTGTTTGGCCGTCAGAGATCGCCTGTTTCGCTTCCTCCAGCCGACCTAACGTATTTTTATAACGTATTTTTGCGCTCACTTCATTCTGAGCTCTCCTAGCTGCCTCTTGTTTTATTCGGTTAGTACATACCTTGGTATTTATCTTATCTCCATCCTTTTCACATTCACCTTTCTTCTCACCTGTTCTCACACCTTCTTTTGGCATCCATCATTTGTTAATGTATAGAGTTCATTATTATTTAGCCTCATATTTTTCATCCTCTGTATTTCTTTACCTATTCTCTACATGTTTATGTTATATTCACATCTTATTTTGCATTAATGCCACTGCTTCCTACTGTATACAGTTACATATTAACTTCCCTTACTTATATTTTCTTTTTCTTTTCATTCCTCATAGTGCACAGTTATAAATACCACTATGTTCAATGTTTCATTTTTGAAATTTATCAAGCTTTTATTTCTATATATACTTATATTGTTACACTTTACCTATGTAACCCCTCATACCTATGTAACCCCCTTTTTCTATAATTTTAATCTTTTCTTCTTGTATCTTTCCATTTACCTCCTCATTTTTCTTTCCCTTTATATTATTGTTTACATTTTATCCTTTCTTGACATGTATTTTTTATATTTTATATTCGTATTCTTGTTTTTTATATCTGTCACCATTATAATTTCTTTTCATCATCTACAATTTTATTTTTATCTATCACTTTTTTCTTTATTATATTCTGTAACCAGTCTTATATTCTTTCTTTTTTATTCTTTATTCTTTCTTATATTCTGTAACCAGTCTTATATTCTTTCTTATTTATCATATATATATTCACCATTTCATCATATCTAGTCACTAATTTTATCTATTCACTATTTTATCTTTTCACTATTTCATCATATCTAGTCACTATTTTTATTTTTTTCACTCCTGTACCACTTTTTATATATTCTTGTTACTGCTACGTTTTTATATATTTTTGTTTGTTTCTCTCTCTTAGCCCTGAAGATGGCCTACATTGTAGGCCGAAACGTCGGCACATAATAAATAAGTTTTTCTTATTTTGGTGTTTTCTTTGACTGCACCCCCAACTATTTCTTCCTTAAATTAAGTCATGAAGACTGCTGACAGAAGTGAAAACTTCAACTTGGAAACTACTGTGTTCTTTTTTGAATTATTAAATCAATTATAGTCAGAATCATTTAAATTTCAAATTTCTAAATTTAAATTATTAACATTAATCTAGTTTTTACATATACTGACACTCCGAACAATAATTATATACATTTTCAAGTAATTTATTTATTAATAAAATATATGATGGGTTGCACAAGCTATATATGAAATATCAATAATTTAATTGAAATAATAATTACTAGTAATATTATTTATACCTTATATAATGAAATTAATTTTAGATAAATCATTTGTACTTTCAATCATTTCATAAAACAAGACATTTAACTATTACAAATAAAATCTTTTAAGAAAAATGAAAAGTTTTATGGGTTATTGATGTTTTAAGTTATTATAAATATCAATGGCACAATAGTAAACAACTTTTAAGACAAATATAATTATACACTGGAATTCTAACCTTTAAATTAAAGTTGATTAAAAGAAATTGTATAACTCATGCAAAGACCACTATGTGTCACCAGTCTAGTGCATGTTGCTGACGCGAACTCAGAAGTTTACCCTCTACCAAAAGTTGCTAAACACGGCTAAAGAAGTTTTCAATTCAAAAAGAATTATAAATGAAAATAATACCTGACAGTATTGTATACTTCAACGCTTCTTGAGTAGCCATCGATATAGCAATTGAAGCAACATACTCTATAGCTTTTCCAAGTTCCAGGAGATACTCCGATTCATACCGCAGGTAATACTGTTCTCGAGAATAATAAAGACATTTCCAAGGCCTAGTAAAATCTTCTTCACTGAAAAGAACCAACAAAAAATGTAGATGAAAAATTAATGCTTGGTATGTGAAATTATCTTAAACCATATTAATTACTGTACAACTTAGGGTAGGTAGTATGACATTCTTTAAACTTAAAATAATTAATGAACTAAATTTGGTCCTAATATAATTTATTAAGTAGAAAAAAATCTATGAAAGGGTTTTAGATTATGAATTTATTCGTTTTTAAGTTCAATACAATCCTTCATACAATTTTAAATGCTCCTTACTTATTTATGAATAATTCAATATCACTCAAACCCACCAGTTTAAATCTAGCCACCTCTTGGATTCCCAATAATCCACCAAGGAGTCTGAAAAGATGATGGTCTTGTGATCATCCAAATTGAATTTGTTATTTGAGTAATACCACTAGGTAGTTTCTCTACTTGCCTTTACCCCTGCCGTTATGTATCAATTACATGTTGTATCGTTATAATGCAGTTGTAAATTTCAATAAATAAATTAAAAAAAAACGTTAAATTTCAAAAATAAAATTGACTATAAATGATGGTTATAGATGAGCTAATAAATAAAACATGTAGTAAATAGTTGTTTACTGTTATATATATACATTTTGAACCATTATATAGATTTTCAAGTCAAACCAAACATGAAAAAAAAAATACACACGAGATTAAGATATGAGAAAATAGCAATAGTAGCATTGAATCACAAACATATAATAGAATAAATAAATAAGAAATCATCAACAAACATAAACTGTAAATTATTTAATAAAATTGAACTCACAAATAATATTATGTTTGTAATGATAGGATGTAAGGAATAAAGATCTTTGATCTTAAGATGTAAATGATATATCTCTCAAAATACTTGCCACTCTGATCTCTTACTTAGGACCAACAACAAAATTGTTACCTCAATCTCGAATAATAATCCTATTTCATACCTTTCATCTTTGATCCAGCCAGAAAGAGCGATCGTGATGTCAAGCTGTGGAGTAGTTACAAAGGCGATATTATCCCTCCCAACGCCTTGTAATTGCAATTGTCCAAAGCCAAATTCTTCAATTTCACCTACTCGTTTGTTCATCTTATAGCCTTAAACATAATAAAATTAGTGAAAGGAATTTCTTTATATTATATGAGATCACAGCAAATAACAGTAACCAATGGAAATATTTATAATATTAGCAATCTAAAACAAAACATTTTGAATTAAATAAACTACATCTTCTATTATATTCTGTTTAAGATTTGTGATTTGCATTTTAATGTAAAATACATTCAATTATAATAATAAATACTTATAAAATTAATTTTTAAGAAGTAAGAGTAAAATATATATGTAAAATCAGTCATTATTTAACAATAACTTCCCTTTTCTTTTGGAAGGAGTATCATACTTGGTTTTATAATTACATTTTTTTTTTTAAAGATGGAAAGTTTGAGGTATGACAATTTCTTATAACTTTTAGAGTGTGATGAAGAATGAAGCTGAGTGCATGAGATGATTGAAAACTGTAATGAAATGTTATCCATCTTTTATTACCCTTGTTCCTTCTTATATCTCCTGTGTCTCCTCTGAATAAAACTTTTTAAATTTATTGTAGTAAATAAACAAATACATAATACTCTTTAAAACCCATGAGTTGCCAAAAAACACGGTGGCTTTGTCAACATTTAACATTAACATCAATTGACACTTCCGATGACATAAGATCATATATCAAGTTCTAATGACATAATGGCTAACAAATCAGCAATGGAATATGCTGGATCCCTTTGCATTTTAGTAATAGAATAATTCCTATAGGATAAGAATATTCTGTTTCTAATTAAAAATTAACAACCAATTATTTAAAGTATAGAATACCAAAAATCATCTCCAATTGAAAGACGTTATTTATACATTTAATTAACTTTTAATTTAAATGTATTTTGAAAATAAAAAATAACAAAAAAGATATGAAACATTTAAAGTATTGAAGAAAAACTTTTTCTGACACTAATGAAAAACCAATCTTTAATATTGTTCTCGAGATATAATTTAAAAGAGTGGGTTTAAATAAGCAAATTATATTAAGAGTTAATAACAACCTAATAATACGTGGGCTATCCAGAAAGTAGATTACGTTTTCGTCTGTGTCCGCTAGGGGCGGGGCTAGCGCGGCTATCTTGGGGTCAGAGCGTTGCGCAGCTCAGTCGGCATCTAGCCGTGCTAGTGAGAGGTTCGTGCTGTGCTCCGTTAAGATACTGTGACGGTTTGAAATGTCTGCGTTAATTGAAAATCCCGCGAGCTGCGAGGTGCGTGCAGTAATAAGGTTTCTGACTGCAAAAAACTGTAAACCGATAGAAATCTATCGGCAGCTGTGTGAAGTGTATGGGGACAACATTATCACTGAAGGTGGAGTGCGTCAGTGGGTCATAAGATTTAAAAATGGCCGAACCAATGTTCACGACGAAGATCAAAGTGGGAGACCCAGCAAAGTGACTGCCGAACTTGTCGAAAAAGTCGATGCTAAAGTCCGTGAAAATCGAAAGTTCACAATAACGGAACTTTCTTTGAGTTTTCCACAAATTTCGCGAAGTTTGTTGCACGAAATCAACAGCTGCAAGAAGAGGTAACGAAGTGGTTGAAGTCGCAGGCGGCAGAATTTTTCGACGAAGGAATTTCCAAGCTCGTACATCGCTACGATAAATGCCTTAATTTGAATGGTGACTATGTAGAAAAGTAGTATTTGAGTGAGGCTTTCATCTGTATATAATAAAATTTGTTTCCTATACTTTGTTTATTTTTTATTCCAAAACGTAATCTACTTTCTGGATAGCCCGCGTATATAAATCACAGAGCTTCAGCTATTTATTATTATGAAATAAAATATATTAAAATGTTAATTACCAGCAAGACCTGCACCAGCAGCACCGAAGAGGGTACCAACCATGGCTGCACCAGCTCCATAACCTAACGAAGCTAATACTGCCGAACCTCCCATCAATGAGACAAGACCAGTTGATATCGCTGGAGCTGCAAGACCGCCAGTCACACCTAGGTATTCAATACAAATATATTGGAATGAAAAAGAGAAGATTCCTTTTCAAAATGTCTATTTCAAATGTGGTTCCATTATTAATATAAATGTAATTTAAGGAACTACATACAACAAGGAACTACAAATAATTACATTTATATTAGAGAAGAATTAGTCGACTGTAACTTATAATGTAAGGAAGAAATAGTTGGGGGTGCAGTCAATAAAAACACCTTAATAAGTGCATACTTATTTATTATGTGCCGACGTTTCGGCCTACAATGTAGGCTATCTTCAGGGCTATGAGAGAGAAACAAACAGAAAAAAATATAAAAAACGTTGTATAAACAAGAATATGGAAATGAAAATAGTGACTAGATATGAAGAAATAGTGAATAGATATGATAATTAAAGATGACGAATATTAAAGTGGTTACAGAATAAAATAAAATTAAAGTAGTGACAGATAATAATAAAATTACAGATGATGAACAGAAATTAAAATAGTGAGAGATATAATAATTAAAGAAAACAAATATAAAATACAGAAAATAAATGTACAGAAAGGATAAAATGTAAACATAATATAAAGGGAAAAAATGAGGAGGTAAACAGAAAGATACAAAATGAGAAGATAACATATAGAAAAAGGGGGTGGAATATGAAGGATTTAGAAAAAACTAGTTTAATTATAGATATAAATGGTATGATACCAGACTTCTAGACGTTACATAAGTAAAATGTAATAATACAAGAATCTGTAGAGAGAAATGAGTAGGTATCTTGTAGAATGACAGTTAGAAATGTAAAATGTAAGAAATGTTATAAATGTAACAAATTTGAAAATATAAGAATGGGATGTAATAGAGAAAAGTTGATTGGAATGTAATTGGATTGATAAATTTGAAAAATTAAAAATAAATGCTTATAAATATGAACTCTAAAGTACGAAAAGAAAATCGAAAATATAAGTAAGTAATATCTATTCACTATTTCTTCATATCTAGTCACTATTTTAATTTCCATATTCTTGTTACTGCAACGTTTTTTATATATTTTTCTGTTTGTTTCTCTTTCATAGCCCTGAAGATGGCCTACATTGTAGGCCGAAACGTCGGTACACAATAAATAAGTATACACTTATTAAGGTGTTTTTATTGACTGCACCCCCAACTATTTCTTCCTTACATTATAAGTTACAGTCAACTAATTCTTCTCTAATATAAATGTAATTATTTGTATAATATAATATTAGTATATTAGCCAATAACCTACTGTTTAATAATGAGGAAAAAAAAGAGGAGAAAACTTTGAAAGTGAAAGAATAAATAAAACAAAGGGTTTAGAGAAAAGTTGAAAGATAAAACCACTAGCAAACGCTGTGTATATAACTAAAATAACACCAACCACAGTCAAAACACACAACCACATGTTATCTTTAGAACAATATTACCCTTATCTTGGTTTATCCCTCTGAAATAAAAATAACTCCTAAAAGGATTCGTTCATTAATGAGCTTAATTCAACTTTACCTGACCATTTCTAATACCACATTAGCTGGAGCAATACTTCATGTGATTATACAACCACTTTTATCGATTTTATAAAGTTTCGCCATCCTGGATATTTCTACTGGTAAAATATTACAAAGGCTTTAATGTTAGGCTTGTAGAATGTAACTTTAAGGTTTTTGAATAGTAATCACAAACTAAGAAACTTTCGAACGCAGAAATAATATACATCAACCTACTTTAACTCCAACTTAATTTCTTTTCATTAGTTGTCTGACATTCCAAATGCTTAAATTCCTCTATTTATACATTTTGAAACCTAGTTAAAAACTAATCGAAATTGTTGTACTCAATTTTATAGTTTTTTCATATAAAATTATATGAATATATAATAGTCATATATATGGCATTAGTGGTAACAAATTGTCAATGCACTCAGTTATGGGTTTTCACCCAGATTCAAACCCTAATGGAGTAAGATTTCTCTGACATAGAAAAAAAGCAATGAAGTAGGAAGGAAGTAGCATCGAATAATTAAATTAAAATTATATAAAATAAAAGGCCAGAGAAGAGAAGAAAATAAGTGAAAGATACATGATATTCTATATTGAACTAAATAAAAAAGAAAAAGAAAATTGAAATCATACCAATGAGTGCTCCACCACCGAGAGTCGCTAATCCAATGAGAGCATATCTTTTGGCTTTTACAAGCCTTTCACGGTTACGAGATTTTTTCTTTTCTTCTCTAGAGCAAAAATAATAGTAATATCCACTAATCAAAATATATACTTTATAATAAATTGTAAAAAATAGCAAATAAGTTACCTTCGTAAAATTTTGAGATATAAGTAATATATCTGAAGTCCCAGTGAAAAAGCGGTTAAATTGAATTTTGTATAGAGAGAGCAACTGTTTGAGAGGAGCACAATCGTGCCATACTCGCAGTTTTTGGCTTGAAATGGAGTAATATAAGCAGTAACTCCTTTTCGAGGCTAGGCCTGACTTAGCCCCTTGTTTATGGCGAAAATAACACAATTCCGCTTCCTTAAGTACAAGAACCTCATTTTGGAGAACATTTGATTTAACGACTTATTCACCAGGGCAGTTGATATATCAATAATAATATTCATTAATTATTATAATAATTATTACTTATATGACTAATGTTTTTTGTATTCCTGTAAATTGAGAATTTTTAACACTGATAATTAGTTTTTACCTAAGTGTGAATATTATAAAACCTCACACTGCATGAGCGGTAGAGAGAATGATATATGGTGATATGAATATTATAATGATATGAATATTATGAATATTATAAAATATTAATTTAATTGTTTTTAAATTCTCACTTCAACAAATCTTGTGCAGATGCATATAATTATATGGCACATAGTTAAGGGTAGATAAAGCACCCCTAAATTCTTGGAATTGCTGTACCATATTATTCACATTTAGGTTAAAACTACAGCGAAGTTATAAGATCACATGATTTATTCTAATAGGCTCCATTATTTAAATGTCACCTTCTAATATAATAATCACAAATTACTGAAGGAAAAAAAAATTTAGTCATAAGAAAACAGAAAAAAATAACGAATAACAATTATTGGTTAGTACTGTAATCAACATTTATTCAATTCGTGCAAATTTTACTTTAATCGCTGCATATAAGTATTAGCTGCATTATAGGTATTAGCAAAGTTTTTATATCAGGTAATGAAAACTCACTCGGTAGGTACACGCTGGTCATTCGTGAGACAGTGTACTACTGTAATTTCATACAGTTCCATTTGTTCAAAGGGGGCATCAAAAAGTTCTGCTAGATGCCTGATAAGAACTCGCCACCGAGCGTCATATTCACCTGTTATATAATTAGATTACAGAGTACTGAACTACTGAGTGATGAAACAAAATTTAAGTAATAAAATAAATAAATTAAATATAGTTTTAAAGATAAAATATTGTATCTGAAAATTTGTGGAACTGAGATCATAAGTTATAGATTATGGTTGCTAAAGTAAGATTGTTTATATTTTAGACCCTTAACTAGAAATGTAAAATATTTAGTTAGGTGTCTTGGGAATCGTGAATAGAAAACTGCACATTAAAATGTTTTTCTGAACAATTTAATATTGTAATTAATTTCAATTCAAAGATTTAATCTAAAATGTAATATAATCCCAAAATAAATTTTTTTTAGAAACCACTTTGGAGAAAGAGACACCACTTTAGACCAGCAATATGTAATTAGAACATTATGCATAAATAATAACTGAATTATAATAGGATGAATACCAAATATTAAATATAAATATATATATATGTATGTATATATTATTAAAATTAGAAAAAAAAATAAAACAATGCAGGTGATTCAAAGGCAATCATTCAATAATTAAAAAAAAAATTATAACCATGCAGATTGCACACATTGCATGCATTGTTAAATCGTGTGGTTTCTGAAAGAGTCCTTACCAATGGCCAATCCTAAAGAGAGAAGACGGAGCATTTAGAAACAGAAGAGACAAATTAAAGCACGTTATGATAACAAATATATAAGCATTATTGATCAACATTATACCTTCTTGAACTGCAACAGCAATCAGGTCTTGTAGAAGAATACTAAGATTATTTTCTAAAATTGTTTCTGATTTTAAAACATCAAAGAAAGATTCCAAAGAATTTTCCATCTCTCCACTGACAAGAAGTTCCATGATCGGCATTACCTAAAAAAATAGAAGTAATAATAGTTTATAGGCCTAAATGTTACAGGTGAACATTTTTTTGCTTTTCTGAAAGTTGGTGGCATATAGATCCATAAAAGTTTTAATAAATACATGTTAGTATTCAGCCACCTGATTTTCAGTAAGAATTGTTTATGAAGTATAAATATAAAGATAGACCTGTTAATTGTTTATGAACACTGAGTGATATTTTGCTGATATTATTATTGGTATTCCATGATTTTTATAATGATCGGGCTAATGAAATTATCAAAAAATAAATATTCAACTATATTTTGTGTTTTATATATGCACCATTAATAAATAATTTGAACGGTGTCAGTTCCGCAGGTTGTCGTTTTGAGTTAGAACAAGTTTTAATTGTATATTCGTTTCCTTTTCAAATTCTCAAAAAATATAAATTATTGTGAGATTTGAGTATATGTAACAAAAAGAGAATGTAATTATGAAAAAGGTGTATATTTTGGAAATCATTTCATCAAGAAATGGACGTTTCAAATAATATTTTGAAGCATAGATGATATATTGTTGAGGTTCAAAATATGTTAGAAATAAATAAAAATAAGACTATCGATGATTTGCTTATCAATCGGACTACCGTAAAGTTGACATAGATTTATGATTAGTTTAATTAAGTAAATAAAAATAATTCCAAAACTTATAACATATTTTTTTTCTATTAAATTAATATTTGGTTTGTTCAATGAAAAACACAATTTTCATAAGTAAAACTGATTTTCAAATCATACAAATGGCATTGCCACACACTATGGACAATGCAAAGCTCCCGCCATCTTTCAAGCATTCTGCAGCGTGGGGTCCTTAGGAGAAGACCTTCCCAGGTTTGTGAACTCTCTTCAAGAACGCCCTGAGTGAAGACTTAAGTTATATGACTTGAAGATTGGATGTCCTGAAGGTAGAATCTCTAAAAGCATTTTCTACCATTGAGAGTCTGCTGTAAGGATCAGTTTTCAAGTGTCAAGAGAAGCATAGGTGTCATTCGGCGTCACTGTTATTGGCGAAGAAGTTTGAAGACAATTGGATGAGATAAATGTGAGTGGTTATTATATAAAAATTGTGTTTTAATTTAAATTGTTACAACAAATCCCAAGCTGTAATTATCATTGGCCCACGGAGATTAAAGATCTCAGTTTTGTTTTGCTCTTATAATAAATACATTTTGTAATAAAATTAAAATTCTTAACAATATGTTGGTTGAAACGTGAACGATAAAAGAATTTCTTGATGAAATAATTACCGAAATATACACATTTCCTATAGTTACATTCTCTTTTCCATAAAATAACTAACAAAAATTTTTATTTTTGGAGAATATTAACAAGGAAATAAATAAACACTTAAAATTTGTGCTAACTCAACTTGAGGCGACAACCAGTTTAACTTATACCATTTGAGATTTTATGTTGAGATAAATGTGAGTGGTTATTATATAAAAATTGTGTTTTAATTTAAATTGTTACAACAAATCCCAAGCTGTAATTATCATTGGCCCACGGAGATTAAAGATCTCAGTTTTGTTTTGCTCTTATAATAAATACATTTTGTAATAAAATTAAAATTCTTAACATTTGGCGCCCAAAGTATAGGCAATGATAATTAGGGATAATAATCAGAATTAATAAGTAAATAAACATTTTTATATATATAAAATTGCGTCAGCGGCAACGTAACCTATACCTTAAGTTTCGTGTATAAATCCGAATAAGATTCACTTATTAATAACAGTAGAACCGGTAAAAATAATAAAAATAAGGGTGTTATTAATTATACTCTATTGATTAACTAATTATTGTCTAAAGTATTAATTTAAATTCAAGATGTCTGAAAATGGTGATGGGAGTGAAAGTATAGGGGAGAATAATAGTCAAATTAAAATGTTAGAAGAGTGCCATAAAGTAGTGGAAAATGAGTCAACAATTGTCAGGGAATCACAGACCGCCGTCGGAAGTCAAAGCGTCATCAAATTAAAAACCGATCAGGAATTCGCCGGAAACGGGCAACACGCGGCCAGCAAAGAAAGCGCGGTACAAGCGTCTGAAGCAAGCATGATGTTTGAGTTATATAAAATGATGAAAGAGAATATTAAGAAAATGGATAAAGGTCAGGAAATGCTTAGAACAGAAATTTCTGGGTTAAAAACAGAAATAATTAATTCGATTAAACAAGTATTTGACGATGGGATTTCGAGTTTGGAGGTTAAATTAACGAGTCATAAAGAAGAGAAGGTTACAAACTTAACAAATACGGTGGATCAACAAAATGAATTATGTTCTGCTCAACTTGATACCAATACAAAAAATATGGAAAATGTTATTATTCCTTTTGAAATTAATGAAGAAGAAGCTTATACTATCCATGATATTAATAAAAATGCAAATGAACTTTTTGCCAATGATGAAGAAGAAATTGACGAGGAAACAACTATTAAAGAGAAGAAGAAATCCAAACTAACTTTTTCAAATGATGAAGATGATGATGATAATTCAACAATTAAAAAATTTGTAATTGAAGATGAAACCAGAGATAGCCAGTGTTGTAATGAGAAAATGGAATTTAATAATTTTTTATCAGAGGATGAACTAAAAAGTAATTTGGAGAAGAGTTTGATAAAAAACCAACCTGTGTGTGATTATGAATTTGATGATGGTGATAAGAAAGCTACCAATGACAATTGTTATGATGCAGTAGATGTTTGGGGAATTGATAAAACAAATGAAGATAATATTGATGAGCTCAATACTACCGTGAAAAATAAGTATTTAGACAGTGATATTTATGATGCCGAAGTATCTTCTGATGAAGGCCAAATCAAAATTATTAATCATGAGGTGGAAGAAAATTTTGACCATTCCGAAAAGATAAATAAAGAAAGAAAGGATACTAAAGCTAAGAGAAATAATTTACAAAGAAAAACCAAGCAAACAACCAGTAAATATTATATTGGGATAAAATCTTGGAAAAGAGCTGCATACATCCGAAACTACCTGGAGGGAAAGGTGAAGGAAAAATGTTCATTTTCAACGCCGGTTGGAATTTAAGGAACTTTATAGGATTACAGAATGACTAAATCACAATAAAATCTTTGTTTAAATTTGTTCACACCTGCTACTAAATCTAATAAAACTAATAATTATTATACATAAAACCAAAAATTAATGTAAATTTAATAATTCATAAAGAATCCGGAAAATAAACATTTTTTTTATTATTTTTTTTTTATAAGACAGGCGAATGTTGAGGTTCAAAATATGTTAGAAATAAATAAAAATAAAACTATCGATGATTTGCTTATCAATCGGACTACCGTAAAGTTGACATAGATTTATGATTAGTTTAATTAAGTAAATAAAAATAATTCCAAAACTTATAACATATTTTTTTTCTATTAAATTAATATTTGGTTTGTTCAATGAAAAACACAATTTTCATAAGTAAAACTGATTTTCAAATCATACAAATGGCATTGCCACACACTATGGACAATGCAAAGCTCCCGCCATCTTTCAAGCATTCTGCAGCGTGGGGTCCTTAGGAGAAGACCTTCCCAGGTTTGTGAACTCTCTTCAAGAACGCCCTGAGTGAAGACTTAAGTTATATGACTTGAAGATTGGATGTCCTGAAGGTAGAATCTCTAAAAGCATTTTCTACCATTGAGAGTCTGCTGTAAGGATCAGTTTTCAAGTGTCAAGAGAAGCATAGGTGTCATTCGGCGTCACTGTTATTGGTGAAGAAGTTTGAAGACAATTGGATGAGATAAATGTGAGTGGTTATTATATAAAAATTGTGTTTTAATTTAAATTGTTACAACAAATCCCAAGCTGTAATTATCATTGGCCCACGGAGATTAAAGATCTCAGTTTTGTTTTGCTCTTATAATAAATACATTTTGTAATAAAATTAAAATTCTTAACAATATGTTGGTTGAAACGTGAACGATAAAAGAATTTCTTGATGAAATAATTACCGAAATATACAC
The DNA here is from genome assembly GCA_037127475.1 of Arma custos. Lineage (NCBI taxonomy): Eukaryota > Metazoa > Arthropoda > Insecta > Hemiptera > Pentatomidae > Arma > Arma custos. The sequence goes on along the minus strand of CM073764.1, from coordinate 84,200,127 downwards.
ATTTCCTATAGTTACATTCTCTTTTCCATAAAATAACTAACAAAAATTTTTATTTTTGGAGAATATTAACAAGGAAATAAATAAACACTTAAAATTTGTGCTAACTCAACTTGAGGCGACAACCAGTTTAACTTATACCATTTGAGATTTTATTTTGAGTTTTTTGAAATTATTGGGAGCTAACTGTAATTTTTGTATTTACCAAAGAATGTTAACAATTTGGATCCCTTAGTTTCATTTTACGTCACTAGTTTAAAATTATAAATTAATACAAAGAGATTTCACAATTAAATGCAATAATTTCATACTTTAATAGAGTTTACTAATGCAAACATATAAATTAATTAAACATTTAAAATAAGTTAGCTATGATAGTAAGAATGTGAAACATCATACCACTCCTTTAATTTCTACAGATTAAAATACTTTAAGCAATACCAATAATACTTGTATAAACTTATTTGAAAAAATGTGATACCTGATTAGGCAACTGAAGATGCTTCACAATGCATTTTATACATTTTTCACAAAATGGTTTATCCCAATCATTATTATAAAGTTTATGAAGAGTTACAGCACACAAGCCAGCATAGCAGTATTTACCAGCATCTGTCAATGAATCTGCTAAATCTAAAATTCCTGAGGATCAGAGAAAAGCATAGAATTATATCTTTATTAATAATAATACTTCGTTATGTTATCATAAGTATTCTACATTAAAAATGTTTCAAATCATATTTAATTAGATAAAAGGCTGAACTGATGATTAATTTTGGAAATAATATATCTATATATATATTAATTCTAGTAGAAAGTTTTGAAAACAATAGTTCAAAAGGTCCAGACATAATTGTTTAGATATGTCAATTTAAAAACTTATTTCAAAAAATCAGTTCCCTCAATCGGGAAGGTGTAGGTATGAAAAATGCTTAATGATAAGTCATCTTGAAAAAAAAAAAAAAAATATATATATATATATATATATATATATAATGGAATTCAAACTGAAATTCCTGAAAGACTTCTTTATCTGATTAGATTAGTGTGACAGCTGTCGGGGGAATATGTACTAATATTATAGAATTCATTAATAAAAATTAAAATATATCACAAAACGTCTGTAACATTACATAATACACATTTAAAAATATATACTAATGCTCCATAATTCCAAGTAAAACCATTTACTTGTAAGAAATTGTATACAACAATCTTGAATGGAGTAAAAGCTTTGAAAACAATAGTTCAAAAGGCCCAGACCTAATTGTTTAGATAGGTCAATTTAAAAACTTATTTAAAAAAATCAGTTCCCTCAATCGGGAAGGTGTAGGTATGAAAAATGCTTAATGATAAGTCATCTTGAAAAATAAAAAATATCAATTATGATAAGCATAAAGGCAACCAAATTCCTTTGAAAAAAAATACAATTATTCCAAATTAAACTTTAGGATATCGGACTCATAATTATTGGATATTGTTATGTCCATTCTTTCAATAAGATTAAACTTAAAAAAGTTTCTATAGCAGATTTTAAAACTATAGAAAAAAGAATGATTCTCATAAAGCATTTATAAAACACCAATATGGACAAAAATCGATAAAAAGTAAAAAATACATCAAGTGAAATATATACATCAGGACTGTTGTTAGTTTATCATTAATATAAGCAAAACTGTCACTATGTACATACAATGACAATGTACCATTTAAACAATTGTTGTGTGTCATATTTCAATTACCTTCACTAACTATTCCTTCTTCAACACCTTCAAAATCTTGACTATGTGATAAAGTGTTCTCCAATTTTTTCTCGCTCATTTTAGGTGGCAAATTTTCATAAAACAGTAAAATATCACCATATCCTGTATAAAATTACTAAACTGGACGGTTTCGTTGCCAATATTTAATGCCACTTGAAAATTGAGGATTAAGACATTTAAACAATTAAAACTAATTTGATACGAAGTCAAAAGAAACAAAATGGTTTAGTCTGATTCAAAGTAGTGGGACCTTCTGTCACTGACACTTCTCAATCGTCAATAGCAAGTCAATGATCGATTTAAAATTCGATAGCACAGTTTCGATAGCTACCAGAAAGTCGTTCAGGGTTTAAAGAAGTTATAAAATACCACAAACTAACATAATTTTGATATATAAATTAGATTTACTTCTTTTATACTTTTATTTAACGATTAATGAGAGTATACTGTTCTATAAGCAATGCGATTACACCAGAAGTTAAACTTTCTCATTCTATCGGCAAATAATAATTGATAGCATAACTACATTATTGACAAATAAAGTGATAATGACATCTCGCCTTTGTATCAATGATAATCAATAAATTAAAAATGTCAGTAATCTACTGAGGGTTGTTGCAACGGTTGGTCAGGCAGATTCACAAAAGGTCGTGAAAGGGCATTGCTCCCCATTCCAGATATAGGTTGGGAAATTTATGTATTTAAGTATTTTAATTTAAGCAGTTATGAGGCTGACCCAACACCTCGCTGCTAACACCCGTATTGCCTGGAACAGGCACGGCAGGGTTTAAATAAATAAATAAATATTTTAATTTAATGTACTTCCCTAGTATCAATGTTATAAGTTGATTATATTTCATTATGCTTATACATATTTTTATTCAATACAAATTAAAAAAGAGACAAAATAATAATGAAATTGGAAAAATCTAAATAAACAAAGCTTCGGGCCTCTAAAATTCTAGGAAAAAACCAAGCATTCAAGATTTCACCGATTCAGGCATTATTAAGACATAAGCCAAAATAAAATTCACATAAATGAAGATCAAATGTAGCACGTATCTTATCAATAGGGAGTTCGAGGGGAAAATTTCGATGCGCATTTTCAATAAATCGAAACGTTTCAAAGCTACCTGATTAAAATAAAAAAAATTTGGTTTCATGGCCGATTATCGCTTCAACTTGTATCTAAACCAATTTTTTTGTTATGGTTTCCCTCATGCATGTTTCTCTGAACAAATTGTATCGTCAAGATTATTTTGTATTTATATAAGGTTTCTTAAGGTTCGGAATTGTCAGACTCCAAGAAGAAGGTGTTAAGATTTTATAGGGATTGTAAGGATCTTAACACTACGTGTTCTTGAGGGGTAATACACTTTATTTATTACGTAAGCAAAACAAGGTAAATTGTCGTACAAAACAAAAAGTTTATTACTTACAGTGGTGTTCGATAACAACTATTTCAGTATGTTAAACAATATGTGAAGGTTATCTTATTACTATTATATTGTTCCCACATCACTTCGATTTATCGATGATCGATGTTCGATTTCACTACAAAGGTGGTTTGTTTATTTAACGTCATTTTATGCTGCTATGGCTAATCGGACGGTACTACAGTGGGAGCTCTAAATTTTGCCTATTCAGGTGTAATTAGGATAGAGATTTTTAACGAGTACCTGACATCGTACAGGCTCGGACCTCCGTTTAATGTCCCTTCCGAAGGACGGCGTAACTAAGGATTTTTTACTGCCTTAAAAAAATCCTAGGGCCACCTGCCGGGCTACGAGCCCCTGATCTTGGGCTTAGTAGTTTGTTATGCTAAGCACTAGACCACAGGTGGCCTATCACTACAAAGGCGTGTCCTCATGAATTAAAAGATTAAGTAAAACTTGTTCAGACTATCATTACAAAACGCTTATACATTCAGAATATATTATGTGAGAGGACTGTGCTGCCTTAAGCTAAGTTACACTCATGAGGTTACAATCAAGTTATACTCTAACTTCTTTGGTATGCTAGTACCCTTTGCACCACAGTTTCAATAGCATAGCCTAAATATACGTTGTAATAATAGTATTGGATAGCATAGTTCTTTTAATAGATAGAAACATGCTCATAGTTGAACTTTATTAAATGAAATAAAAATATCGCAACAATTGAATGTTGTTGCAAACTCCTCCTGCTATGACTGTGCTGGGATTCAACCAAAGAAGATCTCTGAAGTCTCCCGACCACTCCAGTCTTGAATATAACCTCCCAAGTCGTTTTCCTTTCAAAAAATCCCAGGCGTCCAATGAAGCGTTCGCGAATAGAACCTACAACACACACTTCATTGTTATAAAAAATGAATAATTAAGTAATAAATCGTATGAAAAATTATATTTGTGTTAATTGTTAGAAGTCAGAAAGTAAACAGCGTTGTACGAAATGAACCATTGATATTTACTTTTTTACCGTTACTAGGTAAGAGATGCATTGTGATCGGATGAAAACTTCGATCTTCGAGTTCATTGTCAGTCATGGACATATCCCACAGTGTGGACATATCCCAGGACACTGACAAAAGTGCCTTAGCATGCGGAGTTAAGTGTTTTGAAAGGAAACAAGTGTTCTAAATACATTTCAAGGCACATTTGAGAAGGCGCTAAGCTATTCTGTACAAGCTCCAATGAAAACTTTTTTTTTTAAGTTGCACGCAAGATATTATAGCTGACGATCGTCGGTGTTGCCACCTAGCAAGGAGACGTTACCAGCGAGCAAGGTATCGACGAGAGTTTATTAAGTTGATTATGTAATCAATTATTTTTATAGTGGTAGGAGTGTCGTATTTATCTATATGATTCTTCACCTTTTCTTTTGCAGAACACCCAGCAAATAATGTTTATGAAGAAGTCTTAAATCTTCAAATTAGAGGTCTGCTAGACCGAAAAAAAAAATGAAAGAATATGGCAGAATACATACAATCTATGGGGGCAGGAACAATATCAGACGTTTACAATACCAGAAGAATGGCACAGAGCCTAGTAGCATGTTGTCTGCTACTTATACCCATTTTTACATCGCTCTGAAGTGGGAAAAATATTTTCAAACAAACGTTGCTATCTATATTATACCTTAAAATAGCTATATAAAACGATATAATTTAGTTATACGTGGCATGGAATGGATACTTACTAAAATGGTAGAATGAGCATGCCTCATGAAACCAACTAAGGCTCCTACTGAAAATGTCCTCAGTACCACGTCCGTCTTGGGATTCCAAACCGTAACGATGGAGTTCTCGCTGTACACTACCACACTAGTAGCTACCGCGCTTACGATAGTCGATGACAGTACCTTGGACCGGACCAGATGGTAGGACGTGTTCCAGACCCAGAGCATTGTCATCTTTACGTCCGACGGGTGTGGTATGGCCAGGATGTACTCCCCGCCGAACACTATCCTCTTGAACCCGATCACTGAGATTACTTTATTCGCTTCGTTTTCGATCCAGCAATATCTACAGCAACCATTTTAAAGTTAGGTAAGGTCAAAAGCATTATTGTAATTAAGAAGTCCAATTAGTCACCGGATAGTGATTTGGAATCAAATATGTTATGCCAATAATGCGTATAAAACTAAAAAAAAAATGAAAATTATCTTTGCATTACAGGTAGCAAGCATTTCGTCTTTGTTCGCACAGAATAAGCGCCATAGAAGTGCTCTAGCTTTTACACTAACTGTTATGTAATCTTAGATATCCATGTAGACTTATGGCTACCAAACCTTACGTTCGAATATACTTGCAATCAAAACCCGGAATGTGGTACAATTTCAAATATTTCCATATCTTTGAACTTCATTATGGACAATTTGTGTACATGAATCAAAAATCGTTTCAAATGAAGTGAAATTGCACGTTTTTAAATTATTTGGATAAGTTTCACTTTTTGTACTTCAACTGTAAGAAAATTACATATGAATCGCCAACAGCAGAAAGACAACTAGTCAAACTTTTGGGGGTTTTGTTTTTAAAATTTTATAGTTTTAACAGAGACAGAAGTGCTTACTACAAAAAGGACACTTGACAACGACTCGATATTTTGTTTATTGGAGATAGGGAACTAGTGCAGGACAAGATCTCTGTTTATTGGATCTCTTGTAAAATTTAGAAAACTGGAATAGCTACCTTTCCGAAGTAAGCCGAAATATATAAGAATCGCATTAAACAATTAACTCGTAAATTGGAAAGTTTACGAGTAAATTGTTGTTACATCACGAAGGATGTATAACAATGAAAGATGGTTATTGTATATTCAACGTTTATTAATTAGATTTTGATGTCTTGGTGATAAAACAAAGACACTGAATCAAGTGGAGCGGTATTTTTGGCTAAGTCTCTTACATTCGCTGGTGATGGGAAATCTTGGAAGGATTCTGCTTTATTTGAATTGGGTTATGAACCGTCTTTTGATGTTATATGACCCTACTACATTATGCCCTTTATGAATTACATCAATCATACTAAGTTAAAGGCACCATTATATTCGCTGCGTGATTTATTGGTATAGATAATTAAATGATTTGAACAAGAGTAGAAAACAACGGGAAAGAAAACGTGTTTTAAAAGTAACAGGATCATATCAGTTGCAAATAGTTCTAATTGGATGAGATTAATATTCAGAAGAGAGTTATGGAGTGTGATGAACTTGGACGTTAAAGACAGTAGTGTAAGACTATCTGCAACTCTGGAACCTAAACGTTGATTCTGAACGTTTTTGAAAAATCTTTAAAAGAAGACAGGTATTCTTATAGCCTACACAGTGAGCTCTAAATGCCCTTACGTGTTTCCTTTTCGGTCTGTTATTGTTTGTTCTCCAAGGAATAAACAAAGCTACAGAATTTGAATGAATTACTTTTTCTGCTGGGATAACGTTAGCTAATTTCAGTTTCGCATCCCGGCAGGTGGCCTTAGGAATTGTCAAAGGGAGTGAAAAATCTTTAGTGTCCGCCCTTCGGAAGGGGACGTAAAATGGCGGTCCTGAGCCTGTGTGTTGTTAAAGATCCCTATCAAAATTATACTTGGAAGGCAAAATTCATAGTTGCCACTGTAGCATCGTTCATTAACCCATAGCAGCATAAAGTGTACTAGAAGAAATTTTTAAACTTCTACCACCAGCTGACCATACACTAGTTTTAGGTGACATGAACTGTAAAAATATTTACTGAGGATGCCGTAAATCGAATTCTAGTGGTAACACCTTGTTAGAAATCTGTTCAAGGCACAATATACAAATTCATGCACCAAATGAACCAACATTCTACAGATCAGGCTGTAACCAGACATCCTCGACATAGCACTAACCAACAAATTTTAGGCTTCCTCTCTCATCCCACGTGATCACAGATCTAAGCTCGGACGACATCCCAGTTTTAATTAACTTCTCAGCACAAATACACATAGAAACGAAGAGGAAATCCCTCATTAATAGAATAATCGACTGGGAAGTGAACAAAATTCTAATCGACGAGAAAATAAACATAAAGAATAATTATCCTACCGCAATAGAAATTGATACAAACATACACAACTTCAACGAACATATCTCACATAGCCTGCATGAAGCAACTCTACAATCTTTCCAGTTTAGGAGAAAAACATTCTCGAGTAAATGTCCAAACTCAATTCTTTTAAAAATTAAAGAAAAAAATCATGTAAGGAGGCAGTGGATGCGTAATAGAAACCCTGCTAATAAAAGGAGACGGAATCACCTAAAACACGCCATTAAAAAGGAACTAGATGAATGGACATATGCAAAATATCAGACTTATGTAGGTGATTTAGGCCCTAAGGACCAATCGTTATGGAAGGCTACGCGACGTCTGATGAATAAACATGACAAAATTACTATGATAAAATGTCCAAAATTCCTGTCTTGTAGACAACGATGAATTCATCACAAGCGATGTAGAAAAGGCTGAAATGTTCGCGGATTACTTCGAGAAAACGTTCTCCAACACAAAATGCGAAAGAAGTCCGCATATCGCTAATGACGTCGACGATTATTTAAACCACCCCGTTGCAACAGAACAGCTTCCACCCAAATTCACGACCCCAAAAGAAGTACAAGAATTAATAAATAAGCTTAAAATAAAGAAAAGTCCTGGCCATGATTTGATTCCAGTCATAGAAGTTTGATTCGCAATAAAGAAGTTGCCCAGGAAAGCTGTGGTTTTCATTTCGTCCATATTTAATAGCTGTCTCAGAATTGGATATTTCCCCAATACATGGAAAAAAGCCGAACTCATAGTCATCCACAAACCTGGTAAAAACGCTAAACAAGTCAGCAGCTATAGACCTATAAACTTATTACCAATTATTGGAAACAATTATAAAAAATCATCTTTCTTCATTTTTTAACAATAATGACATTATCCCGGATTTTCAATCTGGTTTTGAATATAGTCATTCCACCTCACATCAACTAGCCCGACTATCAGAATTCATAATAAACGGATTCGAAATGAAGAATCATACGCTAGTAACGTTCTTGGACTTCCAACAAGCGTTTGATAAGGTTTGGTACCGAGGTCTACTGTACAAACTACAGAAAGTAGATACCCCGAAATACTTACACGTTATTCTGAGCTCATTCCTGAGCGCTCGAACATTCTCTGTTAGAATTAATAACACATGTTTAACTTTGAGACAAATCCATGCAGGCACAGCACAAGGTTCAGTCCTTTCTCCCATTTTATTCAATTTTTATCTTCACGATATCTTGTGTAGACTACACATACCTCCATAGCTATGTTCGCCGACGATACAGCCGTTTTCTCCCAACACAATGACATAATAATAGCCAGAAATACTTTGCAGAGCCACCTGGATGATCTCGAGCAATACTTTACTAAATGGAGGATTACTCTTAACATCGAAAAATGTACCTCTAAAGTTTTTACTCTTAGACGCCCACCAGACCCACCTGAGCTAACCCTCGTAGGTAAAAGAGTGAAATGGAACCCTGCCAGCGAAGCTACACGATACCTTGGAGTTCACCTGGACCGCCGCCTAACCTGGAATACCCATATCAATAGTAAATTAACCCTAACCTACGCAACATTGTCAATGCTCTATCCTATCTTGAATAGAAAATCAAAATTAAAACCAGAGATAACAATTCTCATTTACAAAACAATCCTAAGGCCATTACTGATGTACGGCTGTGAAGTCTGGGGAGCAGCATCCATTACAAAAAGAAAAAGATTGCAAACTTTTCAAAACAATGTCTTAAGAATCGCAGTGGATGCTCCCTGGTTCATCAGAAACAGTCAACTACACCGTGAACTACAAATAGAAACAATAGACGACCACATAAAAAAAAGATTGAGAAAATTTCATGCCCAACTACCAGCAGTTAAAGGAGCAATAAATTACAACGTAGGAAAGCAGACATCATCGCGAAGACTAAAGCCCAGGTTACTGCAAGACATCTTATTATGAGCTGTGTAAATATGTATTCTAGTGACATTACTACCTCAAATTTTTTAACAGCTATTTTATATATGTATATTTTTTTATATAACACAATCCACTGTTTTACTCGTATCCAATAGTTATAACGATGTATTTAGTTAGGGGTGTCTATTGTACGGACTATACCTCCCCCCCATAATCAATTGTTATAAACAATAAATAATTAATATTATAACAACCATGTAAAGGCCCACCAGGCCGATCTGGTAAAAATAAAATATTATATATAAAAAAAAAAAGTGTCCTGAAATAAATAAACAACGTTAGTTAATGATGTTTAAGGGCTAACCTCTCAACCATTTCATGTGCAATGAACCACGCCACTAAAAAAAAAAAATATTTGTTAAAAATTTATTCCCACTATTCTCCAGCCACCCATCCAATAGTTCGTCAGCGAATAATAAAATCCGTAAAAAAAAGGAACCCCTCTAAATTAACTTAATATTTAAATATCCATGTTAACAATAAAACTCGCTTATTCTTGGATTTTACAATCACCTGTTAACAACAGTGGGGCTGTTCCCACTTATTATGTACACAACGCCACAGTTCTCAACGATACTCCTTATGTTGATGAATCCAGTGAGGTACGCCTTCGGAGTCCCGTCCATTGTCCAGATGTCTACGGCGGCGGATCCTCCAACACTAGCAAAACATAGGTTTTTGTAACCCAAATATTTTAGCTTTCTCATCGGATAGACATCGTAGTTCCTTAAGCACTCTTTGTACCAGATGTCGAATTTCGAGCCTGCGAATTGTTATATTATTTATTGTATATTTTATAAGCATTTGATATTTTTATCACAATGAAGTTGTAACTTGTATTGTAATATAATTTATTATTCTTATTGCTTTATTATAATAATTTCCATTAGTTCGAATTTGGGGCTAGGCGAGATTATTCTTCCTCATCCACCATTCCAACATGACTAACACCTGCTCCAAGGATGAAATCGATATTAGAAATGACCAAGTCCTCCAGGAACTTGTTTTGGAAACAAAATCAGAAATAGGCGAGACGCTATATAATAGCAAGAGTATCTATATGTATGATATCGACAAATTACTAGAGAACAAGGAGGAGAGTCGAAAGAATGATTGAATGTACCGGGATTTCATATCAGCTATCCTTTAACAATAAAATGAGTATATTCCTATGAGAATTACAAATCAGTCAAGATTATAACTGTTCAAACTCATAAAGGGTACGAACAATCATACTTGTTTCCTTGTTTTTTAATATCACTGTATATTAATTGTTTAGACGCAAACTTATTCTTGAATAATTAATTTTAATGCTCTTGAAAAGTTCATTAAAAAAAACACAGTTAGATAAAATATTTAGGAAATAAAAAAATATATCTGCTCAGAGGGACTACTTTATATTGATCAAAGAGGGAGAATGTCAATCAAAAGGTTGGCTGGTAGAAAATGCCATTGAAGAATATGAAATTGGGTTATAGGCCATTTTAGGTGCCCGAGCGCATTAGTCAACAGAAGTGAATAGCGGGACTGAGTTTGATTCCGTCCTGGATGTCTTTAATTTGACTCCAATGGTGGATTCAAGGAATGAATTTGACCATCCCACTCTGGTCGAAAAAGGATCGATACTTATAGGATAACCGGTCCTTTCAGGTCCATTAATACAGAAAACATAAATTGCAGAGTAGAAACTAGAAACAAAAACTATTCGAAATACTCATATATCATTTGTGTGAACAATGACCATCCGATTAGATGGAATACCTCGGTAGATAATGCTCACATTTTTAGATTTAATAAACGTTTTATGTTTATTAAAGATCTTCATGGTTCATAAAATTAAGATATACAATCTTTTTTTTTTTAACTAATTCGATTTAATGCTAAAAACATGGCGATGCCAGATGAAATTCGAGATCTCACCTAAACATTTTGCTTGTTGTAAGAGGTCCATGCTACACTCGCCGAGTTCATAGCTCCAAACCCCAACAAGGATTAAATCATCATCAGCCATCTTGTAAATCTGAAGCAGTTGTTTTTGCAACGCCAGAATATATTCATTATTTATTTTTATAGTTGTGACTGGAGTTCCCTTCAATAAGCATTGCACAATTCTCAGATTATTTTCTTCCTCTTTGAGTCCCAGTAGGTGTATCGACCTGGAGAAGTTATGCATTACAACTAAGCGCTGCTGTTGCTAAACTGCTCAATAGAATCAGCGACAAGTACCAGACAAAGATGCTGCCATCTTCGTTGCCAGATGTGAGGTGAACCTCGTCACAATCCAAGCAGTAGACATCCGGAGACTTCTGGAACACCGTCCGCTTCCACTTGCCATCCTGCCATCGCTGCATCAGAGCTCTGTTTACTGAGTACACTAGGCGCCACATACACAGTGGCTCCAAGCTCGTCGATTCTGGATCTGAAAATAATACTGTCTATGGGTTTTAAAAGTTTATCTATGCGTGTGATATAGCTATAAGACATTTTTAATACACCTATGAGGCTACACGTTATTAGTAATTAAATGTGTACTTTTATACTTACCGTAATTGTACTTATAAAACAATGCTTCTTTGTACTTTTCCATTGTGGTAACGGTGAAAAGTCTGCGATGGCAGTGGCGTCGCCATAATAAATCGTTGTTGACACTTGATCTCCACATCTTCGAAACCAGTGAGCATTGCAGCAGATCTCCTACGTTCATTTGTGTTAAAACCTTCTCTCGCAGCTCTGCCGGGAAGTTTTCAAAGAAATCCATCATTCTCTCGAGGTTTATCAAATCTAAAACAGTTACCTTGAATAATAATAGTTCACCTTATATAAATGTGGAAGAAAATGGTCCGGGTGGAGGTCAGCCCTCGACAGCCCTGAAGAAGATCTACAATGTAGGTCGAAACGTTGTAACTTTAATAAACATTTCTCCCAACCGATAGCGGATAACAGGAGTGACTCGTGGTCAATGTGGGACCCAGCGCTTCATAAGATAAAAAAGATAAAAAGATCCTCTATAAGTTACTTGTGTTTTCGGCAGCGCCGGCTCTAGCCCATGTCGCGCCCGTGCAATAGTGACCTAGGTGCCCTCCAGTACGCACCCGATTAAAATTGAACACTTATACTTGTACAAGTTGTTACAAAAAACGGCAAATACCCTAAGGAGATTAATGTGCCCATGAAATTAAACAAATTTTGCAACAGGATCAACATGAAATGAAATTTTTCGAGACCCTGAGGTGCTCTAAGGCCTCCTTGAGACCCGGCGCCCGTGTGCACCGCACACCCAGCACATAAGGTAAAGCCGGACCTGGTTTTCGGTGAATGAACTTGACATAAAGAGAAATCAAAATAATGTTTGTTTTTTTGTTAATTTAACGCCACTTTATGCTGCTAGGGCTAATCGGACGGCTAATCGCTACATTGCTAGCTCTAATTTTTTTAACGAGTACCTGACGTGGTACAGCCTCGGGACTCCCGGTTAATGTCTCTTCCGAAGGACGACATAACTAAATTGTTTGTTATACTAACCACCAGACAACAGGTCCCCCCAATGAAAATAATGTAAAATGTTTTATATATCGTTTAAATATTTTCATTTCGAAGTATTGTAATCGGGAAAATTTTAGATTTCCAAATTCCTACGCATATATAAATATATATGCTATATACAGGGTGTCCCATTTCAAGTGGACCAAATGTTTTTAACTTTTAAACAAAACAAAATTCAGAAAAACGATTCAGGTAAAAGTTGTAGTTATTCAGGCCTAGTTTGAGGAAATAAAAAAAACATTTTTTGTTTTTTCACTTTAAAGGGTCAATACCGACCTTCAAAAAATGTATTTTCCTCTTGACCCCCATTTTTAAAAAAAATTTATTTATTGATATCTATAACTGTATTTCAATAATACAACAAGTAAATAGGCTAAGTGATGTATAATGACATGATAATGACAAGTAGAGAAACTACCCACTGGTAGTACTCAAATCAAAGCTCAAGTAAGATCTTTTCAGACGCCTCGGAGGATTATCGGGAATTTAAGAGGAAGCTAGGTACCCCCATTTATTTATATTTTTCTGAAATGTACAATCAAAAGCATGGAAAAAATGTATGTAACATTTGTTTCTATCTTTCACAGTTTAAGTAGAAAAAGCATTCAAAGTTGACTACTTTAATATACCTCCTTTATGAGGAAACGTAATGTAGCATTAAGTTATCTTATTTAAGAGTTTTTAGTCGAAATAACTTACTAATCAAGGTATTTTGAATCTTTCAGAAAATGTCTGGACATTTAAAAACCTTCTGTGAAGACACCATACTGAAGTAGTGAGCTTCAGATACTTCTACTTGGTCTATGAAAGACAGAAAAAAAATGTTACATACATCTTTTTCATATTTTGTATTGTATATTTCAGAAAAATAAAAATAAATTGGGGTCAATAGGAAACTACATTTGTTGAAGGTCGAATATTGACCACTTAAAAGTGAAAAACCAAAAAATGTTTTTTTATTTCTTCAAACTAGACCTGAATAACTACAACTTTTACCTGAATCGTTTTTCTGAATTTTGTTTCGTTTAAAAGTTAAACACGTTTGATCCACTTGAAATGGGACACCCTGTATAATATATATTTCGAAATTTCGTATTTGGGGTTTAGCGTGCCTACCAATTATGTACTTCTCTTTTTGGTCACTACATCGGAAGTGATATGAAACTGCCATTCTATGATTATACTATAAGACTATTATAATGATATTTATTGAAAAATGCTTCTTTTCCGTTGTAACAGATGTAAAATTTCAACGTTGGTTTTTAGAGCTAGTCTGAGACCGCGGTATTTGGATTTTAATTATCCACAAAGAATTTTCGGACTTAATTTTCAAACCGTTGGTTGAAAATAGGTTTTGGCCAGGGAAAGTGTAAAAAAGACGGTAGATCGATAAGCTCAGTTTTACAGAAGTTATAGGCAACGTATTTTCACTATGAGAGCCTTCTATTCAGGATCCTACTAAATGATCTGTAAATATAAATGCTGAATATTTGGTTACTGTACTTAGCATTTGAACGATTAGTAATTCAGTAATATATTTTTTCATGTGAATCTTCCGTCATACATGACGAAATTCCTCTAAGTAATTGGCACAGAAGCAAATAGCGTGTCTAATCATGCAATTTCTTCCTAATGGAAGCACTAGGGTGTTAAATGTTTATAATTGGTTCTCGTTCAACAAACCCGTTATCAGGCTATTAGTTATTACTAAAAGACTTTATTGCTGCAGGTTCATTACATTGCTGGAATTTGGTAACCTTCTTCTTATATAATAAATGTCATACTATTATTCATATTCATACCCGGAGCCTGAGTCACAACAAAGCACAAGAGTGCTCTTCTTGTCACAATAGATAAGATAGCGTGGTGTCGCTAAGTATCTGATAAGGTTTCGAGTGTTTGGAATAGTCTTCAAAACCCAAATAGGAATTATATTTATATTTATTACGTATTTATACTAATTAATATATTAATATTGATTAATGAATTTTAAGCTCTTCTCATAAATAGAATATTTGAAAAAATTCGGTTATACATATATTTTTTGAAGCCAACATGTCAACAGAGACTATTCTTATCTCCGAAGCTTTAGAATAACTTTAAATTTGCATAAGCGGAAAAATCGCTGCTATCTACTTCATGGTTTCACGGAGGTACTTAGGCCTGATAACAAAAATAAGGCCACGTAAACGCGATATTGGGTATAGAATAAAGTAGATAAAGAAATAAGGTAGGACTTTAGACAAAAATAAGAATAAGTTAGAACGCCTTAGAGTGGGAGATCAGAGATAATAGGGAAAGTGAACAATCGAAAACTAGAACAACAGGCTCAGGTGGAATAAAGATTGCATAACATGTGCGAAAAAAACAGCTAAATTAATAGCTATAAATAAACTCAGTAAGTGATGTGTTGCTACCAACAACTATTAGGGGCAATAGATTAGTCTGTTCTTGCTCTTGTTCCTTCAACGATTCATTTTTGAAAAATACCCAACAGAGCTGTGCTACGTGATAATAAAAAGAGAGTCCGCTTTAAATACTTTCCCAGCTGCCTATTAGCAACAATAATCATCAAATTCAATACCACTATTTTTACAGAAACATAGTTATACTCAGCTTAAAAAGTTTAGCTTCATGTTACATAATTGAAAAAATTTATAATTTCAGTATTTTTGGCAGAACATCCTTAAAACATATCAACCACAAAAAAATTAATTAAATTTGCTAATAATAAAAAAATGTATCACTGCAACCCATGAAAAGTCTTTTGGGTTCAATGCATACTAGAGACTGTTCTATTTCTTGGACAAAGGTAGGACAAGGAAGTGATTAGTCCAAGATCATGCACAGTTGCCAGGGTTTCCCCCTATTAAGGGTACCCTCTATAGAGCCTGGGTGAGCCCTTGGAGTGTGTTATAGTTTTATCATTGATTAATTTTGAGATTCAATAATTGTTCCACCAAGATTTGAACCCGGATTTTTAAACTTAGCAACCCAGTACTTTGAACTCTGAGCCACTCCACTCCGATATATAATTTACTAATTAACTAAATAAAACAAACATAAAGGCAACGCATGAAAAAACAACTCTCTATGGAGGATAACCTATACTAGACATTATGTACACGCCTTGTGTTAAACAAACTATAAACAATAAATAAACATATGTTTAGAAAAAAATTTACATGGATAACAATTTTTTTATAGAGACGAATAGTTATCGGGAAAACGACTAGCATTATGTCCATGCAATCGATCAAGGCGAGCGCCATTATCTCCAAGGCCTACCCCAACAAGGCTTTCCTTTATCGAATAAATCGTTTTTCACCCACATTACAACAAAGAACTGTAATCGAAAAGATAAATTATATATCGATATTGTACATCGATTATATTGAAGCGACGTTTTATTAAAGTAACATCTATTAAACTATTCTACATAATTAAAAAGATAGTAAAAAAAGTTGTGTGGTTTTATAAAACCACTTTTTTTCTGTTTGTATGCATTTAACTAAAAAATATTTGAAAATTATTCGATTTAGGGTATTAAAATTGCTTTTTTAATCTTAACTTAATTATTGAAAAATGGGAATGATAATGGGGAATCAATAGTAGACAAAATATTCAATTATAAAATTTAATTTCAATTTGCGTATTAGAGTACCGAATACATCATTAATACAATCATTTAGATGATAAACGCATATTAAAAAGTAAGAGCAGTACTATATAAGAGGGATATTCACATTAAAGTGTTTGTTTATGATTACATATTAATGTATTTTATATATCATTATGTATTTTATCATTATACAAACTCTAGCCTAACACTTGACTTATGTCCGGGTAGGCCCATTCTCCGGTAGAAACCGAGAAAAAGAAACAATAATGATAATGTCTTTATTTATTCTGGGACAAGTCCCTTTAGAATAACAATAGAATAACAGTGTTGTAAGCTATTATGCCTTAGAGTATAAAAATAATTAAATATATTATTATATGCCAAAATTAAAATTAATACACACTGATAAAAGGATTTGATAGTCTTTGAAGATATTTGTTAATAGTAAACAAATCGTTTTTATTTATTTAATTTTTTTAAATTTTATTTAAAGTTAGTGAACATTATAAAATTTACAATAAAGTAAAAAATGCATTATTAATACACAGATCAAAACACACAAAAACCGCAGAACACTTGCATGAATAAATGAGAATATAAATGCTACACGGTCAGCTGATCGGGCGCCGCCATATTGGCCTTGGCTGCTCTGTCATTCGCCTTTCACTTTACCCCTTCTCCAGGTGTAATAACGACATGCTGATAGATGAGCGAAAAATTTCGAGGCGATAGAATAAAAGTTTCACTTCAATAATAAACTAAAATTTTTGTGCTAATGTTTTAAATGAAGATTTTCAATCTTCGATAACAACTGTTTTATAGATATTTTTCTTATATGTTAAATAGCCCTGTGGCCTGGTAGTTACAACCTTCTATGCCCAAGGTCGTGGGTTCACACACCGGCAGGTTGGTCAATGATTTTTTAAATAGAGTAAAAGTCCTTGATTATACCGTCCTTTGGAACGGACGTAAAATGAGGCTCCCTAGCCTTCTGTGATGTCAGGTACTCTTTAAAGATCCCTATCCTAATTATACCTGAATAGGCAAAATATAAGCATTCCACTTAATGCTTAATTGCAGCATCGTCCGATTTGTTGGATAATTTGTGTACCCTTGGCAACCATCCCCTCTAGCCTTATAGTGTGTAAAACCTTCTTGGAAGGTTATCCCCTCTCATGTTTTGTACTTATAGTTTAATAAAGCTAAGTTTCACATTATGTCTCTTGTGTCTGGTCCTAATATATCAAAATTGTAAACTAATAGGTTATGGGCCCAGGCCAGATGAAGTAAGTTAGTGATTTTTTGTTTTTTGTTTGTAAAAAATCTTTTTAGTTAAAATCAGTGTTTTCGTTTCGTGTATCCGTTATGTCTCAGTGCCAGATGCCGGTTGAACGTCTAAAAGGACGTGAAAATTTTGACACATGGAAATTCGCAGTGCAGGCTTATCTGGAAGATTTGGAGCTGTGGGAATGTATAACTGAAACTGATCCCGACAATAAAAAAGACACGAAATGCCGATCCAAGTTGATTCTATTAGTTGAACCGGTGAATTATGTTCACATTCAACATACAACCACCGCCAAAGAAGCATGGGAAAATCTAACCAAAGCTTTTCAGGACGACGGATTGACGAGACGAGTTGATCTTCTCCGTATTCTTGTAACCACGAAATTAGAAGACTGTGGTTCGGTTGAAGAATACGTGAACCGGATTATTACCACCGCACATAAATTAACGTCTATTGGTCTCAGTGTGAGTGATGAATGGGTGGGAACAATTCTTCTTGCTGGATTGCCAAGCCGTTTCGAACCCATGATTATGGGGATTGAGAGTTCGGGTTTGAAAGTAACCGCCGATTTAGTCAAAACAAAGTTATTGCAGGACCTTTCCATGGAAAAATCGAGCTCAGAAATTTATTACGGCAGTCCAAGTTCAAATTCCGCTTTGTACGGTCACTGATTAGGATCAAGTCACTGATTATTTTAAAATTTTCAAATCTTACGTTGAAAATCAGACTGAAAGAAAAATTAAAATTCTGCGCACTGACAATGGAGGAGAGTACTGTAATAAAATATTAAGGGATTTTTTGAAGTCGTCAGGTATTGTGCATCAGACCTCCGGCCCTTACTCTCCACAGCAAAATGGAAAGGCCGAGCGCCTTAACCGCTCTCTTTTAGATCGTGCAAGATGTCTGCTGATAGAGTCAGGACTCCCAACCGTTTTTTGGGCAGAAGCAGTAAACTGTGCAACTTATCTTTTAAACAGGTCGCCGTGCAAGTCTGTAGTTACAACTCCAGAAGAAATGTGGACAGCTAAGAAGCCTTCTCTTAAACATCTTCGAATTTTCGGCTGTAAGGCATATGCACACATCCCTGGACCGAAGCGAACTAAACTCAGCTCCAGGTCTACTCCTTGCATATTTGTGGGATATTGCCAAGACACAAAAGGGTATAGGTTATATGATCCTCAAAAGAAAATTACTTTTATATCAAGAGATGTAACATTCTCCGAATTTCAGTGGGGCAGTTCATTGTTAGAAAACATTTCCGAAAGTTCTGATAGAAACTTCTATGTGTTACCCAACAAGTCTAATCTAGAAAAAGAAGTAAATGTTGAGGACAACTCTGGTCCTGACTTCGACGACACAACAGAATCACGGACATCGACTGATGATGATGATGATCCTCCGGAGAATGACGTACAGTCTGACAATGGTCCTCACATCACTAACTCAAGTATGGAAGACCTCTCCACAGCTACAGAAACCAATCATGATGACGATCCAGATTATGTTCCACCAACGACCGTTCTGACATCAACACCACACCCAACAGTGGCTAGACCTGTAAGAGACAGACGACCACCTGCTACGCTGGACGACTTTGTGACGTATTCAGCTTTCTCTACCGGCTCCGAGCTATCAGATCCAGGATCCTATGATGATGCGTTACTTCGTCAGGACAATCAATTGTGGATTGGTGCCATGGAGCGTGAATTGAATGCTCAAATGGATAACAGTACCTGGGAATTGGTCGAACTCCCAGCTTCAAAAGAACCCCGTGCATGCAAGTGGGTCTTCAGAACGAAGAGGGATGTCAGTGGTAAAACAACCGGCCATAAAGCGAGACTTGTTGTCAAGGGATTCGCCCAAAGGAGGGGTGTGGATTATGAAGAAACGTTCTCGCCAGTTATCAGGTACAGTTCCATCAGATACCTTATATCGCTGGCTGCAGAGTACAATCTGGACATTGATCAGATGGACGCCGTATCCGCATTCCTTCAGAGAGATCTGGAGGAGGAAATTTACATGTCTCAGCCACCTGGTTTCAGCGATGGAACTTCAAGAGTATGTCGTCTTCGCATGTACGGACTCAAGCAAGCTAGCCGAATATGGAATCAAAAATTGGATGGTGTTTTGCAGGAATTAGGCTTGACAAAGTCAAAATTTGACTCCTGTGTTTATTTTAAAATAACAGAAAAGTATATGATAATAGTGGCTGTCTGGGTAGATGACCTGTTGATTTTTTCAAACAATAAAAAATTGAAAAATCAGGTCAAATTGCAACTTTCGAAATCATTTAAGATGACCGACCTTGGTGAGGCCAATTCGTTTTTAGGCCTTGAGCTAATCCGTGATCAACAATCAAAGAAAATTTGGCTTAGCCAACAAAATTATATTGAGCAGATTCTCAAACGATTCAAGATGGATGAAGCAAATCCAGTATCAACTCCGATGTCAACCGGTGTGAAGTTTTCTAAAACTCAGGAGCCGCAAACAGAAATAGAAAGGGAAAAGATGAGAAAAATCCCTTATCAAGAAGCTATTGGCAGCCTCTTGTTCGCAGCCCAAGTCTCAAGACCAGATATAGCGTTTGCTGTAAGTAGCCTGAGCAGATTTAATAACAATCCAGGCTTGTTGCACTGGGCAGGTGTGAAACGGGTATTGAGATACCTCCGTGGAACCTCCTCATACAGGCTAAAATTTGATGGATCAATAGTTGGACCCGTTCATGGATACTGTGATGCCGATTGGGCTAGTGACCCAGATGAAAGAAGATCAGTGACAGGTTACATGTTTATCAAGTGTGGCGCCCAGATATCCTGGTGCACTAAACGACAACCTACTGTAGCTCTATCAACAACAGAGGCCGAATATATGTCGATGTCCTCTGCAGCGCAGGAAGCATTATGGCTAAGGGGCCTCTCTGATGAGATTGAGCAGACTTCCAAGAATCCTACCCAGATCTTTTGTGACAATCAGGGAGCAATGAATCTGGCACTGAATGGTGCTTATCAGTCGAGGACCAAGCACATTGATGTACGGCATCATTTTATGAGAGAAAAGGTGCAGGCGAAGCTTCTGGCCTTGGTAGTTACAACCTTCTATGCCCAAGGTCGTGGGTTCACACACCGGCAGGTTGGTCAATGATTTTTTAAATAGAGTAAAAGTCCTTGATTATACCGTCCTTTGGAACGGACGTAAAATGAGGCTCCCTAGCCTTCTGTGATGTCAGGTACTCTTTAAAGATCCCTATCCTAATTATACCTGAATAGGCAAAATATAAGCATTCCACTTAATGCTTAATTGCAGCATCGTCCGATTTGTTGGATAATTTGTGTACCCTTGGCAACCATCCCCTCTAGCCTTATAGTGTGTAAAACCTTCTTGGAAGGTTATCCCCTCTCATGTTTTGTACTTATAGTTTAATAAAGCCAAGTTTCACATTATGTCTCTTGTGTCTGGTCCTAATATATCAAAATTGTAAACTAACACGATTAGCCATAAAAAAAAGTAAGCGACGTTAAATTAAAAAAAAAACTATCTGATAATCCACAATCTATAAATAGTTTAAGTTTTTGTGAGGTTAGCAAAGAAGTTAATAAAAACCAAAAGAAACTTTTAATATCTTTGGAAGTTCAAATTTTCATTATTTCCTTAATGCTATATTACCAGACTGAAGGTTTACTCATGCCTTCAATAAGTGTAATCATATATTAAAATAATTGGATAAATCATTTTCTTTAAAAACCAGTGCTTACCAAAAATGCTGGATTGATTTTATAATACTCGTATGGGAATTGCAAGTTGAAATCGAGGCGATTATTTCCAAAACATCCTCAACCCACTTCAGCAAAGCCGTATTGACAACTCAAAACTTATAAATGACAATTTATAATTTAATCACTGCAAGTTCATAGCATTGGCTCTACTTGAGTGAAATTGAGCGTAATCATATGTTTCTGGCGTTGCTTGTATAACTTAAAAAAATAGTTTTAGATAGTTTGGAACTAATCGACTGAATCATATATACTCATAATCAGTAATAATATTAAACCGTTACTCTTGACAGTTAAATATAATATACATTGGATGCATACACATTAAAACAATAAATAACGCAAAGTAATTCTTATTTATGTTTTAATTGGTTCTAACATCCCTTAGTTCCCATGTTTAGGAAACAATTAAATGGCTATTAATACAGGTTACTAACCTTTTCAAACAGAGTGTGGAAGTCGAGATTCATTCCATGGGTCCGCCAAAAAAAATTGGTATAGTAGTAATAACTAATATATGAATACGCTACCTTCCAAGCTGAGAGCATATAATGTTGTCATGCTAACCACTATATTAAAGATGACCCTAATAATATGTTCGTTAAGTTGTGTTCAGAAGTTTGTCATGCTAGTCTTGGGTGAACACCTGGTAGAGGATTTCCTTCAGATAGTTTACTGCTTACGTAAGCACCCCTGTTTGTTCCATCAATTCCGTAAGATTCGCTATCTTAAATATCTTTTTGAACTAATTTGTTTATTGTTTAGTATTTAGTGATTGTCACCTGCCCAATACTAGTGAATGATGGAGATTCTGTTGCTCCTAGATGTTAGAAGTCATGAAGGTATTTGTTTTTTTGTTTTTGTTGTAACAGCTTAAGGAGGAAGATTACAACGCATAGTACAGTTAATGTTATTTTTAGTTGTGACCACAGAACAGAATAGACTAGAAGCGCTCCCCGGGACTTGTCCTATGAGTGAGAATGGCACCGCCTCATCTACACTCCCCCCCGCTCCTTTGACCCCCTCATCCGGTCTCATGCCTTCGCCTTTATGTTATTAATATTTTTATCCAGTTACAAACAATATCTATGACATATTAAATTTATTTAGGTACAATAAAAACTAACATTTTTCTATTGCATAAGTGTAATAATTCAACGTTTACTAAACAATACACTCTTCAAAAAAATTAAAGAGTCAAGTTGTTACATTATATTTTTGTCCATAATGAATTTTCATATTTTTGGTTGTTTTCTAGTTATCTTTTAATTTCCGTTCTTTTTGTATTTTCCCATTTAATAGAACAAGATAACAAAAAAAAATATGAAAATACATTATTGGCAAAAATAAATAATGTAACAACTTGATCCTTCAACTTTTTTGATGAGTGCATAATGATTTTTAAGGTTTGGGTGTAGTTCGTCATATAAGTTCATACAACAGTTTTAAATTGGGACTTTGAATATTTAGATAACGTAGTTCATAACTATTTATTAGATATTTTTTCTTACAAATATTATATCACAATTTACATTGAACTTCATTTTCGTTTGATACAATTAATTATTGGCCCTTAAATTCTCAAGCATGTCGGCATATTGGTCGGCCAAGAAACTCCTTTTTTTTTAAAATTCTAATATGATTTTTTTCAAATCGCAATTCTTTTTTTGTATCTATTTGCCTTTTTTTGAAGGTTCTTAAGCATCTTTATTTTTTCTCTCAGCGAATTCTTGGTTGAGTACAGTTTATTCTGAGTAACATTACAACTTGAAGTCATTTGTTCAAGTTGGGAAAATTCCCTCAACTTGTCCGCAAATTTTAACATTTTTTTAAATTTCTTTTTGTCGGGGATCGAGCGTTTTTCACAAGTGGAATTGAAGAGGTGTGCCTTTTAATTGCTCGTCTCTCCTAAAAAAGAAAATAATAATAATAATAATAACCAAGTTATCGCCACCAGATCATATAGAAAGCATGTTCTAAAAGACGCATTTCCGCCGGATAAATGTCGGCTATGCTCGGCTGCATTGGAGTTAATCCAACATATCACTGGTGGATGTGGAGTGTTGGCTGGCACTGAATATCTATTGATTATCTATTGTAATATTGAGGTATTACAATGTGGCCAAAATTTTTCATCAAGCCCTGGCGGTGAAATACAATCTTCTAGATGTAAAGGCACCATATTATAAGTATTATGCCAATAGAATTCAACAAAAAGGTCCCCTTAAGCTATATTGGGATGAATCCGTTATAACAGACCATACTGTGCATCATAATAGACCAGATATCCTTCTTATAAAGTCAAGTGAGAGGAAAGCAAGTATAATAGATATTGCGATCCCTAACGACAACAATGTAAACTCAACTGTTGGAGAGAAACTTCAAAAGTATCAAGAACTAGCGGCTGAGCTAAAGGAGCTATACCATATGGAAAGCGTGGTGGTAACACCTATTATAATCTCCACGAATGGATTGGTGCCTAAATCCACTGTTGACGGCATTAAGAATCTGGGAATTCCGGTCGAGGTTTTAAAGGTGGCTCAACAGGCAGTTCTCCTGGACACAGCAAGGATCGTCAGAAAATTTCTGAATGTTTAAAGAAGAAAAAAGGAAAAAAGAAAAGAGCTGGTAACTGCAGATGGCTGGACTTGTCCCCAATCTCTGTTTTGAACCCACAAATGCGTGAAAAAATGGATGGTCATAATAATAATAGTACATAAACCTATCGTGCTCAAAGTAACTGAAAAAAAAATTTACTACCTGAGTAACTTTAGGTTTCAGATATTCGAGAAAACTACCAAAAACTGACGGGACTACGCTCTTTTAAGTTTTACGTGAAATGGAGACGGTATGTCAAAATCCTCTTCTTGGAAATGCTTGAAGCACAACCGGCTGGTTTTTGTGGGCTTTCAGTTCCCTCTTTTTATTGCTTGAACCCACTTTTTTCGTTCAATTTCTTCTGACGGTAAGCTAACCCGAATGAATAAAATACCGAGGTCAAATTAAAAAGAAAAAAAACTAATTTTATAAAAATAATTTTTTCCTAAGAAATATTCCGCAAACTTTTTTGTAGGTATTTATAATTGAGTGTTTGCTTTGCAATTTTATTGAACCACAACAAAGATGTGGGTCGATTATTTAAATTGAACACGTATTTTTCTTTCTTTAGCATAATAACTAATAAGTAATTGTTAATGTGGTATTTTAGTGTTCTTTAAATTCTAAAAGAATATTATTTGAGAAAAATTTGTTTTATATAATGAAAGGAATAATAAACTTCCGTGTGAAATGTTATTGGAGGTACTGCTTGTTTATCGGGTTTTTTTGCACAGCATCCAAAGGCGACACAAGGCATATGTAATTAAACTTATACAACAATAGTGACTCGAAAATAAATTACTAAGGAAGTAAAAAATATCGAACGTGAATCAATAATAGAAACAAATAAGCGTACTAACAATAACTAACGACTGAACTCCGAATGAATAGGCAACAATGGCCCAAGGGGGTTAAAGTAGAGGGGGAACAGGTCTCAGAGCTGGTTCCATCCCACAACTAGCCTTTGCCGCTTCTAGTCTATTCATTGTTTTGTGGTTGTGAGACCCTAAGGCGGAAGGTTACAGCACATTGTACAGTTCTATTGTTTCTAGTACATAACTGTTTGTTGTTAGTAAAATGGGGCATTGTATTCTCCTGTCCATGAGGAGCATTTTTAAAACGGTCAATGAATTATTTTATTATAATCCGAGGATTTAGAGTCCAGTAGAAAGAGATTTACTGTAGTATTAGTTGCGCCTCTTTTCATGAGGCATATATTGCACAATACTGGTCAATGAAGGTGCTTTAAAAAAATTGACATAATGTTTGAAAAATTATATATTAATTACTTTAGTCGCAATAAAAAGTGATTCTTAATAAATTCGACTGAGAAATGCTAAGTATCCGAAGATAGATACTTGTAATTCCTTGATGGTATAAAGAGACATACAATATCAAATCATATGCACCAGCAACTGCATATTCTTCATCCGTGTTCCATTTTGAATAAATTCCATCAATCACTATGACCGTAATCAAACATTTTCATTAATGGATCATCTTACAACTCCGTTATGCCCTTAATCATTGAGGGTGAAAAAACTGCTAATCATTGAAAGAGGTATTGAAGTATAGATATGGAAACTCTTTGTAACAAGTAGAACCTCGTACATTCTTATACAACTGAAACTCAACCATCTAAGGTTACTTCCCCGTCATCGATGCATAACAATTAATCAATACATAACAAACGCTAATCTCTCAACTATAACTCAGTACTACCAACACAACAATAATAATGTCGTAATAGAAGGTAGTAGCCCTCATCGTCCTAATTTTTTTTCTTCTACTATACTTGCTACTGAAAATAAAACCCACCGAACAATAATAGAATAATACACAAAATATTAATCCGTTTTATGACAAAAAAGTGTTCTTGTGTTATATCAATAGGAGTTCCTCCGGTTGTTAATAACCTGTTCATTTATTTAACGTCACTTTATACTGCAATGGCTAATTGGATGATGCTGCAATGAGAGTCCTAAATTTTGCCTATGCAGGTATAACTAGGAGAGGGATTAGCAATTACCTGACACCACACAGGCTCGGAATTTTACGTCCCTGCGGAAGGACGGAATTGCAAAAGCTTTTTTACACCCTTTAAAAATTCTAAGGCCACCTGCCGTGTTGCAAACCCACGACCTTGGGCATAGTAGGTTGTTATGCAATCCACTACACCACGGCTGACCCCTGCTTCACCGTTTGTGAATAGCATCTAACATCGCTAGTTCTTCCTCTTGACAACTTGAACAAGTCGTATAAGTGTGGCAGCCATTACGTATGTTGAGTTCATAAATGGATCGCAATTTGTTTTGACTTTAGCACCATTAAAATTGAAGGCTTGCCTAAAACAATCGGAGCTTCAAAGTTAAAAAAAAGTAAGAGTTTCTAAATTACCAACAGTTTCGTCTAAATTTGCCTGTTATGACTGGTTGATCATACATAGCACCCCTTCAAAAATAAATATAGTATCATTGTGTATATTTTCAATTGGTGGTTAACATGAGGTAATATAAAACTGAATAAAAGCTTGTCATTCTATCATGCTATGACGGCAGCGAATTAAAACAAAACGAAAATTCGTAAGTGTTCTCAATTATTATCATCAAAAAGGGAGTTAGGGCTGGTATTGAAGGCACTTGACAACAATTGATGTTGAATTTTTGGAAAAGCTTTATTTAACACTACTCAACAAAGTTTATAAAATTACAACATACAATGCAATCCAAATTAAAGCACTGTTATTTAATCTACACAGTAGATACACTACACGAGAATACTGATTTTTTGCATTTATTTCCATGTTAACAAACTATATTATAGATGGTCAATACTAAAAATAAATTAATTCCTTTTTTTTCATATTATCCACAACTAGCTGAAAAAGATTTTTCTTTGTAATTGCCAACACATTTTGATAATAGAACCGAGAGGAGAGGGATTTTTAGTGTGCCACGATGGCATTATTTGAAGGTTTATAAGCTTCTATTTAGTAGTTCAAGATTATTTTTCCAGCTAAATGGAATTTTTCCCTCTAAATTAGTTTTCTTATTTTGTTTGTAATTATTTGTTGAATAATTCAAAAGACTAACAATCTATTAGATACTGAATGCGTCTATTTCATTGGTCCCCACAGAGTACCTATTAGTAAACATAAAATATATTTTTATAATTTATTTTATTGTTATATGATATAATTTTTTTTAAATATTTTCTTTTCAAATAAAATATATAAAATATATTTATTTGCAATAGAAATTAATATAAATGCTACAAATAAAGACACTAACTAAGTAAATTTTGATATAAACAATACAATTTTTAAATAAATTATTTATTTAACAAAAAAAAAAAAGATATATTCAGAAAGGGAAAATGTGCAGTAATAAAAAAAAAAGTCTTGCCTATCAAATAACCTATGACTATAAATTATCCTATAAAGAATTAAACTGAGTATCACTCAAATATTCTAAAAAAATAAAATAACATTTATTGATAAACATTATAGAACAACTTTTTGGCATTAGAAAAATGTATACCACATTCGACTGGACTACCATATGAGTCTGTAATTGTAAATTTACCAATATTTCTTAAATCACAAAAAGTCTCAAGATATAGCGAAAAAAAGGACAATGCTAAATTTGTCCGACTTTTAAAATTGTTTGAAATACAGCTGTGAATTTATAAATATTTATATAATTATATAATACCACTACAACCAATGAAGTCTTGGGCTACGTAGATGATTTGGACTGTATAGTTTTTATGCTAACGGTTATGCAAGATGAACACTGAACTGCCAGGTTCCTCCCCAAGCATGTACAGTTTACAGAGTATAGGTTAGCTTAAGGAGGGATATGGCACTTTCAGTTCTCACAGGGTCCACCTGTGGTGGTTAACTGACAAAATATTTTATCTGGCACAGCCGGAAGATTTAAATAATATAGATTCATTATTCGTCCTCAGCGGTACAATCCATCACTAGATATTGGCTGCTCTTAATAATAGAGTTATTAAAGTAAATTAAACTTGCCCGAAAAGATAAATCATTGCTCATCTACTCTATATTTTGAATCATTCAAAATTAAATAAATGCTGTGAAATGCAGGCCGCTATTTAATACAATTGAGGATACAATATAATTTATAAATTTGAAATCAACAAAACGCTATCATATCAAGCAAGTTGCAACCCGCCTTCATGAGGAGCATCGTATCGTCTGAGTAAATGAGCCCTCGGTAGTCTCCCGACTTGATGAACTGGGGATGAAGGCGATACAGTTTACACCCTTGCAGCCAATCACAGAGCCAACAAGATCCAAGAGTAAGGACCAACATGAAACGAAATGGGCAAGGATGAAGAAAGACTACAACATCTTCTAAGGAAAATTTTCTTATGAAGACGTCGCTCTTGGGCTCCCACACATGAACCGTGGTCCTTTCGCAGTAGATGATAAGGTCGTGGAGCGTGGTAACCGTTTTGAAGGAGACATAACCTGTGCTTCGGGAAGCTATTTGTTTACCTGCTTCTTTTTCCCAAACCTTGATAACTCCAGGCGAAGTCAACCCCGGTCCAGAAATGGCTATTCCTATCAGATAGTGATTCACTAGTAACTTTTGTGTCTTACAATCGGGGGTGGTAACTTCGTAAATAAATTTGTTTTTCTTTATGTCGTAGGCAGTTATATGACGTACATTTCGGGAGGCGTAAATTATATACAACACATCATCGAATAAGTTTAAGTCCCTTAACTTGCACGTGTTGTTTGGAATGTGTATCGTGTTTTCCCTTTTTCCATCAGTCAATGACCAGGCATAAATCATTTGGTGATCCCTAACTCCCACGTATATCAACGGCTCTGAAAGGAAGAAAATAACAGTAGTCGCCAATAATTCTTTCGAGAGTCTATCACTGTCGATTTCGGAACTGTACCAGGATATGAAATTGTCCAAGGTATCGCCGAATCGTTGAAGGATTTCGATATGAATGAACCCCATTTCGAAAGATTTGGCATCGACTAGACTAAAGCTGCCTGCATCTGATGTGTAGATCTGTAGAAGCATACTCTGCAACAGCACAAGGTGCTTCCCTGCTATTGCTAAACCTAAGACCCTGTATCCTTTGAGGAGGCAGGAGAGGCTGCTCACGAGGTATGGAACGCGAAAGACGTCCAGAATGGACACCACTCCATTGGCGTGCCCAACCGCGAGCCTCTCTCCGTCGCAAGCGAGAACTGTGATCTGGGAGTCCTCTGGGCTGAGCCTGTAGTCCATCGACTCTCCCTTCTCCCAGGAGATCGGGATTTGGCTCCGGAGCTGGTAATTGATGGCCCATTTATTCAAAGCCCAATATGATTCCGTTTTTCCTAAAAAAAAAAATGGAAATTATAAGAAATTTAGTCTTTACTGTGCCTGAAACAAATGTAAATGTCTTTAATAGAAGAACACGAAAATTCAGGATCACTTGCTGTCATTTGGTGGCAATTAAATAGATTGTTAAAATATATGTATAATAATAAAACAATTGAAAGTTTCTGAATCTTGGACTATACCGACCCAACAACGAAATGAAATATCCTTTAAAGAAAGTGATTACACTAAAATTTTAGTATTTGATTTGCAATTTAGTTTGCGCAAAGTAATATTATAGCAATAGACACTGAGACCGATTCTTGAATTTGTAGGATAATTGAAAAATAACAAAGAAGACATGCATACGCTGACTGCATTTATCTACAAAATCATGGCAAATTGTAGAATCATAAGACAGTTATGTTTTTTAGCAGCTATTTGAGAAAAAGAACTGAGAATGTGTAATGTGACTTTTGTATAACTTTAGACTCAGTGATACATGTAAGAGCACCCAAGACGTAAGCGTTTGCAATGTCCATCACATCAATATAAAAAAAGAACCAGAACAGAAAACATCAGTCAGTTATAAGAACAGTGTTTTTAATTACTTAATCATTAATGTCAGTTATCAATACAAGCAAACGAGACAGTCATATTTAAAAATTGTTAGATCAATTATTGCTAAAGCTTGTCTTGAACAATGTCAATATTTCAATAACAATTATGTTACGTCAAAGGTAAGCTGTCATAATTTCATTTTTTAAATTTTGATTGTATTTATATTCGTTCGTTCATTTAACGTCACTTTATGCTGCTATGGCTAATCAGACGATGCTACAGTGGGAGCTCTAAATTTTGCCTATCCAGGTTTAATTAGGATAGGGATTTTTAACGAGTACCTGACATCGTACAGGCTCGGGACCCCCGGTTAACGTATTTATATTATTTTTGTCACCTCTTTCGAGAATGAGCTATAAGCCTAATAAAACATGCTAGCAAGTCCAAATATTAAGATTGATAACTACTACAAGATATTATTATTGAATGCTATTACAACATAGCTATACTGATTATATACTCGTACAGTAAAATCTGATACTTCTTTCTTTTATGTCTCCCTTACATTTCGACATTTTCAAAACTACAGCCTATCTGTGTTGTACATAATTGAGGCTGATAAAGTTATGTTAACAAAAACACGATTAGGTTGACAGTGATAAAATGAACGATTTGAAATCAAACAATTCCTAACCTTCTTCAGTTGCGTTCTTGGGATAATGAGTCCTGTTCTGGTCGACATAATGAGTATCATTCCAACCCTTCCTGGCACAGAATTCCCGCCAAAGTACAAGGCAATCCATCAGACTCCTCCATGTCCTGGACACCGTGGAACATGAGAAGAGATCGTCGGGCGAGAAGAATCCCAGGATCTTCTGGGAAATTTCCACGGGCAGTTGTCCGAGAATATCCATCCGAGAAGAAAGGTTACAAACTGCTCTGACTGTCAAGTGACGAAAACTACTGAACTTGACTGGGCATCACAGAGTTATAATTAATTGCTTGGCTTCTGATCAAGCTATTGATTCACTCGTGTGCATCGCCGATGCATATAAATAAACGCCAACCTTACACATCACTTTATTGATTTACACAATCAAAGGAACAAGACTTGTTAATTTATCCTACAAGAGGTCTTGTCCAAGAAAGGAACTACCCATTCAGGAGAAAACCGGTCTTAAACAAGAAACATAAAATAATAAAACAACCCATTAGAACTTTTAAACATTTTGAGCTATTTTTTTATTGCAGGAGAGAGAATCGTTGTTTTGGTACCGTTGTTCTAATCTAAGTTTTGTAAAGCCTAGTTGTAAACCAAGTTGATCAAGTCAAATATTCGCTGCCATGATTCTTCTATTTACTTTAGAAGCCTAAATATACAAAGCTTTTTACTGCTCATTTAAAAGAATATCCGTTGACATCCATTATGGTGCTGCTACTGCTTGAACCAATGTGTCGAACTTTTTACTTCCATCGCTCAGTAAAGACTGTTTGGGCGATGCATTATGTTTGTTTTATACATATATCTAAATACAAAAAAAAACACTAGTGTTAGATAAAAATGAATAACAAACGTTATAGTACACACAAACATATTCAGTAATACTCTTGTAATGAATAACAATAAATGCGAAACACATCAGTTAGATCGAAATAACAAACTATTAAGACGTATTATGGTCCAAGAATAAAGTTTTTTTCTATTCCATTCTATTGAGGAGCGCATATTCTTCAGTGGGTATGCTAGTGTAAAACGTATTTTAAAATTTGTGTTAAGCTAAGTAAAATATTTTATATTTTTTTTAGGCTACAAAAGTTTTAGAATTTCATGTCCAAACATTTTTTTAATATGATGAAACGTGATGAATTGCTCATGTCCATCAACACTCAAATCAGAAGTAAAAAGTGCGGACCTCCCGTTCCTGGAGGTACCTTGCTTAAGAGGAGATTAAGATATCAAAAATAAAATAAATATCGAATTATATTACACTTTTTAACATAATGAATAACTAGTGGTATTATAGTAGCCCAAACACCTTAAAAATCTTGACAAAGCTTAAGGGGACAAAAAAATCATGATTGCACCACCAATGACAACCTCTTCTCTTCTACACTGACAGGAACATTTTCAGTTTTTGATTCCTCAAAGAGGTCCATATCCATTGCTGTTCAATGAAGGTACTAATTTTTTTATTGTTCCCAATAAACCTGAATATAAGATAAATTATGTAATTATTTCTTCCATTTGCATTATCTATCACCTCCTGTCAATAAATACCTGGAGTGAACTCAGAATAAAGATGTTTTTCATGAATAATTTTCAATGACCTTGGGGGCATTATGTGACTCAGAGTAAACAATAGTTGATTCATCCATTGATGTAAGGAATTATTAGAGAATGTTTTGAATAGATACAGTTCAGCTGCAAAAACACCATAGGTACCAATGGCGGATCCAGGATTTTTTTTTCTGGGGGGCACAAAGGGCACAAACATCAACAATAACTTAGAAATAAACTTGTAGTATTTATAGATAGGTTTCAAAGATTAATTAAAATATCTAAACAATAGTTTCACTCATGTTATTTTATTCATATATTTTAACAACTATCATCACATGATCTGCCCATAAGTATGTACTGTAATGGATTCTCCATAGTACACAAAAAACCATCGGGGGGAAGGGCACGTGCCCCTCCGTGCCCCCTCCCCCTTGATCCGCCTATCATAGGTACCATCCAGCTTTCAAAGTTTGTTTGTTTATTCATTTAACTACAAGATACAGCTAATCCTACAACGCACAGAGAAATTCCTAAATTTTGAGTATTCCGGTCTAATTAGGATAGGCCTTTAATTGAGGCTCCAGAGCCACATTTTAGCTCCCTTCCGATGGACAACATAACCAAGAATTGTTTACTCCTTTTAAAAAATCCTAGGGTGACCTGCTTGCCTGTGAACCCAAGGCATTAGGCCTAATAGGTGTTCTTCTGAGTTGTATCTCTATTCAGTACAATATATGAAATTAATTAGTTAGTTTTTTATAATCCTTGAACATAAATTTGATGTAATAACAAATGTTACATTTTCTTGTTCCAGATATCAAAAAGTTATTGTTATTGGTTAGAAATCAGAAATGAATCTTTCAAGCAGTTGTATTGAAATAAATTCCTGAGTAGTTACAAATGCTTATGCGAACACAAATTATCACCAGTAAAATAAAATCTTCCAAAAAGTCAATTAAAAGAAATTCATGTTTTATTAAAAAATTCTTATTAAAAGGTTCTAAATACTAAAAATAAACCTGGACTTTTTTCTGAAATAGTTTGTTTTGACGTACCTACTTCACTGGAAATGGCTTTTATTGTTTGCACATTTAATACAATTGGCATTATTTTTCATTTTTTAATCATATAAGAAAAACAAATAGATTTATATTTAATCACCTTGAATGCCATGGGAAGCCAAGAGTTGGCATTATAATAATTTTCTTTATTGATCTAATTTATTTATTGATCAATTAAAACACAAAAAAATGCATTGAAATTGAAGAGGTCTCAAGGTGGTATAGCATCTTATTGAGAGAAAATTGTACTATCAGAAAATGCACAATTACAAAATTTTCGATTTAAAGCACCACATCGAAAAATCAGGAAAAATAGGGTCAAAGTGGTTTAGGTTAAGGCACCCTAAAACTTTAGTTCAACTCAGGAGCCAGTTGAGTTATTGTCATATTTTTTCCAAACTTTCATAGATTTTTTTTAGATCCGTCATCTCTCAATAATCCACATCTTTCCTTTATTTTACCTGATTCTGTGGGTTTTCATTTCGTGTCGATACGGTATATATCTACTTCTATAAGTGGACATAAATATATACAAAACATATTTTGAATAATAAAGATTTTGATACTTGATTTATAATTTAATGTTGTTATAAAACATTTTTTTCAATAGGTGAAAGTAATAAAATATATTTTTATATAGTATTTATTTAAATTGATGAAATAAATAAAATTGTGAAAGAGAATGTCAAAGAAACTTGATGTGAGCATTTCAAGAAGCGAATTAAAAAAAAAAGGCTGGTGACTAAGAATGGTTGCACTTAATGTTGGGCAGCACTTCCACCAACTAACTTAGCATAAAGTAATTCCATAATGAACACAAGGAAGGCAAGGACTTCACCATACAGTAAAATTATAAATGCTCCCTGAAAGAAAAAACAAATTAATTCGGCCATATTAATTCCTCATTTGAATTCTGATCTAGGCTGAATTACAAATAAAACAGAGTGCTATCTATGTACCTGAAGTGAAGGGATAGTCAGAGGCCTATTTTGTGAAGAACTCGAAATAAAATCCACACCCCCATAACGGTAAGAAATATCATTTACTGCCTTGTTTATAATACCACTCGACTTCAATCTATCGATGACTCTAAAGCAATAATTTAAAAGGTACCAATAGAATTAGGACATTTATTTTATTTATTAATAATCAAATGTCTGTATGACTCAAAAGACTAATTGTCATTCTTATTAAAAAAATATATTTTGTAGCTCAATTACTTGTTTTAAAAAAAATAATTAAAGAAAACTCCAGGAGTAAATGTATGGTTTAATCATGAAAAAAAGTCAAACAAGCATTTAAGAATACATTAAGTATTCTTCATCATTATACCATATCTTCATTCAAGGAATTAATAAAAAACACTGTACTAATACAACCCGTGAAAGGTATTGGGTTCATTACCTGGTGGAGACAGTCCTCTTTCTTTCAAAACACAAAGTATTATGCCTCCATAATTTTGTAACAAAACTAAGCAGTCAATGTTTTGACAGTTAAGGCGGCAACAGAACAGACCAAACAATTCATATGAATGGTCCAATAGTCAAAACAATGACATCTCTCCAATATGTCTAATCAAATACTGATGATTAATATGATAAGAGAAGCTTTATTTTTAATTAATATTAAAAATATTAAAATAATACTTAATATTTCTTGTAAAAGATTACCTTGATACATACTTTACCAGAGGAGACCCCTTAGCTAAAGGAAATCCAATATGGTACACTTTTACCACTTCAGGAAGAATATAAGTATTTTCTAAAAATTCACTTTCATGATTCATTGACAGGGGAAATTTTTCAACTAATGTACACAGTACTGCGTACCTATTACTATTAAAAACAGATTTTAAATCAACTGGATAAAGATATCTGGTTTTAAACCTCCTCTGCCATTTATTCTGGAACAAAATAAAAAATGTATTCGACATTTTTCCATTTTGATTAATTCGTAATAAATATTTATTCGCATACGCTTAGGCTAAGAAAATTATTAGGATCTTGAGTGGGAGAAGCTGATGTCCAAAAATACTTTAATTTGTACAGATCCTCAACTGTTTTGGGTAGGAACATTCTAGGAGGATGGGTCAAATGGGAAACTATAGCTGATGAATACAATGACGAAACAATTAAAGCAGCAATTGATACAGATAGTACTGCCACCTTGAACATTCCTGGCCCTTCCTCAGGTAATGCTGCACCTCCGGAGAATCGGCCAATAACAAGAAAGATCCAATCATGAAATTTTTTTCCTAAAATCAAAGAAATAAATCTAGTTGATGTTAATGCGAGAAAATAAATTTTGGTTTTTTGAAAAATGATTTATTGAGGTATTAATCATATTTTAATTATTTATTGTACGTATTGCTATTCATCATACAAGCCAATCAGGCTTTAGAAGAAATTAATTAAAATAAGAAATAAGAATTATCACAGAAAGAGTGTAGGGGAAATGATAGATACAAAAAACAAGTTTCAAAGGGCAACGTTGGTATGAAGAAGTATAAGGAAGAGGGAGAGATAGCGTCAAGAGAGCAAAGGAGAGAGGAAAGAAGCTCAGGCTTGGACATACCAAAGATGGGAAGTGCCCCTACCAACAGACCTACCTTATGAAAAATCCTTTATGTAGTCATTTTATTCACAGCTAAGATTATTTTAAATATATGTTTAATCTGAATCAATATTGCTCATGTTTCAATGTATATCTTAATTGTTTTATTTGCAAAGAAAAGATATGACCAGGACCGGGATGGTGCCTTAACCATCTCAGCCATCCTGGTTCGCTTCTCGGTCAGTCATTTCCCTTCTTTCCACTGATCCTATATCTCCGTGTTCTCGCAATATGCGATGTATACACGGGGAGAATGTTAATTGAACATTACTTTATTTTTGGATCTTGTTGACTTTAAGTCATTGATAGTATTATAATTTATTTTATTGTTATATGATATAATTTTTTAAATATTTTATTTGAAAAGAAAAGAGACCTTTCTAGGGTTCGAGTCCCGGTCCTGGTCATATTTTTTTTTCAAATAAAATATTTAAAAAATTATGTCATATAACAATAAAATAAATTATATATTTTATTGCTTTCAAAATAAGTATATGTATATATATATATATATATATATATATATATATATACATACAAAATGTCTATGATTTAATTATTTAGCTGTGTACTTAATTCTCTGATTCACCATTTAATCATTATTACAATATTGATAATTTAATTAATGTATCAGGTTTGACTGATTATTAAATTTGTAAACACACAAAAATCACCTCTGAAAAAAATTCAATCTTTTTGACAGTGAAATAAATTCTTAGTTAATTGTTATAAATAAACTTTGTGCAATTATCTTCAATCCAATTATCACCCAGCGAATCCAAAAATAAATAAATAAGATTAAATAGATTTTAAAGGACAGAACTATATAAATTCGTAAATAGATTGCTGGTACAGCAATGCTTCACCATTGGTTGATTTTATTCGGTCTGAACTTAATTGGAAGTTCAATCAAATTATTCTAGATACTAAATGTAATATTAAAAATCAAGTTAATTATAAATTCATAATACAATGAATTTATCTGTTCAAGAGATTATTAAGATTCATAAATTACAAATTGATGAAGAAAAATAGATTTTTTATTTTATTTAGGGACTCATTAATGAGAAGCAAAGTTGAAAACTGCAGATCCATAATTTGTCCCACTTGATATACCTTCTTATCCCAGGATCATGCAGTTCATATGGTTTGCAATAGTAGAATAATAAAAACCTGACTCTAATATTAAATTAACAGTATGGGTAAAAATAGAATAAATTTTTTGTTGGTCTTGTAGGGAATTAAATAACATTTCAATTGATTACTTTTACAACTAATGAAAATGTATACTTTATTATATCATTATATTTTAGTAATGCCTTGTTTTCCTAACAAAATCCTCTAAATTATATTTATTTCAATATTATAGATTGATTTTTTAATAACATATATAACATTAATAAAATATGTTTATCAATTTATTGTTCAACTATAAAAAAACAGTTAAAGATTTTATTAAAAGAAATGAGGTATTTGCATGATTTATACATTCCCTTCTCTTAAAAAAATAATTTTTAAACATTAACATGAGAAAACGATCTATTTAATAAATACAAGCCTCAACTCTAGACCCCATTATAAGCCCTGAATAAGACCTGCAATGTGTTTCGAAATGTTGGTTTTCCAATAAACAGTTTTCCATTTTTAAGAGAATTTTTTTAACCTCCCTCCACCAGCACCATTTTCTTCCTTATTTAATATATTGTATATTATCTAATTTGTACACACACACACAATCATGCGCGCACACATTTAATATAAATATTTATGTTTATTTTTAAAATTGTATACCTTTTCCTATTAATTTTGATAGAATATGCATGGATAGAATTGACAAAACTATAGTACTTGTGATACAGATCCAAAGCCCAGTACTGAAAGGCATATAAATACTTTTCCATCTTTTTCCGTATAATTTTCTTGGTAAGACATAAACTATAATCATCTAATACAGATAAAAAAGAGTAATTTTATAAAATTATGATCTAATATAATATAAATGTTTAAAAAATCCTTTATATCTAAACATAGTAATGTGGAACCTGTGAATAATCCAATGTAGCATCTACAAATTTTAATTGTTCCAGTTTTATCCAAAATCCACAGAGACCTATGTCAATTTGTTTCTGCATTATTGAGCCAATCATACCACCTTCCTACAAAATAATGAATAGCTGTTATAAAAAAAATCATATCCATTTTATTTCCTTCATTACATGCTGTTTGTTTATTTAACATTATGCTACCATGGCTTATCGGATGATGCTACAGTGGGAGTCCTAAAATTTGTCAATCCAGGAATAATTAGGACAGTGATCTTGACACTCCACAGGCTCAGAACTGCCAGTTTATGTCCTCTCTGAAGGACAGTATAACCAAGGATTTTTTACTCCCATTATATTTTGTAAACACTTTATAATATATGTTGTTGGCGACAGAAAAAATAATAATAATAAAACTATTAACACCATTCTTATGTCATTATTTTAATGAATTGTGTCATTACATTCAAGAGAAAAATGAGTTACAATGATAACAAAGCAATACATTTAATAAGCTCTAGTTTAATTTCAATGGGATATTCAGGAGTTGTCCTGACAAAGCATGATTAGTTAAATAGCCTTTCTTTAAACCATACCCACTTCTCCCACTACAGAGTTATGCATTTATCATGTTTGTTGGGATAACTGCTGAATACTGAGAAAACTCGGGATGATATTTTAAACCCAATGCATTTTGTGAGAAAACTTTTAAAGATTCCACTTACCACAAAATAAGTAAATATTAAAGTGAAAAAGAATTGATTAAATTGTTACCCATGTATCATTTTTATATTTCCCCCAGGGATTGCCTTTAAACTCAGTGAGATTCCAAGTGAAGTTCATTGCTTTACCCATTTCATTGATAAGAAATATTTCTAGGCCAACCACTGAAACCATTGTTATATATATATAGTTGCTAAAGTATATTAAAAAAAAAGTTTTAGTTTTGAATAGAACACACAATTGTTAAAAAGAATTGAGGAGTTTTCTTTCAAAAATTAAAATATAACTAATATTTCTTTAACTAATTAATATTCAAATACCAAAATTTATGACATTTATTTCAAATATAATATTTTCTTGTGTTAAATAGGTCTTGATAGTAAAATTGATGCATAAAAATTAGCCTTATTTCCATGAAATACTCTACTAGTAATTATAAAAAAAACTTTTCAAAATCGAATACAGAAACTTATGATAAAAAACTTTTCAATTATACAGAATAGAAGTGAATTGTAATTAATTTAATGAACTAATATAAGTTACAATGAAAAAATAAAAGATTTATGTTGTACTTAGCCTTCCAATAAGATATCAATGACTTTTTAGACTTTTTACTTAATTAAAATTACACACAAAATAAAATTTATATCATTGATAATTATATAAACATATTTAGTAAAATAGTCTAAAAAATAAGAAGAAATATGGAAAACCTTAAGAAGGAAAAATGTACCAAAGAATCTGGCAGAGGCCATTCAATCAACTTACTCTGAACCAAAAGGGATTAATAGGCTTTAGGATTCTATTAATTAAATAGAAAGGGGAGTAAAATAAGGAGACTGCCTGAGCCTATTACTATTTATCCTATACATGGATGAAATTGCCTCAATATGTATCCGGAGAACACATCAAACGCATTTATGACAATGGAATCTTAGACCTATTGTCATACAGACTCTTATCTATACGGATGATATAGTGCTGATTTCAGACTCCCAGGAAAAATTACCACAAGCAGTAACATAATGGAATGAAGAGCTTGCAAGGAAAGGCATGAAGATTAATAAAGTAAAATCTTGCA
This sequence comes from Arma custos, assembly GCA_037127475.1. Classification (NCBI taxonomy): domain Eukaryota; kingdom Metazoa; phylum Arthropoda; class Insecta; order Hemiptera; family Pentatomidae; genus Arma; species Arma custos. The sequence continues at coordinate 84,160,329 of CM073764.1, read as the reverse complement.
GGTGGGTAGGACCCAAGACAAAATTCATATTTCCTGCAGCAGTGAAGAGATGGAAGTTGTGTCAGACCACACTTACCTGGGATCTGCGATGCAAAGTTCAGAGAAAGTGGACAGGAAATTTCACACAGAATCGGAAAGGCAAACACTGTCTACTACCAAATATGTAGCACAGTGGTAGGAAAGATAGGGGTGGAACTAGAGGTAAAACTGCTGATCAAGACAGTTTACCTTCCTGCTCTCATGTACGGTTCAGAGAGTTGGGTGTTAACTGACCGACTCTGTAGTCCAATTGATCAATATATGTTCAATCATGGAAACAATAGAAAAGAAGCAGCTAAAGTGGTTCGGCCATGTCTGCAGGATGGAAAGACATAGGGACCCTCTCAAGATAATGAAGTACCGTCCATCTGGTAGGAGAACAAGAGGACGCCCCAGAAAGATGTTTCTTGATCAGATAGAACGAATCAGGAAATCCAGGGGCAAAACGTTGGATGGAATGAAAAAGCTCGCCGTTAATCAGGAGGATTGGCAGGCCTGGCTAAATGCGCCCTCACCCTGAAAGGCACTAACGGTGGAAGAAAAAGAAGTAGAAGTATAAAAAATAAAGTAAGGATGGAGATAGTGGGGGGTGCATTCAAGTTAAACACCAAATAAGTGAATACTTATTTATTATTTGTGCCGACGTTTCAACCTACTTTGTAGGTCATCTTCAGGGCTATGAAAGAAAAACAGACAAAACAAAATAACTATAAAAATACATTACATTACCAAGAATATAATAATATTATGTAGAGTAATAGAAAAGTTGAACAAAATAGTGAAGGAATTATATGAATAAAAATTATTACAGAATAAATTTACAGAAAGGTGATGCAAACAAAATAACAAATTAGTGAAGGATATATGTGAATAAGAAAAATTACAGAATAAATGTACAGACTATCTTACCCTTCACTAATTTGTTATTTTGTTTGCATCACCTTTCTGTAAATTTATTCTGTAATAATTTTTATTCATATAATTCCTTCACTATTTTGTTCAACTTTTCTATTACTCTACATAATATTATTATATTCTTGGTAATGTAATGTATTTTTATAGTTATTTTGTTTTGTCTGTTTTTCTTTCATAGCCCTGAAGATGACCTACAAAGTAGGTCGAAACGTCGGCACAAACAATAAGTATTCACTTATTTGGTGTTTAATTTGACTGCACCCCATATGCACTATCTCCATCCTTACATTAGATCTTCCAGTCAACTAATTTCCTCTCTAATATAAAAAAATAAAGCTCAAATAAAGATAAAAATAACTTTTCAGACTTCTAACTCAATTAAAATAACACAAAAAATAAAATTTATATCAATGATTGCCCAGACCTCCTACTAAATTGAAATACATATATAATATACAACAAATAAGCTTATATTATAAATATAGTATAACTATATATATTACCTTTATTTTCTTTTATTAGTACAAGGGGTGAGCAATTGAAATAAGCAGTTTTTAAAGTAACTCCACCTAAGTTAGGAAGTTTGTCTGAAATAATTAAATAATATTTTTTTTACTGATTATGCGGTAAATAAAAAAAATTCTTTTATAAGAATATAAAATACCAATTATTGTGAAAATAAAAAAGACTATACTCTTAATAATAATAAAAAATCCTTCACATAAATATTGAGAAGATTATTCTTTTTTAGGGAGAATGTTATGGAAGCAATGCTACAATTTATATTTTGGAAATACCTTGACCACTTCATAATAATATCCTCTAATATCAACATTATTTCAAGGTTATTAATCAATATAATTAAAATTATTTTTCAAGAAAACTGAAATTTGAAGCTTAAACCTTACGCTATCTGAACTCCAGGTCTTCCAAATGAGTTGCTGCTTCATTTAAAATATACTAACAAATAAAATAAAAACAAAGGAAAAAACTAATTATTTTGAGAATTCCCTACGCAGTGTTAACAAGAGCTGCTCTGTAAGGACAAAATCTTTGGGGCCTGATAAGAGTGGAAAAAAAAAGAATCTATTCTATCAAAAATTTGTTTAAGCAATATATAGTATAAAAGTGGTATGTATTAACACCATGCTGCCAAAATGCATACCATGAAGAAGAAATTCCCCATAAAGATAAGAAAAATATAGTTTTTAAATTTTTATTTTTTATAAAATCATTAGTTTTACAAATATTTATAAACATTTAAAAAAAAATTATAATTGTTCACCTATAAAGAAAAAAATATATATACAATCGAGGTATTCATAAATATTAGTAGCATTTACAAAACAAATAGATTTTTCAGTACAACTTATAACCATATGTAAAGAACTGTGAAGCATCCCGAAAGGGTAGAAATTTCCTCCCAGCAGTGGTTTGAATACTCATCCTCATGAGGACTGTTTGATTTAAAAAAATAATATCACTGTATTCATCAAACATTGAATTGAAGTCACTGTAGAAAACATCAAATGAAGAGGCATTTAATAGCAGAAGCAATCTCCTACCCACAATTCCAGGCCTTGGTTGAAAGCCAACTTCTTCTAAGCAATCTCCACAGAAACCTTTAACAAATATTTATATATATTTTCACAACAACAATTTAATGAAGGATAATTTCAGATTTTAGGTCAATAAGTTAGTAATCCCAAAATTGTCATCCCAAAATTATGGAGGAAGAACCTTAATAATATTCAACACTTAGAGCTAAGATTTGCAATGAAAAACTCTGAATATTTAATTATTAATCATGTAATATAATGTAAAGTCATAACATCAAGATAACAGTACTTAGGGCATTCGGAAAAACTTATATGCTAAGGTTTTATTACCACAGAGAGAAATTAAAATATGGTTTGTGATGTAACTAAAATATTCAGCTAATAATGTGTGATACACATTCCCTACTTAAATAAAATAAAAATAATAAACCACTATATTTGAAAACAGTATCTGCTCACTACTTTCACATAAAACTGCATAATTTAATTTTTTTTTTTTTTTTATTGATATTTACAACTGTAATAACATTACATCAAGTAAATTGGCTGTATGAACAAAGGACATGAACAAAAAAATCACTTGTGGAGAAACTATCCATTGATAGCACTCCAATGAAGTTTTATAGTAGAAGGTCTCGAGGCCATCTTCTTTTCAGACGCCTCGGAGGGTTATCAGGAATAGTATGGGAAGCAAGTCGAGAGACTAGCGGATTCAAGTGTGTATGGAGCTTTTCATGGAAGGATAGGTATCTAGTTTGGGCCAAATTAATTTTTTTAAATTGTAAATCTTTTAAAATATATCCATTATTTGATTTAATTTATATTGCCTATAAATAACTTTAAAAAATAGTATAATATTATATAGTGATTGACTTTATCAAAAGTGGTATTATAAGATTTGGTATTTATAATGGTAAATTAATAAACATAAAAAATTATAACTTTTTTTTATGACCTCACCTAAAATTACCAATAAGTTCACTGACATAGCTAATTTAATTATGTTAACATTGCTTTGTATTACTTGGGGGAAGCAGATACAATAATGGAATGTGTTCAATCCTTCTCTGAACAAACTAATTGTATCATTGGTGAATGGTAAAAAACTATTAGGTAACAATTCATTGGCCATGATACCCTCCATAATGATAGAATCGATTAAAAATCAATAAATTATCAGAAAACTTATAAAAATGAATTGAAATGACAATAAAACCTCAAACTGTTACTGTACTATAAAATTTAGAACAGTGATGCAGTATTTTCACTTATGTTTCTAAATCTCAACTGCCTATAACAGTAAATCAGTGAACACAAGAATGAGCTTCATCTAACAGCAATATTTTGTTTTTGCACAATTTAAAGGTATTTCTTTTGTCCAAATTGAGGAGATCAATCTTATCAAGTAATTGATAAAATCTATGAAAAATTGATTTGTATGACTAATATCGAGATGGCATGACCTGGTCCCTTTTTTGATGAAGAAGTAGGCTTAAAGATGGTAAAGATATCAGCTATTTTTTAAAAAGGATAATGAAATCTATACAGATGTTTAAGTTGAATGTATTTACACCCATCAATTAATTACACTATATATATTTATTTTATTATTGATGTGGATAATAAAATGCCTCGTAAGTGTTATTAGAACCATTAATAAATTTCTTGGATAATTTAAATGTGAACGGTTCCTTTCATTTAAGAAAAGATTGAAGAGCAATAATCATTCTTAATAAAATTTTTAAACAACTTTAATGATGGTAGAAATCATTAAATATAAAAAATAAAAGAAATACCAAACATTTTTTAAAAATTAGTTTAAGTTTATAAATCCAATTACAATTATTGCTTTTTTTTCTTATATCAAGAGATAAAAAGTGTATCCATTAAAACGTCCTGTTTTTCTTTAGTTCATTTTTGTCACATTTAAAAATAAATTTGATTTATTGACTGATATCATACATCACACAGTTAATATTTTTGAAAAATACACAATTTACTATTTCTGAAGCATGGCACTGATTTTTAAAGAGAATGAAAAAAAACTTTTGCAATAGAATCTGCAAACATGTAAAAATATTTAGGTATTAATCGATATGCATGTATAAACATATTAAGTGTGGTTGCTGAATAGGAATAGAATAGAATAGGAATAAATATAATCCTACCTTTACTAGCCAGTCAAGTTTTGCATTGTTAATAAATAGTAGGAAATATAATATTTTAGAAATTAGGAGTATATAATTATAATTTTCATAATTCAATAATTTTCAGGCAGGAAAGAGGAATAGAAAGGAACTAGTATTTCCACCACTGAGTCTGCTTTTATTTCTTTTGGATTGGATACTTTATAAATATTATCGGTCCCAAGTAAATAATAATAATCCCCCATAGGCTTGATGCTGATACCAATAATTTCTGCTTACAAATATCTGTCCACGGACCACTGCCCAAACCCAAATCTGCCAGGATCAATCTTTCCACCTAGGCCTTAGACAGGAAACTGGAAGGGATTCCATACATTTCTTTACAAACATACAAAAAAATAAAAACTGTTTACAAATGACTTTTTTTGGGGGGGGGGCAATAGAAATACTCTGCAACAATGTCATGCCGATTTTTAAGGTAGCAAGACTTCCTTTGTTTATTCCTTTTTAAGTTTTTGTGTAAAAATAAAACTTTTCTGTTTAATTTGCTGATACAAGGCCAAATATATCATAAAGCAGATTCGTTGTTCCCGGTGACAGATGGCGACTATAAATTCCTGCAAATGGAATAAATGGGCAATCCACCAGAAGAAATCAGCGTTGTGCAAATAACAGTTCAGTGAGGAGGTTTATTGTAGAACAATTACATAACAAAATAAACAAAATCAATTGATTTCATTGTTTAAAACTACACTGGATCTTACGCTATCTGGTAATCATAAAATTGTAATCAGAGATGATAAAACTCCTGTAGGAAAACATGCGAGATGTTTCAATGCACCAACAATCGATGAAGTTGCCATTGTAATGGTTGGAGAAAATTTGGAAGTTCTTTGTTTTAGGGTAATATGGCAGAACAACGTCTGTCCGGACAGCTAGTATCCTATATTCTCCACTATTTTTGTGAATATTCAGTCAACACCTTATTTTCGGATATCTTAAGACATTGTTCATCCTTGAGCGTTTGCGGCCAGGTTTCACATCCGTTAAGAAGATTTGGAAGAGTGATGGTTTTATAAATTCTGATTTTTAGATTTCGTGGAAAAAGACGCGATCCAGCTAACTAAACTTCTTGAATATTTCTCATTAAGAATAAGACAGAACTAGTGCTTATACCGTACCGTCCCTGACGTCACCCATGGAGAAATTCCCTTGCTGAGTCTTCCGGATACCCAGAACTAGTAGATCACTTCCACAAGATCCTCTCGCTATGAGCGGAACCAGGGGGTTAAAGATGCCCCCACCACCTAAGCCGGGCCCACAGGTTCTAGACCGCGCTCAGTTGCTCACCTGGCGCCGAGTTGCGAGCGTGTATCGATTGTAGTATCGACCGCGACATGATAATCTGATACCGAACGAATCGAGTGTAGTTGTTATTTTTTGTGCCAGAGTCATGACTGCTTTCTTGGATCTCCTTTTCTTCGTAGCCTTCGCGCTTCCACAAATTGTAAGCATTATATACTTCTATATATTCATATAAATTATAAAGAACATTCCTTCCTTATCACTTATACTGATAACTAGTGAATGAAAATTAGTGGGCATTTTCACTAGTAAGAGTTTCATAAAAATAGTCCTGAATTGTCAAAATTATACAGATATTTATGTACATCTGGCAATGTCAACTGGTCATTCACGTAGGTGTCCTTCTACCAAGGTCGTTGGAGACTTTAATGCTTCTAGTTTTGTTTGGATTGTAAAACTACTTCAAAACTTTTTATTAGAGAGGTCTTCATTATGCTCTAGAATTAATTATGAGGGGGTAAATGGGTACTAATTTTTCCATTGATTGGTTTTCGTTTATCTTATTCTTTTAAATAAACTTTGTCTTCGAGGAAAAGATTATGAGTTATTGAAACTGGATTCATAGAGTTTGACTACTGACTTATTTCTTTTTCCTCAAAGGTAACATTTTATAAATATACATATAAAATAATTTTATAAATTATATATATATATATATATATATATATATATATATATATATATATATATAAAACTTAAGCTATTGCCACAAAACTGAGAAAGAGATCTATTACCCTGCACCATAGGGTTAGTTCTTACTTATTGAACTTCCTTTAGACAGTCGTATAAAAAAAAAAACCAAACGTTCTCTCAAATATTCTATATGTATATAAATTGGAATAAAAATAATCTTTAGGAATAACATAGACGTGCAGAAAATATTTAAAATAAAAAACAACTTACGAAAAACAAGTGTTAAAAAAAAACAAAAAATATTTACTTTAGGATGGAAGACATCAACAATCATTTTTCAAGTAAATTTTCTTTTTTAATATTGAAACGTCCTTTTTTTGTGGAGATTTTCTAATTAAAATCGCAATTTATCAATCCTAATTAATTTTATAACGTTAATCTATAATCTTCTAAAAATGTTAATTGTAGAAGCCTTGATAAATCACAACTTTCTGAAAACTTGTTTAAAACCTTTTAATAAACACTTAATTTTACATTAATCATAAATACATGTATTCTATTCACGAGAAAAATATGGGCAAAAATCCAAGAGTATTTTATTAGTGAAATAAATATGATATCAAACATTTGTCGCTGATTATACAAATGTCATTTGAAAGACTTACCAAACCGACGTGCTACGCGCAGTTTTGCTGCTCGTCAGTGGCCTTAGGATTTTTAAGGGGAGTAAAAAATCCTTAGTTATGCCGTCCTTCGAAGGATCCGTAAAATGACGGTGTCCGGTACTCGCTTAAGATCCCTATCCTTATCATGCCGGAATAGACAAAATTTGAGACTCCCTCTGTAGCGTCCGAATAGCCACGGCAGCATATAGAGACGTTAATTGAATAAACAACCATCTTCAAAACTACTAAGGGCAGAATATCGCCAGCAATAATCGAAAAATCATGGAAGATGTTTTTTTTCTCCCATGGCTGAAAAAGTATAAATTTTTCGATTATTGTTACTCTAATTTTTTAAAGCAAAATAAAGCTTCAAACTTCCCCCTTCAAATATAAAACTCCTCCACGGTACATTGTTCGATATCTTCGTTGTTCCACCCACAACATTCAGCGCATAACCTCTCTCCAAATTCCTCAACAATAGAGTTTTCCATTAAATGATGAGATGGAAACATCTCACATTCTGAATTTATTTTAAACATTTCCGGTTCCAATGTGGATTCACACCACTCAGAGAAGCAAAGGAAGCGGCAATTATTTGTAATGCAGAATTCCCAAGAGTTATGTAAGAGAACTTCAGAGTAGTAGGTAATAAGAAGAATGATAAACCCACTGCTTCACATTTATAATTATCATAAACGCCAAAGAATCACTCAGTTCCCGAGCTTTTCTCTTCAACATATTTTAAAAATGAAAAAAAAACAAAAAACGTACAGATAGGAAGGATGACATATTTTGAAATTTAAAACTTAACACTTCAAAGGTAATTAAAATCATACAATTCCCTTGGATTCATAATATTAAATTTCACGCTAAAGACAGTAATATGTACATAAACAAACTGATCAAATCTGTAAGGGCGTACACATGACAGATATTTGTATCAAACGAACTACCTACTTCGCTCTTTAACAAAATACGCTCTGAAACAAATTATATCTTGAATCCAAAACTCTAAGTCTAATAGTATATCCATGAGCATATTCTCGGCCAAATCACCTCCTTGCACGACCGTTGGCATAAGAACAGTACACTGCCTGCCATATACTGACCAACTATAAATTCAAGAAAAAATACGTAAAATCATTTCATTACAATCAAAATTATCGGTTCCAATATTTTTTTTTTCTAGTCAGGTTTTTCTCAACCTTGAAAAAAAGAAATCTTCCAAACTGCCATTAGAATTGAAATCTCAAGTTCGTTAAAATATCATCTTTATCAAGTCATCACGATGACAGTCACCAACGAAGAGGTAATTTCGGTTAATAGAATAAAAACGTTTCAATATTGTTATTTAGCCTGTAAAAAAATAATTTTGTTTGGTTATGCCGTCATTCGGAAGGGACGTAAAATGGGACCTGAACCTGTACGATGTCAGGTTCTTTTTAAATATCCCTATCCTAATAATACCTCGGTAAAATTTAGGACTCTCACTACATCATCGTCCAATTAGCCATGGCAGCGTAAAGATAAATTACATGAATATACGATAAATTTTGTTTGGAACAGTTTATATTTGTGTGCGCGCAACTATTAAATCAACAAGAATTTTTCGGAGCGATTCATATCATCGAAATGCGACACCTATAATATTGTATCAAACAAAAGCTCCGATTTTATTCAAAAAGATAAGAATTATGTAACTACCTATTTTGAATAAATTATCAACTCAATATCTAAATCAAAATAAAAACCAACTCGATCAAAAGTTTCCTTTTTCCTTTTTTTAATGGGCGTGGACATTCTTTTAAGTGTGGGTTTTTCGAGTAGGGATTTGTGGTATCACACCTATCCCAATGATATAATTTATATTTATAAAATTGAAAGCCGGTCACAAAACTATATCGACTCTAGGCTAAAGATGGGCAAGCCCTCTTATCGTTCGACATTCGACCGATTTTAACTTTAAATAAAAAACCTTCCTTAATTTATTAATTACTAATTAAATGTTATTATTCTGAAGACATCTATAATTAATAGGCTTTACATTTAGACGAGTTTTCAAACTAAGTAATTGATAAGACCGATTTAACCGATTGATAAGAATCTTCGAGAAAGTTTCTCTGTGCTCGTAAAATAAATATAAAGAAGTGCTGAATCAGATTGTAAATTTCAATAAATAGTTTTGTTATCACAAATCATCTTGTTATTTATTAAACACACTTTACACAATTATAATAATCAATTGCAGCATAAATAATTGTAATAATTAATTTTTTACTCTAATAAATATAATATAATAATAATATAAATATTATATAATTTTTATTTAGTTAGTTATGTGTTGAAGAATTCACAACGGCTCCCCCTGCTCCCTCCTCGACAGCCCTGAAGAAGAACTACAATGTGGGTCGAAACGTTGGCTCTTTGGCTCTTTAATAATCATTTCTCCCTGTTTAAGATGAATTTATTGGCCTTCACCATTTTCTTCCATTAATAATTTTATACTGCCTTCGGCTGTAAATATACTAAAATTAATTTTAAAGTAATATGAGAAATAAAAACCATTTTCCAGTCATTGTTTATTCTCGATTTTTACTCTATTCGAGACGTTTCGACACTATGGTGTCATTTTCAATCTTTTTTTTCTGCATCTTTTAAAAAATTCCTTCAAAAATTTTTTTAGATAGCCAATAAGTCTAAAAAAAATTTGTAAAAAAATAAATTAACAATAATTACATTACTTTACATGATTTAGCGTAAAATGTCCAAAAATAACTCACTATAAGCATAGATACCTGGATAGTCATATTTTTCTTTTTTTAAATCCTAGGGGGATCATTTGTCCTCCATGGTCAATAAAATAATATTACATTAAAAGACCAAATCTTGATCTTTGAACTATTAGATACTTTTTCAGTTCTATGAAACATTTAACTTTAATATAATATACCAAAATATGTTTAAACAGCACATCAACAAAATAATATAAAATAAAACCAATTTTTTTTTATTTATTTATTTTTTATTTATTTTTTTTGTAATTTTAAAATATTTTATCAAATCAATTAATTAATTATGAAATTTTATAAAATTGCTATATGGAAAAACTATTTTATAAGATCCACTAGTAGGTTATATGGTCAGGTTATTTTAACTATTATCTGATTTGTTTTCAAAGCATAAGGCATCTTATGTTCTATTGTTTTTTAATTTTAAAATTATGGAAGAATATAATTTACTGATTTTTCCTGCTTCCTTTCTATCATTTACAGTATTTTAAAAGATTTATACTATTAAAAGATGCAGAAAAAAAAATACTGAAAATGACACTATAGTGTCGAAACGTCTCGAATAGAGCAAAAATCAAGAATAAACAATGACTGGAAAATGGTTTTTATTTCTCCTACCCTCAAAAAGAAGAATTAAATCCAGTTTAAAAAAAAATAAACAAAATTTATAAACATTTTAAAGTAATTTAATAAATACAAACAGATGTTTTCAGATAATTTCGTTTTTTATTTTAATTTTTAATTTTACTTCTAGATTCTAAATAACTAATTACGGAAAGCATTGCCATTGTGAAAAACAAATTCGAGATTTTAACAGAAATGAATGTTGTTCTGGTTCCTACAGTTCAATAACCAAGTCTTGCAAAATGGTATCCGAATGTATATATATATACGAGTTCAGTAACTTGTTCAATAGCGAAAAGTTGTACAAAACTAAAATTACAAATTTCAAATATAGGACTCGTATGTACGTATGATAGTATTTGGAATCGTTGGAAACGATTCATAAAATATTTTCCTTACGCCAAATAATAGAGGAACTAATTAGAATACAAGTTAGCAGTTTACAAGCTTTATATACATTTGATAGAGACTTATGAACGCGAGATGTTGTACAACATTTTGAATATCGGACTTAAATCTGGTAGGAATGTGCATGACCGAAATATAAAGTCAGAATTTGTAATGATTTTTTCGAGGCTAACTCGTGTTTAAGACAAGGTGATTCGCTTTCTCGTGTACTATTTAATTTTGCACAAGAGTATGTTTCTTGAAAGGTGATATGTGCCGAAAAATGATGTACACACAATCACATATGTGCATATTCACACATACATTTTATCACATTAACTTGATTAAGATATCAACATATGTGCAAAATATATCCTCCCAGCTTCCAATTTTAAACTCCTCTGATGGAGTTGAAAATTTTAATGGTAGCGAGAACTCCTACCAGTTTCCTAATTCCACTTTAATATTCTTTCGTTACCCTACTTTACCGTGGGATTCTATCAGCACCGAATTGAAGAACTCCTACTTGAGACTATTTTAAATAATGGGTATCTAATAGCTATTGGATCTCGAACGACGGAAAAATGATACAGTAAATCGGGAACTCAATAAGTTTACAAATAAAATAGTTTAGTTGATACAAATTGTTACCAGTACCACTACAACCCGTGAAGGGTCTGGGGTTCAGTACATATTAGAGACTGTACTGTTTCTTGGACAACGGTTGTGCAGGGAGGTGATCTGTCCTAGATCACGTTCAACCGTCAGATTTTTCGCCCTTTAATTTGGGTGCCCACTTTATAAAGGCTGGGTGATCTCCATGAGACACTCAGATCCCGCAGGGTCCATCCGTGGCTGTTAACAGATTGAATAATTTATCTACCACTACTGTAAAGACCTAGATCCCATAGAATCAATCTCCGGGCTGAAAAAAGATTAAATAAAAGTCTGCCAGTGAGCGGGATTTGAACACAGGACCTTAGGCATTGCAACTCAGCGCTCTGTCACTGAGACACTCCAATCCCTGGATAAAAATTTTTAGGAATTTTGTGTTTAATTTTTTTTATACAAATAAAATTTAACATGAGGCGTTCTGGATCAAAAGCGGATAATTTTAATCAAAGTTAAATAAATTTCAAAAATTGACTTTTTCACTTTTCTCTCTAGTGCAGTCAAGCAACGCGATAAGATCCCGAAACATCAGGTTGAGAACCGGACTGAAACCATGAAGAATAAGTAGGCAAAGTGCCGTGCAAGACAAAATTGCTTGACTTAGCTATCGAAAAAATTGGACTTATCCGCTTTTATATATATTTATAGATCATGTTTGCATAAATATTATTTTCCACGTTTTTTTATTGTCACTTATTCGACTGCAATTATATTTTCGCTCCGATGATATCATTCCTGATTCGAATTCCTGAAGTAATAGATTTCATCTCCTTGATGAATTGGTTTCCGCTGAATCAGCAGAAACTAAACCTAACAGAACGGAATGAGGTTGCATCTGATCACGGTAGAAGGTTGAGCTCAAGGCTATTCGGAGAGACTTGAATACTCAGAGACGTTCACTTAATTATAAATAATTGAAAAGATTTTTGTGCTTAGGAATTGAGGAGAAGAGTGAGAGAACTTTTTACATTGTAGGGAAAAGGGCATTTACGTTTGATTGATTGGATATGCTAACATAGCTTTCTAATTTGCACCTTGTATCATTTAGTAATCACGTTTTAGAGCGTTAGATTTTCTGTCAATACAAGTTTACAACTATGTTCCTACATTATGTGAGTTTCTTCCAATTAACTAAATATAAATTAAATGAATTACGAATACATATATTTCGAAAGTATCATTACAATCCAAAAAGGGCCTACAGCTCAGTACATGCTTCAGACTATACTTTTTTTAGAGCAACAGTTGTGCAGGGAGGAGATTTGCCCTAGATCAGGCACAACCTTCAGCATTTTACCCCTTATTCAGGGTGCCCACTTCATTGAGGTTCAGTGATCCCGCAGAGTCCATCCGTGGCTTTTAACAGATTGAATAATTTATCTACTACAACCGTATTTGGATCCGGAATCTTATGAAAAGTAATATTTTTTATAATTATATGATATTAATAAAATAAAATCATTGAATAATATATAATCATACCTCAGAAATCGTGATCAACGAAAAAAAACCAATTGAACTTTTCTATCCTTGTCTAATTAATCATCATATATATATTCATTCATCATCATTAACATCATATTAGTATCTAAATTATTAATTATCATTATAAACATATGTAATGTTAATTATGATAAACATTAAGTATTTTATTTCTGCATATTTATCTAAGCGTGATACAGTGGATTTCATCTAAAAAGTCACCCTTGCATCATTAATTGACAAAACCGCTTATGACACACCCAGCCCTACGTTGCTGAGAAGTAGATAGTTTCATGTATCAAGCGAGGGTTCCTGCTTCTTTTAGGTATCAGGTCATAACCATTTTATTTTCTCTATACGTTGGAAAAATCTTGAAAAAATACACAACCTGAAAGAATGTTGAATTTCTTCAAGAATGGTGGAAAATAATTTTATGACGAACAAACTATGTTTTTAGTTTGCCTGCAAAATTATGTTCTGTATACTGACCCACTAGTACCATCAGCCAACTAATCACAATAGAAAAACTTACTGTATGATTGAGAAATAGTAGTGGGTAGCGAGTCCTTTAATCAGAAGAGGAGAGATCAGCATTCTGATACTGCTGTCGAACGAAAATAATGTTGGGAATGCAGAGCAACAATCAAAGAGTCCTTAATCTACGTGTGATATTATTTTCGTACTGAATTAGGGGCTGTCAGGCCTTGGCTTGCATTCAATTTCAAGCCAAAAACTACAATGACACGATTCTGCTTCCCGCAATACAATCAACTCTCTCTGAACAAAATTCGACTCAACCACTTATTAATCAGGGCTGTAGATAAAATGTATATCCATTAAAGAAATCATTTTTAAATTAATTAATTATTAGAACTGGCATAATCATTTGTGGTTGTGATTGGTAACTAACCTATATGAATCTTGAAAATGAATCGTTGCACAATCATGGGCAATTAAAGGTTATATAACGGAACACCACCATGTTTTTTTTAATTCACCATTTATTAATACCTCCCCTTGCAGAAGTGAAATCAAAGGCTATGCGCGTCCTTTCGAACCGCACCAGACTCGTTAGAACAGTTCGTGTTGCAGCTCGCGCAGGGTGAAATCTACTTCAAGAACTCATTAAAATAACAGGCTAATCCAGTCACTGGAATTTCATAAGTATTTCCGCATGAGCGGTCAAAGAAGACTGTTCGCAAATAACAGCGTTCTGAGGGAACGATTGCGCATCGTAAATGATCCTCCCGCACGGTACCAAATCCTGTGTTTACTTCAACTGCCGGTCCGCCCTGGCTCTAATAAATAGAGGTGGAGGGAATAACTGATAGTTCGGGAGCGACCATCTTCGCAACACAACCATCAACAGTCATTTTCTCATAACGGTCCACGAACTTCGAGCTTAATGTTCGCCTTTCTACTGTAAAGGCAATGTTTAATGAAACTACAAAAGTTTCGAAATGTACCTCTTGATCATTGCAATAAAGTAAAGCTGCCATCCTGTTTTAAGCCTTAAGAAACTATCATTTATCAAGTATATTATGTAAGGCGTTCAGGATCTAAAGCTGATAATTACAAAAATTGACTTTTTCACATTTTTTCCCTGGCTTAGTGAAGCAATACTCCCGAAACTTTTTTTCTAGTTTGATACTGTTTATCGCATGGTTGGGGGTCACATTGCACACCGCATTGGGGTCACATGTGGTCTAGTGGTAACAAACTACTAATCCCAAGATCGAGGGTTCGTAGCCCGGCACGTTGCCCTAGGATTTTTTTAAGGGAGTAAAAAATCCTTAGTTACCCCGTCCTTCGGAAGGGACGTTAAACGGGACCCCCGAGCCTGTACGATGTAAGGTACTCGTTAAAAATCCCTATCCTAATAAAACCTGGATAGGCAAAATTTAGAGCTCCCAATGTAGCATCGTCCGATTAGCCATAGCAGCAAAAAGTGACGTTAAATGAACAAACAAACAAACTGTTTATCACAAAACAATGTTTTGAAAATAAAATATTAGACTTCTAATAAAGGTCATAATATAACTATTTTAAATTTTACCTGGATAAAACATTTCACAATGCGAAATTTGGAGTTTTCCGCTTTTGATCCTGAAGATTCGGTATATTATGTATGAAATCTCTCCATTTAGTAGATGGTTTAGAACGGAATTGAAACGCAATATTGCCAGTATCTTCAGTTATAGGAAGTGTAGATGGATGGTATATGTGACTCCAATAAGAAGACGCCCATTTGGATGCAGAAGGCGAGCAACAATGCAAGGCTTCCAGCATTAACATTCCCGCCGGAGACTCGTGATTCACATCGGCTAAGGTCCTAGCCTACATAGCCTCAACTCAGTCAGTCTTTTATGATATAATGAGTCTTCAAGGAGGAAAGTGGCTAGCTTAGTTTATTTAAAAAGGTGGAAATATCTAAAAGTGTTCATTAAATGTCTTAATTTCGTAACACTTAATTATCAACCGTAAAGGAATTCCGGGTCTTCAAGTTTTAAGATTGACTTTGCTTAAATTAAAAAAAAAAATGAAAACCATGATCATATTTGGACTGAATATTTTCGCTATGTCTGAAGTTTAATGTAAAGATATATATACGACTTGATTCTGAGCTCCCCAAGCTGTAGCCTGTTCTATTCGCCCTGAGGATGGCCTACATTGTAGGCCGAAACGTCGGCACATAATAAATAAGTTATGCTTATTTTGGTGTTTTCATTGACTGCACCCCCAACTATTTCTTCCTTAAATTAAAGATATATATGTATATTTAAGGCTTTATAGCACTGGCATAGTACCTTTTTCGTAAACTTAGGCTTTGATGATGTTTTTGAATATATGAAAGAAACAGCAGCGGATTGAATAGAATAATTGTATGCTTCAAAACTATCATTTAAGGCGTTCAGGAAAAGCTGATAATTGACTTTTTCACATTTACCCTTCATTCAATCAAGCAATTTTCTCTTTAAATAACTCTTTGCCGCCTTATTTTTGATGGCTTTAGTCGCATTCTGAACCTGCAGTTCGGGGAGCATTGCTGGACTTAATAAGCGAAAAATGTGAAAAAATCAATTTTTAAAATTTTGGAGTTATCTGCATTTGCTCCTGAACGCCTCATTTATCAAGAAAAACCAAACAATTTAGTTTATACTGATTCTTGAATTTCCTTCATTGTGATATCTATAATTGAATGTGCTTTGTATGCATTATCATGCATCAAGGAATAGTTCCATGCTTTATATGGAAACAGTATGTTTATTCATTTTAGCGCCCTTGATTACTCCAACTATAGGATGAAGGACGTTTAATCCTACAATTTTACAACACCTTCATGCGAGATTAAATCCTTGTCCACAATAAAATAAAAGTCAGCTGTAATGATACCGTTACAGTAATGAATCGTTGTATCTTTTATTGTATTTAGTTTATAGAGTATCAATAGTATTTTTCCGCGTATATTCATATACTATATATACTATATATACTATATTCATCTGAATCTTGGATAAATTATGTTGTTTATTTTATTATTCTCCAAAGAATATATCAAGCCCCTCCTCTTTGGAGAGTGTTTTCTATGGCAAATCATCAGGTAAAAAGTTGTTCGCCCATTACAACTAATCTAATATTAATGAGGAAATGGGTGACTGAATGTAAATTAGACCGAATAAAATTATTGTATATCAAAAAATTATTGTTGGCACAGATAAAATAAGTTGTATTTATTTCTGTAAAATTTATAGACTGCACCCCCGGCCATTTTCAAAAATTTCTTAATCTAATATTAGATAATGTCACAAATTACTCCACAATTATTTTATTATTGTTAAATGATGAGAGAATATATCATAAATCATCCTTTATAAACTACAATGAAATTTTAATCACCCATTTCATAATCATCTTGGGCCTCTCTCAGTGTCTTTCATGATAGTATAATTTCCATATGGGAAGCTTCTCTTCGTATTGTATATCATGATTGTGCCCACAACCAAACAGACAAATATATCTTTGTCTAAACGTACCTTAGAAACAGCAGAGATGCGATGTATAACGTCTATTCTAGATGTTTTATTAATACAAATAGAGAAGTAAAATAGTATCCTGTACGCCATCCTCTCCCATTGCTCCCTAGAAGCGGAAGGCTAGGAGAAACTCCGGGGTCAGCTGGGGATGAATGGCCAAGTCGTGACGGAGGGTAAAGAGGGTCGCCTCTTTCAGGGACCTTTGATTTATTGGATCAAGGTTCAGTGGAGAGGAATGCAGCAGTTCAAGGAAAATTAATTTTATTTCTGTATTAACATCATTTATGAGTAAAAAGGATAACTTTATTGAAGAGAACGCAAACCCGTGATCGATAATTAATTTCCGTTCTTCGCAATCCATTCGGAATACCGGACTCCCTTTACTACCTACGAGAACGGGTTATGTACAAACCGCAGGTAACGGAGTTTTTCGGAAGCAGGATAAGACGGAAGAGGCGAAAAATCACTAAGATCCTAATCAGCCGATAGATCGCAGTCCAGGTAGGTTAGGGTGCTAACGGGCCTTTGTACAATCCTGCCACTCCATTCGTTTCAAGATCCAAAACTTTAACATGATGATATCAAGCAAAAATGTTAACAATAGCGAACTACCGTGGACTATTCCCCTTTTATTGGCAGAGGCCTCTATACAATAATGCCACCGAGGTGCTAATGATCTGCTGTTGTTATGATGTGCAATTATTATAGGAACATATTAGTCTTAACCCAAAGTTAATTATGAAAAGGAATAACACTATAAATTAATATTGGCAGTAGTGGCATAACTTTAATAGCGATTACAACTCTTTTATGATGGAAAAAAATATTTTATTGTTTCTATTTACTCCATAAATACTATGATTTGTAGTTTCTTATGAAGCCAAATTTTTTTTGGATCAAGCGTGTAGCATTAAACCTAACTTGGGCAGAATTGTTACAGAACACAATGTTAAAACTAATACAATTTTAACTTTGCATGTAATAATAATAAGGCTTAGCGAACACGAATGCTTGATGCCTATACCACCAATCTCTGTTTTCATCTGTTTACAAACAACTACCCAAACCAGAATGCGATAGATCAATATTAACGTAATCCACTTATCTACGTTTCGGACGTTTCGAAGTCGGCTCAGCTCAATATACCTTTTTAGGAATCCATTCACTACTAAGGCCAACAACTTTACAAACCCATTACAACCTGATGCACATTCTGGGATGAATCTTTTCATGTATGGAAAATCATTTTTAAAAATTAATTATGTATGTCCAGTAGTCATTTTTATATTTGACTGATTTGGTGGGTTTTACTCATTTAAACTAAATAATTGTAGGTCAAACCAAGGAACGTTATTAGTTCTGATTTACAAACATTTTTTAAATTTGATTAGGTGATCGTTGAAGTTGATGTATTGCTTATTTTGTTTCCTTTACTGATACTTTACTATGTGGATTACTATATACTACTTCACTTTATTAGTATGGCTTATCGGACGATGCTACTGTGGGTTCCTAAATTTTGCCTATTAATTATGATTGGGATTTTAAACTATTATCCTTAAGATACAAAAGATGTTTTACATTGTACGATTCTTGATGCACTACTTGTTTGAAAATCTGGAGTATTTGAAGCCGTTTCCGGAGACGCCTTGAGCTGTGTCGAAAGACAGATTGGTTCCCTATCGCCAACTAGAGCGGAAACGGGGGCCGGTGCAGTCCTACCAACCTGAAGGAATCCATTGTCTTTACCAAACAGAAAAAAGAAATAACTGGTTGGCCAACTGCATTGAGCCGAGTGACGTTTGTTAGTTCATTCCATTTATGGGGTTAATGCCAATAAGTTATTGAAATTAGGTGACTCAACCAACTGACTGTAAAGTGATGATGGTAATGAGGTACTATGATTTTTTTACTATAAATGTTCTCGCAATTTGAAGTGTGACCACTTTAAGTGCTAAAGTCATTTAACTTGAAATTATTTTATTTAAATGACTTACTTAAATATGTTTAGAACTAATCTTCTTCTTCTTGAGGCGACGAGAAACCAAGGAATACAAGAAGTCCTATATTTTCATTATCGTTTGAAATAATCTACTTATAATTATTGTTAAAGAGTTAATTACCAAGCAGGTCATGCAGAGATGAGTTATGACTCCCCAAGGTTGCGGAGTGGCCTCAAGGTTTCGCCTTGACAAATCGCCTATCCCTAAATGTCATCCTTACCATCAAACCTCATGAATTCGATTAGTTGATCAAGGAAGCACAGGACGTACTTTCCGGGCCGTTTCTGGAATCCATGGTCATACTCATTACTCGAATACAATCCTTTATTGATATACAATTCATTGAAATTAATCGTATTAAAGAATATTGTAACAATAAGGAGCACCATTTATTTAGCTCACTATCGCCTATTCAAACAATGACACAAATTTAATTAACACACACACACATATATATATATATATATATATATATATATAGAGAGAGAGAGAGTGTGAGAGTGAGAGCTATAAGTTTTAAAAGTTCTTGAGCAATAATTCATATCAAACAATTTAGCTCCTCTCATACTTAAACATTTGGCTTAAATAAGAAAAAAAAATTCAAACATAAAAATTCATGAATTCTTTAGGCAGTAACACATACTCAGGGACTTAAAACTTTGTTTACAAATCTTCTATGGTTTTATTTTTATTTTTTCTTGTCAAAGCTTAGCCTTCAATTTCTTCTTTTATTTGCAACTCTCTTTACTTTTCCTGTCCCAATCATTATATCTCATCATTGAATCTCTTACTAGATTCAAATTAGTGATTTGATATCTACTGGTTTTTGATTGCGAAAGAAATATCACTATTATTTAAATAAATTTAGCACATTGAATCTTTACGAATGCTAGAAAGTATGGGATATCCAATTTTAATAAATAATCTGACTTTTAACCCCAACGATTGAGCTTTGACTGTATTCAATATCAGGTTGTTTGTTTTACAGAACATGCTTAACATCGAAAGTACGAAGAAAAATTTTGTTTTCATGGTGTGAGCAGATCGTTTTTGGAAATGTTCACATTAAATATTTTTATTGTATATACGTATACTTAATATTTTTTTTTTACATTAATAGAAATTTATATTTATTTAAACACCCTTCCTTGCCTTACAGCAACACGGATTTGAAAATATAGAAATTTATATGTATGTATGTACGTATTGATTACTCCATTAAGTTCAGTGCCCGAACCTTTAGAACGCCTCACACAAATAACCAAGGTGACAGTTATGCCAACCTGACGGACTGTTGGAACCTGATCGGACGACCCCGGGCTATTAACGGTTGTTGATGGCCACCCTTGAAGCCTTCTGCAAGGAAACGTGTTGGGTGGGAACCAGTCCACGGTCACTTAGTAGAGTACTTTCTCCAACCTGGGAAATGGTCAATTAGACTAATAGAACCCATCACCAGTCCAAGGTTCGGGTAATCCTTTCGTTCTTCAGTCAGCATAAAATAAAGGGCAATCGGCCATTTCTCCGGTAACTTCTTCCCGCCAGCTTGATGTAAAAAAGAACTGTACTGGTAGTTCCGATCAGAATCGTGTACTTGAATTTAATTTGTCTGAGGCAACACGATCGTTGAAATCCATTAAATGAAATGTAGTCTAAAGCCAAAAATTTTAAACAATTAAAGTTCAATGAAAATTTGGCAGACATTTACAGGCAAGAGATGTGCTTTGGATAGGGACCTCTGGTACCTGACACCACTATTTTACGTCCCTTCCGAAAGATGACAAGTAAAATTATACTAACCACTACATTACAAGTGATCCTATCCTATCTCTGTTTTATTTTTTTATATTTTAATCCTCTATTAGAAAATTGACTTGTGTTTTGTGTTTTAAGATAAGAAAGAATGCAGGGGCAAACCAATTCTTTATAATTAGAACTATAAAAACAGAAATATCTTTTTTAACTTTTTCGTGATTAAACAGTTTGGAATAAAAAAAAAATCATTTTATAAGAATACTGATTAAATACATGTGAGTAGCTATTTAGTATAATCTAATTTTGTGAAACATTTCGAGGTGTGGCAGTTTTGTTTATTTCGTGAACCAAAAATATTTCAGTCAGCTTTTGAAGGCAAGTGCTTGTCAAGTAGGATGTTAATAACATCAATGTGATAGTTAAACGTTGTTATAGTCAAGCTTTTTGAAACTGGATTGTGTTGATTGTAATATGTGGTTGTTTACAATATGGAACCCCTCTATGCTGGTAATACGAACCTCGGGTTCCATATTACAGGTATAGTTTTTGTCAGCAGATTTTGAAGAATCAGTGAAGATAATTCATGAAAAAAAGATGCGAGCTATTAGAGGACGTGGAAGTCAAGGTCGTGGAGGAAAAGCAAAAAGTAATCTGGAATTTCAAAACATATCAAATCAAAGTGAAGAATCTGTAAACCTTCCATCAGACCATTCTGATAGTCCATTGGAACTGCCCATTGGCGAGCCTCAGCCTGATAAACACGATGCTTCTTGCTTTTTCTGCGATGGTAAGTTTACAGATGCCAGAAAGGGCGAATTCTGAGTCCAATGTCTAATTTGCGAGATGTGGGCCCACGATGATTGTGCTGGCGCAGAAAAAAAGTGCGTGTGTGTGTGATAATTGTCAATAAAGTCACTTATATTTTATAATCATAATGTTTTTTGCAAATAAACACCATTTTATAAATTTACGAATGTTTAATTTATATTTTTCTGAAAAAAAAGTTGGGGTTCCATATTACCCACACCTTAGAGCAGATGACATTTTTCGCACTTTTCGGAAATACCTAAATATTATTTTTTCTAATTGGTGTACCAAGTAATAATGTAAGGGACCAAAAGTAGATAGATCACAGATGCTATATGTCGAAATTGGTATGAATCGAGTCCATACCCTAAGATTGTATTAATTAAAAACAAAGTGGGGTTCCACATTCCCACCTTCTCCCTCTACAAATTATGGTTCAACAATAGCCTTTTTTTAAAAGGTACCTCTTTATTTATTTTTTACTGGTTCAAATGATGACATTTATAGGTAAACTAAATTCACGAGTTTAGACAGACCATTTCTTCTTTATTAATATACAAAATGATTAGTGCTTGTATTTTAATTATTATGTCTTTGAAAAATAAAATTATTTATTTATATTAGGTGCTTTACCATTTCTCACGAGCTATTGCCTAAGTAACTAATACTTAACAACGTATTTAAAAAAATTAAATTATCTAGTTTGGAAATATTAATTTATTTATTTGTAGGTTATAAAAAAGGCATATAATCCCCTCATTATCTCTTGTCAAGTAATAATTCACCTCGCTTATATGCATATTTTATTTCCAATTTTTCGGTATCTGACTTTTCCTTTCAAGAACTCTGTTCACTTTCGAATTCGAGGTTGCTGGGAAGTCATAGCGTTATGAAACGACTTATGCTACAAGTTTGTGAGGACCGGTTGCTTATTTAAATGTGAACAGGAAGTTTTTCTTATCGAAGGGTCCTTTCGTTTTTATAGTAGTAATATTTCAATGTAACGGAGGATATTAGCAAACTGCTTATATAAACAGGAGAGATCTGATGTATTTTAATTTAAAATGTATTTATTATTTATTATGACAGGTTGCGTGAGAACTATTTGTTCATTAATAGGATCCAAAAAAAAATATAAGCATTGAATACATTACTACTGTTGCATACAAAAATTATTGTTTACTAAGATCGTTTTTCTCTAAAATTAAAAATCTACTGAAAACACCTTATTGTTATTCAAAAGTTTAAAATACGATAGGAAAAATTAGGAATAATAAAAAAGTGGCAAAAGTCCAAGTAGAGAAAACTTTGCTTATACAGGCCAGATTTTAACGAATCTGTATTTGTTTTAAAATTAATTTCATTATCTTTCAAACAATTAATATATTTCTTCTAACAATATTGATAGAATCAGGATTCTGCGAAAATCTAAAATACTAAAAAAAAAATAAACTGAGACACCCTCCTGTTTATAAAAGTTTAAAATTAAGTATTTTTTAATAGAAAAAACTTATTGAAATATTGTTAATTTTAACTTTATTTGCTTATGATAATAATCCTTTAAATAGTTTCAAGTAAACACAACAGATATTACAATTTATTTTAGAAATTCATAACATTTAACTTTATTTATTAAATTAACGTCATTTTATGCTGTTATGCCTTATCGGACGATGCAACAGTGGGAGTTCTGAATTTTTTCTATCCAGGTATATCTTTAACGAGTACATGCCTGCACAGGCTAGGGAAACCCATTTTATGTCCCTTTCAAAGGACGGCATAACTAAGAATTCTTTACTCCCTTTTAGAAAATCCTAAGGCCACCTTCCTTTTTTTTTAGGACCAACACATTTATATAGATGTCAAACTCGACATTTTTACCGTCTAATGAATTTGATTTGATTGAAGATGGCTCCACTTAATTACTTTTCTGCTAATAATGAGA
This sequence comes from Arma custos, assembly GCA_037127475.1. Lineage (NCBI taxonomy): Eukaryota > Metazoa > Arthropoda > Insecta > Hemiptera > Pentatomidae > Arma > Arma custos. The sequence goes on along the minus strand of CM073764.1, from coordinate 84,136,508 downwards.
TTGTAATTAATCAAGTATAGCAATTATGGATTAATCTACCATCCTCATAATCTTTTCATAAGTTTCCTTTGTTTTTTCGATCTACAAAACTAGCTTTAGCCAAGTACGAAGCACCGCTCTAGGCCTCCCCTGTAGTCCCAGCTAATGAACTAGAAGGTTGTGCTCTTTCTTTTTCTATCCATTGTAGTACACAATGTGCTCTATTATCGTCTTCCATGAATACGTTGTGGGAGTTAATGACCTTGGAGAATGTCACTTATTAACAACTATTGAGTATAGTAACCTTTACCTTAACAGACAAGAAATATAAGTATAATATAGCAAAAATGACTTATGTTAGTGAAACTAATGACTGCCTTGGATTCTAAAATGTTATTGTTTATATATTTATTTATCAATTTTTATAAATATTATTATTATTATTTATTAAATGGTAGCGGAATAGCTAAGAGGTGGCTTATGCTGCGAGCTGGTGTGCTCAAGGTCCCAGGATCAAATCTAGCAGTGGCAGATACCTAATAAATAAATATAATTATTCTTATAGCAATGGACTTCTAATTTAAAATCGATTTAAAGAAAACTAATGCACAGGCCGCCAGGTATCACCAATCTCGAGCATGTTGCTGACGCGAACCCACGTGCTTATCCCCTACCGAAATTCGTTAAACGCGTCTAAAGAAGTTTTCTTTTTAAAAATATTATTATATTCTGTTAATTTATTAGCCGAACCCATTAATTAATCAATTAAGAAAACAAGGAAGAAGAAGAATACCCAGAAGCATTTCTGAAATATCTTGGTACTACAGTTTTCATTTATACAAGGAGATCCACCATCCTTTGTATTATGAGTCCTGGGCAAGTCCTGTTTGACTCAATATGCAAATTCATTTTAATTTGTCGTTAAATCGTTTGCAGTGGGTTTGAATACTTGTATGTTTTTTTAAATTATGGCTTGAGTTGATGTACAATTTAGCATTGTGTAAGACCAATTTGATATTAAGAGTTCCAACTCGAGAAATATCCCCTTCATAGTTGAAACAATCAACGAACGGTGAAGCTATCTGGGTGTAGACCAATGTTCAATTATATGTTTATTAATTTTTGTCTGTTAGGCTACTTTGCCATACGATGCCTCAAGTGTCTAAACATACTAAAGTGTTAGGTGTGTTTTTTTCGTGAGTAGGACCCTTGACATTAAGATTAGTGCTAATCTTAACCTAGGATTAGTGACAGCAATTATCATTCTTTGCACATTTCTCCATTCGAAAGGTCTGTTGCCAACATGCTAGTAGGTGAATGTTGAACTTCAAGCCGGCAATGCCTAGCGTCATCATCATTATGATAATTAGCAGAGAAAATTAGCGATACCTGACAGATTTTGATGGCGAGCTCAGGAGGGCTTCGTGACGGCGATGGACAAATCGCTTCCCAAACCCCTTCCCATTCACTAGCCATTGGCAGATTTGTACAATGATAGTGCTGCAATTATAGTGTTAGTGTTCTCGTAATGTGGATTGGTCGCATTACGAGTAGTTAGGTGCCAATTTGTTCAGATCAGGATTACTGAGAGATGCGACACCGCAATGCTCTGATTTTTTCCAACAGTTATTCGAAACTGGATCGATATTGTTCTCGGGTGTAAATTAATTCTTCTGTCAGTGCTAGTGCCATTATGGCCTTTTGTTCGATGAAAGGATAAAATCTTTTTTTTCCCCTGCAGAATTCAATTCTAATTGCTCGTGTTCCTCGCTACTTCTTGATTTGTGTTCCATTATAACAAAGGTATAAGTGATTATATCTGAAGAGACTGGAGAGACATTAATTGTCCCATTGTCACTGTCTAGACATAAAAACAAAACAAAAAAAAAACAGTCGGTTTCGTTGTCTTCTTGAACCAGTAGTGAAGGATTATCGAATACGATCGTCTATGCAACCCGCTACTTGTTTGTAATAAACCCATTATAAAATATTAAAAGACTTTTGTTTCATGTATTATAAATATTAAAATAGTTTAGGCTGTAGTTTCATTATTTTAATTCCCTTATTGATTAATTTTTTTTTGTTTACAGGTAAGTAGTATTCTGAAGAGAGTAAAATGAAACAAGGCTAAATGACCAGATAATCTAGAGAACACTACTAAAACATTATATGCATAGTAATGTTTCCACTGAGCGGGTATGTTTTTTTATAATGATTTTTTCACATTCATAGAGAATTCAAATTTATTTTTTTAATTCGATTTTCCGCTTATTAAACTTTGTACATCAGTTTTATTTTGATTTTCATTATGATCATTTATTTAATTTTTTTAATTCATTAATTTAGAAATGTAATTATAAAAGTTTATAACTATATTATAATAATAAAGCAAGTAGACATAATGAATGATACATAATGACATGGATAAAGGCAAGTAGAAAAAGTTACTACCTTATACGTATACCTTGACGGGTATACATTGCGTCATAATAAGGAGCATTGAGGATTTTACGAAGGATTTTGGAATGTAAGCATTGGATACGAGAGGATTTTGATGTCTCAGTAGAGTCCCAAAGCCCTACTCCATAAGTCCTAATAGGTCTTATAATATAAGTTATTTATATGAGTCTATTTTAATTTTTTTTCAAATTATATTTACATTCTAAAAGAATGAAAAGACAAGAAACTGCTCGACGTTTTCGCCTACTTCAACATTTACTGAAAAAACGTTCTAAGCTCCCAATTAATTACAAAAGACTCATTTACATGACAGTTATCAGACCTATTTGGACACACGGAGTTGAGCTTTGGGGCTCTACTAAACCATCCAATTCATCTCGTATCCAATCCTTACAATCCAAAATCCTTCGTAAAATCCTCAATACTCCTTATTATGTCACAAACAAACTCATCCATCATGATCTTAATATCCCATATTTGCTGATTTGGCCCAAACTAGATACCTATCCTTCCATGACAAGCTCCATACACACTTGAATCCGCTAGTCTCTCAACTTGCTTCCCATACTATTCCTGATAACCCTCCGAGACGTCTGAAAAAAAATATGACCTCGAGACCTTCTACTATAGAACTTTAGTGGAGTGCTACCGATGGGTAGTTTCTCCACAACTCTTTTTTGTTTTCATGTCATTTGTTCATATCAGCAAATTTACTGTAACATTATTACAGTTGTAAATATCAATAAATTAATCTAAAAAAAAATTTACATTCAAGGAGTAGCGAAACAAAATAATGTTTAATTCACTATATAAATTATATAACGTATATAAACTTGTATTTTTGGTATAATTTCCAAAGTTGCTCGAGTAGTCTAATACTGGAATATTATACTAGGCTGTACTAGTTATTACTAAGTAAAGCCTAAAGGCCAAAGCTATTTTTATTTAACCTTATCTATGGGGTATTATGTAATATGACCACGCAACTGTATCAGTGGGAGTCAAGGTCATCGAAAGGCACAAACTGGACTGGAGCGAGCCCACGCCGCCCACGTAATGACTCGCTCCAAGAGATCGTTCCAAAGCGTTACGTGGTAAGGACACAGTACTGTCTTGTCCAATTACAGGGGACAGTATGCTCTGTACCGTTAGCCCTCCAACCACCTCCTTTCTCCCTGTTCCTTCGTTAATCTAGTTTAATTCACCAAGAGGCGTACTTGAGGTTTTGTAAGGGTCGCTTGTCATATGAGTTGGAGTTCTAGAGATTTCCAGTGTCTCAACAGAGGGAATACGCAACTTGGTATATTAACCGTTCGGAGTAACTCAGGAATATCGACGTTTCGATCATCATTTTACAAATTCATTTTGAAGTTATGCGCTGTTGATCCAGAACGCCTCAAATGCAATATACTCAATTTGTTTCTATCAACGTTACTTTTTCTTATTTTTCACTTTTGATTTATGTTATAAAATTTTTATCATTATTTACTACATTAATTTTTATAGTTTACAAATTTACTGCTTTTTTCCCTGTAGTCATGGAGAAGGCTTCCATTGTAACTTAAAACATCAGCTTTCCTATAAATTTCCCGTTAAAATTAAGTACTTATTATCATATATTTTTGTCCAGAAAGGTCTGAATATACTCTGGGTTTCCTATAATATGCCTGCAGCCCCGGTTAAGTCAAGTAGGCCACCAAGTGTACTGATATATGTCGAATTTGGTCTAAGGTTTCTTGTTCGTGTTATTCTCGTATTGCATAAGAGAGTAAGTCAAGAATTAGCATGGATTTTTTTTATTAAACTATTTTGTACAACTTAGTTGTTTTTTGTTTCTAAAAGGTCGCGCCATAGATGTTCCAGCCATTCTCCTTCTCTGAGACCCCTCTTATGGATTGGTTAAATTCGACTTCACCACTTATTCACCGAAGCTGAACAATCTAACCGTTTATACAAAAAACGTCAGTTGTTTCTTCTGGTTTAGACCGTGTCGGTGAATTGTTTGCCAACGTTTCGCCAGGCATGCTGCTGACTTCCTCAAGGCTTAATTGAGAATGATTCTCAATTAAGCCTTGAGGAAGTCAGCAGCATGCCTGGCGAAACGTTGGCAGAAAATTCACCGACACGGTCTAAACCAGAAGAAACAACTGAAGTTTTTTGTATAAATAGTGGCAGTGGAAACTTGGAAGAGTATTTAAACTAACTGTTGTTTAACACCTAAACGCGATTGAGCAAATATTACTTAAATTGTATTTATTAGTGACTTGAAAAGTTTAATTGCAGATGAGAGTTTGTACACAGCCCCGGAAAACCATACCGTGTGATTATTCTTGCGATGTATTTTTCCACAACTGTATGTCCTATTTTCGCCCTTCATGAAACTGTTTATTCAGTTCAAAATATTCTGAGCAAGACCATACAAACAGGTTGATACCATTTCCGCAGAAAAAGGCCAAGGTTGTATCGTATTTAGGCAGATCCATCATCGAGCCTCAGTCAAGTAAACTCTCCGACGATTTATGTCGAGGAAGTGACCTCCACTCCGTTCAAGAAGCTCCAAATTACGTGATCACCTCCTCAAATACAAATATATCTGCGTCCTCTACATTCTGTTTACGATGTCCTACCAGCTCTCACCTTGGTTTCGGGGTTCCGAAACGGCACTCCTTCGATGTATTGTGCCTGTCGATTTGATATTCAAGGTTCGGAGGACGATTAACATTTGAAATATGTACCATTACGTAACCATTGGGCGAGGGTCGTCCCACTTTGATGAAGTTTCAGTAGAAAATTCAAAAATATTCACAATGAACAGGTATTATTCTAGTATTCATTTAAAATTTTTTTTTTAAATAAGAAGAAAGACAAAAAATTATCTAGTTTGATCCTGGTAAATTTATAAGTACCATAGTAATGGTAAGTTACATAGTTTGATCCTGGTAAATTTGCAGTAAGCTAAAATGAACCGATGTTACTTGGGTAACAGAGTTGTAAACTGAACACGTGAAGACTCTTTTATAAGTTCAGTCTTAAGTAAAAAAGTACTTTTTTATGATATCATTACAACCCTTAAACACCGAACTTTTGAAAACTATATTAGCATAAATGCCCTATACGTTGAATAGGATTCTAGGATCCTAACCGTTTAATAGGAATCCATTCCCTATAATATACGTTATGTATTTGAAAAATTTCTTTACAGTCATTGCTATATTGGCTTTACTGCCCAAGCTATGATCTCAGGGAAAAGTCAGATCCTTTGATCTGAATATAATTAAATACTAAAATGGGATGCCACCCTGAGATCTTTTTACTTAATATGTAATATTAAGGTACACAGGTACACCCCGTCGGCCTAGCACCTAACAAATATACAATTGGAACATGTGGGAAGTCCCTTCTTTGTACAATTGTTATTTATTATATTCTTTTTTCTTCGCTTAAGTTTTATACTGCACATTCTTGTTTTTTTAAGACAATTTTTTTGGAGAGAAAAACCATCATCTAGTCAGTTAGTATTCTTAAATTGTTTATTCTTAAAAACGTTTCGACACATATGTCATTATCAATCATTTAAAAAAATTTCTGCTTCATTCCAATAATCATACAGAACTTTAAAAAGTTATGTTCCGTTATGTTAAAAAGTAATGTTATGTTATGTAATTTTACATCTGTAAAATTAACAATTATATTAAGATAAAATAACTATATTAAGATAAATACATAATTGCGATAAAAATTGTCCAATTTGGCAATTTTGTTTACGATATGATTATTGATTATTTACTGACATACAGTATAAACAATAATTTGGTCTATCCTAATAACTTTATCTGATTTCAATATTTTTTTGAAGATCTGGGCTTTGTAATACACTACCCGCACAACTCTCATAAATTTAATATACACTTTTTTTTTATATATATTAGAGAGATTTAATTGTACTAAATATTATAAATAGTGATTAGCTTCCTCGATAAATAATTCCCTTCTATTTAACAGATAATTGTCGTTCCTTCTTTCCGGAACTGTGATTTAATGTGTTGCGGAAGTGACGTTTTGTTCTCGAGCAAGCTGTAGAACACCAGTTATTATTTGTTGGACATATGTTAAAATTACGTTTTAATGTTTCTACCAAACTTAGTTTCCAAATTGCGCTGCTGATATTTTCTGTATACATGGGCCAATGATTCTGTGTCAGTAGTTGTCTATAATAATGCAGTCAGTGATGGGGCATATTATTAATATGCAGCAGAGTCATTGGTGTTGGAGGAGATTGATGTCTGTCGCCGTGATGTAGCACCGTAAATATATATTTATATATCATTACTTCTAACATTTAAACAGGATACAATCTGCTCTCGTTGATAACTATTTATGTATAACAAGCGAAATTTCGATTTTTACCTCGTTTCTACTTTTATTTATTTATTCCTATTAATTTTTCCTCATTTATGTTTAGATAGAATATGATTCCCATTAATAATTTAGAACATATATTTAAAATTTTGACGATATTAAGCTTTATTTTTGTTTTTATATGATTTATTCATGTGATTTTCATTTTTGGTATCTGTAAATTATGATGAGTTAAGAGGAATAGGATTGGTTCAATGGTAGAGCGCTGAGTTGCCATATCGAAAGTCCAGGGTCCAAATCAGGCGGTTGCAGATAAATTATTTAATCTCTTAACAACCGGGGATGGTTCCTGTGGATCTGTAGACGCTTTTACAGCTCACCTAGCCTCTATAAAATGGGTACCTTTAATAGGAAGAAAATACTTGCGGTTGAGCGTGATAACGGAAAAATCATTGGTCCCAGATTCTCAAAAACGTACTGAATCCAAGGCATGTCATGGGTTGTAGTGATTCCGGTATTTTTTTGGGGAAATACGTTCGTACGATGGCTTTCCCAATCAAGAAATAGGCAAATAAAAAAAATCTGGACCAATATAGATCCTAATTCACAATATAACAAGACAACGATTCTTAGGTAAAAAAAAAGGATTCAACTAGCAAATAGTAAAAAAAAAAATCATGAGATCCAACCGCTAAGTACCTCAATATAACCTGGCATATGTATATCTATTTCCATTTATAATAAATAATTAAAACAAAAATATCTGGAAATATTAAACTTTTATACAAAACTAAATAGTAACAAAATCTGATCCTGAAGATGCTAGTACCAAGATCGCCTTAACTACGCCCAGATCCTCCGATCTCCCATCGGACCAGATTTCTGAATAAGTCAAAGGGTGAAGCAACTGTTTCAACATATCCTGCTCTACTTGCTTCACAAGCCTGTGTCCATTAGGTCACTTTAAAAGGGAGTATGTGCAACATGTGGAATTTATCTGTTTCGTTTCCAACATAAACGATTAACTTTTCTCGGAGATGTACGTGGAAGAATGTGTTAGTAAGGTCATGTCAACTCCAGACAAAAAGGCATTCAACGATTATTTTAAAGTTCTGTAACTTATTCTGGACCAAATTGGACTTGACCATTGATTTTTTTTTTATATATTTATATATAATTAACCGCAGAAGGACTGAAGAAGAGGAACTGCAGTTATAATTTTAAACTATTCCTATAGTAATGGTGTCCGCCGTTATACTATCTTCTTTAAAAACTAATTTAAACAAACTCTAAATTTCAATATTACATAGTGAAAATTGAGTAAACACAATGGGAAGAATAGGCTTGACAAATCGAAGTGCAACAAGACAAATGGTACTGTCTATTGCACACTGTGAAATGCAATTTTACTCAGATGTTCAAACGGTTTGTCCTAGAAATGTGCAGCCAGCCGTACCCGTTTGTACACTTCTTAACCTCTCAAGTACTTCATCGATCAGGACTTTTTAATTATTACCTAAGTAAAATAAAGTATCATTTTAATGGAGTTTTGTAATAAACTTCCAGTAAATTGATAATCCCCGGATATTTTCGCATTGCCTCGTGGGCACAACGTTTTTCGTTGTTAAACATACAATTTTTGAAAAACCACCTGTGATGATGAGTTCTTAGATACGTGGTACTATTTTTGTCCGGGTATGATTCATCACGTCTAGTCATCTCTCGTGATGCAGTCAGTTCTGCGAGCAGTTTTGGCTAGAACGACACCTGAATAAAAGTTACTTTCAAATTTTGGTTACATTTATATTACAAATAACTATATCATCTATGTGTGCTCATTTGTTCATTCATTTAAAGTCACTGTATGCTACAATGGCAAATCGGACGATGCTACAGTAGTCCCAAACGTTGCCTATCAAGGTATGATTAGCATAGGGACCATTGCAGAGTGTATCTCCGTACCGCAATGGCTTTTTACTCCCATTTTACGCCCCTTACGAAGGACTAAGGATTAACTAAATCATTCATTTACAAAAAAATAAAATAAATTTATGTAAAGCGGGGGAAATTCATAATTATAATTTTTCAAATTTTTTCAAAAGTAAAACACCAATTTTCTAATGGCACGATGGCCAAATAAACAAAAAAAAGATTATGTTTCGAGTCAATTTTCATAAAATTGGGTCAGAGTTACCTTTATATAAAAAACAACCAAGGTTTAGTCGAAATTGGTACACTTCAGATGTTATTATTGATATGTTGAAGAAATTGGTCCGGGTAGAGGTCACTGAATGAAATTCTCTAGTAATTTGAGAAATTTTTTTATTGATAGCCAACGTTTCGACCAACGCTGTAGGTCTTCTTTAGGGCTGTGGGGGGGGGAGGGGCTAGGGGTGGGTCCTCCCTGGCTATGAAACACTGACTCTAAAGAGGTCGAAACGTTGGCTATCAATAAAAAAATTTCTCAAATTACTTGAGAATTTCATTCAGTGACCTCTACCCGGACCAATTTCTTCAACAAACATTATCATAGGTCAACAATTATCATCAATAGTTATTATTGATATTATGACTTAAATGTCCGTGTAAGACACACCAAGCCGATCTAATAAAAAAATATGAAGTATGCCTATATCAATCACATATAATGCTATTTAATATTTATATAAAATAAAGAAAATAAATCAAACTATTAAATCCGAATATGATTATTTTTTGTTTTAGAAATTCACAAAATTTTGCCAGATTATTTATTAACTATCAAAAAATTAGAAAAAAGAACTAATTAAATATTTTAAAAAAATATTCAGAGGTATTCCAGTAAATTAGGACCAACCTCGCTCAGCCTATGAGCGACCGTTATAAACACTATAACAATGTTTTTATAATACTTCCTTATTCCATAACCGTGTTATGCTGACGGATTGCCAGTGCAGTATACAATAACTTATAATTTGTTTTTTAAGATTTTAATGTTATTGAATAAAAAAATAAATGTTCATATATTAACTATAAATATTCTAATACGCGATCAGGATCTTAGTTCATAAAAAGAACTAGTGTAAGTGGAACTTTGACAATTCCTGTAGCACTCAATGGAATATTGTACCACGAAGAAATTATTAAGGATAAAATATTTTCAACGACACGACTGACGTAACTTTCGCCATTCCACGGAAGTTATCTATATAAAAAGAAATCACCCAAGCAAAGTATGCGACATGGAAAACATGTTATTTTATCGAACCTGTAGAGCATTTTTAGAAAAATTGAGACCATTACGACACTGATTGAAGTCGTGATGTCTTTATTCGACAACAGTTTCGTAACCCATAATATGTTTCATGAGCTGCGACGTAAACATACTTCCGTTCACTAAACCTTGAATATTGAGCGGTTGGATGTCAAACAGTAAGCTGGTGGAGAACTCGATACTTCCTGAAAAATATTGCTAGAAATGTCAGGAAAAAAAGTTTCGTAATAGAAATATTTCCTGGAGTAACATATTACTAAATAGTCACTAATAATTACATTTTTTTTTAAATGACTGTTTATGCTATTGAGCAGTAACGTTGTCCATAACTGTCAATTATCTTTTAGTGATTATTTATGTAGATTATGTAGATATAATTATTTTACTTACTAATTGCTAGTTATTTTATTGCAAAAGTATTATTTAAAAAATTATTAATTGAAATTTATAACTGTGTTATGATAATATCAGTTAATAGAATGGATAATAGATAACGGCATGTGAACAAGATGTAAGTTGAGAAACTACCTACTGGCAGAACTCAAACAACAAATTCAACTTAGCAGGTCACGAAGCGATCATATTTTCAGAGGCCTAAGAGGATTATCAGGAATTGAAGAGGAAGCTAGGCTTGAAACTACTGGGTTTGATTGAGAATAAAGTGTGTCATTAGAGGATTGTTATCGGGTTCGAGCCAAATCAGCAACAAATGGGAACGTTAAGGTCAGTGTGGATGATTTTATTCGTAACAAGGCAAGGATCATTGAGAATTTTGCTGTGTATTCTGGATTGTATGGATTGGATATGAGAAGAATTGATGGCTTAGGCCCAGAACTTTGATCCGTTAGTCCAAATTATAATAGCCATGTATATAAGTCGTTTGTAATTAATTGGGAGTTTAGAGCGTTTTTCTAGTAGGTGTTGTAGTAGTTGAATGGCGAAATATTACTTATAATATTCCTCTGCCACACTACTATGATTCAATTGTATGTGTAAGCAAAAAATTGATTTCTGAAAGGAAGTAGTTCCAAAACAAACATATAACCTTTAAAGTAACAAAACATAAAAAGTGTTAGTCACATGCTCCATCCGCTATTAACATTCTCCTTAAAAGAAAAAAATATATAAATGGAAAGTGATCGCTCAATATAACATACCAGTGAGTGTGCTGAGTTGCTGTATTGTTCAAATCGAGCTGTAGCAAACAGAACTTGGGACTAGTCCAGCCTTTTTAAAATGGATACCCTTAATTGACAGAAAAACGTGACTGTTGAGTGATCTTGTACAGATAACCTCCATGCAGAACCATTGTCCTAAAAAAGTACAGTCTCTACCACTCATGTATGCCTACCATACATAGGTATGGTATTATATATTATATATAAATAGAATACGAAACTTATAGGACTGATATAATAAATAACCAATATATAAGAAAATTGAACGAATAGATCTACTAGTGATAATAATTAAATTAGCACAATGGAGGATATCATTGCATTATCCCAAAGTAGAACCTTGATGCAAGCCACGGCCCTAAATCTAAAGCCATGCCCTCTTCAGACAAGTTATCCGTTCTCTAATCTAAAACGAGATGATTAATTGACTAAGGTTGCTGAGGTTAGCCTCCAATCACCTGGTTTCTAAGATTATCTGATGATTAATGGCCCAGCTCCGAGAATAGTCACCGGTTTCCTCGAGTCTAATCAAACTGCCATTCTTCACGTGATTAGAGCTTGATTTTATATATTCAGCTGTTACTGCATCTATAAGTCTTTGGTTACATTTCCAATAGTCTCCTTTATTATATTAAGTTTTTTTTGTAGTGGAAATTGATGTTTGATGCAATTTAATATGATTGAAGATGGAATAACCATTTGATATTATCTCAATATCATGGCATAATCTTTAATAATGATATTGTAATGATCTCTAAATGATTCTGGCTAATCCCTCAAATGGAAAGGAGTTCATTTGGTCCAACTCCAGAAGACTATGAACAATTTGGGAAGTGCAAGCATTTGATGTCATGAAAGAATTTACGGGGCTCCACTAAGTATTCGAAATCCTCTCGTATTGTTACAATATGAAATCCACAATGCTCCGTATTTTGTTACGAAAACAGCCATCCACAATGACCTAAATGTTGCTGATTTGGTTCAAACCGGATGTCAATCTTTTCAAGACAAAATGTATTCCCACCAAAACTACCTACCTCTTCTAAACTCGTGACCTATGTTGAATTTTTTTCTCTCAATTGTAGATTTTTGGGGCTCCACTAAGCCATTGAATTCTTCTTGTATAAAATCCTTACAATCCAAAATCGTTCATAAAATCCTCAATACTCCTTATTTTGTTACGTATAAAGTCATCATGGCCTATTAGTTGCTGGTTTGACCGGAACTCAATACCACTCTTTTCATGACAAACTTTAAACACTAGTCTCTAACAACTTCAAGCTACTACTTCAATTCCCAATAATCCTTCGAGGCGTCTGAAAATAAGATGGCTTCGTGACCTATGTTGAATTTTTTATTTGAGTGCTACCACTAGGTATTTTCTCTAGTAGCCTTTATCTCATTTCATTATCTATCATTCATTCTATTTACTTGTATTATTATAACACAGTTGTAAATTCTAAATAAAATTCTCTCGAAATTCATCTTAACAGGTTATAATTATGCATTTTAGTTCCATTTTTTACGATTTTTGTATTAAAAAACCAATTTTGATACTTGGCTTGAACGTCGGTCTAAGCCCCACGGTCAAAATCTTACTTCATATAAGTACTAATGTGATTGGAACTACAACTTACTGCGCCTATCACAAACTTTGAAACTTTGTATCACGATATCCACGAATTAAAAATAGTTATGTTCTGTCTCTTATTAGTCTACTATTTTATTTTCTAAACATTTTTTTGCGATAAGAGATTGCATGTTTTAAAAAGGTTCTGAGAAGACGTCTATATTAGTAAGTGAGTGAAAATGTGTTATTGGGATCCACCTAAACCAGAAACAAGAAATGAGTCTTACGAATCCTAACGCGTATATGTTTCAAAGCCAACTTTTTAGAATAACTTTTACCAATAAAAAATGGAGTATGGATTTTCCCAAGGTGTGTATGAATCGACTGAGAAATCAAATACCGAATAGGGAAAGATGACTAGGTTATCCTTGCAGCAGTAATTGTGGTCATTTATCAGTGCAGCCATCACTTCCTGGGGAAAGTAAAAGTCCCTCTGAGGGTACCAGGGCAGCCAATTTATTTATTTCAACAAGCCGTTTTTTTCAAAATTCAAAGTAAAAATTATATATCAGTCATTTTGGTACGAATTAAGCTCAACGTTCTGGTTTTTCTGAACTTTTTTTTTCTCTCTAGAAAGCACCTTTTAAAACTGAATGCTTAATATTATATAAGCAAATATATAAAAAAAAATTGATGGTTTTACCTCTGGATAAAAAGTAGAAATTAATTATTCCCGTCAATGGCCACCGCACAGAAATTAATAACTTTAATTTGGAAGCAAATTTGATTTGGCAAGTGTCCCGGTTTAATCTCGGTTACAGCACCCTTCCCCAAACAGGATGGTAATGTATCTTGAAGTTTGGGCTACCTTAATCTCATTAAACAAAAGTTTGTTTTCATCGTTATCTATAAATATCTACGGGAACTAAATAATTTTTGTTCATTTGTAGTGACAGTAAATATTATAAAAAAAATATTAATAACAGCTCATTAATATCTGTAAATATAAACCTAGTAAATAGCAGTCCACTAATTCTAATTTAAATTTTAGAAGTAATAAAAACAGGCGTTTCACCAATATATTAACATTTATAATATAGTATCATTGGTACGATGAGTCCCCAGAAGCTGAACCTTGAATTTTCTACGAGATTCTTCCCACCAATTTTTAGGATATCAAAGTATAATATTCCGTCCAAGTTTTAAAAATTCGCATTTCTAAGGATTACATAAGGCTTTCAGAATATTGAGCGCAGATGGCGCAATCTCATTGAAGTCCTCTTGAAGCTCCCTGGACTTCTTGGAGCAAGTCGTGAGCGGGTGGATGACTGTGGAGCGATGACGTCACCTGACCCCGGAGGAATGCCGCCGGGCCGCTCCCTGACTCTGAGTCAGTCCGCGCACGCAAATCCACCGTCTCTTATGGGATAATGGCCGTCCTCAGCAGTAATACTACGTATAGTGCGCTATAAAACCATGGGGTTGCTATAAAATGCTTAATTACACTCTTCATTAATCTTCTATTCGAAAGAGGATACAAATAAATAAACTGCGCCACAAAATCGTCTCCCTAGGAAAAGCTTCTTGTCCAGCAATCAAGCCTGGCGACTAAGTGAATTCTAAAAACTATGTAAATTGGACGAAAATTCGCACATTTATATTTATAAATTAAAAAAAAAAGAATGCATCCCCGTGATTTTGGAAACGAATTACTTAGAAAAGAGAGGATTATAATTACTTTGATATGTGATCCTTTATGATCAAATATGATTAGTTCAAGGTATCTCAGCTATGGCAGATCATTTATTTGACCTGTTAATAGCAACGAATGAACCCCGTGGGACCTGTAGATTCTCTTGTCGCTTACCAAGCCTTGAATTGGGTATCCTTTATTATGGGGGAAACCTGGCGGTTGAGCGTATTCAAATCATCTCCCTGAACAAGTGCTGTCCTAACAGTTTAGTCTCTATCATCCATTGAAATCAAGACCAAGGGTAGAAAGAGGAACAGGAAAGAAAATCGAAGAATGATAGGTAAATTATAAATATAGTTGAATAATTATAGCTATATATATGTGCAAAGTTATGTAAATATGTTATTTATAACTATTAACTTAAAGCGGTAAAAATGCTATAGTATAATGTATAAGTCCCATAAATAAATTGATATCCTTAAGGTAGATCATATTCTATACACGCACTCTTGAGAATATAAATTAGATATTTGCTTAGAATTGGGCACCCCAGAATGTAAACATCTGGAACAAAAGTTACAATCCATCCATTTATGCGTTAACTTAATATTAAACTTTTAAATTCCCTTCTAGAAATTGGTATTATGGCAATTTGAATAGCAAATTGGAGAGTAATATATATTTTCAGGCGTATTATAATTATTATAATCTCAAGTGTATATGAATAATTTATGTCTTATTGAGACTTTTTTATAATGGAAGAAAACACACTGTATGTATAAGGTCGAAAAGGTTTTTAAAGTTGTTTGGACAAGAGGGGAAACGCAAACTATAATCTATAAATCAAAATTATATTCCAAATTGCAGTGATATCTGAATCGTACAATGTCCTCCATCGGAAGGCGGAATGCTAATAAAGAATGGAATTTTAAAATTTATAATCAGTGAACGCAGGATTCGATAATCTATAATAATTATCATAAACATTTTTACGAGTGCTTACACCTAAGCTATAGACAATATAAACGCCTACAGGACCAAAATTTAAAAATTTACCGAAACATCATGTTCAGACCCGAACCAAAGCATGAGAAACAAGGCGGAGAAGTGTCGTATTACACTAAACTGCTCGATTCGACATTATCTGCTTTTCATTCTGCATGCATAATACCAGACCTATACCTCAGTTTTAAGTCGAAAAAATCACTCTTATTTCGTCCATTAATCAACATGCTGATTAATTATGTTGTGTTATTCATTCAGTCACATTTTCACTCCTAACGTCCAACACGTCCGTATGCGAAGACGGAAAACCTAGAACAGTAATATTTTTCCTTAACTGAAGAGAATAAAACAATAAAACCTACAGCATAAACCAGCCTATAAATAGGACAACATTGCCCGTTACAGGCTATTGGAAATGTAGCTCGTTAAATAGTAATTACCTCTAGGATTTTATAGGCCTTCATATAAATGGTCGGCCATTTATCCGTTAATGCCGAGGCGTGTCTACTACAGGTTACGCTCAAGGTAGCCTCTGACGTAACAACACGTGACTTTTCCTGCTTTAATTGAAATCTGGTCCTAGAAAGGTCGTTCAGTGCTTGTTTATAAGTCTGCTAAGCAATCCAACGAGCAATGAAGTTAAGAACAAGGGAGAGAAAAAAACATGAATGTTTTATGAACATTCAGAGTCATTTATTTTAACATAGGAGAATCGGAGTTAATTGGTAGACTGTATCTCCTTGAAATACGAAGACATAAGTTAGGTTGGGAACACCTTTTTGTTTTATTGAAAGAATATATAAATTAATGTCCATAAAATATATACTATATGAATATATACTCATGTGGGTGTGAAAAAAAAACCAAACAACAGTACCACTACAACCAGAAATCTTGTGTTGGCATATGGTGGAAACTATACTGTTTCGAGGACGAAGGTTTTGCCACCTCCCTGCCCAAGATCACACTCAATCACCAGGTTTTTTCGTCAATTATTTGTTCCAATTTAGTGAATGGGTGAACATCAGCAGTGCTTATAAAACCCACAGGATCCATCCGCGACTGTTATCGAATTAAATAATTTTTCTAGTAAAATCATATTTGAACCCAGAGCCTTCAGGGGAACTTTATACACTGAGTTATCGCACTTCCTTATATGTGTGTATCCAATCATTAATTTTGGTCTTCTAGTCCTGATTAATTTAATTTTTCATATTTCATATTTTTAAAAAGTTTCTCATTTTTAAATAATCGTGACTGAAATTAATATAGCTTATAATGACTTTGAGTTAATGGGGAAACTGTTGTGAAGTATGTCGAGCAGATTGGATAATCTTAAAACTAAAATATAATATTTTATGCTCTATCGAAATTTCAAATCCAAGTTTCGATGGAAACATTGAAATTACAATATTGTTTTTATCATTATTATTATTACTACGACGAAATATACATACAGAGATCTGTCACAGTGGGTGAAGGTCCAACCCAGAAACAAAGGCAAAAGAATTCAAATTTTTAATTATAAAACATTAAAGTTTTATTTTTTAATTTAATTTATTGATATTTACTACTATATTAATATTACAACAAGGAAATCTGCTAATATGTACAATATGACATGAAAAACATTATGGAGAAACTACTAATCGGTAGAACTCCAATAAAGTTCTATAATAGATGGTCTCGAAGCCATCTTCGTTTCAGATGCCAGAGGGTTATCAGGAATAGTCTGGGAAGCAAGTTGAGAGAATAGCGGATTCAAGTGTGTATGGAGCTTGTCATGGAAATATAGGTACCTAGTTTGGGCCAAATCAGTAACATATGGTATAAATTTAAAGATGAGTTAAAATTAAAGATTAGGAGTTGATATCAAAATTACATCTGACTCAAGTTGCTTGTGGAGCGTCTTAGATCAAGGTTGCAATGTCTATTATCGAGTTGCAATGTCTTTGTACTATTGGTGTGAGATGTGCTTGATCTCGGAATAGGAAAAATGTTTTTTTTGTTCCAGTATTTTGGGGATTTAAGATTTTTGATCGGGCCTTTTTGATTTTCCCGTTGCACCCTATTTATAATTTATTCCTCTTTTGAGTTTTCGCTCACTTGTATTGATGTATTAATAAAATATGACCAGAAATAAGCCAAAAATAAAAATTTGCATGTTTGACCGTTAATAGTTCACCTTCGATGTAAATTTTTAAATATTAGTAGAGAAAATTACAATAACTAATCTTACAAACCTTTTTTTCATTTATTGAAAATAATTCAATAAAAAGTTTAAACAGAACAGGGATTGGTTAATGAAAACAAAGGCATATGTTGATTCTAGTAACCATTCATAGAGGCTGTGTTTTGTAATGTGCGTGAATGAGTTCGTGTTAAACGTTTCGCAACACGCAACAGATGGTTCTACCTTCTTTTCTAATGCGATGTAGGTTAAACGCCGAACAAAAACAAATAGGATGTTACTAAAATATACATGACAGTTCTTTAAGAAAAAACATTGCATTTGCCACTACATAAATATAGAAGATTATTTGAATTTAAAATTAAACTGGATATGATATATTTTCTAAAACATGATGCAACTCGTGGTTCTCTCTATTCTGCAATGTATTCCTTCTTTCTGTTCTTCGTCACAAGTTATTAAAACAAAAAGAAGAAAAAAAAGGTAATTATTCCGCATATTGTTTCATAAGTTTCGACTAACATTTCGTAGAATAGATGATATATGTATGTTGAAATGTTTATTTCTAGATGAAATGATTACGGAAAATACACATTTCACATAATTACATTCTCTTTTCCTTACTAAAGCTCAAGATAACTTGTATTTGTGGACAATATTAAAAAAAAGGAAAGTTAAAACTTGTGACTCAACTCGAAGCAACTACCTGCGGAACAGACACCAAAAAACAAAACAATTTATAACATAATAACCTTTAAAGAGTCTAGGGTTCAGTATATTGTAGAGACTGTACTGTTTCTAAGTAAGCGTTTTTGCAGGTAGGTAATTTGTCCGAAATCATGCTCAACGCCGAGTTTTTCCTCTGTTTAAGTGTACCCAGTTTATAGAGGTTCTGTGAACCCCAAGAGTAAGTTATAGATTTATCACTGATTAATTAATAATTGGTTTTGGGTAAGAGATAATAAAAACCATTTTCCAGTTGTTGTTTATTCAGTTATTTTAATATAATTTACTGATTTCTCCTACTTCTTTTCTATCGTTTACAGCATTTTCCAAGTTATCATTTATAAATAAAGCCTCTAGCTCTTTTCTTTTAATAGTATTATCCTCTCTATGCAGAACTTTAGGCTTATCAAAGTCAAAAGTGTGTAATTCTTTTTTACAGTGTGCTGATAATGCGGTACTTGTTTTAGCTTTAGGTTTAATGTTATTTTGATGGTGATATATTCTGTTTTTTAAATGTGTACTTGTTTGTCCACTTGTTTAATAATTGGTATTATTCGCATGGACCAATTGATATTTTTATTAGTTAAAATTCATATTTAAGTAAGTTTAACGAAACCTTTGGCTTATCTTTGAAGAGAAATAGATTATTATGATCGAACAGTTTTACTTGGAGAAATCTATTACTGGCCGTTGCTGTTACGCTATTATAAGCCTTAACGATCTTAAGACCATTACCATTTTAATGGTTCTGAAAGTAATGATTGAAAAATACTTTCGGTATCGAAGGCTACGCAATAATTAATAAATAATAAACAAATATAAAACCTACTAAGGCAGATGATGAGTAAATAATTAATCTATGCCTCATATATATATGTATTATTATTCGATGGTTCTATAAATCAATCATTTTCTGGGTTAATAGTTCATTCTGCTTAAGAAGAGCTGTGCCTGCTGGCGGCCAAATCGTTATTTAGAGGGTCTATCGGACCTAGCCGATAAGAACTTGGAAAGGTCATCTTTTCCTTCCAACACTCAGAGAACTCTAACCATCTCTTTAATGAAAGTAGTGTAATGTATCTTAACAATTTAAGTCTCAAACACCAACCCGAGTGTCAGCTCCGATACTACCAAGGTCTAAATGTCTACATAATAGTGTTATTTAAGAAAACAATAAATAGTGGGCGTAATTCATTTGACCCGTTAAATAAATATGAAATACAAGTATTCCCTTCGATAATTACATAAGAAACCGAGAAAGCAAAGAATGGACCTCCAAAATGGTAAAAAGGCTGGGTTCGAAAACTGAAAAAATCTAAATGTCATCAGGACCCGATCTGAATGTAAATACTTTTTTATATGCTTTTAAACTAAAGTGATTGCATACCAATAAACAGGTTTTGATACTCTACATTTTTGCCTATTTGATGGATTTTTTGTGTCATTGCATATTTTTTATCTGAATATAAATCCGATCATTCCTTATTGTTCTTAGGTTCGTTACAAGTTTAGTTTTATTAGATGAATTAACTGATAATTTTAATAGATGTATTGACTTCTAAATGACGCTGCCCCGTAGCACTACCATACATAAGGAGTCTTGGGTTCAACACAGAGCAGAGGCAGTACTGTTACTAGAAAACGGTTGTGCAGAGAGATGATTTTTCCGAAATAACGCTGAAACCCAATTAATGGTACCCACTTTAATGAGGCTCTGTGAATCCCATGAGGATCTCCAGATCCCAATGGGACCACCCTTCGATCTTAATAGATTAAATCGTTTATCTATCACTGACGAATTTTTTTTTTTTGCATTTATATATTTTTGCTTTATTTTACTTTAAGTTGTATACATATTTTTAAACATTGGTGAGATAATTCCTTGTAATTAAAACGATTTTGCATACAATGGTTACATATTAATAAGTTTTTGTTGTTGATAAAAACTGCCGGATTTGAATGAGGTACTCCTATAACATTGAATTATGATTTTGTAGGTTAGAAGATTTCCAGATTGCTTTTATCTTCCAAGTATTTAATTACAAAGTACATAATTATATAATGATTTATTGGTGAAATTTTGAAAATAATTATTGCCTTTTTGGTGATTTCTTCATTATATTATTATTATCATGAATTATGTATTACCTTGTGTTGATTTCTTTATTATCGTTTATTATACCAAAATAGTAACCAAACGCAACAGTAAGTGCCTCCTGCTTAACACCATGACCAAACCCAACTGTTGGGAATATTTCCGGCAGAGGTAAGAGAGGCCCAGAGGCCTCGGAAGTGTATGGGTTACGCAAGGCTTGCGCAATAGCGATCCACGACTTTCTAGTTGCGCTCGACAATCCTTGCGCAGTTTAATAACCCTTAGCGACTGGTTTAGAGTGACACTTCTCCCTTTGTCGGCTAGTCCGCCGGTTCATATTTATACCCCTGCCTTAATAAAGAAACAATATTTCGTTATATTGGCTGAGGTGAATAAGCGGTTAATTTGATTATATCCAGAATGAGTTTCTTGTACTTGAGAAAGTGGAATCGTGTTATTTTTTAGTTAATAAGTGGCTAAGCCATGCATTCTCTTGAAATGGATTTCAAGTTACTGTCATAGTTTTATGACTGTCACCGTATCTATCTTAGCGAGGAGATGACAATAACAAACAGGCACCTCTACTGGTTAGCCCGTCTGAAGAAGGCAGCGGGAAAGATAAAGTATGTGTGGTTTTCCGCGGGCAGAGTGCGCTGTACAAAAGAAGATGGTCACCAGGTGGTTTTCATAGATCAGGCTCTGGATCTAGTCGTTTTCGAGTTACTGCTAAAGTTTTGTTTTCCCGCTAGCTCAATGACAACCTCTGGTGCTCACCACGGAATTTTAGATTTTACTTACGTCATCTCTATACTATTAAATTCCATTTACTGGCCTATATTTTTATTTCGTTTGTGCATGTTTAAGCATCCATCCCATCTTCTTTTTTTATTTTATTACTTTACTTTTCTCATTATTTATTCATTACTTTCTCCCTTAACATATTTTTACTATTTATATTTTTATCTGTTTTTTGCCTTATCTTGCATTTCTTTAACTACCTAGAACATTTCATAGCTTTTTACTTATTCTATGTGCTAAAATTAATTGTTCACAGCATCTTCTCCTCTAATACTTGGATCATCTCTCCTACTTCACCATCATGTCCAGTGTCCTGATCTCCTGTCACATTAACACCTAATCCTTACCTGCCCATTTAAATGAATTCCTTCAATATTTCAACCAAAACTTTTATCATACCATTGGAATTTCTGAAGCATGGCTAAAACCCCACATCCCCATCTCTGCAATATCCTTACCAGACCCCGACCTGCTAGACCGGACTGATGGAGGAGTGGGTCTTTACTCCTAACTCTTAACTCCCTAAAATCACGTATCCTTGATTCCTCACCTGCAACCGGTTATCCTCACACAGAATTCCTTTTTGTTGAAATCTATTTTAACCCAAACCCTCTCCTGTAAGTCTTAGTATAACGCCCTCCTTTGGTCCCTCTTGATTCTATCGGACTAAAGTGCTTTCAATTGGCTCTTCCCTTCCTTCCGAAGACGATATTTCCTCTGTTCATTCTTACACCAATCCATTTACTCTCAACACCCTTCGTATATTTACAGTCTCCTCCAATTTAAATCCTCAGTTCAACACCATAAAACAAGATCCCTCCTTTCCGCTCTCTATATACGTTCACACAGGACTAAAGCATTCGAACGTTCCTTTCTCGCCCACTCCACTACAGTGTGGAACTCAATCCCTCTTAATATCCGTCACAGTCCCTCACTATCGTCATTTAAATCCTTGCTTTTCCATCACCTCCTAGCTCCCCAAAAAGATGCTCTCTAAGCAGGTTAGTAACTTGCTTAGATTGTAATGTATAGAATAATTCATTGTGTTATTTATTAATTTTAATTTTGTTTTTTAAGAAGCTAGCTCATGCACTTAACAAAAGCTATGAATTTATCTATTCTCTTTAATTACTTAATATCTTGTCAAGATTTGTACTGTTTATTTACTTACTATTATTTTTTTTAAATATTTCTTTTTAAATTGTTTTTGTCGCTTTTTTACATGCTTTATGATTTGTAACATTTAGCCTTCTGGCCAGATAAATATTGTGTTTCTTTTTTTGTTCATATCTGCTATTCTAAAGTTATCCCAGAATAAAGTTACTTTTCTATTCTAGGTATTACTGTTTAATAAACACAGTATATGATACATTTGATTTAGAGCCATTAATTATTGCTGAACAGTATTCGATGGTGTGGGTCAGTACCTGTTCTCAAATCCCTGATTTTCTCCAAACCTATACAAATTTTAATTATGTAGAACAAAAGCCTGGATGATTCCAGGCTCTATGAGTTCAGCTACTATTCATTACTAGTGATTGATTTAATATACGTAGCCATTACGGAAAGTGTTCAATCAATTGAATCGCTAATGAAAACTTTTTAATTAAAATGTTAGATGTCGAAAGAATCTTCCGCGAACTTTGACCGATGAAAAGGGTAGTGAAAGATGGGAATAAGATATTAATTGAATTTTAATGAGACGCATTATTCAATGAAACAGAGAGGAATTCATTATATATTTGCTGTTAATATGAAAGATGTAACCACTATCAAATCGTAATTAATTAACTTCCCCTAGATTATGGAAGGCACTGGATTGAAATCCAACTGTGACAGATAATTTATTTAATATATTAACCGCTGTGGTTGAATCTTGTCAGATCTGGAGACCCTACTGGGGTTCGCCCAACCTATATAAAGTGGGTACCCCTAATAAGGATAAAAACCTGGCAGTAAACCGTGATCTCAGGCAAATCACCCGCGTGCGCAACCATTGTTCTGAAATCAGAACAGTCTCAACCATGTCCTGAACCCAAGATATTTATACTTATAATATCATACTAAATGTATAAATTTATTAATTCACAACCAGGGTTAAATCTAAGTGTTAAAGTTATACAAGCAATAGTATAGATCTTCACAGACAGATTGTTCCATTGCATTTATTTCCATGTGCATAAAATTAGTTAAATTTTTGTATATTTAAAAAAAAAAGTTTTCATCCATTCATTCAATTAATAAGCAATAAAAACTTAGATCATGTGTTACACAAAGAAGTGATTATTATCTTTCAAATGGGAAAATCTAAATTACAGAAAAATAGATGTAGTAGCAATTTTTCTTTAATCATAAGGTTGCAACAAACCAAGTTTTGAAAGAGTAAGAAAGTCGCGAGTCCTTAGAAAAAAAAACAGCTAAAGAAGGTGTGCTGTTTGGTATGTCTTCCGTCTCACTGGCGTCAAAGTGTTCATTTTTTTTTTAAACAGATACTTTTTCATTGTTTAGAGAATGAACAGTCTCAGATTACAGTCTCTAACACTTATTGAACCCAAGTCCTTTCATGGGTTGGAGTGGTACAAATTTTTTTGAGAAACGCTTTGTCAATAGGACGGAAAGATCTCATACTAATAATTGGCACCTACCACTCAACATAGTTTATAAAACTTCGATTAAACGAAAAGATTGGGTTTCAGTGAAAGTGAGCGGTCCATCGCTAGGGATGGAGGGAATTAGTATTTTAATTAATGTAACAAGGGCAAGCGATAGCTCGAGTCGGGATTTACGCTGGGCTGAGTACCGTTATAGCACTCCCCCCAACTCATTATTCCATTAGATAGTGTTGCTCTATTGTTCCTCTGTTCCATCTACCTCCAGGAGTGGCGTAGCAGCGTCCAGGTTCACTGTTGCGAAAATATCCAGTACAACAAACATCGATGACTCAATTTTTGTTGTTTAGGAATTCTGTGGATTAAACATTTGGAAAAGTGGTTTAAACTGGTCGAAAAATATGCCAGGTACTATGAGGTGTAGCACGGTGAATAAGCGGTAAAGTCCAATTTCAGCCCAGAATGAGTTACGACTTTATACTCGTAATTGTACGGAGGAAAGCGGTATTGTATAGTTTTGATAGTGCATAAGTTGCTAAGTCAGGCTTTCGTTTGAAATGGAGTTATTGCTTATATCACAACTCCATATCAAGCCAAAGGCTACGAGAATGGAACGATACCACTTCCCTCAGTACAATTAACTTACTCTGGACAAAATTCAACTTAACCACTTTATTCACCGTGGATGTCGATATTTATTGGTATGCACTTATCTCGATTACATATGTTAATGTAACGTATGCTATTCATTTTTCATGTTCTTGAGTTTCAGTCAACACCAATTCATATCGATAGTATTATAACTATTGATTGAATTTGAAGAATTGATTGATTTTGATTTTTACGTTTATTTATACACTTCATTTATAGTCCTAACTGATTATCGTCATCACAGGCGTAACGAGGGGGTGGGATTATTGGGGATGTAAACCCCCCCCATTGCTTAGAAGAAATTTAAAAACAAAATTGTAAGTAGCAATTTAAAAAAAATAAAAATTTGAAGGATTTTACTTTTTCAAAGTTATTATTGTGGAATTACAGAAGTAAGGATCAATAAAGCCAAAAACACCACAAAGAAAGTCCAAACACAGTTATTTTAATGAATAAAATGACAAACCAAAACGTAATACTGTTTATTTACAATAAGATCGTAAATGTGAGAAGAACAGTTTAGACAATTCTTAGAATGTAGAAGTAAAGTCTGGATGGGTCTAGAAAGTTCTCTATGCAATTAAGTATAGTAAGTTATTGTAACCAATAAATAGGATTATTTGTATTTAAATGCTATTTCTTGATTGCCCTTCCAAAAATAACATTTATAACTTCCAAAATAACATTTTAAAAAAATTATAACTTATTTATTTAATTTGAAGCTACATGATTTATAGTATAATACATATTATACCTATATTACGAGATATCTTTTTTTAAGGGAGTAATATGTTGGAGTGGTTGACTGGTGGGTTAACCCCCCATGAGTCTACTCTAGTTACGCCACTGATCGTCATACCATGAAACAATTATTTTAATTATTTAAAAAATGGTCAGATTTGTATCACACCGCCATATCGAACCAAAAACTGTGAGAATGACTAGATTCCGTGTCCCTCAACCAATACAGTTCGATATATGTTTATATTATCTGGCGATTCCAACAGAGGATGAGGAGACTGCCATCAAGCAGCTTGAGATACTTAAGGAATTTGCAGAAAAAAGTGGGACTCTTTTTTTTGAGAAAACTAAATTCTTCTGTTCAAAGACAGATATCACGAGCCTGAGAACAAAATACGGTAAAATCGACCGGGTCCCATACTTTTTGAGGTTAGTTGAGGACATCTACAACAAAAAATGCTTGTCAGGACAGACAAAAACTTGGCATTACAACACAGTCATAAAACGCAAGTGGAACATTGTCACGTAACAGAAAAGAAGAATTAGAAGAAATCAAAAAGCAATAGAGGAAGATCATCAGGAAAATCCTAGGAGCAAGGTATAACCAAGATGGTTATGGGCTACAATCAATCAAACAACAGAAAAAGTTTCAAACATTGAAATTGACACTAGGAAAAGACGAATTAAATTCTTTGGACACCTCTCGAGATTACCAGAAAATCGACTGTTAAAAAGAATATTAGATTATGTTAGCTCACTTAAGAATTCAACACCTTGGCTGGACGAACCTCGAAAGGACCTCAAAAACGCAAACTGAGGTGCATCAGACATTTTAGAAAGAGACACCTTCAGACACAAAGACAACAAGTGGAAAGTTACATCAGAGCAACCAAAGCAAAAGTAGTGCAGACCGAAGTGGTCGGAAGAGCGTAGGCAACCCTTCTCAGAGGGAATGATAGCCTATTGGAAGAACGAGAAGAACCCAAAGAATGTTTGATTGAGTTGTTAGCTTAACGTCTTCCACTATTGAGAGAATGCGCTAATAATAATAATATATATACCTGCAGACCCGATGAATTATTGGTTAATTAGAATTTCGTCTAGAGAGAGTTGAATGTATTAAGGGAAAAGGGTTGGATCATTCTGGTAGTACATAAGTGGTTCAGCGAGGCCTGCTTGATTAGAGTTGTAGCTTATGTTGTAACTCTTAGAGTTATAGCTTATCTTATAACTCCATTTTCAAGACTAAAAGAATGAAAAGATTCCGCTTCCCCCAGTAGAATCAACCCATTATGGACAAGATTCTAATAATCACCTCTTCACCGGGCCTGCTGATACAATGGTTTATTAACCATCATAAAAAAAAATTCAAAAGCTTATATAATGATCATTTCAAATCAAAATATGAACTAGAATTTCTTTTTCGAGAGCTGGTTCGGTCATTGACAAATATATTAAGTTTAAAGGAAGGTATCCAACATGGAAAATCGGTAGAAACTGTTCCAGATATGCTATTGCTACCGAGTTGTTAGTCGTGCTGAACTATGTGGAGAATATATAGATTTCCGATGGATCTTTTGTGCTCCAAAAAATATACACACTCTAGGTTTCTCTATAGTTCTTCCAATCCTATTGTTCCTGTAGGCATATCAAGAAAAAAAACTGTTCTACACCACCCTTAACCTATCTTCCCTCACATACTCGTATATTAGCATTTCACCAAAACGAAAGAAATAGATCTGGCCAACAAAATTCAAGAAGATAGATAAATAGCAGATTGTGTTGCAGAACTAAAATTAGCAAAACTATAAAAGTCACCACAATACAACATACGATAATTTCTCATTGTTCAGTCGTGTAACTGTCAAACAGTGTATATTCAATAATTTAGTCACTGCCGCCATGATCGGCTATAGCCATCTAAATAAAAAGAAATTTGCATATACACCATATGTTCTCCGATTATGCTCACTTGCTGCTCAACCGTGGACGATTCACCAGCTTGCAAAATTCACGGCATCAGACTGAGAAGCAACCTTGGATCTCTGCAACCCCCTCTGCTATTCCGTGGTCCAGAGAGGACGACACTGATCAACCAAGACAATTGCCAGGCATTTGGAAGACTCGAAGACCAGGTGACAATTATCAACTAACTAAGTAAGTAACCTTTACTTGGATTAACAAGCGCCCTAACAGCGCGGTTACAATTCTTAAAGACTATTTGGCATCGCCATCCCATAAGGAGGCTACCGTCCCTCGCCGAGTGGCCCCGTCGCCCGAGTTTGATATTCCGCTATTAAGAGACTTCATTTCTTGTAAAGTTGTCTATTGAACAGTTATCTCTAATATTAGTTAAAAACCATAGTTCCTTGTTCATTCTTTGTTCTAGTTCCTGTTAGAATTGTTACCTTAATTTTGTATATATATAATTTTCTTAATGTATAATTTTGTATTTATGTTTCAATCTAATAAATCCACATGCTTCAGTATTTGATCTAATTTATTAAATTTATCGAGCATATTCAAAATTAAAAAATATTTTATTATTTCATTTAATTTCATTTTGGTTTTTTTTTATTCTGGCTAATCACGCCTCAACATTTTGGTGCCGAAACCCGGGAATGTAATAAGATAATTTTTTTTCTCTCTTTCACCGAATACTGAAGCATTGGAGTCACCGGCCATATTGTTTTATTGTGTTACGTGGTATATTCGACCATATTGTTTCAAGGTTACTTCAACCCATGTGATTCACATTAAAAATTGTACTATCTCTTTCATTCTATTTAGGTTACAAATGTTGAATGCATGTTAATTTAAGTTCATGAGTAATTGCTATTACTGTTCTGATATAATTAAGTTGTGATTTCTGTTTTCAGCCGACTTAAAAATTGTTAATAGTTCAGAATGTCTAGTCGTCGTCAATCTAAAATGAAAAACGCTCACCAAGCGATATTAATAGGATTATTAAGTGAATTTCGAATTTTCGCCGAAAATTGTAAGGCGGCAGTGACTAAGAAGGAAATTTCACGAGCCAAAATTCAAATAAATAAATTAAATCACTTAATCGCCGAAATGAGAACATCTCATAATGCTTTAATCACCGAATGCATTCTCAATGACCGAACTGTCCCCGCCGATCTTAAAGAACAAATCATTCAGGCGCAGGCCGAAATCATTGATTTAGAAGCGCTAATATCAAATCAACCGGATGCTGTGTTTGCCGCGCCTAGTATCCCGGAAATTCGCCTCCCCCCTCTAAATTTGCCCATGTTCAACGGGGATATTACTCAGTTCCAAACATTTAAAACGACATACGTCCCGCTCATACATAACAACAAGAATATAAATGACGGAATTAAGTTAACCTACCTTAAGAGTTGCCTTTCAGGAGGAGCTCTATCGGTCATAAGCCACTTATAAAATTTAGACGTGAATTATTCCATTGCATGGGCCGCCTTAACCGCGCGATATGATAACTTGTCGGCGCTCGCATCACGCATAGTAGAGGGCATGCTAAGTTTCCAGCCCTTCGCTCATTCATCACCGCAGGCTTTGGAATCCTTTTTAAAAACATTCTCCGAATTAGGTCAGCAATTAAGAACAATAAATATTCCGGACTTGGGGGATTATTTCGTGTACATTTTGGCATTTAGAAGTCTGGATCCGGCCACCCAGAGAGAGTTCAAATTACAACATCCCGAAGACTTCCCAACTCTCGCCGACTTGCTAAAATATATTACTCGACTTAGAGTTGCTACCGCCGCTGTGTCCGAATTACCATCGCCTAATACTAGCCGGAAGTTTCCCCCTAGGAAACCAGAATCATCTCCTATGCAACCGATAAACCGAGTCACTCGCTCATTCGCTGCAGCTCTGCAGTGTCCCTATTGTCACGAATGCCACAATATATACCACTGCCGCGAGTTCAAAAGTTTACTCGGCCGGAAACGGCTTGGGTTCATTTGCAAAGAAAAACTTTGCATAAATTGTCTCGGATCTCATCCATCGGGTCAATGCCAATCCAATCAGCGGTGCCACTCATGCCAAGGCTTCCATCACACCCTGCTACATCGGGGCATTACCGAATCTCCATCACACCCAGAACCATCGACTAGCCTAATGCGCGGCTCCTCCCGGTCAGAATCTTCAGCATTTAGACCGTT
This sequence comes from Arma custos, assembly GCA_037127475.1. Taxonomy (NCBI): domain Eukaryota; kingdom Metazoa; phylum Arthropoda; class Insecta; order Hemiptera; family Pentatomidae; genus Arma; species Arma custos. The sequence goes on along the minus strand of CM073764.1, from coordinate 84,107,034 downwards.
TCAACCTCATCACTACTCCACTCAACGCCGCATCGACACCGAGCAAAGACGCCGATCTCCGCCGACAGTTCGTACCTTTCACTCATCGTCTCCACCACCCGATCGGAAATTACTTAGCCGGTCACCAACCTTGGATCATCACTCACAGGAATCTCAACAAATTCCATCACCTTGTGAGTCTATCCCTTTTGAAGCACCGGTGAGTTATCAGACTCCCTCACAATTCATTCGTCCCTGTCACCGGACCTCCCACTGGGATAGTCCGCCTGAGGAAATCACTGCTCGCCGATCCCTAGACTCAGGTATAACCAGATCTCCCCAATGACTTCCTTCCACCGTCGTCTCGCCTGCCCCCTCTCACATCTGGCCTTCACGCTCGCCGATTATAGTTGCTAGGGATGCTCCCCATTCATCGGAGGACTACCATTACCTAGCACACCATCTCCGTTCGTCGCATCATCATCACCGATTCGCCGATAACTCACAATCGTTAACGTTCACCACGCCTCCTTCGCCATTAACCTTGTTAGGATCCTCGGGGGGTATAACCCCTTCACTTCTGCCCACCGCACAAGTCAAGGTATCGCGCCCTAATCACCGAGCCAAATCGCTTCGAGCCCTGCTAGATTCAGGAAGCCAGGTGAGTTTCATCACTAGAACATCCGCTTCTCAACTCGGCTTACCAATATCACTAGCCCCGGTCGGGGTTAGTGTCCTAGGAGGTTCTTCGAATCTCGCCTGCCCTGGATACATCACCGCTTCCATCGAAGTCCCGGGGTCGTCTCCTCTAACGCTCCGATTATTCGTGATCGAGAGCATCACTCATGCACTCCCCATCACGTCTATAGATTTATCTCCGTGGCCGTACATGCGAGAGTTAACGCCCGCCGATCCTCTGTTATGCCATCCCGGCCCAATAGACCTCCTCTTCGGAGTAGACGCCTTGCCTCGTATCCTCTTGGGAATTGGTTCTCCGCCTAAAAGCGGGCCCATTGCTCTAAACACCGTATTTGGGTGGTGCTTCATGGGGAGCTGTCGTCCTCCCACGTCCAAACGCCATATCACTTGGTCCAAAGAGGTAAGGGATAATGAAGGAAAGACTTATCGCCTCCCGTCTCAACGCCGTCGCGCGCCGTTTACCACTGATCCGAAACCTACTAGCCTTCCACCTGTAGCTAATGCCGTAGTCCCCGCGTGTCAAGAGTTGTCAGTTTTTAACGCCCTCACCAACTTGCAACTAAACCGCGACCTTCAACGGTTTTGGGATTTAGAGGAAGTTACAGCCATTTCCCCTCCGTTTTCTTCCGAAGAACAACTTTGTGAGGAGTTATTTACGACATCTGTCTCTCGCGACACCAAGGGTCGCTACATAACGCCATTACCCCTAAAATCGCTCGACTTGGGTGAATCATATTACCGGGCTATCAAACAGTTTCACCGACTTGAAGCCCGCCTTCACCGTGAGCCCACTTTACGCGAAGCTTACATCGCCTTCATGCGCGAATACTTGGACTTGGGTCACATGTCCGTAGTTCCAGAACCCGACGACGCGTCCGGAGTGATTTTCTATCTTCCTCACCATCCTGTACATCGCCCGGACGATCCGCCTTCTAAAATCAGAGTGGTCTTTAACGCTTCGGCCCAATCCTCCAACGGGAAATCCCTCAATGACATTTCTTACACCGGGCCAAAATTACAATCTGACATTGTCACATTGATTACCCGAGCTCGAACGCACCGATACGTTTTTACCGCAGACATTCGGCAGATGTATCGTCAGATATTGGTCCCTCCAGAATATCAAGATTTGCAGCGAATTGTATGGCGATTCTCGGCCAACGAACCTATCCGCTCCTACCGTCTCCGAACTGTCACGTATGGGGTCAGCTCCTCCCCCTTTCTTGCCATCCGGACTCTTCATCAATTGGCACATGATGAGGAGGCTCGCTTTCCATCTGCCGCCTCTGTTCTTCGTAAGGACACGTATGTGGACGACATTATCACCGGAGCATCCACGCTGTCGGAAACAATCCAACTAAGGGACGATGTCATCTCGTTACTGCAATCCGGCGGTTTCGAACTCCGTAAATGGGCCGCGAATCACCCTCAAATTCTCGCCGATCTAGCTGTCGAGCACTGTCGAGTGGGGGCCCATTCATTTGACTTCTCCACCGAAGACGAGTCAACCATCAAGATACTCGGCCTCGTATGGTCAGCAGACACAGACACCTTTTCTTATAGGGTGTCCTCTAATAAGCTCCCAGCCACTAAACGGCTTATTCTCTCTAAGCTCGCCCGCATTTATGACCCTCCGGGATGGTTAGTTCCTGTGACTTTCACCGCCAAATTACTAATCCAACGCCTGTGGGTCGGACACTCTGATTGGGATGACCCTGCTCCCGCCGAAATCAGCCGAGATTGGACTTCCTTCCAGGAAGAACTTGATGTCATATCGCAAATTTCTATCCCTCGCCGTTTCCCTTACTATCAGGAATCTCGTAGTTGCCAACGTCTGGTCGCCTTTTGCGATGCATCCGAACTAGCCTATGCCGCGGTGATATATTTGCATTCCACTTCCTCCGCAGGGGAAATCGCGGTCAGCTTACTCATGGCGAAATCCAGAGTCGCACCCTTAAAAAAGGTATCGCTCCCGCGATTGGAATTATGCGGTGCTCACCTCCTTGCGAAACTAACCGCCAAAATCACCGGAATTTTTTCTCAGCCATTCGAAGATCTGGTTGCCTTTTCTGATTCCGCCGTGGCCCTCGCCTGGATTCGCGGCGAACCGCACCGTTGGAAAACATTTGTGGCCAACCGAGTCACTGAAATTCAGGAAATCGTACCCCCTGCGCAATGGCGTCACATTGATGGAAAGGAAAACCCCGCCGACTGCGCCTCTCGCGGACTCTCTCCCAAGGTATTGGCCAAGCATGCGTTGTGGTGGACAGGCCCTTCTTGGCTCTCCAATTCGCCATCCCTATGGCCCAAATCGCGCGTTGACTCCCCACCTAACGTTGTTAACACTGAACGTCGGGCTCCTCAAAATATTGTTTCTTGCGCAGCACTTACCACCCTCAATCTGGAAAGCCGGTACTCGTCCCTTTCACGACTACAGCGCGTTACCGCTTGGTGTCTACGTTTCATTCACAACAGCAGGAATCCTCATTGCCGCGCTACCGGGTTCCTTTCAGCCGCTGAACTCTCCATTACTCTTGACATGTTAGTGAAGGGGGTCCAAAGAGCCGCCCTTGCGAATGAGTATCAGGCCGCCTCTGACCCTACATCTAAATTGCATCTCAAACGCAAGCTGCAGTTGTTCCTTGATACGCATGGAATTCTCCGCGTAGGTGGACGAATCAATCAGGCCCCTCAACCGTTCGCCGCTAAACATCCCGCCTTGCTTCCCAAGAATCACCCTTTCACCTACTTGGTTATTGATCAGGCTCACCTTCAGAATTTGCACGCTGGTCCGTCTGCCACGCATTCCTTTATTCGCCAGCGATTCTGGATATTAGGCGGTAAAAACGTGGTTCGTCTTCGCCTAGCGAAGTGCAACAAATGTTTTCACGTTAGTCCGCAACCGCTCATTCCCACTATGGGACGGCTTCCCAAGGACCGTGTTACACCCACGTACCCCTTTTCGAAGGCAGGGATCGATTACGCCGGCCCTTATCCCGTTTCCTCCGCTCGCATTAGGGGCTGCCGGATAACCAAGGCGTATATCTGTGCTTTCGTCTGCTTCACTACTAAGGCCATCCATCTGGAACTCACCTCTGAACTATCCGTAGCAGCTTTTCTAGCCGCCTTCACACTTTTTTGTGGTAGACGGGGACGTCCTTCAGATATATATAGCGATAACGGAACCAATTTCGTAGGAGCTAGCCGCCAAATTAATGAGGTCGGATGTTTCCTCCGCCAATCCGATACTCAGGAAGCCATTACTAATCACTCCTCGCGTGAAGGTATCCAATGGCATTTTATTCCGCCTAGCGCGCCTCATTTTGGGGGTTTATGGGAAGCCGCTATCAAATCCACCAAGCGCCATCTCCGCACCGTAATGGGTACTCAAATTTTGTCATATGAAGAGTTTTCCACGCTACTAACGCAGGTTGAAGCCGTGCTCAACAGTCGACCCCTGTGTGCCCTTTCGATTGATCCGCACGATCTAGAAGTATTAACTCCTGGACATTTTCTCATTCACAGAACTCTAAACGCCGCCCCTGCTCAGGACCTAACGGAGGTTCCTGTAAATCGTGTGTCTCGTTGGAAACTCATAACTAAGATCCATCAAGCGTTTTGGAAACGATGGTCTATCGAGTACCTCCATACACTCCAACAGCGATCACGATGGACTGAGTCGGCCCCCGAACTCACAATCGGGTCTCTAGTTCTCATCAAGACCGACAATGCTCCCCCCTTATGTTGGCCCTTAGCACGGGTTCTAGACTTGTATCCTGGAGCAGATGGCATCGCCCGAGTCGCCAGCCTCCGAACCGCGTCAGGCATCATAAAACGCCCGGTCACCCGCATATGTCCCTTACCATCTCAATGATGCCACTTTCGTGCCATGGGCGGGGGGATGTTCAGTCGTGTAACTGTCAAACAGTGTATATTCAATAATTTAGTCACTGCCGCCATGATCGGCTATAGCCATCTAAATAAAAAGAAATTTGCATATACACCATATGTTCTCCGATTATGCTCACTTGCTGCTCAACCGTGGACGATTCACCAGCTTGCAAAATTCACGGCATCAGACTGAGAAGCAACCTTGGATCTCTGCAACCCCCTCTGCTATTCCGTGGTCCAGAGAGGACGACACTGATCAACCAAGACAATTGCCAGGCATTTGGAAGACTCGAAGACCAGGTGACAATTATCAACTAACTAAGTAAGTAACCTTTACTTGGATTAACAAGCGCCCTAACAGCGCGGTTACAATTCTTAAAGACTATTTGGCATCGCCATCCCATAAGGAGGCTACCGTCCCTCGCCGAGTGGCCCCGTCGCCCGAGTTTGATATTCCGCTATTAAGAGACTTCATTTCTTGTAAAGTTGTCTATTGAACAGTTATCTCTAATATTAGTTAAAAACCATAGTTCCTTGTTCATTCTTTGTTCTAGTTCCTGTTAGAATTGTTACCTTAATTTTGTATATATATAATTTTCTTAATGTATAATTTTGTATTTATGTTTCAATCTAATAAATCCACATGCTTCAGTATTTGATCTAATTTATTAAATTTATCGAGCATATTCAAAATTAAAAAATATTTTATTATTTCATTTAATTTCATTTTGGTTTTTTTTTATTCTGGCTAATCACGCCTCAACACTCATGATAACTCAATGGAAATGCCTTTTATTGCCTAACAGTATTCAAAAGCGTAGACAGCAACGTTTTACAGCGGAAAGTTGGAAGTTTAATAGCTTCATTAAATGTATTTACAATATAACTAAAGTTTATTTATATTTTAATATATAGTTAAGACAAAATAATAAGTAAATATAATAATAAAAAAACGTGTCTAACGTTCTTCTCAGTGAAGAGGTAGTTTTTTTTCGAGCCGGCCAACATAAGCCTACGCAGATATCACGTTTTTAGTTCTTTTTTTTGTATGCTTCTCTAATGACTCAAGAATTCCTTCATTCTCTCTGAATGTTGCATTCTTCTCTTCTCCGTTCATGCTCCATACCCATACTTTGTTATCTCAGACACAAGAACACTAATGTTTTTGAGTCGGCTCCTTAACCTCTGCCCAGGCAGTCTTCATCAGTAATTACAAGTATTTTAAGTTCTTCTTTCATAAGCTTATCATCACCATTCTGGCTTTTCAGGTTTGTTTGTTCATTTAACGTCACTTTATGCTGCTATAGCTTATCGGACGATGCTACACTGGTCTTATATTTTGTCTACTCAGGTTTAATTAGGATAGGGATTTTTTAAAAGTACCTGACATCGTACCGGCTTGGGATCCTTGTTTAACGTCCCTTCCGAAGGACGGCTTACCCAAGAATTTTTACACCCTTTAAAAAATCCTAAGGCCACCTCCGGGGATACGAACCCGCAATCTTGGGCTTAGTAGGTTGTTATGCGAACCACTAGGCCACAGGTCGCCCCCTGGCTTTTTTTGTTGTATATCTCATTGAATATTTCTTTTTCAACTTTGTATGATCTTAGTCGTGCCCGTAGAAACTTATTACTTTTTTCCTCACAGGTGTTTCCGAATCCTCTATCATATTTCTTTATTTGATGTCAATCCGTAGTTTCCTTGTGATATTAGGCCATAACGACTGATTTTATTGGGAGAGGTTTTATTGGATACAGATCTTAACAACAACAACTATTGTACGAACAGAAGAACATAGAACTTAGAACTCGATTTGATCTTTAATTGTCATCGCACGAGCCGGACCAGTTCAATATGAATACTATTGTCATCGGCTGAAAGAGTGTCATTGATTTGCCTTATCGGTTAATTACATTGTTTTTTTAAAATTGTTTCGGTTAATTACACGGTTGCTAATGGTAATTGAACTTTTTTTGTTAATATATTAACCTAAAATTGATCAATCAAATATTAAAAATATAGAAACAAAAGACACGTACTGGCCAACAGAGACAGAGAATATCGATACATATGTGAAAAGGCATATCATTCACCTGGAATTAGGATGTCAATTTTTTTTATACTAAAGTGGAAAATTTAATTAAATTAATAGAAAGAAACTAAGATAAAAAATGAGACGTTGACAAGGAAAAGGTAAGTCAAAACTGGGAGTGGTTTACTTTCTATTGGCGGAGGTAGTTACTATTTCGTATTTGACACTTTCATTTTAGTTGTCAATACAGTTTTTGCTTCTCCTGTAAAATTACCTTATCATGACTTACTGTATTTTCCATGTCAACTCCTCAATTATTCTAAAACAGTCACTTCATACAACAAAATCATTAAATGAGTGAGAAAGGAATAGTTTCCTAAATTGGATCATCTAACGTCTTGGTTATTTATTCCCAGCAATGGGATAATGGAAGCAGCAGCTGTTTAAAAATCGTGGAAAACGTAATATTCGATAAAATAGCCAGAAAGAAAGAATCGATGTATAAAGTGAAAAAGAATAAAAACCACGCCCGTGACCTTGAAACGACCTAGACGTGCAGATGGTTTACTTGATCCGTCCGCTTAGCGTTTATTTAGTCGTAATCCGTTATGGCGAGTATCGGCGAAACGGAATCATAAGAAAGAAAGAAAAAACCCGACAGATAACACTAACAGTTATCAGATAGTATGTTTCCTCGGAAAAACTGTCTACTGGTGGTTGAGAGTACACCGAGAGGATAGTTACCAAGTACAGGTTATCAGTACCAAGGTTATAGCTGAAGAAGGAACCCCTCCACTTCCACCTGATGTGTGGGAACCATCAACAGCGGGTTCAAGGCGTAGGTCCTGATGAAGTCTTGGAAGTCACGTCGCACGCTAATGATTGCCGGCCACTTCTTGTCATTACCGCCGCGATCAAGTCATCAGCTGGAACCGTTGTGTGTAACAGGTCATGATTGTGTCTTCTTCACGGAGATTGGACCGCGGCGGCCGCACATGTGTCAGAATGGGATCTAGGCATCTACATCTCTGACCATGTGTCCGAGCACAAGTCTTGGGGAGAGTTAGTCACGGAAACTGCAATCACATAGGAAGAATGAAAACTGTAATGTTTCCACAATTTCTTCACAGATAAATCCTACAGTCTAAATAAAAGTTTTTGTTGTTGTTTTTTTACTTTGTACCTGAGTTAACACATTAATTAGTTTCTCAAAAACAAATCTTATTACCAATTAAAATCTGCATTTTCGGCATTAAGTAAATTTTAATTAATTAAATTAACACTTCTTCCAAAATAGTTATAAGTATATAAAAGATGCTTGTTTATTTGTCAATAACAAAATATAAAAAAAGGTAGATAGATTATTTTTAGTAGGATTGCTAAATCTCCCTACCATATGCAGGGCGGTAAAAGGGTGTTTGTGAGTTTAAGTCAAGTTTCATTTCCGTTTTTTCAACTAAATATCATTTAAAAAATATATTTATTGGCATTCATTCAAAGATTTATATGAATCTTTAAAATGTTGAATTCAATATTAATTCACTAAATTCTAATAGTAACTTCGCTTTAACTGCAAAGAACGCTACACATCTCTGTATTACTTTTTAACATTTGGTACAAGTTGGAATCTACTGTTTCTATTCAATGGTTTGTAGATGTCGGTGATTTGACTGAGATTAAGCTCAACCTCCAGGTTTATCCCCAATCAAGGCTAATGGCTTTATAGAGCCTTGTAGAGAATCACAAGTGTCACAAGATTCCACTGGTTTGGTATAAATAATTTATTCATTCAGAGCAGGTTTTGAACCCATGACCTAAGTATAATCAGCAGCTCAATGTATTTCCTGTACACTCAGCTACCCTGCATGCTTACACTGAAAATAAACATATAATACAATAATATATCGATTATCGTTAAAAACATTCATAAGTACCTTATGAGTTACTGAGGAAACGCGGTCTTGTGAGAACATGCTTTAAAAAAATACTATATCAAAAACGTATTGAATTAAGTTGTGGTTGTGGATTGAATTACATTTTAGATAGGATATTGAATATACTGATTAACTAAATTGTATGAATAGAGTTTTCCTATATTTCTAAGTTAGCTCGTCAAAAACGAGGTCTTCTGTATTTTTTTGTCAAATAAATAATTAAAATATAGACTTCCACTATCTCGGACGAAATGTTCCATAAAAATTCGCCAAAACATCGCGGACCACTCCCTGTTCGACGAATGTTAAAAATTTGCACTAAACTGACTGTCAGAGCTCCTTGCAGGTAGATGCAACGGTAATTCACCCTTAACAATAATAAAAGAGACGCTGGAAAACCCGGGTTTCTTTCTACTGTGACATAAAAGTCACACTAGGCTTTGGACGGTTAAGAGGGAGCTCCATTGATTCGTGAACATAGTGTATACGCGGCCTTAGAATCATAGATTTACCAATGGGTTTTTTCAAAGCTGACTCCAGAAATCTGCCAAAACTGGTTTTGTTACATTAATGGACTTTGTCAGTAACAATTCAAACTATTTTGGATGCGAAATGCAAGGGATAAAAGTTATTAGGTAAGTTTTTGTAACATACTTTTGTGGTTTTTTCTCTCTGCTAACTTTGTATTATGAAATATATTTTAAACTGAAAAGCACAGGGTCATTAATGGTGTCCAAACTAATAAGGGTCTTTGATTAGTTTACTTGGAGCATCATTGTAAATATTTGTCACTTGGGCCCAGGACGGGGTTTCAAATATTTACTAATATTATAGATTTAAGTTAAAAACGTTTCAAAAATTAAAAAGAAAACTGACGACAACGATGCGAGATAAACTGAAAACAAGCCTGATGAAGTCACATTATATCATATCAAAACGAACCGTTTTGGCGCGAAATTCAAACAGAATATTTTCAAAGTAAAAAATTTCATGTTTAAAAAAATATCATACTATTAAAATTAGCGGTAACCCATTATTTAAAGTTGATAGATTTAATTGAAACGATTGTTGAAAATCACCTTGGTTGTACATTACAAATGTGACCTTATGTGCGGCAGTCGGATCCGCGGTACAAAGGATAGGTGCCTTGGTACAGTTAGAGTCATTGATGTTTATTGAAAGCTAGTGTTGCAGAACAAAGGCGGCGGCCATCAATCATCAGTCGAGATCTCAATCAGTCATTGTCTCAGCCGGATTGATTGGTCCATTGTCCTCAGGGCTTCGGCCAGTCCTCCTTCCATATGTCTTCGAAGTACCTGATGGATCTTGATATAATTGGAGTCTTGATTGACAAAGAAGGATTACTGCTCTTGAACTCTGCCATACGAACGCAAAATTAACAATTATTATAAATGTTTCCGATGTTTATAACATAATAATAACTAGTTAGACATTAAAAAAGAAAGAACAAGAAGCTATATATATTTACAACCCGTGAAGAGTCTTGAGATCAGTACATTGTAGAGACTGTACTATTTCTTGGACAACGGTTGTGCAGGGAGGTGGTTCAAATCCCTCGAACTTCGGTAGCTTTTTATTTATTAAATTATATTAGAGAAGAGATAGTTGACTGGAACTTCTAATGTAAGGAAGAAATAGTTGGGGGTGCAGTCAATGAAAACACCATAATTGTATACTTAAATAAGTATACACAACAAAAGTGTATACTTATTTATTATGTGCCGACGTTTCGACCTACAATGTAGGCCATCTTCAGGACTATGAGAGAGAAACAAACAGAACAAAAATATAAACAACTAACAAGAATATAGTGACATGTAATGTAGAAAATTAAAATAGTGACTAGATATGATAAAATAGTGAATAGATATGATAATTAAAGATAATGAATATTAAAATAGTTACAGAATATAATAACATTAAAGTAGTGACAGTTATAATAAAATTACAGATGATGAACAGAAATTAAAATAGTGACAGATATAATAATTAAAGAAAACGAATATAAAATACAGAAAATAAATGTACAGAAAGGATAAAATGAAAAAATAATATAAAGGGAAAGAAAAATGAGGAGGTAGACAGAAAGGTACAAAATGAGAAGATTAAAATATTAGATAAGATAAAAGGATATAAATATAAGATAAATAAAATGATTCCTAAAAAAACTAGTTTAATTATAGATATAAATTGTATTATAATAGACTTCTAGAGGTTACATAACTAAAATGTAATAATAAAAGAATAATAATACAAGAATATGTGGAAAGAAATGAATAGGTATCTTGTAGAATGACAGTTTACATTTCTAACTGTAACTGCACCCCCAACTATTTCTTCCTTATATTAAATTATATATTTTTCTGTCAGTTAAATTTTTGCTACATTTTTTTCTTTAACTCGCTTCCTTTGCTTTTCTATCCGCATCCATGATAACATTTCGAATATATTCCTATAACATTTTTCCCATTGTTCTGAAAATAAATTTGTCACTAATCTCATTTTAATATTTGTTTCCTACATTTTTTTCTATCTACACCGTACATCCTCTTTCTTTCTCTTGGAAGAGTCTTGGGTTCAGTGAGTGGTAGAGACTGTACTGTTTCTTGGACAATGGCTGTAAAGGGGGGAGATTTGTCAGGGATCATGCTCAATCGCCCCCTCCCGATTTACAGAGACTGAGTGAGCCCCAAGAGGGTCTCCAGATCTCACACGGTCCATACCTGCCTGCTAACAGATCAAATAAATTATCTGCCATAGCTGGGTCTAAACAAATTATTTGAAGCTGGGTCCTTGGGCACGACAACTTAGCATTCTAATACTGAGCTACTCCGCTCCTTTTTATAGGTAATAGAGAGATTTATTATGTACACAGTTACTTTTGAATTAATTACAATGAATTACCTTGAAATTAATATTAATAACAATATCAAACTCGTTTTGTATTCCTTCAATTCCTAATCTGTGCCATCGTAACAATAGGTTTCTTATAATTATACATTCCAGCTACAACAGTAGCTCGTTGTTATTCAAAATAACTTTCATTGAATCATGAGAACGCATCTTGGGATTATTCAAAATACCGAATAATTGACCAGCTTTGTGTGTGACAGTTCGCGCTATAAATATTAAAATATCTATTAACAAGTTCTGAATAACTGAAAGTGAATCGAGTGTGAGAAATGCGAGCTCTATTATATTTCCTCATATACAGAGTTAAGATGGTTTGTTATTCACAGAATAAATCGACTTAAATAATTTATTTTCTATTCGTGTAACAGTAATCGATGTGACAATTTCAAATCGATTGTTAATCTACCAACTACTAAACTGACTCTCTCCCTTCGACTTTCTACTTGACGATGTTCGATGGAGCGGCAGCAAATCAACTGCAATTGCAAGATTCGTTGTTTGTTTTTTTATCAGAAACTGACTGAAATTTCTCTTAAAAAAAATTATCAAACGAGGCTTAGATTAACTTTTTTGTTTACGTTTAATAATAAAATAAAATTGTATGCCACTTAGATTTACATCATGAACTTGACTCTACTTAAATTTCCAAATACCAATAGTAGTATTTGGAATCAATATCTTCACTTTCGAAAGGCGTCTTGAATCCTGGGAGTGTGATCTGTTCTTAAGAGTGAAATATTGCCTGTTTGTGTTGTGTTACTCCAATGGATACAGTGTAATTTCATAATACCCATCCTCAAATTGTTTCGATAATAACCATTTGCTTATTATTTTTTATTTGTAATCATCACTTTATGATGCTTTAGCTAATAGCTATAGTGGGAGTTCTAAATGTTGCCTATTCAGTAATAATTAGGATAGGGATCGTTAACGAGTCCTTGACCCCGCACAGACTAGGGACCGCTATTTACGTCCCTTCCCAAGGAAGAATTTTTTTTAGAATAGAATAATTTGATGATATTTGCAACTGTAATTATATTACATCAAGTAAATCTGCTGTTTGAACAAAGGACATGAAAAAAAAAACACTTGTGGAGAAACTATCCATTGATAGCACTCCAATAAAGTTCTATAGTAGAAGGTCTCGAAGCCATCTTCTTTTCAGACACCTCGGAGGGTTATCAGGAATATTATGGGAATAGGTATCTAGTTTGGGCCAAAACAGCAACATAGATCATGATGGATGAGTTTGTTTGTGACATAATAAGGAGCATTGAGGATTTTACGAAGGATTTTGGACTATAAGGATTGGATACAAGATGAATTGGATGGTTTAGTAGAGCCCCAAAGCTCAACTCCGTATGTCTAAATAGGTCTGATAACTTCATGTAAATGAGTATTTTGTAATTAATTGGGAGCTTTGAACGTTTGTCCAGTAAATGTTGAAGAAGGCGAAAACGTCGAGCAGTTTCTTGTCTTTCAGTCTTGTATGAGGATCCTTCCGAAGGACGGCGTATCCAATGAATTTTGCCTCCTTCTTTTAAACTCTCTTTAAACAATCCTAGAGACACCTGTCGGGCGTCTAGAATAATGCTTGAACACTTCCAAGCTTTACTGAAAAAAAAAATCCAACCTCAAATTTGGGGATCGTAGTAGGTGACAAGCAATCTGTCCTACTCTACAAATACGGTGTTTATCTTATGTTTATCTATAATGCCCCTTAATCACTGCCGGAACATTAATCTTAATTGTTAATTAAACTTATTTAATTCAACGTAAAATAATTTATTTTTTTCTATGACAATACATATAATATAATGTAACCTATATCTCCTATGCGAGCGAAGAACCACATAGACCCATTTCAAAATATTCCAAGTCCTTGATCTCGTTGGTGGATTCACAGGCAATTTTCAGGAAAAGGGGGTAAATATAACTAGGACAGGGTCGAAACTTTCAGGAATAATATAATATCGTAATAACATATCAGTCCTATTATATTACATGTTAAAGAGAATAATAACGATATCAAGGCCACTAAAGCACTTATTACGATGAATATATTAAAATTCCAATTGCATACCTATGCAATTGTGAGATTCTTTCTCAGCTCACCCAGCTTCTATAAAACGTCTACTGTTATCAGGGGGAAACCAGGTGATTGATTGTAATCGATTGGCTAAATATCATCTCATTGCGCAATCGTCTGCCTATATACAGTTTATAAACAATTTCTAGTCATTTATGAGTTATAAACCTTCTTGGACTGTAGTGGTAGAGGTATTTTTTTTTATAATATATATTATATTTAAAAATAAATACTGTCAATATTGACTTATTAAGCTCGACACGACCAGAGAGTGTAAACAAATATTTGTTAGTTAATCTGAAAATATAATTTCGATAAATTTCTCACAAGATATTTATTCATTTAACGTCATTTTATGCTGCTATGACTGATAGGACGAGACTACAGTAGGAGTCTTTAATTTTGCCGATATACCTACAATATGTAAGGGCTGTTTAACGAGTATCTGATTTCGCATAGGCTCGAGACCCCCCCCCCCTCATACGTATCTTCTCAAGTGCAGCATAACTAAGGATTTTATAACTCCCTTTCAAAAAATCCTAATGCCACCTGCCGGGCTCTTAATTATTCTGTTAATTATTATATCGTACTAGAACCATGAGACCTAATAAATGATAATTTATAATAGTTATTCACATGTGTTTTTATTATTTCTGATTAGTACATATCGACCAATCGGGTTTGCGGGTGTGTCATGATACTTAAGCAATCTTCCTTGTAAAATATTTGCTAACAATTATTGTTTTAAAACACTATTCTAGGTGGAAAATTTCCCTTTCTTTCACTGTAAATCTGCTATAGCTTGAGGTCCACACAGCTATTTAATGAAAATAGTGGCTAATTCGGTTTTCTGTAGCAGACATGGTCATACCATTTGCCACTTCTACCTAATGTCACTCCACATGACGGTACCACAACCTACTTTCTCCACTTGCTAGGGAACGATTAAAAGACGGATGATTGAACTGAAATTGCTAGCCGTGAACTAGTGGCCCAGAAGGAAATAAAGTTCAGTGTGGGTGCCATAATCAGAATGGTGGCTGAGGTCCCGTTCGTCCACGGTGTATCATGGTACAATGGAGGAGATGGACTCCCATTACCTTTCTATTGCAGGCTGCTACTGAATCCGATTCGGCCCACTATTCCCAGCCGCTAAAGGTCATCCAGTTCTTGCAGCGGTCGATATGTAGGTTCGGGTCAACCCCTTTGGCACGGTTGTGTCTTGCCGGCTCAGAGCTACTACGGTACTTGCTGTCTTTGATATAGAAATGTAGGGTGGTAGAAACTCTGCTGTGGGGTGACGGATTGCATTTGTCGCAACTGTTCTAGTTTCAAAATACATTCCAATATACCTATTGTTATACGCATAAATAATTCTCATTTATATATTGATAACTCGGCATAAATATATATAAATTCTTTATTGGCTTTAATGTATAACATTGTAGCCATTGAGTCTGACCCACTTAGTGTTAATTTTTAGTAATTAGTATATCGTCACTTAATTATAGTTATTTTTATTTACAGTTATATAATATCTACAATATGTAAATATTTTACAATACTTAAATAATCAACACTCGTTTAATAAATAAATAAACAAAATTTTTTAGTGAGAACAGAACAGTATCAATTATAACAAAAGAATAACAATATTCCAAACAAATAATGCAAATAAGGCATATACCTGAGGAAATAGATAAATAAAATAAAATGGAATTAAAGTATTTAGGTACTAACCCGCTGATACTTTATTGTAACAGTTATCTTATACTTTCTATACATTACAATCAAGGTATTGTAGAAGTACCCGAAACCATAAACCACAATTAAAGCCCGGATTCCGAATTTTTACATATAAACTGAAGATAGAAAAAAATGTTGTTTAATTTTTCCACGCTGTCCATAGTGAGTACATTTTGAAGTGATAATTCATCCTCATACTGGACAATATATTTTTGCAGAAATTGTTTTCGTGTGTTAACAAAAAATTTACAATGCAATATTATATGCTTCAAACTATTGAATATGATCCCATGGCACCACTGACATTTTTCATCAGTTCTGAGAACACAGGTGTTGTTCCTATAAAATATTTTCAGGCATTCAGGGTTTGAAATTCTTATTTGACTCACGATTCTTAATTTTTCTATGTTTATCTTGAATTTTAAATAGCTTTCAAGGTTCAGGGTTGGTATAGGTGCAAATAGTTCTGTATATTGGATTGTAATTTGAGTTAAGAGCTCTATCAATATCCTTCGACAGTAAATGATTTGTTACTTTTTCAAGAATAGCATGTTTATTAGCTAATAAAACATTGGGGTTATGAAAATCTGCAAAATATTCTTCAATATGATGGGTCGTAGCTACCATTTTAAGTTGTGAGATCCAGTTAAAAGTCAAGTCCTGTTTTTTCTTATCTACCTCCACAAGTCTATCGAAACATTTACGGGGTAATCTATAATCAGGGATAGACAGTATTTTTAGGCAGAAGTTAACAATTTTCTTTAGGATTGTTACGATAAGTGGGTTACGACCTGTTTCTAGACGTACAATATAATTTGGAGTGCATTTCGGCCAATAATATAGGTATTTTAAGAATTTTAATTGAGCTACTTCTATGTTTGTATAATAGTTTAAACTCCAAATTTCTGCAGCATAAAGGAGCGTTGAGGATACCATAGAATCAAAGAGTGTCATTTTTGTCTCCCATGCACCACTTTTACCTCTTCCGAGAATGTCTCTCACTTTCGCACCTGCTACGTTAGATTTTTCAATAAAATACTCAGATGCCAGAAAGAACCTTCCGGAGGATGAAAATGGGACTCCTAAATAGGCGTAAGATTTTGTATATTCCCGTATTTTAGCATTCCAAAATAGTGGTTTTAGTTTTTTTATTTTGGGGGATTTATGCAACACTAATGTTTTAGATTTTTCAGGATTTAAAATTAAAGAATTTTGAACGCAATATAATTCCATTAATTCTAGTTTTCTATGAGTATCATGCCATGAAGTATTTAATAGTACTATATCTTCGGCTAATAGGAGCATTTTTACTTCGTTTTTATCATCAATGGGGACTCCTTTGGCGCCATTATTTTGGAAAAACGTAATTATATCCGACAGAAATAAGATAAAGAGGGTTGGACTGAGACTCTCCCCTTGTAAGAGACCGGAACTAATACCTATCTCCTCGGATAATTTGTCGCCGATTTGAATTTGCATTATTGCATTGTCGTAGAGGGCTTTCAGTATTCTTATTATTTTACCACTGATAACAATGTCGAACAGTTTTTGCCAGAGAAGGCAAAGGTTTATGGAATCAAATGCCTTTTTGAAATCAATAAATGTAGCAAAAACATAACTCCCCTTATTACGAAGATTAATGCCAATCAATGCCATAAGCGAAAAAATGTGCTCGACACATCCTCTTCCCGTTCTAAATCCTGCCTCTTCTTCGGGGATCAGTTTTTCACTTTCGGCCCAATCCTGTAATCTATAAGCCAAAATAGCTGTGAATAGTTTTGTGATATTGTT
This sequence comes from Arma custos, assembly GCA_037127475.1. Taxonomy (NCBI): domain Eukaryota; kingdom Metazoa; phylum Arthropoda; class Insecta; order Hemiptera; family Pentatomidae; genus Arma; species Arma custos. The sequence goes on along the minus strand of CM073764.1, from coordinate 84,089,938 downwards.
GATCAGGGATATACCTCGGTAATTATCTACATCTTTTTTGTTCCCCTTTTTGTGTAGTAGAATTAGTTTTGATTTAGACCATAAGATCGGAATTTCTTCCGTTTCCATTATATTATTGAAGAGATTTAGCAGGTAATGTTCCCACTCCGGAGTTAAACTTTTAAAGACTTCATAAGTTATATTATCGAAACCGGGAGATTTATTATTTTTCCTAAGTTTAATACAGTTTTGGAGTTCATCTAAAGAAAATGGCAGATCTAAAACTGGGTGAGTTACTGAGAAAAACTTAATTTCTAAAATATGTTTTTGTCCATACAGTAAACTATAATGATTTACCCACTCATCAATACTTATTTCTTTAGGCGACATTTTAAAAGGTCTAAAAGAATTCACTGCTTTCCAAAATTCGTTGCTATTCTTAACATTCTGCAATTTCATAATGATGTTTTCCCTGTATTCCTTTTTTTTATTGTTTAGCAGTTTTCTAAAATTATCCTTAGAATGAAAATAATCTACGACCACATTGTGAGAGAAATTGTGTTTTAGCATGTGTTTGTATTTTCTTCGGAGACTTCTTTTTAGTTTCCAACATTCGGTGTCAAACCATTTAATTTTTTATAAATATATAAATACATATAGGTCGGCAAACTCTTAGCGCATTATTTTTAAATGGTATGATTAATGATTTTGTACTAATGATGATTAATTTTTCGGGTATTTATCTTGCATTATTATCAATCAATCATCAAATCATATTTGATAATTGATAAAACATAATATTTTATTATAAAAACAGTTTTTTTTATTGAGCTAGAAGCCGTCATATAAAAATAAAACATTTAATTAGTTTCAATTAGGGAACATTTCGAAAATAAAACTTTAATGATTATTGGTTTTTCTAAAAGTTAATGAAATGATATTTAAGAATATTAATAGCTAATTAATTGTCAACTACTAAAACTACCAAATGCTAGCGGACCAATTTATTATATCGTTAACCTGTATAACGTTTCAACCCATGGTCCAGTACATAGTACGGACTGCACAGTTTCTAAGCGATTGGTTGTGCAAGGAAGTGATTTGGACTGATCACCCTCAATCGCAACGTCCCCCACCAATTAATTATAAACACTGTGAGCAGAATAAATGTCTACTACATTACATCGGTCTTAAACTCGGGACTTCAAGCTCCTTAACCCTGCTCTTTAAGTTGCTGAGGTACTTTGCTCATTACAATTAAATATGATAACTCATAATATTCAATAAAAAAAATCATTACCACCTTAGTTTCTGTATATTTAGTTAGAAATTTAAAAGGAATTATCTTGAATATATTAGTAAATGAATTAATTGTATTAATTATATTAATAGAGAGAATATCCGACCATAAGATTCTAATATACGAGTCAATTCAATATATGTAAATTATAATAACGCCAATCAAATTATATAAAGAACTAAAATAAATACTGATCATGAGAAGATATAATTGCAGTGAATAAAAGACAGAAAAACATAAAAAATATAAATTATAAATTTCTATAACTACATGCTGTTGTTGTTATTAACTTAATGATAACCAACTCAAAACCAAATTTACAATTAAGTAATGATAAAATTAAATTATCTGACAAGCTATTAATATCTCCAAAAAAACTTGAATATATAGGTTCATCACCTTTATAAGTTAAATTTTAAAGTATGTAATTGTAATTAACAAATGTTCTTTGAAATTAATGAACAAAAAGCTATATTGCTCAAGAAACCTGCAGCCTGTAGTTATCTAAAATAAAGTATTTCGTTTAGACATTATGGTGTTTTTCATTCCGTTAATGTTTCTACCACTTTGGTTCCATTAGCAAAATCATTCTTCATCCCACTAAAGTACTTTTTAAACATAAAGGGAACACTAATTTGTGGATTAGATAGTGGACATTATTGTTAGCAAGATAACAATAAATGGACGTCTATCTCTTCCATTAATGCTGTTAGAACATCAAGCAATATACGATTCAAAAATGTCCAGATGTTATTGTCTAGTTTGGGAAGGAGACAAAACAATAAATTAAAATTTCTAATTCATTAGTACATAAAGGATTTTTTATTGAGGTGACGATATGCTATCACATAAACATATCTTAGCCACACCATTTCCTTGCACAACCGATGGCTTAGGAACAGTAAGATACCTTACATGTACTGAACCACGGCCTGTTCTTTTCACTGAAACAAAATGTTATCTTATTAAATAATGTTTTCCAAAGCTCTCATAGTTATTTTTAGAACAAAGGGTTATTTTCCATTCCAGTGCTGATGAACGGCCGTAAGAGAAGCGAGAACATATTGCTAGAACGTGATCCTCCATAGAAACAAACCCTGGTATTAACGTCGAAGATAAGATAATTAGAAAGGCTGTAAGGTAGATAAGACTCTTTACAAATTGCTACTGTAAAGCGTGCAAAAATGTCCTTCTTTACAAAACCTAACACGTTACACAAGTGTACAAATATTTACCATTTACAATAATGTAACAGGAACGGCGTAGCTCAACGTGTAGAGCGCGAGATTGAATTCTTGAATTTGTTTACAACCTGCGCCCTCTGGCGATCAAGAGGTGGGGGTCACCCAGCCTCTATAAAGGTGTACTCTTGATAGGAAGAAAAAACAGGGGGAAATCTCGGAAAAATCACCTCCCTGTATATACAGATCATGTACAAGAACTTTCATGAGCCGTAGAGGTACAGGTTTATAATAATGTGACATCCAATTGATTAATACCGAGGTGTCAGTACGGGACATCGTCATGTAGTGATTTTTCTTCTCACTTCGGAGCTACAAAATTAGAAATGATTCTTTCTTCGGCTGATTTAAGAAAGTTATTAATCTATCATAAGGCATCCAAAGGTCTTACTAAAGGAATCAATTCTCAGACCATGAACATTTCGGAACATTTAATATCTGTCACAGCTACATCATATTTTCGAATGTTGGGTACTTCTTCATATTTTATTTCTAAAAACTGTTGTTTTAAAAAAAAAAAAATGTATTATAAAAAAGATACTAATATTTTTAGGCTGCATTCATTTTAATCTAGAAATGTTGTAGAAAACACGTTTTGAGTTATCATATCTTCTAACCAAACCGAATAAATGATCCACCGAACGGCAATCCTTCTTGCAGTGATACTCCTACCTCGTGCGCTAATCGTGAGATATCGGGACATCTCATCTGAGCGTCTTCCGCGCACGACCCCCGATGATGAACCGCTTTCAGAGGAGACGTGGCCTTTTTGTTCTTGACAGGCTCCGTCCATCAGCTCGGTCCGTCATGAAGAATTGGAAAGTGTTCTTCCATCACCGTCGGGTCATTGTAAGGTAGTGGGTGAGCCTGGAACATCACGGAATAAACTAAAAGCTTGGAATTCTTAGATTACATGGCAACTTCTTCACATTCCTCAGAAGGATTCAATATTAATTCAGATGATATCGTCGGATTCCCCACCTACACATTCTCGGTTTTCATCACATAGGTATTTATTCTGTTTTTATAACTAAATATACCGGAGTAACTTACAATTTACTAAACTAACTTGTAAAACTTGTAAATAAATTTACAATTAAATTCGGAAATAGTGATTACATATATAGGGGGATAACCTATCAAAATTAATTACACAATGTTTTGGTGATAATTTATTGATTTCTTCTCTAATAGTAACAGTATTAAATAGTTATTCATAAATGAGTCAAAAGGCGTTTTGAATATATATGTATATATAAAATAGAAATAACATAATGTGTTCGTGTGTGTGGTGATAAAATAATTGATTGACATTTTATACACATATATCTTTTATATATACATTCATAATATTCTTTTATAAATACCAAAGGGACCTGCGTAGCTCAGTTTGAAAACCGCTGAGTTGCTATTCCAAAGTTAGCGAATTCAAATTCAGCTGTGGTAGATAAGTTATTTAAGTCCTTAACAGTCGGAAATGCACCCTACGGGACTTGCGCACCTGCCTTTACTCTATCAAGCCTTTATAATGTGGGTAATTTTAAATGGGTAAAAATCTGGCGGTTGAGCGTGATCGCTGACAAATCCAAATCCCTGCACTACGTTTCCTTACGATTTTTAAAAATTATAAATAATCAATTTAAACAACATTTATAAATTTCATATTAGGCTGGCATTGCTAAACCAAGTGATTCACGAATGGGTTACACGAAAGTACTGATTTTCGACTTTCATTAAAAAACTTCGAAACAAAAGAAACATGGATGTAGTAGCAATCTTTTGACGAATTCTCTTTATATTCATCATAAGATTCTCGGAAAAAATAATGCATCAAACAAAAGTGTGAAAAAGAATGAAAGCAGTGTATACTAAAGAAAACAAAAAGAACTGACGAGCTGGGTCGTTTGGTATGCTTCAGGCTTCCCATCGGAAAAATGCTAAATTTTTTTATGAATAGAGATTTTTCCATTGTTTAGGAATCGAGAGAAATCATGTAGTATAGAAGAAATGCAATTTATTTAACCCAATAAATCGTATTAATGAACAAAGTGAGGAATATATTTAAAGGTTACAGAGATAGTTTTTAACAAATAACCAACATTAAATATATAGTTTAGATAACCCAACATGGAAGATATTTTGAGCCTGTTAGAAAAGTGGAGGGGTATCCTTCAAATCCATAAACACTTAAGTGCTAGGTTATTAAATGGTCTTCAGAAGGTCGATTGGCAAATGAGTGTAGAGTCCCCACAACCAACTCTTATGAAATTTCACACTAGGATATTTCTATACCATAAATCGACTCTTCAAGGATCTATTGAAATATAGTTGAGAACCGTTACTTAAACGCATATGAAAATAGTTTTTTACTTCACGTGAAAAACGTGAACACGTTACTTTAAGATAGCTCTGTAACGGTTCAACCACTAATCAAAACGACGATTTAAGTTCGAAGCATTACAAGGAAATTAAAAAAAAAATTATTTATTGAAATTGAATTATAACAATACAACAAGTAAATATTATGAATGATACACAATGACATGGATAAAGGCAAGTAAAGAACTACCCAGTGAAAGTATTCAAAAAAGGCAATTAAATTTCAAAATATTCGAAATTCTATTTTCGAGGTGGACTAATAGAATTTTCACATGGCTATAAAATATCGTTTATTATAAAGTCAGTTTTTCAAATTCATGATACCAATGATTCCTTGATAATTGAACTGTAAAAACTGAGTTTATAATAAACGACTTTTGGTAGCCTTGTAAATATTCTATTTGTCAACCTCGAAAATCATCATTATAAGGAGTTTATCATCATTATATATTTTTTTAGTACTTTCACTGGGAAGTTCTCCACTTGCCTTTATCCATAAAAATAACGAAAAGCTCTATACAAATAAAGTGCAATTTTCACAATTGCACCCATGAAGATGAGAAAGCGATGAGGAAATTCACGGAAACCTAGATATGTACCCATTGCATCTAATTCGTGATGACAGTATCTAAGTAGGTTGTTTCCCTTGCAAGCGTTATGACATTGCTTAGAATTCACCTCCATAAATGAAAACACTTTTAGAAATTCACAAATTTCAAAAAGAGGTTGGTGAATAATCAAGTGCTTCTGTTTTAAAAGGACGTTGATGAGGTTTTCACTGATAACTGATATCTGTAACTAATATGGGAGTAATGGTGTATTGAAAGCTAGGAAGAAGTTGGTGATACATTATTTATCTTATTATTTCCTTCTCGAAGTTGATAAAGTCGGTATTTTCTTGTGGAAGCCTTTTGATATTATGATCTCTCTATCAATACTAGCAGAGTGGCTCAGTGGTATTGCGCTGAGTCACCATTCCGAAGGTCCTAGTTTCAAATCCCGCTGGCAAGACTTTTATTTAATCTGTTAGCAGTCAGGCATCGATCATAATGGATCTGGGACCCTCCTTGGGCTCACCCAGCCTCTATATAGTGAGTACCCAAAATAAGGGGGAGATTCTGGCGTTTGAGGGTGATCTAGAACAAATCTCCATGGTGATCTAGAACCAACCGTTGCCTGCACAACATGCCATGAAACAGTACAGCCTCTACGACCCAGTACTGAGCCCAGACCCGTTCACGGTGGTGTAGTGGTACATTTTTTTTTTTATATGAATACTATATAAGAGGCGCAAAGAAAGCCTCCTGCATAAGTTATATGATTCATAATAATCTAAATTTATTAACCTTTTGCCTGTATAAACAATTCGCTAAGTATATAAATACTTTAAATGAGGGATATATAAGGGATGGGAAAATCGGTTGATTAGAGATGACGGAATTTATATTAACATTGGGATTTGAAGTGAGGACCTTCGGCAGGGCAACGATTTGAGGTACCTATCGGCATGGAATGGGGGTTCGCACTGCCGTATTATTATTATCAATTATCTCATAGAGGGCGGGGTAAGGGCTGGCCACGACATTTAACTATAGAATGCCGTTTGGTAACAAGATGGAAAGGAGAAAGGGCAATGTTGAATAAAAAAGCTCGAGGCGACAAGGATCTCTGTAAGGAGTTATTGCCTCTAGACCTACTTTGGCTCAACAACACGCTCTATTCTCTTATGGCATAAAGGAATTGGGTTAACAATTTAATTTATGGCATAACTGTATTCAATATTTAATTAATGGAAGTTAAAATGATAATAAAACCGTCGAGAGAGCTGTTACTAATTTATTTTTAAATAATAATTAATATAATTAATAACAGAACTAATACTAAGACGGTATATTCTCATGTTATTATAATAGCAGCTAGTTTATTTATTTATCAGCTCATTGTAAAACAGCTTAATCATTAACAAAAAAAAAACCTGTACTCATCCTTCCATTACCACTTACAATCCATGATAGGTCCTGTAAGTAAATGTCTTGCTTCAGTAAATAATAGGGAGTATTCTGTTTCTACCACAACGGTTGTGGAGGGAAGTGACTTGTTCGAGATGACGTTTAACCACCAGATTTTCCCTCAATTAAGGATACCCATTTCACAATATCTACGTGAGCCCCAGGATGTTCTATAGATCACACAGGGTCCATCCTCCGCTGTTAACAGATCAAACAATTTATCTGCCACAGCCGAATCAGAACACTAGAACTTCAGCATAGCAACACAGCACTCTACAAACTGGAGCTACCCCCTCCCCAAAATGAGAAATGCTCTAATTTTATATCGAAATTGTTTTCTTCTGAAATTGTTTCTGTAAAAAAGGATGTGGACTTGGTAGCAAATGCAGAATATTACTCAGAGGATCGTCTGTGTATTATCATAAATCCATTAAAGCGCTTTAATGATTTTTTATTTCAACTAGATTGATTTATATTTCGTTACTTCTCTATTTTATTAATTAAATTAAAAACTGGTGAGTATGGAAAACATACTTTTTTTCATAAATTTGGAGGGTTTGCGTGCATCCATCTATAGTTGTCAACAGAATAAATAATTACTAAATAAATAATGCTACGGCAGACACATTATTTATCTTCTGGGTTCTTGTACACAGCGACTGGTGTACGAATAAAAACATTAGGCTTAGCGCTAACCTTTTCAATGACTCGTCAGCACCCAAGCTGAACGACACAGCAATCCAAATGATTAGCTTTTATTATTAATTAGGTATATATTTATTCAAGTTAACAAGCAGATTCATGTTCAGCGATTCCTCATTGTGTAGTCTTGTATTCTCTGATGGATCTAACATTTTAACGTAACACACTGTTCTCGAAAATACAGAAGCAAATTTTCATCTTTTTTTCCAAAGAGCCAGGCCGATAGGTCACGGATACATCTATAAGAGCAAACCCAAAATCCATTTTACCGAACAGAAAGATAGGTTGAACCACCATAGATACTACATCCCACGTGGAGAAAAGACATTTCGCAACATCAACCTCTATTAATCTCTCCACTAAGGAATGTGTAGTATACATAGCGTCCTGTACGTTCCGAAAATGCATAAATAAACGCAACCTTTCATGGTTTTATGGCTTTAAAACTTGCCCATAATATCGAAAAATTCACGGAAGTTTTTTGAGAAGTAAATAATAAGATATTCAAAATGGGAAATGGAACTGGAGTAATGATACAGTGCAACCTGGATACGGATACACTGAGCGTTGATTACTCCTGCGGCTTGGCTAGAAACTCCACTAACCTGCCTAACGGTATCCGTTTCTATCAAAAAGTAGGATTGTCGGTTGGGATACGATGCGGGTAGTAAGTCATAACACTTTCCTCGTTTCTCCTTCAACTGGACCAAAGAAATGGAATATTAAAAATGGGTTCCAGTAGCATTCTTTCCTTTCTTTTTTAAATATACTATTCTTTGCTTATCAAGCACTTTATACTCATTCAAAAGACAAAGGATATCAGTAAATAAATGGACATGATTTCTTGAGTCAACATCGGGTGTCTTTTCGAATCTGGTAGGTAGGTTTAATTTTTATTTTAGAAATTTTAACTTAAGATCTCCGTTTTGCACCAGCTTTCAACCTGTAGAATAACCTAATATTTCTACAGAAGAGAGTTTATTGGTCATTTAACCTTTCTGTGAAGATTTTCAGGCCAGAATAATCTATTTTCTCCATGTAACTAAACGTAATAAATTCAAGATGAATACATTGGTAACGTATGTTTTGGTTCTCATACATTGGTTCTCAGGTACTTGTATATAAAACATGAAAATTTAATGAATTTAGAATTTCCTATTTCTTTAAATTATGAATATAAACGAGAATCTTTGAAGTTTTAGAGTATCAAGTAAACCGATTAGTCTTCAAGGCAGCAAAAAAATATCTGCTTTTTTTGAGATCTTCTCAATAATTAAAGAGAAAAAAAGAGAGAGAAACTTCAAAGGAGACCTAAATTATAAATAGATTACTTTCCTTGGACTTAGTTGTTTTGTGGAACGTCCTAGATCAAGATTGTTGTTGATGATTCTCTTTGGACTGTAGATTTGAGTTGAGCTTTGGCTTCATTGATGTGATTCTTCCTGTAGTGAATGTCCTGATGATTTCTAAATTGGCGAGCGTTCTTCAGTTAGTTTTTCCAGTATTTTAAAGAATTAAGCTTTTATTTTGGGGATTTTCATATTGCATTTTAACTTTAATATGTACCTTATCATCATTATTACCGTATCATTTATATACCTTACCTTTTTATATGATAAAAGCATTTCGTTCTTACCTGGTTCTGGTTCGTTTTTGTCTATCAAATATCATAGCACTAACACTTTCAAATTATTTCATCATCATTCAATTATTCATGCATACATCGACAATAAACTGAACGGAAAAAAATTAAACCATAGCAGAATACTTCAACGTTTCGCCACGGCAATTATTTCAACTATCTTAAAATTTAGTATTTCTGCAATTGCTATTAAAAGAAAAATATAAATATTTATTTCTCTTAATACAGTTATCTAAATCATTAAGCTAAAATAAAAATAATAAAAACGCTCTGTAGCATTACTACGCATTAATGCAGAAACCGGCTTCGACTATACTGCAGTCAATTTCCATAATACAAAAAAAAAGTCTGCCTTGCTGATGTATTTTCCGTGAGTTATTCGATTTCTTGTCAAAGAGGTTCCTTCACAGCAACGTGAAAGCCCAAAAGCGATGCTTAAAGAGAGAATTGGCTAAAGTGTTTCCTGATGACCGATGGTCAAATAGAGGTTGAGGTGATATAGAGAGGAAATGGTACCAAAAAGGAGACTTATATTTAGGATTGTGGCTGATCAGTTGATTAGGGATGTAGGGATCGTCAATGGTTTTCCGTATAGTTATTACTGTCAAATTATTCTTTTTTTATGTTGCAAGATCAAATTATAAAATATAAATAATACAATATATAATATAAAAAATATAATATAAATGCAAGTTTATTCTTTTGACTTCAACTGTAAAACTCAAAATCACTCCATTTTATGTTTAACCCTTAATCTAAGTAATTAGTTGTATTTAGTTATTTACATTTCGCTGGTTACATATGTTCAGTTTAAACACTGTGAACGATATACAATACAATAAAAATACAATATGTTCACATTCTTAAATGACCACATTCTCGGAGTCGTCCTCAGCGGAGGCCGTATACACTTCTTTTAGCTACCTTGAACGCACCTCTTCTTCACTGGAACATATACATGGAAGGAATCGATTATCGCCGCGTGGTGAAGGTTTCTCACTGAGTACCAACGACGGAGCATTGTCTAGCATGGATCTTCCTCGGTCTTTCTTGGTCAGAAGTTCTTGGACCGTTATGGACTTAAGTAAATTTTGTGAACTGTTTTCAAAAAATCCTTTTCATCCTGTATTCCAGGTTTTGTATATACTTCTGGTATCCATACAATATTAAATGTGAACCCATTAACATTAAACAAAAAAATTAATATTTCCTCCAGACTTCATATTACTATTGATCGCACCTTTTATATACTTTACCTATATATACTCTATCTATATATCTACAGCTCCAGTAAATAAGTGGTATAGTAAAATTTTCTCCAAAATGATTTTCTTGTACTTAGGGATGCGGAATCGTATTTTCGTAGTGATTAAGAGGCTAAGTCAAGCATTGGCTGGAAAAGGGGTTATTGCTTTTACTACAACTCCATACAAACCAAAAACGACGAGAACGAAACGATTCCGCTTCCTTCATTACAGTAAACTCTGACTGGACAAAGCACGAATTAACCACTTTTAACAGGGACTTCAGAACTGAATGAAAAATACCACTACGACTCATGGAGAGTCTTTAGTTCAGAAATAATAGGGAGGGTTCTGTTTCTACCACAACGGTTGTGGAGGAAAGTGATTTGTCCGAGATCACGCTCAACCGTGATTTCTGAGGTTTCCCCCTATTTTTGGTACCCTCTTTATAAAGGCTGTGGTGATCTCCAGGTTCTCCAGAACCCAAAGGATCCATCCTCGGCTAATGGCAGCTTAAATAAATTATCTGCCACAACAGTATTTGGTGCCGGGACCTTCGGCATGGCAACTCAGTGCCCTACCACCCATCTCTCTATATACAGTTCTATACCTCTTCGAACTTTTATTTTTCAGCTGATAATCAACTACAAGATCCGATAACAACTTCTCAATATCCCAAAATATAAGGTTTGATGTTTTCTCCCTACTTTATAATAACTATAGACGCCATCGCGCCAATTCGAGTCGAAAAAATTCAGATAGTCCCTATAATCTTTTAATTTTTATTTTTATTATTACATATTTTTCAGGAATATATAATGTAATTTGTTATTATTTATTTTTCAGGTAAGATGTCAGCTAGTAGATCAAGACTTTACACCAAGCGTCACCGCAACCTGCAAAGCAGGTCAGATGACCATCAAAATCCAGACTAACACATCCTTCATAGGTAAGCAGACATCTATATTATGCTTTTTTTAATATTTGATTATTGAATAAATACATATTTTTCATACAAATTGTTTATATTTATTGCAATAACTATTTAATTAAAATGCTTACGATATAATACGGTGGAATAATATACCTTACTTACATAAAAACTCTATTATTGGTTTAAAGAGGTTGAAATTACACAAAGCTTTTTGTTTTATAAAACTCTTCGGAGTTTCGTCAAAAGAAATAACATTAGAAACGGACAGGATGGCTAATCTAGTGAATAAATCGATTAAGAACAGGATTTTAATGCTTCATTGGACACAACTAGAAAAAAGGTTAACATTCGGAGAAATGTTTAACTACAATAAACTGTCAAGCCAGCTGTTGTTTGTAGCTAAAAAGTGAATAGCTCAGTTTTCACCAGACTTCAGCGATAGCAGAATAACAGATTGCTTTGACCTGGAAACGCATTGTAAAATTCAACAAAGTTACAAACATTTTGTTATTTTTTTATAGTCAATCATTCACGTGAGTAAATTAAAACCTTTTTCCAGTCATATATTATTTTTCTTTATTAACAATTAAAAAAAAAATTGTTAATTGACCATGGAGTACGCTATAACTCTAAGCTTTGTTTTAAATTATATGACAATCAACCAAAAAGGTTGAAAATGTACAAAATTATAAAAAAATTTAGAGAATATTTTTAAAATTAAATAATGTTAAAGGACTTAAAAATAATGTAAATTGAGAATGACATGGAATTGTTGAAACGTTTTTAAAATAAAGAAAAATAATATATGACTGGAAAAAGGTTTTAATTTACTCACGTGAATGATTGACTAAGAAAGATGTACTCCAGTTACAAAAACAAGATAATTAAAATAACATTTTGTTATTTATTCTGTAAACTTAACAATTTATATAAAGTGAGCATTCTAAATTTGGGTAAAACCCGGTGCTTAATCGTAATTGAATTTTAGTTCTTCTACTGAATTAACGATATTTCTTGGGTCGTAATAATACAAGTCTCATACCTAGCTTAAAACACTAGTAGGCATATGTAAACATTTATACGTTAAAAGAAAAAAAAATTCAATCTACGAAAAAAAATCGAATGTTAAAATATTGATATATTAAATGTTTCAATAATCACAACACTAAGCCTGACATTATTATTTGATAGTTTCAACAATTAATGAAGGTTTGTGGATTCCATCCACACATTCCACTTTTTCACATTTCTATCAGAAAAACATTCCAACAAAAAATGTTTGTGTTCCACATAAAGCATCTGAGAGTTAAGTTCAGTGCTGGTTTTAGCGTGTTTACTATCTTCTTCATTATTGAGCTTTTCCTTTTATGATTTCGAACACCTTCATGCATCCTAACTCCAGTAGCAAGGGGACCTAGGTTGTTTAAAAGCTGCCAACCTATATAGTTTAAAAAATGAGGTCAAGACTAAGTGCATACGCAAATCTTATTAATTAAATAATAAGAATAAGAATCGAGGCGTTTAGAATCCAAATCGGATAGCTCCGAAATTTCGGACATTGACTCAAATTTTTCGCTGGTTTAGTCAAGCAGGTTTATGATCCCGAAACATCAGGTTCAAAACAGGATTAAAACCATGATAATCAAGGCGGCAAAGTGTCGTGTTAGACAAAATTGCTCGACTAAACCAGCGAAAATTGTGAAAAGTCAATGTCTGAAATTTCGGAACAATCCGCCCTTGATCCCAAAAATCTCAATTTTAATATAACATATACAACTTAGGACTCTACAGAAAACATCATACCTTCCGATTGTCGTTATTATCTATAAAGCTGGTCTATATCACTGATCTTATGTCGCCTTAAAGATAAAACGTCTTCAACATTACACTACTTTAATGACTCACTCATGATCGATGACCTACCTCCTCTAGGCGATATTATTCTTTTAGTATGCCAACGTCATAAGCACGCTTCGAGACGGTAGTCGATGAATCACAGTTGCATTAGCATTACTCAAGCACTTAAGTTACTTACAGGAGCTAACGCAACCCTTCCGCTCAAGTCGGAGGAAAAAGTTGATAAAAATACCTTTTTGCCTTTTCTTTAGCGAGACTGTTGATGTAACTAGCGACTATGGTCGGACACGGCTGTGTGAACATCAAGGACATAGTCAAAGATTTCTTCTGTTCGAAATACAGATCCTCAAAGGATTTATATTCATAAAAACCTTAATGGGAGAACGATTTCCCAATGGCCATTTTTATATACACGACAGAAGCAGCATATTTCTGTCTAAAAACCTGCACCACTACAATCCGCGAACGAGCCTGGTGTTCAATACATGATAGAGACTGAACTGTTTCATGGAAACGGTTGTGCAGGGAGCTGATTTATCCTGGATCACGCTCAACCTCCAGATTTCCCCCCTTATATTGGGTACCCACTTTATAGAGGCTGGGTGAGCCCCAGGAGGGTCCTAGATACCATATGACCATCCCCTACTGCTAACAGATTAAATATAAGTCTTGCCCGAAGCAGGATTTGAACCAGGATATTCGGTATGGCAACATAAGAGCAAAAAAGTGCTCTACCACTGAGCCACTCCGCTCCCTTATTCCTGACTAAGGTAGCCTTAAACCCAGTTCAAAATCATGAAGGGATAATCTTACACTATCTAGTACATTTTGTATAGTTGAGCTGAATAGAAATTATTACGTTTCATTAAAATTAGCACATACTCATAATAAAATGACCACACAATTCAATAATATAAATTGATTTTTTTAAATGTTTATTATTAAAATTTTTGTAGAGTACCGTGGTCCAGGTAGAGGTCAAAAATAAATTCTTAAATAGTGAGCAACTGTAAGAGGCGTTCAGGATCAAAAGTGGATAACTCCAATTACCCAAAATTACTAGGTCACATTTTCCGCTAGTTTAGTCAAGCAATTTTGTCTACACTTAGCCAGCTTATTTGTCATGGTTTCAGTCCGGCAGAGAAACTTAAGTTTCGAGAGCATAAATCATTGCTTGTCTAAACTAGAGAAGAATGTAAGAAAGTCCATTTTTTGAAACTTTTTATATTAAACGCCTCAAATATTGTGAACCATATATCCTTTCCTTCTACTCCCATACTTGTGACCACTAAAATACCAACTAATAATTATTAAGAAAAAATACATTTGAGAATTTTAATGTTTAATATATACAATGTTTTGATAAAATTCAGACAGTCAGGATCAAAAGCAGATAAATCAAAATGAAAAAAAATGTTTTTTTTCCACACTTTTCACAAGTTTAGTCAAGCAATGCTCCTAAACATGAGGTATGAGGTTCAGAAACAGGCTAAAATCATGAAATGGAAGAAGGTAAAATGTCGTAGAGAGAAAAATTTTTTACTAAATAAGGGAAAATTTTTGAAAAAGTATTTTTTTTTTTTATTTAAGAGTTAAACGCGTTTGATTCTGAACGCCTCATATTATCGTGAGCTATAATAAAAAAAAAAAATTATGCAGAAAATTATTATTAGTCTTTAAGATTATAATCTAATCCACTACATATTCCCACTTAAATAAAGTTGAGAAGGCTAAACGTGAATACATAAGTTTTGCTTTCGTGGCCAAACGGGCATCTATATGACCAAGCACGACGATCGGATTCGAGTATCAAGGAAAATATGAAAGCATTACTCATGACCATGAAATGCCTCAGTCATTATTTACGAATACTCATAAAAATAAAAATAAAAAATGAAAAATGGGAATTCCAATCCTCCTCAATGCAATCACCCAGCCATTGTTAACGCAAAGAATACAGCTATTAACATAACAGTAGAGATATTTGCAACTATCCTTCCATCTCCTGTTATGAAAACTTAAAATTGGAAATATTCAGTCGTCATTTTTACTTCCTCTACTACCGCGTGTAAAGGTAGTGTTTTGGAATAAAAATTCTTTGGAAACATTTTATATAATCTGAAAAATTTAATGTTGCTAAATAGGTATTAGGTAAGGAGTTTTATTTCAACAAGATAATGCTCGGACGACCCTTCCCGTTAGACCAAAGAAACCAAAGAAATGTTTAAAGAACTTCATGGGTTCGAACTCCTGCCTCATGCACCTTACAGTCCAGACCTCGCACCATCACTACGTCACTACTTGTTTCCATCCATGGCCCATTTTCTTCAAGGGAAAAAAATTGATAATATTGCGGTCCAAAAGTTCTTTGACAGCAATCCCAAGGAATGGTATCAGCGTGGGATCGAGCGATCGGCTAGCAGAGAGCAAATGACGGTAGATAACAGTGGAGTATACTTTGAGCATTAATTATATTTTGTCAGAGAAATAATAATAGAAATATTAGGTTTAAAAACGGTCTTCTTTTTTTCATACACCCTATTAGGTCTACCGTCAAGAAGAGCCAAGGTCATGCTGTACAAAACAATCATCAGGCCAGTTTTAACTTATGGATCGGAAACCTGGCCGCTGTCCAGGGCAGATGCCAACGGTTTACTGCTCTTCGAGAAAAACATTGAGAAGAATTTTTGGAGGTGTAAGAGTTGGCGATCAATTTAGACTCAGACAAAATGCAGAGCTGTATCTTTTATATCAGGAGCCTGACGTGGTGAAGCACATTAGAATAGGTAGGCTGAGATGGGCTGGACATGTGGCCAGAATGGAGGACAACGCTATCCTGAAAAGACTGCTGTTTGGATTCGTTGATGGAAAAAGAAAACGTGGGCGTCCACGACTTAGATGGTCAGATGAAGTCGAGAATAGTGCAGGCA
Organism: Arma custos; assembly: GCA_037127475.1. Classification (NCBI taxonomy): domain Eukaryota; kingdom Metazoa; phylum Arthropoda; class Insecta; order Hemiptera; family Pentatomidae; genus Arma; species Arma custos. The sequence goes on along the minus strand of CM073764.1, from coordinate 84,073,721 downwards.
GCATTATTGGATCCAGAGCTTGGAAGACCTTGGCGCAGGACAGAGAAGAGTGGAGGCGACGCCTTGATGCGGCCAGGACCCGTGCTGGGTTGTAGAGCCAGTGATAATAATTAGGTCTACCGTAGGTCTAGTTATGCAAAAGTGATGCAGACTAAAGATATTTACAACTTATATCAAAACTATCAAAATTTTAGACATTTTATTATTTTTAAATTACTTTTTCCTTTTGTTGTGACCTTTATGGTTTCCAAAACATTGGTTACTTAACTGGAAAAAACAAATCACAACTTTTTAATCGTGATAAAAACATTCTTTATTTACAATTTGTATTAAAAACCCCTTGATATTAATCAACCTAGATCATTATTTTCAACAATAATAATAATTAATAAATGATGTTTCAGGAGCTATCCACGCCAAAGACTACCGTACGCCGGCTTGCTTGGCCTATGGCAACGGCACGAATGGTGTTACTCTCAACATCAACCTCTACGCTTCACCTCAGTCACCGGAGTACTGTGGGGTCTTGGTGTCAAACGTAAGTACTCTTCAATTATTTAAAACTGCATCACCATTTACGTATATAATTATACAATTGGACAATAAAACTAAATTCATTTAAGAAATTTAATAATCATGTTTTATAAAACATGAAGTATTACAGAACCAGACTTTATTTGTTTTGTTTGGAACATAAAAACTGCAATACAGGGTATGTGTTCACTCCTTTCCCTTTTAATATTTTACAAAACTAAAAAATACAAGTTATCATGAGCTTTAGTAGGTAAAAGAGAATGTACTTGTGGAAATGTGGATGCTCCATAAAACATACATCATCTATATTTTTATTTTAAAGACAAAAGATATGCCATCGGCCGGGATTCGAACCCAGATCCTCTGTCTCTCAGTAACAGCGCTCTAACCAATCGAGGCACCGGAGTCGCCTGCCGGCAGGGAAAAAATCTATTTTCTTAGACGACTCCGGTGCCTCGATTGGTTAGAGCGCTGTCACGGAGAGACAGAAGATCCGGGTTCGAACCTAAAGATCATGATAACTTGCATTTTTGGAAAATATTAAAAACAAAGCGAATAAACAGTTAAAGCTTGTACAGTTGTTGTATCTCAACTCGAAGCGACAACCTGCGAAATAATGAACGAATATATAATTCATATTAAAAATCCAATAAGCTTTTAAACTTTTGTTTTCCGCCTTATGCGGAATGAGCTGTGCCTTGCCATATTTGCCATCTTATTCCATTCGACTCATATCCAATCTATAGTGTACAACTTCATTTTGGAAAAAAAAATAAAAAAGAGACTCTTCCCTGATTTCCGTAAACTCATCATTCATTTTTTCCTCGTTTACTTGGATGTTTTTTCCTATCCTCCAGGATCCTTTTATAATATTTCACTTGACTTGACAAGCCTTTAACTTTGAATCCTCATACTAGACTGAAAAGACAACAAAGTGCTCGCATTTTCAAGCTATTCCAACACTTACTAGACAGACGCTCTAAACTTCCAATTAATTACGAACTACTCATACACATGACTATTGTAAGACCTATTTGGACTTACGGAGAAGAGATGTGCCACTAAGCCATCGAATGCCAATCCTTACAAACCAAAATCCTTCGTAAAATCCTTAATACTCCTTACTTTTTTACGAATAAAGTCATCCGTGATGAGCTCAATGTCCCATTTGTTGCTGGTTTGGCCCGAAACCGATACCAGTCTTTTCATGACAAACTTTATTCCCACTCAAACTCACAATTTTCAAACCTAGCTACTTCTTCCATTTCCGATAATCCTCCGAGGCGTATGAAAGGAGGATGGTGAGGTGATCTTCTAAGTTAAATTCGTTATTTGAGCACTACCAGTGGTTGCCTTGCCTTTATCCACGCCATCATGTAACATTCCTACCATTATATTTACTTGTTGTATTGTTATAATACAGTCGTAAGTTTCACTAAATAAATTAAGGGAAAAAATAGGCCCAAACTATGGTTTCTTACAAATAGTTTATTACTACTTAAGAAATTAATTAATTGGCTTCTACCCAGATCTTTTTCTTCCCCATATATAAAGTAAACATATTAATATTATTTAAAAAATTGAAAAAATTGTGAATTATGAATTTTCCTACAAGATCGGAACCACGCTTCAATGCGCGCTAAAAATGACTGATAATGTCAATTAAAAATAGTATAGAAATATGTCGCTACATAAGGTAATTATTTCTAAAACTCAATAACGTTGAGGGTTTTTGCTAACCTGATTGATACGACCGCCGACACTGACCCACTTAATAATATCTGTAATTAGGATGGTGTACTCCCAAGGCTACCGGTTTCCTAACCCCTATCCAACAACTATCCCATGCATGGAATTTATAATGAATGAGTCATTACTGAAGGAACTTAAATTTCGATGCTTCAGCATGCCTCTTCGCCTTTATAAGGATAAATAGCATATCTAAAATATTCTAAACTGCGCAAGAATGAATGAATTGCCAATTTTATGGTATTTACTTCGCCTAGCGTTTTCATATTATTTTTATTATTATCTGAATGGTGTTGATATTTTGTTTATTTTATTTAATATTTTAAATCGAGTGATATTTTTTTAATTTAATTATTTGTATAAAGTTTGGGTTCCTAAAAATCATGGCTTATTTTCAACCGGCTTAATAAAATAAATATTTAAGAATGATAAATATATATTTAATAATCCCTATAGGTAATTTTTATTATTACCTATTAATTAACTGTGCTAAAATGAATAGGGCTATTGCTATTCAATAAATTTCTTGGTAACTGCTTTGCCTAGCTATATTATTATAGACTGCATTAATATACTAAATTATTATAATTTTTACTGCAACAATTTCTCATCTTTTCTCCGTTTCAATCATGCATTTTTAATTTATGAAACTGGTGCGTTTTATTTTATTATATTTCAAAATCGCTTAACCTGTTAATTACGCAGCATGTAACGGACGCGAGCTCTTTCACGAGGACGTGTCAGTACGTCACGCCCGGAGAACGTAATTTCATATTTTTTTATTTTTATTTATGCTTAAAATAAATGAAAATACTATTAAATATATACGTTTTCGTTTATTTAGATATATTGCACAAAGGAAAATACAAAATTATGGTTGACGTATTTATACGTCCGGCCCGGTTAACAGGTTAATTAAAGAGTCCTACAGTAAAAAAAATTATATATTTACTACTACATTAAAAAAGATATATATATTTAAAAATCCCTACAGAACATTTTGATTATTAAGTATTGACAAACTGCGCATAAAACCAACAATGATATTGCTGATTCTGTGGTAGTTATTTTGCCTATCATTTTTATTAATAACTATATTAACATTTTATTAGAAATGATTATTTTTTTTTAGAAAACTTCAATTAATTATTAAAAACAATAAAACAAAAATAAAAGTTTTTATTTGCATAAATTGAAAATACAACTAGTTGAAAATAGAGGAATAGTAGTATTTTTTCCTACAGTAAAACAAAAAAAAATCCTAATATTAATGCAGTTAATTGCTTTCATTCATTTTTGTGCAGTATATTAATAAATAATAGTCAAAATTACTTATAGGAATTATTACTATATTTATCATTCTTAAATACATTTTTTTTTTGTAAGCAGGTCGAAAATGACAAGATATTTAGGAACCCAACATTTTTTAAAATAAATAAAATATCATCCTTACACCACCTCAGCGGTATATAGGTAAAAGAAAAAGGAATTAACAAAATAAGAATGTTTTAGAAAATATTATTCATGGTTGAAGACCTAATAGGGGTAAATGAGAAAATCATTCACAATTATTACCAACAGATTTCATATCCTGGAAAAAACCATTTAGCAATAGAAAGTACAATAAAATAAAGAAGAAAAAGCATAAGGGTGTATTTAATAGATTGCGGTTTGTTGATTAACCTCAAACCGGATCTTATCATTCTAGTTTATATTTTAATAATAAATCATAACGATTATGATATATTTATCTACTGATACTACAACAACAAATAACATAATAAAAAAGTTGATACTTGAATATTTTACCTTGAGTTCATTAAACTGCACACACATTGTTTATGAACAAAAAATAAAACAAACCACAATCGTTAAATTAATGTTTCCTTTGGATATAAACGCCCGAGCTGATCCTTAAAAGAGAAAGTGATTTTTTTTTTATCGGATAGAGAGTTTAGTTGAGTTCACAAAATAAAAATCAAGATAAAAAACCCATAATTTCATGGTCGGTGCTGTTTTGAAAGTATTTCATTTAATGATATAACAAAAAAAATAAAATAAATTTCAATGAACAATGGTTTCAATAAGCCTGTACAGAAACATTATTGATACTTCGTTTCTTATCTATAGGATTCAGAAAATTCCACTCGATAAATTTAACCCCTTTTTCCTCTAAGAATAATGTAGCGGGCTGTGTTGAAGGTCCCGGGTTGAAATCCGGCTGTGGCAGATAAATTATTTATTCCGTTATCAGCTTATAGATGGACCCAAAGCACACTCCAAATTATTAAAAAAATATGACTTTCGTACTCACCAAGATTTTTACTTTAAGTATTATTTATGTTATAAAATAAAAATGAATTGAAAGTATTAAAACGCTTTAAAGGGATTATGGATACATTATTACAAATGATCCCTTCCCCTGAATAATATTCTGCGTTAGCTAATAAGGTCATTTCCTTTTTTAGCAGCAAGTACTTCAGAAGAAAAAAATTAAAATAATTTCGATATTTCTTTAGAGAATTTCCCATTATGGGGATACTCTGTGGTACCTGCCATATGATGCTCACCCATTATAAAGTGGGTGCTCTTGATTGGTAGAACAACCTGGCAATAAAGCGAGATCTCGGACAAATCCTCTCACTGCTCAATCATTGTCCTAGTAATAGTTCGGTCTAAACTATTAATTGAACCCAAGACAGTCCATGGCCTGTAGTGGTACAAATATTTCTCATTTTACTAAAAAAATTTATTTACTCTAATTGAATCCGGTAGTTACTGGTCATTAGAGATCATATAAAAGTGTGAAGAGATGTTGAGTCACTATTTTTACGGCTAAAGTTCCAAGTCGCTTTTCATATATGAACTCCAGGGTCTACAAGACGATGTCGAATGTCTTATTGTGTTGAGTATGATTAGCTATAACGTACCTGACAGGCTTACTCTTATTAATTGATCTTAGCGTATCCATTCCAGTAAACAAGTTCTACTCCCTTATCGGCTGCCTGAAGAACATTTGTATACAGATCCCGATACATCGAAGGCACTCGATATTCATAGGACGTAGGGTACACAATAGCCGCCCACTTCTCCACAACCTGATTATCGGATCGTTGACAAATTTCCAAACGGGTCAGGCGGTTGTTTCTTTATTGGCGACACCTCAGCGGAGAAGCGGTACTCGAAAAGCGTACATCATTCAGCAGATATGATTGTTGTATCAACAAACAGAACGGGTATAACCCGTACTTGACGTACTTGAAGTGATTAGACGCTTTAATTCACTGATCTATAGAAATATAGGGAACTGGGTAACTCAGTGGTAGAGCGCTTAATTGCTGTGCTGAAGGTCTCGGGTTAAAAATCGGGCAGATAAAAAAAAAAAAAATTATTTAATCTTTTTATAGCCATAAATGAACCTAGTGGAATCTACAGAACCTTGCTGGGCTATCCCATAATCTGTAGAGGGGGTACCCATAAGTGAGGAACAACCAGGCGTGACCTACAACTGTTGCCTTAGAAAGTATACTCCCAACCATGTATTGAACCAAAGACTCTTCATGGGTTGCAGTGATACAGGTCCATTTTTTTAAGTTGCCCGACCGATATTTTTATAAAAACTGATAGTTATTAACGTCCAATTTGTCCGTGCGTTATAAAACTGAGATATCATTTTATAAATTCTGTAATTACAATTTTTGTTGCAGTGATATTTAAATTAGTACAATTTTTTACATATTTTCATATTGTTAACTTTCTCAATAAATTTAACCTTCTTACCATTTAAGGTTCTTTCTAATTATTAATTGCACTCCTGAAGAAAATCCAACACTTATATTTTAAGTGTTAACGCCGACAACAGAAATCTGAAGTAAGATTTATACGAAGTAAAAAATGTGTGTAACCTTAAAACTAACCACGTATGATGATTTCTTGTAGTATGTAGTACATGAAGTCATGTTCTTCTACTATATTGCCTTGAAGAAGGCTGAGAGTGGGAACTTCGTCACAGATCACAATATAAAATGTTTCCCAGCTAACGCACGCATATAAAAAGATGACTGTCACGGCATAATTCATCGGTTTTATATAATACGTAAGTGGGATGGTTACATACAGGGTTACGAAATAAATCCGTAGGCTACACGGTTCATGAATATTCAGTAAAGTAATAGTCATCAACCATTGGGCCCCATAAAATTGAATTAAATGCCAGCCTGTTCGTAACTTTGGTTCATAACCCATAGGAAGATAAAGAAGCATGACGTCATTAACTTTTGATTGATATGCTGATGAGATAAAAAGACGTGGTATCCCTCGGAAGAAGTGGCTAGAAGGTGTAGAAAAAAGCATGTGCGATGTCTTAATGTCTGAAAGAAAAAGAAGTAGCAGAAAGAAATATTTGGTTTCATGGTTAAGAAGAAGTATGGTGTCTGGTTAAAGGTAAGTTCAATGTGAGGGAGGCCCTTTATAGAAAAAATGATAAAAAATACAATATTTCTGGATTGAAAATTGAAAGTATTGGGTCCTTGTTCATACAAAATGAGCCGTATTTGGAATAAGACAGTCTAAATTCAAGCCCTGAGGAAGCCAGCAGCATGTATGGTGAAACGTTGACCAGAAATTTAGATACATGGTCGAAACCGGAATAAACCCCTGAAACCTTTTGTATAGATGTTGGAAATGTTCGTCAATGAATACTTTGTTTTTCTTATTAAGCTTTATACATATATTAATTACTCACTATTGTACAGTGATTCAACAATTAAACAATTCAAATAATGATTATTTAAAACCAAATTAAATAGTATCTTCTAGGGATAACAAAACGTTTAACTAGATTTTGATGTTTAAAGTTATTATGAGTATCAATCGCACAACAATTAAGCGACCTTTTAGCTAAGTATAATTATTCTTATATCAATGGAATTGTAACCTTTAAGCTGCATCAATGATAAACTTTCTGAGAAAATTAAGAAAGAAGCCGCTTGTATGTCGATAACCGACCTCAAGAGTATGGTAGGAGTTATTGCTGGGCACTGCAAACTCAAGAAGCATATGCAATGTCGTGGTTTCGAAGAAGAACCCCGGTGCAGTTGTGCACGGAGGAGGATGAAACACCTTGGCAGGTTCATTTTGAGTGTAATGCCTGTCGGAAGAGGACATTTGACCTTGGCCCTGGAGAACACGAGGAACATCAAGAACTGAGATTTAAAGATTACCTAAAATATCTCAGAAGCCTACCTATGTTAGGAATTTCAGGACTCGAGCACAATGAGCCTCTTGAGTCCGATGTACACGGCAGAAGATGAGTCAGCTACGTATTATTATTATTAATCTTTAAACTACAAATGATAAAAAGGCATTGGATAATTCATACATAGGCCTCTAGGTTTCGCTATTATCAGCATGTTGCTGACGGGAACTTACCAGTTTACCCTCTACCAAAAGTTGCCAAACCGGCTAAAGAAGTTTTCACTTCAAAAATATAAAACGGTGGCCTAAGATAAAATTAGTTGGATGCGTTAAACAGATAATGGGAGCTAACATATTGTGCAAGATGCTGTCCATCGCAATCTATCACTTCAGAATTGTGTCTAGGCCGTCCAACCTGTAATCCAATACCACTGATCACCTCCCGGGATCTAATGTGGATAGGTGTAAGCAATGAATATGTTTAACTGTTTACTCATTAAACGATTTTATTTTATAAAAGGTTTAACGAAATAAAAAGCAATTTTACATTTCAGACATAGTGCTAAGTAGTTTTTAGAAGCCATTGTGACCTTAGATAAGATTTTGGGTAGGGAAGTTAATCTCATGACAATCCCTCTTTCATTCTCTTCTCCAGTAAATACCTATAATTATTGTCATAGGTCTATTATTATTTATATTTTTAGGTTATTATTCCGTAGGTTGTCGCTTCGAGTTGAGTCATAGTAAATTTTAATTTTTCATTCGTTTCCCTTTAAATATTTTCCCAAAATGCAAGTTATCATGAGCTTAAGTATGGAAAAGAGAATGCAATTATGGAAAATGTGTACACTTCGGTAAACATTTCATCTTTGTTCAGTTGTATTTGTTGGAAATATTAATAATTAAATGAATAGAGAGTTAAAACTTGTAACTCAACTCCAAACGACATCATGCAGGACAGATACCATATTCATTATTTGTTTATTATATTGCATTATTCACAGTATTATAATGAATATCAGTACCCGGTAGGTAATGGACACCATGTCACATTTTTGTAACTTCTGTATTTAATCAGAAGAGTCAGTTTTCCATAACTTTGAACTACCAAAATTTCCTCCTTTTTTACTCTTAGAAACAGCTAAAAGAAAATCGTTCATATTTTTATTGGAATTGATAAGTAATTGTGGACATGTCTTTTTCCTCTGGGTAACAGATATATTTCAATATAAATTTCATCGTCTCCTAATATTATCATTTACTGAATTAACGTAAGTATAATCAAATTATTCTAAAAATAATATCGCAATCGAAATTAACCCTCTCTAGATTCAAACTAGTATTCCGTTTGATTTTCTCCTTGTACGAGAATGCCTAACACAGACCGAAACTCTTTAATGCATTCGCTATTTTACAATTATCATTCCCTCTGATACGCACTATTGTATGCTCTTCTAAATCTACATTTAATTTACATTTACACACTTTTAAACTGATTTACATTAATTCAGCTGAAGAAGCGTTGTTACACAAATATTTCGGTTTATTTGAATGCGATCCAGCCCCTAATCGACGTCCTTGAAGGTTCCGCTAGCACCACCATGAAGACATCGATGACCGCTATGACCGCTACGGACGACCGTTGACAATAATTCACCAGATCAGTTCCCAGGCCGGACAATAGTAAGCTTCATATACCGGCTCTGTACACACTCTTCCCTTGTTGTCGGCTACAAAGGTTCGAGTATTTCATTCTAAGGCCTTCTTTTTGTAGATCCATTTTGTGCAGGTATTCTGTGTACAAGTAAATAATTATTTTTTATTCGTTTGCTTTAGAATGTTGTATTTTCTAAAACATTTAACTTGAAACAAGGGTTCAGCAACGTAATAAATTTTTAAAAAACCTGCATCACTACAATCCTGAAGGGTGTCAAGTTCAATACATGGTAGAGACTGTGCTGTTTCAAGGACAACAAGGAAACCCCACGAAATTAATGCATAAACCTACCCACGTAGTAAACGAATCAACATCTCACCAGAATCTTTTGAACCTCACACCAACTTGTTAGATCATGGTAGCCTCAATGTCATAACTAACAATAGGAAAAAAAAATACGCCTAAACAAATTATTTTCATTGCCTTTGAAGAGTTATACAGTTATACAGGAGACAGAGAAAAATGGATAATTGCAGTGAGTTATGGCGGTCCTTGAGCAATGGAGCGTATCATTGCTTAGTACAAAATGTTTTCCTCTCCAGTTACAAAAGTTTGTGGTGAGGTAAGACCTTCAGCGAGCAATACCTGGCGGAGTTGGGAGTTGGGAGGATCAGCTTTTAATAACTTTATATTAATATTATTATTTTATCCGCACAAAAAAGGTACAATTGGAAAATAGATTCAATTGCGTTTAGAACTGCAGGAGTTGGCATGAGGGTAACAGCATATGGTTGTTCCTCCTGACTTTCAGTAGAATTATTTGTTCTGACAGACATCTCCAAAATAAATCAGGGAGTCCCTTCTTACAGCTTTTGGATATGTCTGACGTTCAGGATCAAAAGTAGACAAATTAAAAAAATTGACTTTTTCACATGTCTAGTTTAGTCAAACAATGCTTTATACTCCCGAAACTTTATGTCCAGGATCGGAGGACCAAAACCATATGAAATAAGGGATAAACTGTTGTGTTCAACAAAATGGCTTGCCTAAATTAGCGAAAAAGTTGAAAAAGTCACTTATATTTTGGAGTTATCCGCTTTTGATCCTGAATACTTCATATTGTTGGTATTTATCCTCCTACCATAACGTGGAGACATTTGAAATTCATAAGCAGAGCTATCAGAATGTGCATTGCGTTTAGTGGATGCATAGATTGGTATGCTAATTTTTATGTTGGTTTGGCAAATAATTATATGCGTTAAGCTTCTAGCTTACGCTCACATATTAAACTTTCTCTTTACATGATTGACCAATTATGTAAACGAATGGTTAGATGATTGGCTGCCTATATAAACAGGAGGAGACGTTTCTTTTAGCAAATGGATAAGATTCAATTTTCATTCCAAACTCGTAGGATGGGAAAGAAAAAATTAATCCCATGAATTGTACAATTATATGTATAACCTTTTAGTATTATTATTGCTTATGCCAAGACATTTTATATAAACTTTTTTTTCATCTTACGTGTCATAATCACATTACCGAAATTTTATGCAAAACATTTACGCTCCTATACATAAAATGAAACTGGAATGTTTGTTCAAAAGGTTTACATATATTGTTTTATAGGTTTTATCATATATATTATACCATATATTACTAATATATGATATAATAATATTACCATATAATATTAGTCTCAGTATTTAAATAAAAGGGATTTCCTTTCGATAAAAATTAATACATATTATTTACTATCGAATCATTATTATAATTGTTAATGTTAATAAATAGGTAAAAGAGAGAAAGATAAGAAAAGCTATTAAACTGTTAAGCCTTAGCCCTAGATTGATTTTCTAATAAAAAATAAATAACTAGTAGGGTTGCTATGAGCAGTAGTTATTTAAGTTGTGTTCAAATTTATTTATTAGACTACTTCTATTTCTTATTTTATTACAAATCTCTTGAAGAGGGAAGAAGGAACATATTAAAGGCACTATAATCCTTTCATCGACTCTTTTCGTTAATAACTTGTAATTTAGCAATAATGATATGTAAGCATCGAAGTCGAAACTATAAAACCTATAAATATGATGTACGATGTATATATTGTATACATTCCACAGGTTCCATCCCCAGCTGCTAACAGATTAAAAAGATTATCAGCCACAGCCGGACTTGGACCCGGGACCTTAGGCACAGCAAATCAGCGCTCTACCACAGAGCTGCCCCATTCCCTAAAATTATATACATGATTAATATAATATAAGAAGAAATTTGAAAACTATCTAAAAGCAAATTATAGATAATTGATATTCTATGAGTTATTATAACAGTACTTTTCATCTTATTGCTTATTCAAAATATTTCTTCAGTAGCGTATAATCTACTGAAGCCTAAAGTGTGATCTAATCAGACCTGTAATTGTGGTAATTATGTCATCTTCTTATTTTACCCTAAATAATGATAGCTCCTGAAAACATGCTGGCATCACTAACTTCTCGATTCGGGTAATGGAGCGGGCATTATGTATTGGAAAATTAAAGCACTTAAAGCATCCAGGCTAAATTACACGTTATTATTTAAAGGAGTGGATCATAGATTTTTTCGGGGGGTATTTAATATCTATATTTTCCTCTCTTCAAGAGAGTTCTAATAAAATACCCAATAGAAGTAGCCTAAAAAAACAATTGAACAAATATAAATAACCATCACATATTCTGAACTAATTGTTTTTAGATATTATTTATATAATATTTTGTTAATTTATCTTTGCATGAATATTAAAGAACTGAGTAGTGAGATGACACAGAAACGACGGAAGATGCTTGAATTGCGACTAGGAAAACCGAAATTAGCCTAGACTAAGCCATAACTAACAGGATTATGAGATTCCATATAAATATTTTCTCGAAAACATTCGAAAACTATCACTTGTGAAATTTGTTGGATAACTAACAGTATAAAAAAAAAATCTAGATTTGTATATCCCCCGGAATATGATACGAAATACGAATACTTTGCATTAGATCAAGAATGGGCATTAACTTTTTTTTCCTTATAATAAATGTCTGTATTACAAAAAGTACATGCAAAGGATCCAAGTTAGTCGAGTTCTTTTTTAGCTCTATTTTAAGGATTTACCACAGTTTACTAATTTATTTTCTAGCTAGATAATAAGTCTGTATTACAGCTAAGTTGCCTGCCTAGTTTTAAGTACTAGTTTGGAGATAATAATGCGTGTGATAGTCGGCATTTTTAGGTATTAATTTACATAACAAGGTTAACCCCGTTTCAGAACTAAAGCGTTAAAAAAAACTCTAACGGTTCCTGGACATAATAGAATATAATCTTTGGATCATGGCCAAGTGAATGCAAACTAGATGACAAGGATAGTTTACCATTGTACGTAAAGAAAGGATATTAAAATAATTTTGAAGTAAAAATCGAATATTTTCACACTTAAGAATAAAAAAGCCTTCAAGAAGGGCCACATGTCTTGGTAGTTCCTAATTTTCGAAGCTAACAAGTCGATAATCAATTAATCTGTAATCATAATAAAAACAAGTATTATGTACTTTTATTCTCAAAAAAATGTGCTACTTTTTAGAATAATTATTTTCGTAAATAGAGGCCATTGTTAACATGTTTGACATGTTACCATTCCTATTCTTAGCTGAAAGGAAGGTTTAAAAAGGGGTTGCGAAATTAATATCTCTCTTTCGGCAAAAACTGGCTCTGCGGAATTTTTTGGTAAGAATGGAAGACTTTCCTATTTCCATGACTTAACTTTCCATGACTTGAGTAAGACAAGATAGATCATTCTTAATCAGGTCAGTTTTTCCACCCAACCTAAATCCAAATCCGCCAGATCACCCTTAACGCAGTCCTTCTACCTATGCTCCCTTCTATCCCCCAGACGTTTGCGGACCACAGCGCTTGTTAATTTAGGAACTTGTTTATTATTCAGTATAAGGACTTTACAAGGTCCTTTAACCCATTAATCTTCGCGACAAAATCACTTCAATAATATTAAGCGGCATTGCGGAGCATGTAGTGTAATTTTCTAAATTTTCCAGTGGTCTCATCCTTTTCCGGACCGAATATGCTTCGCAACATATACGAATACGAATACGATTAGAAAGAATTGGTTAATTTTTGAAAAATAAAGACTGTTGGTAAAAGGTTAGCAAAAAGGGAGCATAAAAGAGAAAATCAAAAATTTTGAAAAAATAAAATTTGTAACGGGAAATATTTACAGTAAGAAGAACCTATCCTTTCCTCTAACACAAAAATAAGATTAGATACCATCAAAAATTAGATAACATTAAAATAAGAAGTTTCTAATCTTCCCTACAATAGCAAAATTACTGAAAATAGAGAAGAATCTATGGGCCCAAGAAAACACAGGAAGGACAAAAGTTAAGACCCACTAAGAAATATACAGCGAGATGGAAGATTTAGAAACCGAAATAAGACTAATATTCTACCGGCACATGATAAGTATGGACCAAGGGAGACTAAACAAGAAACTCTATGACAAAATCCGTGAATATAAAGCGTAGGAAGGTGTGTAAAACAAATACTGCCTAGATAGAGTACATGAATGAGATGAAAATAGTTGACTGGATGATCTAATGTAAAGGAGATAGTTGGGGGGTGCAGTCAAAAAGAACACTGAATAAGTAATAAACTTATAATTATGTGCCGACGTTTCGACCTACAGTGTAGGTCATCTTCAGGGCGATTTGGAGAGAGAAGCCGTTTGATGACATCATGGTTCTTGTGGAACATAAAGAAAAACGGGAGTGTACTGCGTAGTCGAAATAAAGGAAGCAATGGAACGCAGAAATGATGAGGAAATACTTGCAGAAAAGCGCAAATGAGAAAAGAAAAAGTAATTAAAGTCGCGTGGTCTTAAAAGGCCGTTTCAGGAAAAAAAATACTGTTGGTTACAATTACGATCGATTACGATTACTATGTGTTGGTTATTATGAAGATAATTTTTTTTTTGAAAATTTACTAACTATATGTAAATTGAATAAAAATCTTTTTTCCTTCCTGGATTGGATACTCAGTTCCAGACAGGCGCAGCAAAGCGATAATTCGGGTGTTAAAGGCGAACGAATCCCCGTGCTTACTCCCTCATACTGTTTTTCCCATGAAAATTCTAGTCGTTTCGGAAGAGAAAGTCCGGAAATCTGGGGCTTTGGTTTGGTCAGCCTTGGTGTGTAACTGCTCAAGGCTAGATTCGCCATCTGTCATAGCCGTGTGCGTATCTAATGACAGGCCGATCTCCAGTTCATTACATAAAACCCAGGAGCTGCTTTCTCTGGATAATGAAACGTTATGAGAGGACAGGAAGCACACTTCGCTCTATCTTAAGGAGCTTTTCTAATCCTCGAAACGAGCGATATTATTTCATTATTTGAGTTTAGAAAAAAAAACAATTGCCTTCCAAGAAACGGATCGAATCGGTTTTCAGGATGGCCACGTAACTGGCGTTGCATTTCGAAAATTTACATTAAACCATGGAATAAGGAAAGTAAACCGACCCAATAAAACCAATTATTTAGCACTATCTACGCTTCAATGAACTAAGAACTTATTTAAGTCTACACTCTGGAGTGGCTACAAAAGTAACAAAAACGATTTCTGGATTTATCGATAGGTGTGCTGACTTGTGATACTAAAACGAAACAACTTGGTTAAATTTCATGAAACTGTACTATTTATACAACTTCTTTTATCTTGTTTACATTATATTTATTATTCAATTATATCTTGATTTAATCATATATGTATGTATATAAGTTGGAATCATAGCAAATGACATTTCAGTCTTGATGTATTAATTGATGTTCTACGGACATTATAATACTTATTTTACTAAAAAGACATACAAAGTTATGTCTATTGGATTTCTACAAGCAAAAAAATTGTTAAACTCTTACGCACACTCACAACACTTATCTATTATATACTAAGACAAAAGTCAAATCTTAAAACAAGTACCTTTCCCATAGTACAATAGAAAATTACCTCTACTATAAAGTAGAATAGGAGCATAAAAGATGGTTGATGTATTTCATCATTTTTAATTAATCTCAAGTTGAATATTCCATTATAAAATTAACTTCAGTGGAATTCTCATATAAATGATAATAAAACCAATCATGTGCGATGATTTCATCTCAATAAAATTTTAATCTGAATACCTAACTCTAATTATCTCAAGAACGAAATCTCATTTATGATATTTATTTATTTGTAACCATATCCACTACAAACTTCACATTTACGTTTTGGCCAGTTTCTTAAACTTTACCTAGCAAGGAACGGCTTAAACTAAACCTCCTACTCAACATTCAATCCATTAGCATTAATTTGTGCTCCCTCCTGGACATCCTAATCATCGAGTAACTAGGTGATGTTTACGAATTAAGAAAGAACGGCCAAAGGCAAAGAAATTTAGATATCACGAAGCAGAATGGAAGAGCTCTTATGTTTAGATTGTTCACGAACTGTCATCCTCTTATGATTGTAAAGTTGTGTGCATACATTCACAATTGCGAGAATAAGAATAAGAAGAATACTGCTTAGCGTAGCCGAAGGGGCGATGCCGATAGTCCCTAAATCAAAATCCGTACAAGAAACATCACCCATACCCAAATTCTCTAGACCACTATTAACGCAATCCTCTCAGCGACGGCTCAAATGTCTTGAATCGGCTCAGAGCTTATTAACTGTTAAGTAGTACGTAGGTTACTAAGCCCAACAACTTTACAAGACCTTTTCAACCTTCACGAAGCTATCACATGTAAAAAGAAGGTATCGTTCCAAAACCCCAGATATTAAGAGGATGTCGCCAATCAATCCCATGATGGTTAAGTAAACAAAAGTTGCGTTTATTAGTTCTAAAAGTAAGTACAAAGTGTAAAGATATAAATTTATATACCCGTGTGTGTGGTGATATTAATAAATAATTGTCCTTAGATTTATATTATAGTGATTGTTACTCTTAAGACTTTTTCTGGATATTCATAATAATTATAATATATAATTCTTTTCTTTTCCAGAAAACCGAAGAGAGGTCGCTACCTATCGCAGTTAGGATCCATAGGACCCTGGAGTTGGCAGATGACAAATTTTACGTCATCACGTGCGGGAAAGCAGGCTTCAAAAATGCCAAGTAAATAAAAACACTCCTTACCTATTGGCTAACAATGTTAAATAATCGCTGGCATGTTAACAACTCAACGTCGACCGTTTCTCACAAGGCATTAAGCCAAATGGTCAGCAACAGAGCTAAATATTTTTTCATGAAGACAGGTCTGTTACATAAAAGAAGAACTGGTTTTTATGTATCCGGCACAGATTCTGTGCCGGATACATAAAAATCGGTTCTTCCAACGAAAGTATCTTCGGTGCATGTTTATGCTGTGTAGTATGAAGCAATGACAACCATGTCCAATTCAAATACTTTTTGAGAATTTTCTCAAAGGGAATTCAATACGAGATAAATAATAGTTTAAAAAAACATGCTATAACAGAAAACAGAACTAAAAAGTAAAGAAAATAATAACAGTTTAAAACGATGGTTTAACTGGAAACAAAACTAAAAAGCAGAAAATAAATTTTAAGAAGTTAAAAATCATACAAGACTGAAAAGACAAGAAACTGCTCGACGTTTTCACTTACTTCAACATTTGCAGGAAAAACGTTCTAAGCTCCCAATTAATTACAAAAGACGCATTTACATGACAGTTTTCAGACATACGGTTTGGACATACGGAGTCGAACTATGTGGCTCTACTTAACCATCCAATTCATCTTGTATCAAATCCTTATAATCCAAAATCCTTCGAAAAATCCTCAATGCTCCTTATTATGTCACAAAAAAACTCATCCATCATGATCTTAAATATCCCATATGTTGCTGATTTGGCCCAAACTAGATACCTATCCTTCCATGACAAGCTCCATACACTTGAATCCGCTAGTCTCTCAACTTGCTTCCCGTACTATTCCTGATAACCCTCCGAGGCGTCTGAAAAGAAGATGGCCTCGAGACCTTCTACTATAGAACTTTATTGGAGTGCTACCAATGGGTAGTTTCTCCGCAAGTGGTTTTTGTTTTCATGTCATTTGTTCATATTAGCAAATTTACTTTTTTTAATATATTACAGTTATAAATATCAAGAAATTAATCTAAAAAAAAAAGAAGAAGAAGAAGAAGAAATAACAGTAGAGCGTTGAACAAAGAAATTTATTTTTTAGTAAAAAAAAAAAAATCAAAAACCGTTCTTTCTTCCAGGTATTTATTCCGTTCATCAATTTCTTTATCTAAACTAGCAGAAATAAGTCTTCGTTGCCTGACGTTCGACTGGCCATACGAATTTGACTCATTTCACTCGAATTTGAAACCAGAAGAAATACGTGATGAATGGTTTAAAAATTATGGCCATGGAAATTTAAGAGTATTTATTGAACATTATTTTCTACTTTTTAGTTCAGTGTCCCATTAAAACTTTTTTTTTTTAAACTATTATTTATTTTATAGTTTTTAGTTAGAACTAGCTGTGAACACGTGTTATTTTAGTTTTTTTAACAAACATTAATCGGCTGATTTTTGGTTGAGCTAACGTCGAAAGCATATTTTTATTTTTTTAAATTTTGTTGCAAACTATACGAAACTGCCAAGTTGGTCCTGTCAGTAGTCATACTCTTGTCTTAAAGTTTAGTCATGCATGACTAAGTGCTTGGCACAAGACACTACTGTGTGTTTGGATATGATCACTAATCCTTAAGATTCTGGTCATGACAATGAAACAAACTTATTTAATTATTTTATTGTCATTGGTCCTTAAGATGTGTACAAAGTTTCAAATTCGTTTCGATGTTTTGAAGTGGCCAAATATAGATTAAAAAGACTCTGTTGTATACATACGTCAATTTAGGCAAAGATTAAAGCGTGTTAAAAACAAATTAAATTTTCATAAATATAGTTATTCAGTACAAAACTAGCATAATCCATCGAATTAAGTAATCAAATACAAAATAAGTGCAATTATTTAAACTGCAGTCTATGACGGAGGGCGTTCACTCCGATTAGGAAACAGTGACCCAGATAGGCTAATGAAAACGGATAATTGTTGGCAACAATGGAAATGAGCCTTGTTTGAATATAAAAGGGGTTGCACAAGCCTCCACGGGTGGCTACTGGTACCAATACTGTGTGCATCGTCGCGGGGGGCTCGCGCTATAGTTGTCCCTTCGGTCAAGGTTAAGGTCGAATCGACCAGTGTAATTATCTATTTCCCTGCTGTAGCGTGGTACCGGTCAGGGATACTGTCATTAGCTGTAACAATTTAATGATATAGATATATTCCATGGTTGCACAGTATTCCCAGAGAAAAGTTTTTAGAAAAAGAATATTCGAAAGCAGACCAGGAAAGAGTTAAGTACTAGCTGGGATTTCATTAATGCATTACAATCATATATTTTTTGCTTGCTATTAAAGCTTTCAAAATAAATTCAGTGCCTTAATGAGGTAAGAGTCGAGTCTTCAAATGCTCCATCTCTGCCCTTTTTCCTGTGTAATGTATTATTAATAGAAGAATGAATATTATGAAAACTACCTGTCTTTTATGATGACTTTAAATAATTGAAATAATAATAATTCAAGAATCCTGGAAGTAGAAATTATATCTAGAGCCCTTGTAGATAAGAGGTTAAGTCAAATTTTCTCCAAAATTAATGTTTTCCACTTTATTCTACAATGGCAGACCGGACGATGCTACAGTGGGAGCCCTTAATTTGGACTATCCAGGTATAATTAGGATCGGGATCTTTGACAAGTATCTGACAACTCACATGCTCTGGACCTACATTTTACGTTCGATCCGAAGGAAGGCAAAAACTGAGGATGTTTTAACTACGTTTAAAGAATCCTAATGCCACCTGTTTTTTTTTTATTTTTGCCGATGTTTCGACCTACTTTGTAACTGACCAATTCGTCGGCACAAATAAAAATAAGTCTTGACTTATTTGGTGTTTTTTTGACTGCACCCCCCAACTATCTCCATCCTCCATTTTATCTTCCAGTCAACTATTTTCCTCATAAATTAATTATAATTAAATCGTAACTACACATTACATACCATGATCATTCTCTCGTCTCCGATTTGACCTAAACATGAAAAAAATTGTTATTATGAAGAATTCTTTTGTTAAAGAAAATAAAATTTAAAATTATATTATGAAAGGCTTTAAGCCTCTTTTTCCTTAATTAAATATATTAGCCAACGTCATAAATATTTCATTAAACTTAACCGATTACCACATAAGTATTTAGAAAAGAGTTATGTAGCAATTTCTATTTATTATAAAATTTCCTGAAAGTTAGAAGAAAATTAGGAATATATATTCCTTTTTATATTTTTCTATTATTTTATAGAGAAATATAGACAGTTGAGCATTGAGGTGTGACAGTGTAACGGTCTGATATGCCTAAGATTATGATACAAGTACATGGAATAAATTAATGTTTGTTTATGTTTTATAATTTGGTATATCACACAGCGAAATTAAAAACTTTAAAAATGGTAACGACTTAAATTGAGGTACCTGATCAGTTATGTACTAATTGTCCTTTCTTTTGCGATATGTGCACACTCTCTTTATATCAATGTAACTGTTCCTCATTATTTTCAATTACTTTCGACTTTCACCTTGTTATTTCGGAAGTGAACGTATGGTGGTACATTTCTATCTGCATAACGATATGCTGGAAGATATAGAGATCTTGCGCAGGACGACCACACATGTTCGGCTTCAGATTAATGTGATTCAGCATTCATATTCCAAGTTTCAACAGGATGATAATAAAGCATGTCTCGTATAATGTACGAGGGTATGTTTTAAATTGAAGTACAGTTTAAGTATTTCTCGGTAAACCAATGAATTCCTGTCCTGTAGCGTTTAATAACATCCCACTGATTCCTGTAGAACAGACCCGTTACTTAGGACTACACCTTGACAAACGCTTAACTTGGGATCCTCACACTAGGCTGAAACGACAAGAAACAGCTCGCAGTTTCAGACTACACCAACATTTACTCGACAAACGCTCTAAGCTCCCAATTAACTACAAAAGACTCATATACCTGACAATCATTAGCCCCTTCTGGACATACAGAATAGAGCTTTAGGACTCCACTAAACCATCGAATTCCTCTCGTATTCAATCCTTACAATCCAAAATCCTTCGTAAAATCCTTAATGCTCCTTTGTTAAGTAAGTAATCCATAATGACTTTAATGCCCCATTTGTTACTGATTGGCCCGAATCCGATATCAATCTTTTCGATAAACAAACACCGTATTTCGCATTTAACAGTGCGGTTATACTGCATGTTCGTTAGGAAGGGAACATCTCTGCTAAAGAGAATTTCTATCAAGAAATAAAATTATAAATACAAATCAGAAAAATTGGATAATTTAGAAGACTATAAAACAAGAACCGTCAGATGTATGCCCTAGTAAATTTAAGTAGATTATTAGAAGAGATTTAATCGGACGTTTGAACTTGTGCTGGTGTAAGAATGAGTGACCAAACATGTACTATACGTTGGATGAAACAGTCTACGTGGAGCAAGGCATAAGTGAACTGAAGTGCTTTTATCTAGCTCTTTTGAGTTCGGTGAATGCCAAGGCATCCAACCTCCTTTGATCCTTAATGTTACAATTAGAAATTATTATTTATATTTGTGTCTGGTTTGTTTGCTTCAATTTCCTTTCATGAATCTTAATATCATCACCTTTTAGCTACTGATGCAATAGCAATTCCTATAGTTGCTAAATTATTAGATAACTTCAGTAAATAAAATCCGTGATCCTTGGCAAGCAATGAACGATGCCACAGGAAGATAGATGAATTGGCCATTTTTTTATTTTGCTCCTCCATCCGTTTGATTGGAGCCTTGTAAATTTCTTAATCATCCTGTCTGATGACTCTATCTCTCCTTATTTCTCCAAATACTATTTAAAAGAAGTTTTATAAATGTCTGCATACTTGTTTTGTTTTTATCGAGATTTCTCATAATATAAAAGCATTAAAGTTTGAGAAATGAAAGAATGGAAAAATATCTTTTATTCTGTATCCTATCTTCTATACCTAACAGTTGTTGATATGAATTTAGCTACAGCTCTTTGCCTTCCACGCGAATCTTGACAGTTTTGAGGCGAAACACTGGTTTTCCTATTGGTTCGTTAGTTGAAGTAATGATTCTAATTGGTAGGGCGTTTTTATGTCTTTTTACACGTTATTAGAGCCAATTTTACCGAACTGATAACACTACTTACTTTGGTTCCAATAGATTTAATTTATTTAGTTATGACGAATGTTACTTAAGTAAAAATAAAATTCATGGAATGTTAGCATTGAAAATGACTTTCATTAAGACCCATTGAGATAATACACTCAAATTAAATATATTCTTACTACTTTTTTTTATTAATTCATGAATTTATTCATACAAATTTGCAAGTGTATTACAACAATAAAACAAGTAAATGGCAGGAATGATACATAATGGCATGTATTAAGACAAAGAGTGAAACTATCCAGTGGTAGTACTCAAATATATTTTTACTGCTAAAAATAAAAATTTGTAAGATATAATTTCAATGATTAAATTGCGATTATGAAGTTTTACAGCTTTTTAAAAGAGAGTTACCTTAAGTTAGAGAGTTTTAGCAACTCTCAGTGTAAATTTATCACACAATTGTAAATGAGTCCTTTATCCATGAATCAATCACTGATATTATGATATGAACTTTCTTAACTTATACATCTTGTAAACAAAATGAGACAATTTATTATCCTTTACATACCTACTTATCATACAACGTTTGTTTTACATTTAAATATTTTACGATCTATCTACGATTAACGCAGAGTCTTCAAAATTGAGTCTTCAGAGTCAGTAAAATCTTGAAATTCGTGCCAGATCAATCAGAAAAAGATACCATGAAAAACCATATTGTCTATGATCACTAAAATTTGCATTCACACAATTTTTATAAAATCCCTCGATCGCTCTGACATTCAATTAACATTTATTAATCGAATAGGATTTTTGTGTTAAAAAAATTATTTATTTATTACGTGGGGTACTCCCTTAATACCTAATGGCGGACCAACAATCATTTTAAAAGTCATATGCGTTTCTTCATCAGTTTAAATAATTTTTGTTATTCTGCTCTGATATGACAATGATTCTGTTGGCAATGCTCTGATGATTCTGTTATAACAATGATTTGACTTATACTTGACAGTGGCTGTGGAAGTAAAACATAGTTATTATTATTGAATATAGTTAACAACAAATTTAAGCATTTATTCATAAAACTTAGATGCTTAAAAAATAATTTTGTGATAACTAATTTTAAAAAAATCTTTTACAGGAATGAAACATCCTTGGTATCCTTGAAGGTCCTTGACAAAGATAAGAAAAGGAGAGTACAAGAGGTCTATTACAGTAGGCCTTACATCATCAGGGCAGAAATATCAAAGCCTGACGGTAAATATATAATATGTTGCATTATAATATAAAATAATATATATATAAATATTATGGATGGCTAAAGCGGCTTATGGAGAAATTAATGAAGTAATTACTGGGGGGGAGGGGAGGGGGTAGTTACTGGGGGTATGAAATGTACTGAGATAAACACAAATGGAGACTTTCGGGAAACATTAGTTGAAGTGATTTTATTATTCTGAAGATCATTTAACAAACCAAACAGGAGTATATGATCAGAAGGTGACTAAACCTCGAATAACATGTGACCAGAGGCTTATTTTAGATTGATTTTTATAATTAATTAAAATAATATCTTAAAAACAAAAGCATACTATTTATTTATTGTTTGATAAAGGTGATACCTCTAAATTTACAAAACAATCTCTGATCTTATTACCAATATACGAACAACAAAGGATGCTATGAAATGAATAACTATGCAAAACTAACAATATTGATTCCTCCTATTATAAATTATTCATAATCAAAATTCATATTTTATGTTTATGTTTATTATATTTGCAGTGAATTACCATTTAACAGCAAATTAATATTGTTTACTTATTTTTGTTCTGTTAAATTGTTGATAATATCAATTAAACGAAACGATATTGAACTTTAGGATTTTGTTGTCATAATACTTGAAGAATAGACGTTAACTTAACTATAAAAAAACAGCAGATTTACTTGATGTAATATAATTACAGTTGTAAATATCAATAAATTATTCTATTCTCTAAAAACTATAAAAATGAATTAGTAACTGTAAATTATTCCCTTTGTTGTCTAGAAATATTGTTTTGTAATTTTGAGGTCAAAATTTCATAGGCTTGTGCCTTTACGTTCTAAAACGTTGTAATATCTAAATAGTCTTTTAAAACAGATAGCTTATAGATTTTTTTCTAATCTGAAGAAGATTTTCTAGGTATAGATTTCTGAAATATGCTCTGTTATATTCCTTTAAACCAACTACTGAGAATGCTCTCTAAAAGAAAAAATAATATACATTTCTTATTTATTTTATTATCTATTTTAAAGTGTGTGAACTAAACGGTCATCAAGAATGTCGTCTCTCTATCATGTTTTATTATAAATATTACATAAATAATTATGACATATATTTGCTTTTTCGATGCACAAAAACCCACCTCGATTATACATAGCAAGTCTATTGTGGGCTTTCAGGGGCATGTTTAAAACATGATTTTAAAAGAACCTGTGTATTTAAGGATAATAGTAAGATGAACTTGTAAGTTGTTCTGGATGGGATCTGTCACGCGATCCTAACCTAAAGCAAATACCTACCAGACAAGCAGATGATGCTTCAAGGCGTTCAACATAACAAATTATTCGCCTGGCCAAGTTTATATAAGTGATCGTTAAGTCTGAAAATGACCTGTGTATATCAATGTAATTGTCCAAAGAGAGTTTCTGTGCAAGTTCAGAAGCATTTTACTCCTTCCAGTAAGAAAATTCTTAGAATGCAAAAGTTAAGAAGTGTGTCTTAAGCGAAATAAACAGCATTCCTCTGTTTTTTCTTTGTGTGTTGCGTAATATTTTATATAAAAATCTTTCAGCTATCTAACATAAACTATGGTTGCATCAACAATTGTTTATCAGCTTTTATGGAAAAGGCGAGGAAGCGCTATAATAATCTCTTCTTGACTATGAATTATATTTACATATTTTAACGGTATAATATTCATAAATTATGAAGTCGTTTGCAATTAATTAACAAATATACGGGATAAGAAGATGAGGATAGGGTATACGCGCACAGATTTAGGCCATAGATGCATTAGTATCCACCCGAGTCGGCGATGAGCGGAGAGTACAGAGGTGGAGCATTTTTTATTTTAATTTAGTAATTATCGACCAACTTGCCCTCAACCAAGCCTTGAATTATTAACCAACATCTGCAACTGGTAGCAACCAATTAATTTTAAACGGTATTATGAAGATAAATTCATTAGGATTAAGAAGCGAACGGTATATTCGGTCAAGAATACTAATGCTTCATTTAGTGAGCGAGAGGTTTTTCCTCATATAGATCCAAAAAAAAATAATAGCTCTATTCCATGTGAATAGTCTTCAATGTAATCGCCATTATATTAAATACAGGTCAATGCGTCCTCAATTATACCAACAATTCCTTGTGTTTTCTTTATCTTCCTCATATACCATTCAGCGTCGAGGAGCCTCTGTTCATTGCAGCCATCTTTTCCCGGTCTCGACACACCCTCTTCATTTGGGAGAGTGTTTTCCTTCCACTCTTTGTGTGTGTTCTTGGTATTGTATTTATGTTGTAACATCTCCGGATAAACGTGTGTTATCCGTATAATATAAGGAATGCAACAACGAGCCCACCTCGAGACCTCACTGTTCATGCCTGTGCAGAAAAACTCTGTGACCTGCTCACGGGATTCGTATTCCTGGATGACTGAGCCCGTGCAGACGGTGAAAAATCTCTTCTTGCATGGACTCAGGGACGTAGGGCCGCGCGTATACTGTAGCATAGTGGGACCTGAGAACAAGTCAGTGAGAGTGCGAGACCAGTTTAAAATGAAAAATTCTTACTTAATTTTAATTATTTCTCTCTTACCAGTACTTCTTTTCCTCAAATTAAAATTCATAATGTCTTATTTCAGGACGATAAAACTAAATGTTTTGTTTTAAATTTAATATTATTGTTTGTTTTTTTCATATGCCCATACAATGTATTGTGCAAAGATGGTGGGGACGTTGAAGGTTTTCATTTGAAAAAGAGGGGGGTGTTACAAAAAAGGTTGGGAACCACTGCTGTAGCAGATCTAATAATAAATTAAGTCTACTTTACTAATTATGTTATCGACTTTTTCATCTACTTTACCAGACCTACTGATGATGGTTCCTCAGTAAGGAAAGTGGTCCAGTGTTCCACCAATTATGTGTGTGTGTGTGTGTGTTTGTGTATATACATTGTTCACATATATATTTCTCAGAGATTACATATACATTATTCAAGCCTAAAACGACTGTTACAATGCATTCAAAAACGAAAAATAACAAATAATATGTCAACCAAACCCATCTACCAAATAAAATAGAATGACAAGAAATGATTTTGACCCCGAAATGGTAAAGGTTGTTTTTCCTTACTGTAGGAAGTGTAAGGCGACCAGATCTTTAGTGGACTGAGCGGATAAATGAGTCCTAATTCCGATCTTTCGTATAAATCACAATCATCTGGAATGGATATAACTTAATAAGGGTTATAAATACAACTAACGGTGGACATAAAGTTGCAGAACTGTCCACGATCTACCATACCTTCATTTCCGATCATAGACAATTTTTTTAGGGATTGGGCAATTACATCAAATGGCTTCTAAGTACAGTAGAGCGTCAATTATCCGAACTCATGGTGTCGGGTGTGGTTCGGATAATCGAAATTCATTTTAAAAAAAAAATGTTATTGGGACAGCCGAGTAACAGTTTCTGGTAACAAAATGTTGACAGTGAATCTCAACTGTGTCTCATCAAACTGTTTTCACCGAACAAGTATTGCTTCTTACCTTTAAAAAACGTAATTGATTGGAAAAAAGGGGACTGAAGATTCATTATCATTATCAATCATTATCAAATCTAACTTTAAATAAAATATTTTTAAAACTTATTTTCTAATGACAATGTGTATTTTTCCCTTCCCTGTATTTTTCCGCGAAGCAAGCTTGAATAATCGACACTCTGGTAATAAAATAAAATAAGTATTAAAATACTTTATGATAGCAAGATACAGTAGATATTAAATACAAAAAATTTAGTTTAATTTATTTCCAAAATATTATATTTTTTTTTAATCTTAAAACAGATAATAGGATGAGGAAGATATAATATAATAATGAAGATATAATATAATAATATAATGTAATATAATTTATAGCATGATTATATGATTCATTAGTTGCATTTGAGCCTTGGAGGTGGTGGGATGTTTCTTGGGTGCATTATTTATGTTTTGTTTTGCTCTTATTCTCTTTCTACTTATTCAGGCCTGGGGGTGCCTGAATAGGCGAAATATTGAACAGATGATTTAAATTTCTATTTTAGTTTGGAGACTTAAGGGCTTTTCGTTGGAATTTGTCCACGGTCTTAATATTTATGTAAGGACTCTTTTTACTTTTCAGTATTAATAATTTATAACTTACTTAAAAATATTTTTTTGATTAAATGAAAGTAGATAATTTTATAAGAGAATTCTTTTTGATCTTTCTTCTTCTTCTTGTGGTTTATCCGTTTTGGACGTAAGCTATTAATATGACGATATTAATTTATTTGGTGACACTTCTAAAGAATCTGACATTAGTTAAATCAAACAATTTATTAAATTATTTTGCCAGGAGTGCCTCTTCTTTCCTGGTTCTTCCTCATTATTTATCTTTCTTTGCAATTTTCAACTACAGTAGATGGTATTTTTCATTCGTATGGTTTAGCCAAGGTATTATAACTTCTGCTTTTTTGTAATCTATGCAATATCTCAATCTTTTCCGTTGCGATGTAGCACTTCTCTGTTTGTTATGTGGTCGACCCATGAAATGAGAGAATACACCGGTATACCTAATATCTAAAATGCGTTTACTTATTTTTTGTTTCGGAAAATAGAAATCCTTGATAAAATCTTTTCAAATTACATGCTGATATTTGTTAATACTACTGGAAAGATACTTTGTTTAAACACCTCGTTCTTATTTTAATTTTATCCCTGGACTATAATGAAATTTTATGTTTTCGTATTATATGCATTCGGTACTAAACAATAGGGACATATTTCAACAGAGACAAAGAGAATTAACATATTTCTTCCAACATTATACATATATCACTGGCCTTTGATACAATGTAATTTATGTCAGAGATAAAAGACCCAAACATCGTTACGTAGGCGCGGTTTGGTTGCGCAAGCGATATCTCTTATACTAACAGAGGTCGCACACCTTTCGGACACTCCTAGCAACTTTCTCGTCAGCGATGATTCTTGTAAAGGTCAGCACCAACAGTTGTGCAAGATTGT
Organism: Arma custos; assembly: GCA_037127475.1. Lineage (NCBI taxonomy): Eukaryota > Metazoa > Arthropoda > Insecta > Hemiptera > Pentatomidae > Arma > Arma custos. The sequence continues at coordinate 84,045,947 of CM073764.1, read as the reverse complement.
GGACTGACATGTGGGTACTCCATCTTCTAGACCAGGCGAGCAGGTACCGCAAGACGTATATATTTTATTAAAGTAGGCCGCCTATGCAAAAATGAAATGACGAAACGTTGGATGGGAAAGAAATTCTTTGTTCCTTCTCAACAAAGAACCACCAAGAAGAGGTCAAACCTCAGAGCCAATGTTAGGACAAACCAACGGCACCGTTCCATACATGGTTTTATTTGCGAATCATATATAGAAATGTTACTATCATTTCTACATTTTTAAATGATGGTAATATAACACATAAACAAACAACAAACTGCAGACAAAAAGTAAAGGATCTCTATTATGATGTAGTCGATTCAAACGCAAAGCATCGAAAGTAAACAACTTTTTAGGAGAGTGAAAAAACTACTTAAATATTCTTTATAATTATTGGTCATTTTTTATGAGTTATAAATATTTTTATTTTTTAAAGAGAAAAGATAGGCCCTCGACCGGGATTTGAACCCGGAACCTTTGTCTCACCGTGACATCGCTTTGCCAATTGAGCTATCCAAGGCCCCTCTCGGTCGAGAACAAACCTTCTCTCTTTTAGATCCTATAGCCCCAGCGTGCTCCCGCCATTTTAGCGATGAATACGCAAGGATAAAGTTCTTTGAACATTAATTTTAATTTAGGATCTTATTGACTTACGTCATATTATTATTTATAATTTTTTATAATTATTGGTCATTTTTTATGAGTTATAAATATTTTTATTTTTTAAAGAGAAAAGATAGGCCCTCGACCGGGATTTGAACCCGGAACCTTTGTCTCACCGTGACATCGCTCTGCCAATTGAGCTTTCCAAGGCCCCAATAATTATAAAAAATTATAAATAATAATATGACGTAAGTCAATAAGATCCTAAATTAAATTAAAAATTATTGGGGCCTTGGATAGCTCAATTGGCAGAGCGATGTCACGGTGAGACAAAGGTTCCGGGTTCAAATCCCGGTCGAGGGCCTATCTTTTCTCTTTAAGAAATAAAAATACTTAAATATTCATTCGAAAGCAGCGCGTATCGTCAAACGTATTTTCCCTGCCATTGTTTTTTGTGCTTTGTAGATGACTCTGATATGAACTTTATATGAATCATCAATCCAAAGCAATCGCTATAGATCGAAAACGAAAAAAGGGTTTTTTTCACATTCATTACTTTGCATTTACATCGACAAAATATACTTCCTATTAATATATTTTATTAATAGGAACATCCCTGTTGTTATGAACCAATCATCACTATTAAATCCATAACTATTGAATTTTCATATTTACATTAATTGAAATTCTACATTACTAAACTTAAATATCTTTTTTACAAGTAAATATGTTATTCAAAGTTTTAAAGTATACATAATGGCTTTAGGAGATCTTAAAATGAAAGAAAGAATATTATTACACAAATTACTAGACAGAAAAAAGAATGAGGATGGATATTGGATTCAAAAATTAAATATGGGACTTAATGAGTTTTGCCTTAAAATTACAGACGACACTTGGAAGAAACTAGTTACATTCTATGAGTATATAGTGAAAAAGAATTAGAATCGACTATGAAAGAAGATTCATACATTCATTTAAAATAGTAAAAAAGGCAAAGATTGGGTTGTTACAGTGAGAAGATACGCTTACTGATCAGGAAATGATACCTGACAGAGATAACTTTAGAGCATACAACAGAGATAAATTTGAGGCATAACTCAAGAAATGTATAGATTTTCATAAAGACCAAACTAAAAAGGGTGGGAACCAAATGGTCAGCTGAGAGGAAACGAGCCCATTCCGCAAGATATAGACTTCTGGAGAAAGATTAAGGAAAAGAAAAACAGTTACCATAGCGTAGTTCTTAGTTGGTTGGTAGCGAATAAATAATAAAGACAATTTTTTTAAATAATTTATAACTAGAGATTAACTTATAAGCAATATTCTACACTTTTTGAACAGTTTTGCATATTAAATACTGATTAATAATCGAAACTTCATTTACCTCTTTGTAATAATTAATTAAATAAATGGTTACATAACAAGCAGTAATTATACAATAAATGTTTTGTCAAATAAACAGCCGGAAAGACTAACTGTACATCGGATATCCTGTATTTATTATTCACCTCAATCACGTTTCCGGCCCAAAGAGGTCCAATTGCGCGTAGCATTTTGTTAAAAAATATTTAATTAATTTATTTATATGAAAAATAAAAGAAATAATTTTATACTATTATATTTAACTTCGGATTATAACTGATGATGTTCCAATTTTTGGCATAATCAAACATAATGTGTGAAGGTAGTATTTTTAGTGACTTTTACACTTCGCCGGGGAACATATCCTTCTGTCCAATTCAACGAAACCATCCTGCCTATTTCCGACACAGTACGATACCTTGGCTTCTTCCTAGACAAAAGACTTACATGGAATCCTCATACCAGACTCAAAAGACAAGAACTTAACAGACGTTTCAGCCAACTATACAGATTACTATGTAGGGCCTCCCATCTTCCAATAGACAATAAACTACTAATATACAAGACGATCATCAAACCTATCTGGACCTATGGACTGGAACTGTGGGGGACCGCAAAAAAATCGAATATCAGACGCATTCAATCCTTTCAATCCAAAGTCCTGAGAACTATTGTCAACGCTCCTTATTATGTCTCCAACAAAACCCTCCATAATGATCTCAACATTCCTTTTGTCCTCGACCTCATCCCTACTAAATTCTCAAACTTTCACCAAAACCTTGTCTGTCATCCCAATCCCCTGGCTCAGTCATTATCCAGTTCCACACATCCATACAATCCACCCCGCCGCCTAAACCGGCAATGGCCTCGAGACTTGTTATAATAATGCTATTTGGAGTACTGGCACTGGCCAGATTCTCCACTCACGACCTGTGTGTATGTGTGAAGCGCCCTTAACCAGCTTCCATTGGCGTTTAATGCCAGTGACGCGGCTGGGAAAGGGAGCTGGGGCCTCCCGGACTCCTGCTTTACCCTCATTCATGAGGAAGAAGCTCAGTTCGGGGACCCCAGGCAAATTGTAAATAGAGTATGAATGTGTACAGTATATTTCTTTTATGTTTTATTTATTATTATTATATTTTTTTATTATATATATTTATATTTTTTTATTATATACATTTATTATTACAACTGAGTGTACGAAGACAAAAGAAACTCCCGCCACTTGCGTTAACTGCAACGGTGCTCACCCTGCAAATTACAAAGGATGCTAAGTTTTTAAAACATTAATTTCGTAATAATAAAACTACAACCATTGCAACAACCACGTCAACTACACTAGTCAACCAGGAGCCTTCTTCCCAGATAAAAAATGTTGTTGATACCTCTAGGTAAATGAAATGGTAACTTTAACAAACGAACAAGAAAAATCAGGCCTACACCCAGTTGAACACTTTTCTTCGTCGGAGCGAACTAGAGAAAAAGCTACAAAGGTAACAGGGAGTTATTCTTCCACTCTTTCTTACTACCCACCTTCTTTATCTTTCGATATTTCTTCGGTTATAAAATCTTCTATTGAATCTTTGCTTTCTGAACTCAAAGCACTCTTATCTCCAATTCTTGAACTTCTCGCTAAATTAACTTCCTCTATCAATTCAAATCCTTTTTATGGCTAAAAATCTATTACCTTCTCTTAAAATACTCGTTTGGAACTCCAATGGTCTGCTCCATCGAAAATACGAACTAGAAACTTGCCTAAAAGATCACGACATAAACATTGCACTTGTAACAGAAACTCATTTAACAGACAAACAAACATTCAAAATTCATGGATACGAAGTATATAGAACAGACCATCCAGACCACTCGGCCCATGGAGGTACTGCAATCATTGTAGGAAAGTCGTTGAATCATCACTTCGTTCCTTCCATTTCTACGAATACAAATCAACTCACCACTATTTGCTTAACTTCTCCAAAATATCAGCTAACAATATCTTCCGTTTATATTGCTCCAAACAAAGTTATTTCCATAAATGAGTTGAAAACCCTGTTAAAAACTATGGGTAAACCATTTTTAGCTGGTGGTGACTTTAATGCTAAAAATACTAGATGGGGTTCTCGAATTTCAAATACTCGCGGGAAAAGGCTAAATAAATGCATAGAAGAGCTAAAACTTTCTAATATTTCCCCTTCTGAACCTACTTATTGGCCTACAGCAATATCAAAGTCACCCGATGTTATAGATTTCTTTGTTACGAACTCCTTGCCACTTAAACATTCCAAAGTTACCACTCTTTCTGACCTCTCTTCAGATCAAAGCCCAGTTTTCCTCGAGCTATCAAATCACCCATTTACAAAACCTGCACCCATAGCATTAATAAATGGCTATATAAACTGGAGTAAGTTCCAAAATTATTTAAACAACAAAATCACCCTTAATACTAACATACGTACACCCGACGACATGGACAATGCTGTTAATCACTTGACCGAAGGTATTCAAAACGCAGTTTGGCATTCCACAACACCAAAGACGACTTTACCAAAACCTGATTCCTACCTACCTCAACCAATACGAAATCTTATCAAAGAAAAACGTAGAACTAGAGCTTTATGGCAAAGAACAAGATATCCTTCATACAAAACAGAACTCAACAAACTAACCCGAAAACTACAACAAGAATTATCAAAATTTAAAAACAACTATTACAAGGACTATTTAAATTCTATAAATAACAGAGACAGACCAGTATGGACAGCTACAAGAAGTATACTCAAGCAAAAGGTGGTTCAATACCCTCTTAGACGTACAGACAACACTTGGGCGATGACGAGCGAAGAAAAAGCAAACGAATTTGCAAAACATCTTGCTCATATATTCAAGGGAAACGAAATTAAGAATACTGCTCTCACTGACAAAATAAATGACGATTTGACAACAGCACTACCTTTATCACTCCCTCCTCCGGCATTTCATCCAAAAGAAATCTATCAAGTACTGAACAAAATGCCAAACAAAAAAGCTCCTGGCTATGATCTCATCACTCCCTTCATCCTCCGCCACTTACCTCGGAAAGCTGTTCTCTTTCTTACTCTCATCTATAATTCAATCATGCGCACAACCTATTTTCCGCTCCTTTGGAAACTTGCCACAATTAAAATGATACCTAAGCCTTCTAAACCTGTCACTAATCCTTCATCTTATCGTCCAATTGCACTCCTCCCTATACTGTCTAAATTATTTGAAAAACTCTTCCTTAATCGCATAAAACCTATCCTCGAAAATAGCGGAGTGATAGCGAACCACCAATTTGGCTTTCGTTCTTATCACTGTACAACAGTGTCATCGTATCGTAGATGCAATATCTATCGCTTTTGAGAAAAAAGAATATTGCTCTGCGATTTTTCTTGACATTGAAAAAGCATTTGATAGTGTCTGGCACAAGGGCCTTTTCTGGAAAATAAAACCTCACTTACCTCCTACATACTTTTTAATTCTTCAATCTTATTTCCAAGACAGATTCTTCTGTACTTCCGTTGACTCTTCGATTTCCTCCTTCATCCCTCAATACAGGGGTGTACCGCAAGGCAGTGTTTTAAGCCCCATTCTCTATTCCGTATACACCTCTGATATTCCCGAGCACTCTTGCACCAACATCTATACCTTCGCAGACGATACAGTCATTATTTCTTCTCACAGAGACCCAAACCTAGCATCTATAGCTCTTCAAAATCATTTATTTGGTTTAGAAAAGTGGTTCTATAATTGGCAAATAAAAATAAACGCCTCAAAATAGAGCCATGTAAGCTTCTCTCTACGCAAAGCTTCGTGTCCAGCAGTCAAAATTGACAACGACGAAGTACCTTCCAAAAATTATGTACGTTACCTAGGACTATACTTGGACAAAAGACTTACATAGAACGTACATACAAAATTAAAAAGACAAGAACTGACTAGACGGTACTAACAACTATCACATCTTCTGAACTACAGATCTTCACTTGACTTGAGGAACAAACGACTTATCTATAACAGTATACTAAAACCTATTTGGACATATGGAGCAGAACTTTGGGGTTCAGCAAAAAAAGTTCACATACACAAGATTCAAATAACACAATCCAAAATTCTCAGAAAAATTCTTAATGCACCGTGGTATGTTTCGAATCACACTATACACAATGACATGAACATTCCTACTATAAAATCATATATTCATAACAAATACATAACATTCCACTTATCGACACAATATCACCCAAACCCACTCGTTCTTCCGCTTTCCTACGCCCTGTTACCTGGACTTAATAAAAAAAGATTAAAAAGACATTGGCCAAGAGACCTACTGAAAAATTGATATTTCATTCCAAAACTCGATGTTCCTGTACAATAGCAAAGAGAAAAACGTCTGGATCAAATTTGATGGATGCGCAATAGCGCAGGTGCAAATGAAAATTAAATAATAATAATAATAAATAATAATAATATATATATTTTTTTTTACTTTATTTTTGTATATATTTTTTCGCTTGTATATATTTATTTATGCATTTATTTCGTTTATATTATTGATTTTTTATGGAATGATTGTAAGCTACATAGCACCATTACTTATTGCCCACAACAGGCAGATTGTAATGCTTCAATAAAGTGTTTTCTTCTCTCTCTCAAAAAAAAAAAAGTATTTTTAGTTTATTTAACGATTAGAAGAGAAACATCAGTTGTTGCAGCATAGTTATTTTCTCAACTACCTACAACTTATTCGTATACTAATTAAATACAGGATAAGGTGTTATTAGGAATATACTATAATGTAATATAATACATTATAATATACATATATTATAATCGTTTAATGCATTTCAAGATTCATATTCGATTGATCTTTCAATGCTTTAGTTCTTTAAGCCGGCTGAATTATTGTGGGTCTAACTTTTTTATGTGATCATGTGACGGTAATAAATACTCTCTGAAATAAAAAGACTACTAGGTATTTTGCACAATATTATAAATCTATAATGATTTTAACATTTGAACAAACAAATAATGTAAGTAACTGAAGAAAAGCTAACAATTGCTGGAAACTTCTGGCCAGATGTTTTTGGTCGTCATAAATACATACAGTGTGGACTATTATTATTTAGGAATATAACAGCCTAGTAATAAATATAATACAACGCTGATAACAGCCTAGTAATAAATATTATACAACGCAAGCATTCCCTCTGTAAAATATATATTCACAACAAATACATAATATTTCCCTCCCCAATACATCACCGAAATCTTCTTGTTCTTTCTCCTTTCTGCTCTTTGTTACCTGGACTTTATGTGAGAAGATTAAAAAGACAATGGCCTAGAGACTTGCTAAGAAACCATTAATTAAAAAAAATATATTCCTACAAATCGAGGAGAAAAAACCATTGAGATCGATTTTGTTGTGTGGGATACTGTTACCTATCAAGAACCAATAAACATACACCAGGTGCAAATATAAATTAAAATAAAATGTAACAATCACTCTTTAAAATTAATGTTAAAATATAAATAAGCAATGTCAGAACGGCTGCGATTTCCAAACAAGGGGAAAAACATAAAAACACGTGGAAGGAGACAGTGTTTGACCTAGTAAAGTGATGGATAGTATTCTTCGCTTACATTTTGCATCCCATTCGCCGTATCCTATCTCTCCCAGGAAGTGGAAAATCGCAGGTGTCGAATCTGATAAAGATTCCGAATGGTGTCGGGCAAATGATGGGTCGTGAGTTTTATTTCCGCTTATCATCCGATAGTTATTTTCGAGAAAGTAGACGAATCTACAAAACGACTTTACAAGTAGGTAGTTTTTTCCAAATAAAGGTCCATTTTTTTTGTCAGTACTGTTAAAGGTTTTTTTTTAGCAAAAATAGTTCAAACGAAAAAACATATTACATGTTTTCTTTCAATCATTTCATTATTAATTGTTCTTTTCAATCAATTCGTACTTCCCTGACTAAATAATAGGTCTCTACAAACAATAATCAATATATAAAATGGTCAATATCTTAATAGATCCTGCGTTCGACAGTTCTTTGAGAAAAGAAACTGTTTTTTATGCAATTAGCACAGTTTAGGATTCGTTAAATGTCAGGTAGTTTTTGCGGTATTTGTGTATTAGCCGGTATATAACGTATGTGTTATCAGTATTAGAATTATCATTGTTCAGGTTATAAACAATGGCGGATAACAGTCCCTGGGTACCGGCTAATACACATGTACCATTTTATCTTACAAGGTCTTTACAGTCGCTACTGTCTGTCATGCAATTAAATCTTACCAAAAACATTCAGAATTGCATCTCTTGTCTGATCCTACGTACTAAACGAAAATTGTGATTTGTTATTTTTTTTTTTGTAATATTAAATATATTATAACATATATTATTTTTCCAGGCACATATTCGATAAGGGTTAAGTCATGCTTCGCCTTCAACATAAAGAACAACAGCGTGGAACTGATAAACGACAGAGGGTATGTAGAAACAATTTATGAAGATAAGATAAACTACACAACTACAATACAACAATGCAAAATGTTAATATTTATTATATGCTTATTATTAAAAGAGATAACAAATATGCAAAAAATTGTTATTGCGCATTCATTTAAGGACACAGCGTGCTTTATTGCATTCTATACTCGAAGGAATGTAAATTTTCCATTGTTTTTGTTAGACGCTATTGAATAATTTATATTAAGCTATTAATAGACAAATATTCTGTACCAAAAATATTTTTTTCTGTTTGCCATTCAAAAAGGTCAAAATGCAAAAATTCCTCATACCCATATTGACCCATTTTATTTCTTTACATAAATAACATCATTAGATAAAATCATTAAAAGTAAACAATCAAATTAACATTCGAAATGAATTGAATAATAATTAGTATTAACGAATTTAAACCTTATAATACTTCGGAATTATTGCTATTACAATGCCAATACCTATTTTTATAGCATAATGTCCATATAAAGACGAAATATAAATATCTCCTAAATCGTCGGTATTTATTAAAATGAGAAGTAAAATATTTAAAAACTATACTATACGATAATAATTAATTACGAGAAAAGTCGTAGAAACGGACTTAAACCGACTTCGGTGGACTTAGAAAAATCCAAAAAGATAAATATTTACTAAATTGAAGCATGAAAAGCAAGTCTATGAAACAGGTATAAACTTAATATTGCAACTTAATTAAACCATACTAGCCACACCGTTTTGCTTTTTTATATCGATAACAATGATTTAAAACCACTATAATTTTAAGGATCAATAAGACGGATAATTTGGAAATTATTTACAATGCTAATTTGATCGTAACTGTAAAACTCCTGGTAATTGTATTTTTTTCATAGTTTTATACTTTTTTTTATTGGTTAATATATCTTATAAATATTTTCAATTTCAATTTACAGTATGGAAAAGATGCTATTAAATATAGTTTTCAATGATATCTTTGTAATAAAATAGTCGTAATAAATCTTATCTAATGTTCAAATAATACTCCGTTCTTTAATCATACCCTTTAATTGATTTGAAATCGCTCGAATAAAAGTGGAAGTTGATTTAGAAATAAAAAAAACCAGGAAGTATTCCCGAGCGAGACTTGTTACTACCTTTTTTGGTTAGCCAGGAAAGGAATGAGCTCTCGTTAGGCCCGGTATTTCTTTACAACTGCCCTTTCCCTCTTACCAGTCGTATTTATATTTATTAATTACAAATTTATAATTATAAATCATTACAATTAAATGTATTAATAATAATTATACACAATTAATAGAAAAGTTATTTATGAATATTTAGTTGTTCAGCCACTAATAGACATCGTCATTGATTAAAAAATACTATTTAAATTAATTTTAAAATTATAAAGAAGAGAATCTCAACTCATAGAGTTGATAATTAAAAAAAAAATAGATTGTTTAAATTTTTTTTTCATATATTTATTGATATTTGCAACTGTATTACAATAATACAACAAGAAAATAGGCTAAGTGATACATAATGACAAGTAGAGAAACTACCCACTGGTAGTACTCAGATCACAAGCTCAACTAAGAAGGCCACGTGGCGATCTTCTTTTCAGACGCCTCGGAGAATTGTCGGGAATTGAATTGGAGGAAGCTAGGTTTGAAACTAGGGGGTTTGAGTGGGAATGAAGTTTGTTATGAAAGGATCGATACCGCGTTCGGGCCAAATCAGCAAAAATTGGACATTGAGGTCATTATGGATGACTATTATTTGTAAAAAAGTAAGGAGTATTAAGGATTTTGCGAAGGATTTTGGATTATAAGGATTGGCATTCGATGGCTTAGTGGCGCATCTCTTCTCCGTAAGTCCAAATAGGTCTTATAATAGTCATGTGTATGAGTAGTTTGTAATTAATTGGAAGTTTAAAGCGTCTGTCTAGTAAGTGTTGAAGTATAATAAATAAAGTCATCCATAACGACCTTATTCTTAACAAAATAAGAAGTATTGAGGATTTCACAAAGGATTTTGGATTGTAGGAATTCGATGGCTTAGTAGAGTCCCAAAGCTCTACTCCGTAAGTCCAAATAGGTCGTATGATGGTCATCTAGATGAGTCTTTTGTAGGGAGCTTAGAAAGTTTGTTCAGTAAATGTTGAAGTAGGCGAAAACGTCGAGCAGTTTCTTGTCTTTTCATTCTTGTAGAATGTAAATATAATTTGAAAAAAAATTAAAATAGACCCATATAAATGACTTATATTATAAGACCTATTAGGACTTATGGAGTAGGGCTTTGGGACTTGAGCGTTTGTCTAGTAAGTGTTAAAGTAGCGTGAAACGTCGAGCGGTTTCTTGTCTTTTAGTCTTGTATGAGGACTCCAGGTTAATCGTTTGTCAATATGCAACCCCAAGTATCGGATCTTTTCTACAGCCACCACATTGTTTAAATTAAAAAAGGTTTAAATTGGTATTAATTATTACACAAGACCTGCTTTAAAATACAGTGTAATTATATTTGTACAATATTTCGGTTTTCGTCCCGTAAGATAAAGTAAATTTTTATTTGTAACCGATAAACAAATATTTTTGAAACATAATACTATCATGGCTACTCATCAAGACCAAAACCAATAAATTCTTGTAATAAATACATCCAAGTGTATAGCTCATATCTACAGATTATATTTTATATTAGGAACTAATTTAGGAAAACCATATTAAGACGTAAATTTAGAAAAGAAATGTTACCAAATATGGCAGGAAAAACGGACGAAAGGAGGAAAGAACATAATAAACGAATGAAATGGATTTAAGAAGGATGGGTCCAATGGGATCAAGGGCCCTTTACAAGCTCACTCAGCCTATACAAAGTGGGTATCCAAAATATGGGGGGGGGGGGGGAAATCCGGCGGTTGAGCGTAATCCAGGGCAAATCACCTCCCTGACCATTCGCTGTTCAAGAAACAGTACAGTCTGGTATAGTGGAACAAAATTAATTATTTTAAATCCTCATACAAGACTGAAAAGACAAGAAACTGCTCGACGTTTTCGCCTACTTCAACATTTACTGGACATACGTTCTAAGCTCCCAATTAATTACAAAAGACTCATTTACATGACAGTTATCAGACATATTTGGACATACGGATTTGAACTTTGGGGCTCTACTAAATCATCCAATTCATCCCTTATCCAATCCCTACAATCCAAAAACCTTCGTAAAATCCTCAATGCTCCTTATTATGTCACAAACAAACTCATCCATCAAGTTCTTAATATCCCATATGTTACTGATCTGGCCCAAACTAGGTACCTATCCTTCCGTGACAAGCTCCATACACACTTGAATCCGCTAGTCTCTCAACTTGCTTCCCACACTTTTCCTGATAACCCTCCGAGGCGTCTGAAAAGAAGATGGCCTCGAGACCTACTATAGAACTTTATTGGAGTGCTATCGATGGGTAGTTTCTCCACAATTTTTTTTTTCATGTCATTTGTTCATATTAGAAAATTTACTTGATGTAATAATAATACAGTTGTAAATATCAATAAATTAATCTTAAAAAATTTTTTATTTAAATATTATGTACCAGTATATTATATTTTATATGTTTCTATGCTGATGTAACATAATAATAATACATAACCGTAAAAATGAGGGAGCTTTAATCAACTGATTCTCTGAGTACAACTCCTACACAAGTCTTCCTCCTTGCCACTCAAGGTCTTCTTTTCTAATATATATTTATATATATATATATATATATATATATATATATATATATATATATATATATATATTTAAAGAAAAATAACATAAATGTAATGTAAAAAGCGGTTAATCACGCCTGCAATTACTTGAAACCAATTTAAAAACCCATCGCGGAAATACTCCATGCACATCCCGTTAATCATATCTATAATCAATGTAAAAAGAAAAAATCCGGCATTAAGTGTGTTGAAATATTTTCAATGCTCGCAGGAGACGTGTTTTTGCACGTAGCATGACGTAGGAGGTTTACCGCAATCACTTTTCTATTACTGTCCGTTTTCTTTTTTTTTCTTTTTCTTCTTCAGCTTCGGTGGAAACCGTGGCCCGGTGACATAAGGCCCTTCTATCATGCGTCACTGGTTCCTGAATAATTCTCTAAATTATGTTGAAGAACTATATTATGGGCGCATATATTGTCAACAGCTTCTGAAGGATTAGCGAAGGTCTCAATATTAATTTTATATTCGCTAATACCAAAAGCGAATGGTTAAATTGCTGAGGACTAACTGACAAGAATAGAAGACGCAATGGAATCGAAATTCAAAATTAATGGAACTTATCTATCTTTAATTGGAAGTAAATCTGATCAATAGTTTCTACCTTTGACTACATTTATTCTTCAGTAATTAAAAATCGATATATAGTAAGTGATAAAATTAATCAATAATTAGCTAATAATTACTGATAATGTCATAACTTTCTCAATGTTGAAGCGATACTTTATTCTAGGACTAACTTTCATTTTCGAAAAAATCAGTTGGCCTCATTTATTTCTGTATTAGTTCTGATGTCATATTCCCTCCAAAAAAACAAAAAAAAAACTGAGAACTCAAGACCTGTAGTTGTAGCGGTTAGCGGAACAACCTACTGTGCCCATCCGATCTCTAGTTTGGAATGAATCCATGAAAGTGACAGAACTATGCCGTTGGAGGTATAGTGAAAAAATATGAAAATGGCTTAGAGTGAGGCGATTATATGCAATGTAATTATTGTGTGTGATAATTAATATTGTCAAAACTCGTATTATCATAAAGCAAAGTGATTGAATAAATAAGATATCATGAGGTACATAATTTCGCCAAATATCGTATTCATATTTTGACTCCTTATTTGTTAATTATATTTAGTATTCTAGCAGGTTCCATTCAGAAATGTTAACAGTTCGAATAATTATCCTCCCACAACCGGATTTGAGGTATCCACAAATAACTAACCACCCCCAACCAAATACTAAAAGCCTTGCGGTTTCACGAACAAAAAATTGTTGCTTTGGTATCGCAAACCTCCCAGTAGTTCAGGTGTACTCCGATGTCTTGTACACCAAAGAGTGCTTCTTAAAAAGATAAGAGACGCTAGGCGAGCCAACATCGGAGGAAAGCCGGACCTCTTTAACTATTCATGTTTACGACTGCATACACAACATACTCCAACCGGCTATTGTGACAATGGGCTCTTAGCCTTTACTGCGTCTTCAGGATTTTAAGTGAACAGGTTTCTTCACAATTTGTATTCAGCTGGTTCCCTTCTACATCGCCGGAGCTCTTGAGGAAACGATGGCATTGCGCTTCTTCTCTTTTTCTCTCGTTGAACAGTTACCTTCTACAATGTCCATTCGGATATACGAAGAATTTGCATAAAGCAACCGCTTGCAAGGATGTCCATGAATTACGCTAGTGCTAAGGTTCTAGAAATAAAAGTACTAATTCCTACTTGTATTCTTTGAAAGCTTCATTTTCGTCCGATCGATTTCTATCGATAAAATAAAATATGGAACGGAATAACATTGCCTAATTATTATAGTTCTTTTTAGAATGTAGGGAGTGGTTAGTGTGTAGAGCACTTAGTTGACCCAGGTTAGAAACAGGCTGTGTCAGATAAATAATTTAATCTGTTAACAGACATAGATCACCCCCATGTTATTTGTAGATCCTTGAAACTGGCCTCACATAGTCTCCATAAAGGTAAAAAACCTGAAAACCTGTACCACTACAACCCGTGAATGGGTCCTCGGTTCAGTACATGGTAGAGATTGTACTGTTCCATGGACAACGGTTCAGTTTCTATAAAGTAGAAACAGTTAATTAGGAAAAAAATGACGGATGGACATAGAACCCATGTTTGTACAATACTTTTTATTGGTACAGAGTTTTTTCTTATTTAGATTGTAGTATTCCAATTGTTGAAATGATGTAGAAGTAAAATTTGCCTGGTTCTAGTTGAATTATACAATTGTCTTTCCAGCTAGAATCAGAACATCGTTGTTAGCCAACATCCATTTATTTTTTTATTTATATATACGTTCATATCAAGGCATAACTCTGCGGTCATTCTGGCTTGGTCTATGGGTCCATTTATACGGCGCATCAAAATATTTTTTAAAATAACATCAGTAAGTAATAATTATAACTTACTGAAAGCATAATTGTAATTTTATTTAGGCTTGTTCAAAATACCGTCTTGAAACGTAATATTTTCCATTTTTTATTAATTATGGTATAGTTGAACAGACCATTTAATGAATGAATATATGTTAGTTATACTAAAATATTTTAATTGTTAAAAGAATATTAATATTTCCCTTACTAGTGGTTAATTGTCTAGCATTGTGATATATGGACAAAAATCTAGTTTCTCGTAAATTTAATGGTCTTTTAAGTACAAAAGAAACTTTAAAAAATATTAAAAACTATTCTGGTGATTTACTAATCATTTTTTTAAAGGAATTTGACAATAGTTGTCAACATTAATGAGTTTTGTGTTTTTGATTGTTATAACTATATTATAAACAGAAAACACACAGAAAAAGTGTCAGCTCCGACGCACGATTGAAGTTTACTCCTTAAGAATTATTATTAAAAAATAATCACCATTTCACATAATCATAATTGTTAATATTTATATATAAATCATTGATTCGTTTGTTCTACCATGAACATTTGACATTTAACATGATTTTGAACAGTATTCAGTCAGTGAATAGTATTATCATCATTATTAAATTCTGTGACAATAGATTTGTGATAACTAAAATACGATACGTGTACGATAAAAGTTACATAATCGTGAAAGCATTGCATCAATAGTTGTACAATATCTAGTCGTATAGATTAATCTGCCAGATATTAAGTCTAAATTAAATTCATTTTTCAAGAATTGTAATAAGTGTAAGCTTTCATCATTACTTAGTGAAAATTAAATTTACTTTTCACTATTAAAATTTTACTTAGTGGCGTTAAGTGAATAAACAAATATTCACTGTGTCTTTATCTTTGAAAGAACCAACGATAAATGATATACTAAAACTGGTTTCGCTGTAAGTAAGTATTTTTCAATTTAAACGCAATCTTGATGAAGCTTAGAAAGAAGTTCAATCAGTGATAAAGCTATTTGACTTTTTTTGAAAAATTTCAATCTGATGACTTTGAAGCTATAATGTAAAAGCTATATCGGGGATTGCAGTCAATATATTTTACTGTAAAGTTTATTGACTAAACCTTCTCCCTGACCATTAAAAACATTTGTAAATCTATCCTCATAATAACAAAACATAAAAAACATCTAAGCTCAAAGGTAACATTGATAACTAGTTCAAACAAAGCTTTAAACCTTAATTTAAGACTTTAAATTTAATTTTAATTTTAGTCTACAACTATCCTTCTTTAGGGCATTCACGGGCTGCTTTAATACGAAAAAAGCATGCATTAATAGCGTGTTTCCTTTATTTTGATCGATAATCACAATTTTATTGATTGTCACAGTAAATTTACCCGGTGCAAAGCACGTTGCGTAACGGAACAGACGCTCTATTTTACTCCTCATAAATTTTCATACCGCGGGCTAAATATGAAAATCGTTTCTTAAGGTGTAAACTTCTAAAAAATTAAGCACATAAAGCTTTATAATAACCTTTGAATGTCTAAGGTATATTACCTGCTAAGGACTGCACTGTATATAAATCAATGGTTGTGAATTGGCTTTGACCATACTCTTTTTTTCACAAATTAAGGGTAACCACTTTATATTGGAAGAATGAGCCTTAGAGATCCACGGCCAATAACTGATTAAATTATTTTTGTACCACGGCTGTTCTTAATTTTTTTCTGCATATTTTACCCATGAATACGACTCTGTCTAACGCTCACCTAAAAAACTATGACTGGTAAACAGCTGTAACGTTGAGCAATAATTGATCTTCCATGACAGTGTATCGTTGCATTAATTTTAAAAGTCATGAATCATTCATTCAGATCGAGACTATTTTCAGTGAACGTTGAGAATTCCCGAAAATATTTATCATCCTTTTTTATAAAACTGTGTAACATAGAATCTGAATTATGTAATAAATTCATATTTAAGGTCACCTGTGGTCTAGTGGTTAGCGT
Source organism: Arma custos (assembly GCA_037127475.1). Classification (NCBI taxonomy): domain Eukaryota; kingdom Metazoa; phylum Arthropoda; class Insecta; order Hemiptera; family Pentatomidae; genus Arma; species Arma custos. The sequence goes on along the minus strand of CM073764.1, from coordinate 84,029,288 downwards.
AACAAACTACTAAACCCAAGATCGCGGGTTCGTAGCCCGGCAGGTGGCCCTAGGATTTTTTTAAGGGAGTAAAAAATCCTTAGTTACGCCGTCCTTCGGAAGGGACGTTAAACGGGGGTCCCGAGCCTGTAAGATGTCAGGTAGTCGTTAAAAATCCCTATCCTAATTAAACCTGGATAGGCAAAATTTAGAGCTCCCACTGTAGCATCGTCCGATTAGCCATAGCTGCATAAAGTGACGTTAAATGAACAAACAAACAAATTCATATTTATTTAATTAATTAATCAACTACGGATCTATCAACAATTGATCATTATCCATATATTTATAGTGCCATTTAGTATTTCTTCCAGTCCCCCATAAATCTGCAATGATATCTCCTTATAAGAGGCGTTCAGCATCAAAAACAGTCCCAAATTTCAAAGTAAAGCAATTTTGTCTACTATGACACTTTGCCGGCTTAATTCTCATGGTTCTAGTCCGATTCTGAACCTGAAGTTTCGGGAGCTTGAAAAAATGTAAAATGTCAATTTTAGTCAGTCAAGTTTAGTCAATTAGTCCGCTTTAAATGAGAACGCCTCAGATATTATAAAAAGATTGATACTCATACAAACATATATATGACAAACGTATATATGAGTATATGCAAATGTATATATATGATCAAAAGCAGATAACTCAACATTTCAAAAAGTAACATTTTTCGGTAGTTTAGTCAAGCAATGCTTTTGCTCCCGAAACTTCATGCCATGGAAGATCAATTATTTCTCCACGATACAGTTGTCCATCAGTCATAGTTTTCTATGTGAACAATAGGAAAAATTGGGGTACAATATACATTTATGTTTAAAGATAAAAATATTTCTGTTTGTAAAGGACAGAGAAGTTCAGTGAGGAAGGTCAGGAGACTAGGGTGTTCTCCTTGGATTTGAAAATGGCAGCGATAGATAATTAATTTAGTCAGTTACAAGCCGTGGGTCTCTGAGGCTTATTCTGCTCATATAAATTGGATGCTCTTAATTGATGAAAATAAATCATGATTGGGCGTGTTATAGACCAATTCAAAACTACCGAAAAAAGTGAAAAAGTTAATTTTAATTGTTAATTTGGAGTTATCCCCTTTTGAACCTGACCACCTCCTACATACTTATGTTGGTTTATGAATGTATATATATACTTACACATATTAGCTGTTATGATATGATATGAATGAATGAATGAATAAAGCCTTTTATTACAAAAAAAATTAACAGGATTTACTTGATTAAAATAATTTTTTTACTGCAGGTGTTATATACAATATTTATAACTTTATATATAATTATGAACTTTTTTTTGCCTGCTAATTTATGTTGGCCTTCCCCTTAGGGAGTGATGGTCTAACTTCCCTGGAGACTTCCTTGGACTGGGAAGTGGGGGTCGTTGTCTCTCTCCATAGTTCCTCCATGCTTCTTTATCTCTGGCTGTCCTCAACCAGTTTGACCCTGCAATGGCTCTTATGTAGTCATTTCATCACCTTCTTTGCTTTCCGCGTTTTCTTTTCAAGTCATAAGGAGTCTATTCTGTTGTCGATAAGGACCACCTTCCGTCCATAGTTCTAGCCAGATGACCTGCCCATCTCCATTTAATATCTTTTACATAAAGAATGATATGATATGAAACAATCTAAATAATAATAATAACTAGTAATTTGTTGACAACTATGCTCGTCAACTAACACATTTTCCTAACCTTTCTGCCCCGGCGAGTACGAGGCAACAGGCCGATAGCATTCTTCATTGAACCTCGACCAAACGATTGTTCTCGCCTCCATTGTCGAAACCTGTGACACAACCGATCATGACACTGCCCCGAACTGGAGAAAGCAGCCCTTTCACTGAAGAATTAGGAAAACATCGGGACCTGCCTTTCTTAGGTGGAGAAAATGGAGGCCTAGGACGTGATCTGGATGGCAGTGAGGAAGTTATTTGGCTAAGAGATCGCGGAGGCCGTGACCGGAAAGTAATTTGTTTAACAAGTCGCTTTCGAGGCTTCGCTCCTTATCTCGACCAGGCTCTACATCATCTTAACGATAATCCCTGTCTATTGAGTCATATCTTAGCTATGCGGTAACTAAGGTGCAGACTAAAACGCCATTGTCCCAGCTTCGAGGCAAAAATAGAACCACTTTCCTCCAAAGACATCCTTGGGCATTCTTTTACATAAAAGAATCGTGGGTATTTTAAAAAATACACTAAACATGACTTTACTATTTTCCTTACAAATAAATAACTAACAGCTCCTCAACATTTTGTCTTTTTCTGAAGATCCTCAAATCGCTATTGTTTCATGATTACATGAAACAGTTATATGCGAATTATGTTTTTATAATAAGTCTCGGGATTTTTAGAAAAGGCTTTTTGGAGGAGTTTTCCAAGAAAAAAATAAACTAGTTAGAGATAAAAATCTGGTTAATAAAACATGTACTAATTCACAAATAAATATAATATTGTGTTTTATTTATAGTAATATATCTATGTATCTACCCAATCCTTATTTATTATCCAATATTAACTTCCTAGCGTTATCTTCAAGTGTATGATTATGAACACCGAAGGAAATGCAATAAAAAATAATCGTTTGGTAATAAATTTGCACTTAACTTGAGTAAAACTGAGTCTATCATTGCTTTATTAAAATAGCAGTAACTCGTAAGTTAAGTCCGCTTGGTCAAAATGAATTCCACAAGTGGTTTAAAAGTTACACCTGAAAACATCTTAAAGCAATATTTTCAACATTTTTAATTTTTTACCTGCCAATTCTTTTGAATGTGTGCCCCCTACCCCTATAACCCTAAGGTACTTTCCTATGATGCAAAACCTCTATTAGTAGTGTTTGTCACTTTTTACCTAAGCCAGTGCCTTAATAATCTTGTATTTTATTATTAAAGTAAGGCAGGCATGGCTGTACTAGCTATCGCCTAACCAGTTGATGGCAGAGTATCGCGTAAAACTCAACTCATGTAAGGTTTCCCACGCTCGGTGGTTTGCTATCTCATATTTCACCGCATCCACCACGTGTTGACATTCGGAGCTCTTAAAAAAAAAAAAGGACCAGTACCACAATGTACGAAGGGTGTTGGGTTCAGGAAATAGTAGAGGATCTACTGTTTCAAGGACAACGGTTGAGGAGGGAGGCGATATGTCCGAAATCACGCTCAAGCGCCAGGTATTTTATTCGAGTAAGAGGAAAGATATGTTAACATGGATTAAATAATCCATCCATTCCACATTCGGCTTTCAACACGTAACCTTTATCGTAACAACCTAGCAGATACTGATCTGATTCCGCTTTAACATAAAAAATTATAATTTTAAAAATTTTCGATTCATGTTCCCTTCTTATTCTTTGTTTGTTACTTGGCGATTTGTTGCATCGTAATTTTGTTATTTTCATTTGATTTTTTTTTGCCATTTATGTGACCTATAACAAAGACAAACCTAGATGCGAGATCAACAGTTTCTAGTATGGCGATTGGGATGTGATATCCCTCAACTGTGAACTTCGGTTTTACTCTCAATTAAATGTTCTCATTTCACTCATTTCATAGAGGTCCTAAGGTCTCATGATAAAACAGGTTCAATCCACGGCTGATTACAGAGTAAATAATGTTCTACCACAGCCGGTACCAAACTCGAGTTTTCAATGGAACTTATGTATACATAAAATAAAATGAATAAAGAAATAAATATTTATGTATTTAAATAAATATTTAAACTGTATTTTATTTTATGATTTCAGATGCCCACTAAACCCCAACGTGATCTCACCATTTAGGTACGACGAAAAGACCGGAATAGCTGACTCGGAACTCTACTCCATGTTCCAGTTCCCAAATGGCAACCAAGTTCACTTTCAGTGCGACATCGGGCTATGTAAAGGTGAGTATATGAGAGAAAGCTTATAGCATTAGATAAGTACATTGGAATGCATCACAAACATTTAATTCCTAGCCAAAAAATGAATTCGCTGTAAATAAAAAAAAAGCTTTCGATTTATTGGTGAAATAATATAGAGTGATCAATTATTGTTTTATTCCGATTGTTGTTGAGAGATGAGTAACAGCTTAAGATCTATGAAAATAAGGCATTGCATTTGATTTCGGTCCAAGGGAGGAATACTCCACAAGATTTCAAACAGGTTACTACACTATGTGGAATGTATGAATGTACCTTGAGCCGTAACTCTGTTTATATTACTGATATTTAATAGTGACGATTAAAATTGATTGGTAAAGCAATCTATAAAAAGTTAATAAGCTCTAAACCGAATGATAACCGTCCAAGACGTTGGAGCATTGCGTTCTTGCGGGTTTGTGTTTTGGCAGAAGCAGATTGCCAAAAAAGATAGATTATATCAGGGGGGTCACGATGTTTTGGTATTGCAAAATATATTCTTCTAGTAAAAAAATAATTTAGTAAGACTTTGAGATACCTTGATGTTTTCGGAAATTTCATATTTTGTTCTTCTGTTTCAATTACTAAAATTAACTGGATCAGAGGTAGATTTTTTCATGGTGTGCAAACATAAGTTATTCATTCGTCAATATAATGACAATCCCTATCAATAAAAGGCTTTTTTAAATAATATTTTATATTCTAACTTACAAAATTTTATAATTATAATAATAATCATTGGTAAAATAATAGCTTTTCTTTTCTGTAAGGTCACGAATTACCTCAGAGACAACTGAGGCCACTCTCTTTTCAATAATAATAACTATAATTGTTGAAAATTGTTTGTGAGTAATAAATACCATAAAAAGAAGAAATGAATGAAAACACCACAACAATAATATTTATTATTTTTCTATCATTGTTATCCAGAAACAGGTTTCGTTTGACTGACTTTTATAAATAAATTGAAAATAATAGATTTATTTTTATTATAAAAAATAATAATAAAATCGAGCAGCATGCCTTATAAAGGGTATTTTAAAAAAATATTTTACTTAGAATGTGATTTTTTTTGTTTACCAAAATATTTCTTGACAGCAAAATTCCCAGTTAAGTGATTTTTTACCTTAAAAGGGTTTAAATTTGTTTTCAAAAACCTGATTTTTAATTTAAATGACCAACCTGATTAAAATTTCAACCTCATTAGGGATCGAATTAAAAATTATTAGCATATCAGAAAATTTGGCAGAAATGAGCTCATGAAAGACCACATTCCACAATTTTAAACTTCTGGATACCATATATGTATTAATGATATTGTTAATTATCTCGATACCATTTATATTTTTATGAAAACATTTAATTATATTTATCTATAATAGGAGGATGTCCGGAGTTAAACTGCGAAGACGGTGTGCCTGTACGGGATACCACTGAAGAAGGAGTCATCTTGGCTTCGACTAGCGTCTTTGTTCTCCAGCCCGGCGAGCCAGCTGGTAAGTAAAATAATTTTTATAATAGTTATTATAAATATTAATCCTTTTCCCCTTTAATTTATTTTTTAAATAAGTGTAATCGTCGAAATCAATTTACTAAGACGCGCTACAAGGTTCATTTCTACAATTATTCTCGTTTTAGGCTTAATTAAAATTAAGAATTAATATTTTTTTTCGTATTGCCATCTTTACATACATGAAATAAGCAAGTACTGTTGCGAAGGGAACTTTCAATGAAAATATAACAGCTTAGGTCGTTAAGGCTTTTATGATTATTACTTTAAAATATTACTACTTGTAATTGTACTTAAATGCTTGCATCACTAAATATTTTTCTAGGAATACTTTAGTTGATGAAATAATTATACAAGAAAAAATAAAAAATATGTATAGTAACGTATATAAAAACACAATCCAAATATACCTAGTTTCTAATAAATAAAAAAATAAATAAAAATGTTATTTGCCATTTATATCTATATATGCATATAGATGTATGTTATGCATATCTATATTATGCAGGTTGATAATAATTATACTTATCATTTACTTCGACCTACTATTGGCTATTTTTCGGAAAAAAAAAAACAATTATGAAAAATAAAGTTTTTTTAAGATATGTACATCAGTTAAGACAAATGTGTATATAACGGACATTTCTTTTACAATTTTGTAATTTTTGAATAATTTTAACTTTACGATTATGTTTTTTGGAGAACAGTGATGAAACTGTTTCTAAAGTGTGATTAACGAATAAGTATATGAATGTTCAAAATTAACAAAAGCTCTATTTCAATTAAACTTTAAATGAACAGATACGGAAAATAATAACGACAAGATGATCACTCTTTTTTAAAGTGTCATCCAGGCCTAATTAACAAAAGTCTTAATTTTGAGATATTAGAACTAAATTTAGAGTCTACATAACTAATAATTTCGGCACTTAAATTATTCCTTAAATACCAGAGCTTAATTATTCATTTTCGGATATCGGTTTGGTTTTTTCTTCGGTTCCGAAAAATGCGGTAACCGATCATTCTGTTGGATATATATTCCGAAAATAAATCACTTAAACAAAAATTATAATTAAGAAATATTTCTATTCATAATGTATATCTATTACGTAACATCTCGTAATACAAAACCACCACTGCTTCATAATTCACTTTTATGGCCACTGTACAAATAGGCCTCGCAAGGCTAGCCAACCATTGATGTTTGCGAGTCGAATATGGTAAGGAATTTAGGGAATACACTAAGGCAATGAAGAAGACCTTGAGCTCCTTGGAGGGAAACCAAAGCACGCCTCTGGATGTTATCATGAGTATACTATTGTTACACCAGAGGTCTAGTGTTTTTGCGTGTAGGTTAGATAAAGCAGATGTATCTATTAGTAGGTTTACTGCTTTGATAAGGAAGAGATTGCACAAGGGCGCCTATAACTGTAAATCTTACTTCGAGCACTTTTACAATACTAGTACATAGTACAATACTTCTAAAATACTAGTATATAGTAGTGTCTTTATACTAGTATTTACTTCTTTAGAATTGTAGAAGTGCTCATACTATGATTTACATATACAGTTATAGGCGCCCTTGTGCAGTTTCTTATTTATATATTCATTTATTAAGGGTATGTATATATATATATATATATATATATATATATATATATATATACCTTTTAAAATAATTCAATTGACTGGTTCATTAGCCTATGTCCATACTCCAACTATACACGTCTACAATAAGAAACATTATAGTGATTCTAAAGTGGTAACTTACCCGTTTGGAACAGTTCTCCCACTCCTTTTTAGGTTTTTAATTGGAAATCGTGGAGCAGTTAACTCAAGCAACCTATCAGCAGTTAACTTAAGCAAACCTAACCTGCTGATAATCAAACGATATCTTGAATTTTCGTTGTACAATAATTAATTTAGTTTCCTCAAAGGTTATTAGCGATAAAAATCCTTGGCATCTCGAGAGATGACTGTAAGAGATAATGAATAAGAATTGAGGGGTAAAGTTTTTGAAGTACTCTCACCTTGAGATTGAAGCGTGGGTATTCGACTTTACCTTCCATGGTTTTATTTTATTACGATGGGTTGGGCCTCCTTAAATAATTGATTCGATTGTAAAGATTGAATGTATATTAATTAACAATGTAACCTAACATGGAAAGAGAAGAGGAAGGAGATTGGTGGGGAATTGTAAGAAGTGTCTCCAAAGTGAATATTAGAAAGAATACGAACCTCGTTGCCACAATTTTAAGTTTTAGCCTATATTTGGACTATTTGGAAAAAATTACCAAGGGACGTAATTCAGAATCTATTAGACCTACAGGCCTCGACCTGTGCTTAATTTAAAGCTAATTAAATTCACTACTGCTTCAGTCCCCATGACTTTCATCGTAGGATCATTCCTTCGTCAGATCAACCTCACGAAAGTGGGTCGAAACGTAAAATTTGGGCTTTTTGGGAAAAATTACCAATGTTCAAAGAGGCGTAACTCAGAATCTATTAAAGCTACAGAACCGCAGAAATCAAAATATAACATAGAGACTAATGAATAATGCTGCTTTACAGTACGCAAGTCATCCACCAGAGGCAGCTACCACCATCAAGTCAACCACCATCACCAAGAGTCGATGCAAGTAATGAATCATAAGGATGGGCAGCAACAGCTGGGAAAAGTTTATTTAACTGCAGATTACGATTTAAAAAAATTATAAACCATAATACAACAAAACACAAATTATAATAATAAAATACATGAAACAAATCAGAAAAGAAAGTAACAGTACACGAGAAAAAATATTATCATCAAGAACACAATGACACGATAATATTTCACAAAACATATCAATACACAAAATCAAACACTCAAAAGAGACATAAATAAATTACAGGTGACTAATGGTAATTTTACGATTAAGCTTGTGCTACTATATCTCAAGAAGGGTCTTGAGGAATGTACTGGGTATAGGGGGGGTGATTTATCAACCGCCAGGTTTTTCCCATATTAAGGGCACCCACTTAGTAAAGGCTGGGTAAGCCCCTGGAGAGTCTCCAGATTCCACCGGATACATTCCTGGTTGTAAACTGATTAAATTATCTACCACAGCCGGATTTATACCCGGGACCTTCGGCAAGGCAACTCCGCGCTCTACCACCAACACTCGTATTTTATCAGGTAATTTTACATTTTGATACAAATAAATTCGGACCATCCATCAGTATAGATACCGAAGATTCAGAAATATATGGGCGTTTCTTGTAGTCAGGGATTGTTTTATAAAGGATTCATTAAATTCCTACCTGTATGCTATTTCTAGCGAGCTAAATTCGAAAATCGGTTTAAAAACGATTACGAACAATTATGGAATAGCAATAATGGTAGCTAAGGACTAGAGTAATCTGTTTTCGAGGCTATCGGACGAAGCGGTCCAGAACTGCCCCGAAGCCGGAATCACGTTTTTCAATTCCGTTACTTCCGGAAGTTTTTACCTAGGCACCCTGTAACTGGAACATCACCTACTTACATAATATTTTGCATATCATACTGGCAAATCTACTCATCTAGAACTACTTGAAACTGATCTATATCAAGGGATTCTTCTTTTCTTAAGAGAACTAGGGTGTTGAGCTACTCCTAATCCGCCTAACGGAGGACCAACCTCCATTTTACAATGTATAACAAATATTTATTTTATTGTATTATTCCATGCTCAAATTGCATAATTGTGATTTGCAGGTATTCTGTAGTTAAGATTACATTATTTTTTCAATATAGTGCTAGCAGGAAAAACAATTCAAGTCATTACTCCAGCTCAATTGAACTAATAATTGGTATACGGTGATATTATTGATATCATCCATGTTCTCATATTCTTCCAATCATTGGCAACTGAAAATAAGATAATTAATTATGACAAAGTTTGAATAATTAATGTTTCGATTTATTATTAGTATGAATTTCGCAACTATTAAACCACCTTTAAGTTAAACATTATTATTCTTATATCAATCGAATTCTAACCTTTAAATTAAAGTTGATTTAAATCATATATAAACCGGTTTGTGTCGCCATTAGCGCGCACTAAGCATAACAAGAGCATGTCGGTGACGCGAAGCAAGTTTTCCCCTCCCGAATAAAACTCAACAATGCTAAAGAAGATTTCGCTTTCAAAATTTATTCAGCATAACGAGTAACAATAAAAATATCATATTTTATATTACTGAATAAGTGTTCAAGATGTGCGAAATGAATGTTTTTAAATTATTCCTACTAAATAAATTCCAGAATACTAACACAGCCAGTTCTTTGGCTTGGTCAGGTACTTGTGATCGGCTAATCGCCATTAGACTGGAAAGTATCCAGCATAGAGAATGCCCTTTGGGCCCTCAGTACCATTAAGATTCCTGCCTGAGGACCACAACTTTAGCGAGATACTGAGAAAGAACTGGGCGTGATTTCCGGCATGCCGTGCCCAGTCCTTGGAGCTCTGTTCGCCCCACGCTCTCTCGACAGATCCTGATAAATGGTTTATTTACATCACGTTCAATTATAAGGATGGGGTAGTGGGAATAAATATCGTACGTCGATTACTTTATTATTTCCGCGTCTGCGAATGTATTATGGTTTGATTGTAATGGGAAAGATAATACCCCACAAATGGACTTAGGTTCCGTACATGGTAGAGATTTTACTGTTGCTAAAACTGTTGTGCAGGAATACGATTTAGTCGATACAAATCTCAACCTCCAGATCCCTCCCCCCCCCCCAATTACCATTATATGAAGATGAGTGAGCCCCGGGAGGGTCTGCAGAACCCACTGAATCTATCAACGGTTGTTAACAGAATAAATTATTTATCTACCACAGACAGCTAAAAACCTGGAAATATAATGTATGAAATAACTTTAAAAGTGAAATAACTCTTTTAATAAATTAGAACTTCCATATCTTTATGGATGGTTTATGATGGTTTTTTGGGTTTTTTACTTGAAAAGCCACTCTTATAGATATATACATCCAGATGCTGAATTGGGAAGGCAGAAAACAAAAAGCATTTCTGTACACCACGTTCGCTTTTTGTAATCGACTGAGTGTCTAGTATAGAAGAAAAATAAGGAATAATTCATACTTTTTATTAATTGCATTAATCAGGAAATAAATAAAAACCCTCCTCCTGCAGTTATGAACTCATTTAGTTGAATGACAACGTATAGAAACTAAAGCAATATGTTTTGTTTTTTTTATGAACACCTCGTTCGAGTTCGACGACAGTATGTAAAATATTTCCAAAACTACCAAGTAACAAAAAACTTTGTTGTAAACCCAAAGTTGGATCATAATAATTATAATAGATTATCGCCATCTATTTTTTTCTAAGTTTTAGTTAATTCTGTGATAACCAAACAATGACCATAATTCAACTGATTACAAATTCCCAGGAGATACTTGATCCTGGACGAACAACAGATCTTCGGGGCCGTAGTGTTTCAGGGAACTCATGGAATTTTAAAATCAGTTCCGGATCTGGTACAATAGTAGTCACGTGCCCTCCGCATGTGGGCCACCTTGTGTCCTCCATCGGCGTCCTGGTCGGGTACCCTCTGGGGCGAAGAGAGTTACGGCCTACGAAGACACAGGGCAACCGCTAGATAGAAGACCGCTCTGGAGAGATATGGATCTTAGATCGTTGATATGGATTAGGCAGGTTATTCCTTAGAAATTCCAGGATCGAAATAACAATTAGGATGAAGAATAGATGAAGCTAAGTTATCTGAAAGGGCCTTTAAAACAAGAAATTGATTGAGAAGGCGGAAAACCACAAGTATTTCTAAACAACACGTTCATTTTTTTATTTTATTTATTTTTTACTGTCTGGTATTAAAAATGTTTTATATTAAAAATGTATATATATAGAAATGTTATAAAAAAAAAAAAGATTAGACTAATTTATGCTTGTATTCTTGGTTTCGGAGAAAGTATATTTCAAAATAAACTATCAATCATAAAGTAATTTATTTCACCATGTATGTATTAGCTGTAAAGTAAATTAAAAAAAAATTAATTCTGGAAAAAAATATCTTTAGTGAAACTATTTTGTTTTTATGTGTGGTGAACTAGTTCCTTTTATGAAAGTGGTTTCACTTAAGACAGTTTTTCTAACACGAACTAACAATTCGCCCACAGTCCTTCTGCTCTGATCTCCATAGTAAACTTTCTTAATAATTCCAAGCATCAGACTAGAGTTTCATTTATTCATAAATTAAACTTTTGAAATTAAAATTAATATATTAATTGTCATTAGAGGACTATAAATGACCATTGTAATGAATTTTTAATACTATCAAATTTAAACGGTTACATTCAAAGCATAATTTAATATGTACTCAATTACGGCTAAATTTACAGGCATGGCTATGAATCTATTTTAATTAATTACGGGCAATTGTACAGGCCTTTTTATAGTCTACAAAGACGAACAACAAGAATAATCGTATAAATATAAACAATGAAATAGTATAATAAACAATAAACCATAAGGGTAACATCTGCAGCCATGTTGAATAAGTGGTTAAGTCGAAATTTGTTCAAACTTAATTAATTGAAGTGGGAGAAGCAGTATAGTGTCATTCTTGTAGAGCATAAGTGGCTAGTCAAGTCTGGGTGTGAAATAGAGTTATTGCTTATATAATAAACAGCCAAAAACTATTATTATATAAGCCAAAAACTACGGGAACAACACTACCCCGCTTCCCTCGGTAAAATTAATTCATTTTAGACAAATTTTGGCTTAACTAATTATTCACTGGGGCGCAGGTGTAGACTTAATTAAGAGCTTAAATCATGTTTGTTTGATTTGTTTGTTACAATTTTTTAAAGAAGTAAAAGCCTGTCTTATTTTGTCTTTCAATATAAATTTAAAATAATGGATTGAACCGGTCAGGGGGTCAAAGATAACACAAAATATGCAAAACATATTTTAATGTGCCAACTGTCAAGACCTCAGACTCGGCACCCACTAAAGGTTGCCCTGAAGATGGTCTACATGTTAGGCAGAAACGTTAGGCACAAGTTTTGCATATTTCGTGTTAAATTTGACTGCACCCCCTGACCAATTCAATCCATTGTTAGAATTATTCAGTCAACTATTTTCCACTCAAACGTGAATTTAAAATATTTTGCTTTACATGATATTAAATGAACCATTATTAATTAGTTATACAATATTATATCAAGGAATCAGGACAACCTGATTTCTGGCACATTGGTAAACCATGATGAGACATATTTATTTATAAGTAAAAAATATATTAACAAGTAGTGTAATGGCGGTAATGTATCTTGTGAGAAAATGATAAACTTGAAAAGTAGTGTTTCTTTTTAAACAATGCATTGCTGTACATGGCCTAGAGAAAAGTATGTCCGTCGACCTATCCTGGGTTAAAAAACTTTCCAGACTGTTGGAGAAACTCGAGTTATCCGGCTTAAGAAAGGCAGCCGACAAGTTGCCGAGGTTTGGTTAAGTCATTCCACTAAGGAGGGCCAACAGTTAAATCCTGGCAGCTATCACGGCCGTTACTAGCAACTTTCCTTCACCGGAAAAGAAAGAATACAGTTTCTGTACCTAGTTATGCCTTCCACTTGCAAGAAAAGTTCTAGTTAGTAACATTTTCACAGGAATAAAATGATAACAAGTGATTGTAAAGCCTTTACCACTACATCTCGTGAAGAGTCCGGGGTCCACTATATGGTATAGACTATACTGTTTCTTGGCCAACGGATTTGCAGGGATATGATTTGTCCTAGATCACGCTCGACCACCAGATTCACCCCCTTATTTTTGGTAACCACTTTTTAGAGGCTGGGCGAGTCCCAGGGTACTAGCTCCTATAGGATACGCCTTCGGCTGCTAACAGATTAAATAAATGTCTGTCATCGAACGGAATTTGAACTTGGGACCTTCTGCTCTACCACTGAGCCACTCCACTCCTTAATAATTGTAAAAAAGAATGTTAATTTGGTTTTTTTTTTTCCGACTGTATATTGGTATTGGCAGCATTCTTGCATAACAACAGAATTGCATCTATAACTATGCAAACAAAATCTTCACTACTCCTCAGTTTAGGCTCTCCTTACCAAGTGCATTAAGCACACTAGGTCCCAAAATACAATTAGGTTAAGTATAATCCATTATTTCAATTATTAAAATAATATGTCGCAGGCTTAGCTGTTATTTTTGAAAGTAGTATAAGTCTATTTGGATCTAAAAAAATATCCTTTGTTCATTTACACAATTTTAATGATTATTATTTCATAGTAACATAAAAGTAGTAAGTAAGGATACTTAAATATCTCAATACATGAAAAAATACACTTATACAACTTTCAAAAATAACACCACAATTAATTTCATGGCTCAGTGAACCTCCATTCAAAAAAATAATTTCTCTTTATACTTCTTTTTTAGGTAAAGCTTTTATAATCTATTCATATTTCATTTGCAATTGGTCATTATTTTGTCTTTGACATCTAAAATAGAAGACATACATTCCAATTAACTCTGGTTGCAAATATATGCTAATTGGTTAATTGGCTTCCCCGGAAACTAAATGCTCACAAATAAATAAAAACCACATTCTTTTGTGATTATGCAAACAAATGTCCCTGAAGTGTGAAATAAAGCGATCATTAACAGCTTTATCATTCAGGTCCATTTCTACAACGTTGTATTGCGCATTATACCATAAACTAAAAAATATAATATTGTTACGGGCGTACAAAGGAAGGCGGAAGCGGGGGATTAGCGGCTTAACTCCGTCAGCGGGAGACGTTTAAATAGGATTAGGACTGTTCTAGATCGTCTTCTTTTGTAGGAAAAGGATTAAGAAGATTCCGGAATTTCCTGGCCCTTTCGTGTTCTGGAATGTTCGGCCTTGCCTCTTTAAATACTTCCCTCAACTCGAGGCAGTCAGTCTTAGCCTGAGAGTAGACCAGTGAAGATCTGTGATAAGTGTAATAAGTGAGTGTCAGTGTGATAAACTAGTCAGTGTTGAACCGGCCCGTGTAATAAGTGTATCAGTGAACTGTGAGTCTCGCGAATGTAATAAACTGTTTCTGTTTGTTACTGTGTGTCAGTTTGTGATACTTAAAGAATCTTACGGTCGGTGGACTAGTGAACTGTAAGTGTTAATTATTAGTTATAAATTGTAGTGTAATTTTATAATATTCATAGAAACTATTGTAACTAGTTAAGCTATCTAGAATTAGTAAAATCTTATATTATTGTAATAATTAAATAGGAGTTAGGCCTAGATTATAATATTTAGAATATTGTTATTATAAATTTATATTAGTTCAATAATTTAATTGTTAATAGTTTAATTATATCTTTTTAATCACTTTTGTTAATAAATATTAGTATCTTTGATTAAGGAATTGTTTAATTCATTTTAATACCCAGTAGCCCGTAACAATATCAAAAAACAAAGTGCCTATACCTTAGAAAATTGTAACATTTTAGTAAAAAAATTATATTGTGCAACACATTTCTCAAATATGTTTTTAATTTTTCCATTCGTAGTACTGAAAGCGGATAACTCAAAACAAAAATTGACTTTTACACTTATTCATTATTTAAGGATTAATTTCCAGCCTCTATCTGTACTATTCCCTTATCCATAATTATACGGTCAACGAATAATTATTTCAAAAAGAAAAACTCGATAATGTTCATCCAGTAAATATACTTTTTTGATAACATTCCAACACATAAAACGTTCAGAAACAAAAGAGGATAACCCCAAATTTCAAAAATTGACTTTTATACATTTTTCGCTAGTTTAGTCAAGCAATGCTTTATGATTCCGAAACTTCAGGATCAGAATCGGATTAAAACCAAGAGAAATAAGACGGTAAATTTTGAAGTTAGAGAAAATTCCTCGACTAAACTAGAGAAGAATGTTAAAATATTAATTTTTGAAATACTAAAGTTATCCGATCCTGAACGCTTCAATTGTCATACTTTGATTTAAAAAAATAATGAATAAGGTACAACTTAATATATTAGAGGGTCTGTTTTAGTTATTATCTATAAACAATACTCTTATAGGTTCTAAGCTTTGACTTTCTTGTGGGGAAATGTACACTTCTAGGATAATCTTGTTAACCGAATTTATTCCCTATGTATATACGAGATCAGAAAAACAATTTTCCAATGTTAGAAGACTGGAGGTTTAAATAATCCATTAAATTGAGCAACCATTATATTATAACTATTAATATTGTTTCTAGTCCTTCCTACTACAGCTGGTAGCGTGAGTCCTTTTCCCTTGCTACCACGGTTGATGCACATGTGTGATCCTTGTTTTTTCGTTTAGTTATATAATAATGAGCGAAAGTTATTATTCCTCAGAAGTAGTTTTTACGATAATATAAATTATATTGCGTAACCATCGTTAGTTACACCTCACAGCTAAGACTAGCTCATCTCGATTTATTCCCCATAATGGTACTCGGGAGAAGTCATCAAAGGGAATAACCTAGCGTAGCGCGCATAAATCCTTGGTTACGTTATGAAACCGATGCTGTAAACGAGAATTCCTTTAATGAATTATGTCCACGATGATTATGTCCACTATAAAAGTTCCTAGAACGTTCCCTACTTACGGTATACATGTTAGATAGCTGTATATATAGTTTACATGTTACGAAGTATACATGTCTGTTGAACTAAAGAGCTGTCACTAAAGTACACAAACTTATTAGGAGGCCTTCCTAATTTTTACTGCTTTGGGAATATCAGAGGGTTTTTAACTGGCAGTCGTCTTGAACTTTATTGTCCATAGCAAGGCGCAATAAAGTTAAAAACACGTCAAGGAACTTGTCAGTAAAATCGAAGTCATTTCAAGTAGAGGTGCTTGTACCTGGATAGGTTGGGGCATCATGTCCAAGATTGGAGTGTAGATATCAACATAAGAATACTGTAATGTTCGATAACAACGGTTGTGCAGGGCATCAGCTTCAATCAGCATCAATCAGATTGTTTGAGCCCTAGAAGGGTTCAGCCAAGTGCAGATCCCACGGGGTTCATCTAAGGCAGTTAACAGATTAAATAAGTTATCTCACAGCCGGCCTTGAACCGGTATCCATAGCACTGTAACTCAGCGCTCTACTGAGCCTTCTCTCCGACAAACGTAAAGCTCAAGAAGTTCGAAGTCCACAATTATAAGTCATTACTTAACATAATGGCCAAGTACGTCTTCGTTCGCATAAAGTTACGCGGTTCCTTTCAAGTAATACTCGTTCGTGACACGGAGGCTCGTGACTGAAGATACAGAGGATTTGTAGCAGCTATAGTTTTTCTTTATAAAAAAATCTTAGCTTCAGAGTCTTTGAAGTTTGCCGACGCCGCTATAACTAATACATTGTCTTGAAGAACCTAAACCAAGAATTCCGAATATAAAATTCGAATTTGCCCAGATCATTTATTGCTGCAAAAAATTAACGGACTGGAGATTTTAGGGAGAACAAAAGGGGTGATCTTATTTATGTATTTAAATGAAGTACTGATACTAGCTTTCTAATGAACCCTGGCTTATATATAAAATAGTGTAACTATACGCATCATCGCAAAGCGAAATAACATTAAAGGCATAATTTTCTCTTTAATATCATAATTTTAAGCAGGAGAGACAGTTTTTGTGTCCAAATTACCTATCTCATTGTACCCCACTTCATATCCGCTGTCACTACTACAGTTATTTTATTAATAAATAAAAAACAAACTACCACTACAACACATGTAAGATTTTGGCTTCAGTACATGTTAGAATCTATACTGTTTCTTTATCAACGATTTTGCCGTCATTATCTACAAATCTTGCCGTACATTATTACAAATCTTTATCAATGATTTGTCCGAGATCACATTTTTACGCCAGATTGTTCCCTCAATTGAAGGTGTCAGCCTCATGTAGACTGATCCAATGGAGTCCATTCGTGACTGTTGACATATTGAATAATTTATCTCCCACTTTTGAACTTTTAGCACAGCAATTCAGCGCTCTACGCACTTTCTATACCCCCCCTCTCTTATTTTATTAACATTAGTAAATAATAAGTTTCATATTCTTTAAACTAAGCTATTAGAAATATTATTATTTAAGCGCATTATGCTGTATAAGATTTTATATAATTTTTTTATTAATGCCTTCATTCGCTCCAGAAATCAGGAAGGAATAGTTATCGATAGGTTAGCAACCTTTCCCGCTCCAAGTAGGAAGGTCGGAAGTCATTCTGAGGGTCCGCCAGGAAATGAAAGTCAGATCCACAATGTTGAAAAGATTCCATCAGTTTCTTTTTCCAAAAAAGGATATCGAATATGCACGTGGGCAGTTTCCTTACTTAATGAGTTGCTATGCTGAAGGTCCCGAGTTCAAATACAGCTGCAGCAGATAAATTATTTAATCTGTTAACAGACACCTATCCTCTATAAAGCGGGTACCCGTAATTAGGGAAAACCCTCGAGGCTGAGCGTGATCTCTGACAAATCATCTCCCTGCACAACAGTTCTCCAAGAAACAGTACAGTCTCTACCATGTTTTAAACCCAATGCCCTTCATGGGATGTAGTGGTACTGGTAAATTCTCTTAAAATAGTTTTTCATGTAAAAATTACAATACTAATATAATCTTAAAAGCGGCAAAAGGCTCTTACGATTTACTATCATTGAAATGTTTCTAATAAGCACAAAAATAGTTTTATTTTATTAATGATTTAATGACCAAACCACAGGGGGCCATCTTAATGATGAATCAGGGCTATAAGTGTGTCGTTAAACAGCGGGTTAGCTTTACGATTGTTACTGAGAATGCCCAGGGCCGAGGTATTCCCACAACCTGCCTCTACTTGGAACGAGAACTAATTTACTCTGAGTATACCTGGCCACCTTGTTCTGCGAAACTCACTCCACCTGGTTATAGGATATAAATTTAGCTAAGGCATCTTATAGGCTTGTGCGGACTGAAAAGTGGACAATACAAACAGTCGAGATGTAGGGATATAGAAACTTCTCTCATAGCTGTGTTAAAAATAAAAGAAGGAAGCGTAACGCTAATCTAGATGTAAAAATGCTTTCCACCGTGATGTGATTCTCTGACCTATTGTATAACAGCCTGGAAGCATGCTCTTACCTGGATAGAGGAGTGTCTGTGCTTCCTCTTTCGTGAATAATTCCGAAGATACTCCGAAAATTTCTTTTCGCAACAAAGCAACAAAGTAGAGATAAAAGGTAGAAATAAAAAAAAATGCAAATAATGATATCTTGTTAATGTTTTACCTTTACTGTTTAATACTGTAAATACAAATTTAAGAATACGAACCTCGTTGGCAAAATTTTAAGTTTAGCCTATATTTGGACAATTTGGAAAAAATGACCAAGGTGCGTAACTCAGAATCTATTAGACCTACAGGCCTCGGCCTGTGCTAATTAAAGTTACGCTTCATTCCCCATGACTTTCATCGTAGGATCACTCCTTCGGCCGGTGTTCCTCACGAAAGTGGGCCAAAACTTAAAATTTGGACTTTCTGGAAAAAATGACAAATTTTCAAAGGGACGTAACTCATAATCTATTAGAGCTACAGAGCCGGCATTGCGCCCATCAGTAATTAAGCAAGTATATGAATATATGTGTGTGTGTGTGTGTATATATATATACACATATATATATATATATATATATATATATATATATATATATATATATATATATATATAGAGAGAGAGAGAGAGAGAGAGAGAGAGAGAGAGAGAGAGAGAGAGAGAAGCTGAGGCATAAAAGAGACAATATAAAATGATTTATAAAACAAGATTGAAAAAATTTAAGAAACGCGTGTCAATATTTAGCCAATTCAAGCATCATCAGGGATGAAGTAAGATGACAAAATTAGAGCATAGAGCATAGCAAAATTTAGAGATACCTAAAAAAAACGATGGAATTCCATCCCACCAATTAACGAAGCATTAGGAAAGTTAGAGGGCAACAGCTGGCCTGAAATAAAAGGAATGAAAAATAAAAACAATCGAGACTAATTCTAAAAATAATAATAAAATAGAAAACAAATATTATAAACATCCAGTAAATTACAAGGCATAACACATTTTTTAAATATTAAAAAGTAATTAATCATAAGAAAAGTAAAAGTGCAGAAGAGAGAAGTCACCGACAAGATTCCAGTGGATATAAACTTTATTTCTCTGCTTCATGAAAACAATAAAACCTGCTTCATATTATAAAAAAATGGCTACAACAAAGAAACTGTGACCTTAATTTCTATACCGTGCCCTGGGAACAAAATACAAAAAATAACCTACATTTTTGGTTGGAAATTAACTATCGCATACAACTGAACCCTTTAATTTAATGGATGGATTTCTCCTAATATGTGGAAATGTCACTGCGCCGTTAAGTTTTCTTCATGTAAAAAACATCAGAAGAAGCAAGAAGTGAGTTGCGACGATTAGACTTTATGCTTTACTTTCTCTATAATGTTTTGGATAACTTGCTTCATGAGGAGTTTGTATCTTGCAATGTTTTGGAATAATAGTTCTTCTGCCGTAAAGTAAATAACTGTGTGTAATAATACAATTTTAACACCAATTTTACTTTTTAAGGTATTTTCCTAATGACTCTACTTTTACCAACATCAGTCGAAAAAATATTTACAATTAACATCAAGCATCCCCCGCTTTTTTTATGATAATTTTTTTCTTTTGTACATAACTGTACTGATATTTTAAACTTATTGACAAATATATTCTATTTCTTAGTTTTGTTTTCTATTACAGCTTATTTTTTTAGTGTTTTAAACTTTTAGTTATTTGAATCCATATTTTTCGTGATATTTCTCGCCGTTTCCTCCCTTCAGCTCTCCAATTGAAAATTAAATCGGGCAATCTTTCTTCCTTCATTCATCTGAAACCATTCGATGTTTTTTTTTCTCGAATATTTCGGAGGACGTTTTGTTGCGTTTGCAATCGCTCTCTAATTTCGGCATAAATCCTTGTCTGGATACCCACGGCAGCTCTCCATCAATAGCCCAACTCAATAGCTAGTAGCTTTTTTCCTAAAGCAGCGCTTTTTTTGTTTATTATAAAAATAATAATAATAAATTAATGTATCCCAGTGTATTATTTTGGTTAAGAATATTGGAAACGAGGGAGAAAGAGGAATATGATTCAAACTATTACCCTCGATAAATTAATAACAGGTGGGTTTCTTGTATGTTATTACGTGCCAAGGACGAATTCCAGAAAAGGCAATAAGAATATAATATCTTTGATGGGAGAAAAAATTACCTAATGCACCGGTCCAGCATGTGTACTAGATTTCGAAACACTATATAAATACTAGAGAAGAATTGGTCGACTGTATCTTCTAATTTAAGGAAGAAATAGTTGGGGGTGCAGTCAATCAAAACACCAAAATAAGCATAACTTATTTATTATGTGCCGACGTTTCGGCCTAATAGAGACTTGTGTCTGAGCTCCCCAAGCTGTAGCGTGTTTTATTCGCCCTGAAGATGGCCTCCATTGTAGGCCGAAACATCGGTACCCCCAACTATTTCTTCCTTAAAATATATAAATACTAAATGAAAAATTTAGCAGAAAGCGACCAAGTGTGTGGGTGTAAAACCAACAGAATATTAACGCTTTTGAAGACATGCACCATGTATCATATCGAGGTTTCTTAATTAAAGATTATTCGGAAAGCGTTGATTTGAGAGTATGATAAAATACTATTCCATTAAGTAAGCACGCACTTAAAAATTAAGTAAATGGTATACAAACAGGAAAACCGTAAGCTAACCTTTAATTAAAAAGAGAGCTATCTCAGAAATTAAAATAATTGGAACGCGCTGAATTGGTAATAAGTAAATTAAAAACCTGTACCACACTCTATCTTCAGGCTATTCCCCAGTTAAAGGTACCCACATTTTAGAGGCTGGATAGGCTCAAAGAAGGTCCTCAGAACCCACAGGGTCCATTCGTGGCTATTAACATATTAAATAATTTATTTGTCTGCCGGATTTGAATCTGGAATCTTCTCGAAATACACCAATTTCGATAATACTCTCCGTGTTTTAAAGAATGCTTCTTATTTGTTCTCCAATTGTTCTATAACAGCACTAAAATTACACCTACTCTAAAACTGTGACATTTTTTCAACATCAATTTTCAATCAAAAACAATTTTTCTACATTTTATAGCTATAATAATTTTATAAAATATAAATATAGAAGATAAAGTAATGCATATTATGTTATATATCTCTCACCCTCACAATTTCTAGCCTTAAACACCGCGACTTATACGGTACCAAGGTTTTATAAGCATTCACTATTAATAGAGGTCGAGAAATGAATAAAAAACACGAATAACTGAAACTTTAATTTCCATTTGTTCATATTTTAGAAATCTTCTAGTAGGTACTTGAAAATATTTGACTTCCACTATATTTTCTTGGTTTGTCCTAAATAGCTTCTCTAATTCGTCTCTTATGTAATTTCTCCTGATTTTTCACATAACTATTCGTATTGTTATTAGGAATTGATTAGATTATTGTTAATATTATTATTAGAAAAGTTTTTTTTCGGAACCGTTTCATTGTAATTCTTTCTTGAGATAGGTTGTAAACTTGAATAAAAGTAATTTTAAAGTTTAAATAAACTATTGTAATATCAAAAGAGGCTGACAACACCCACTAGGAGCCAGGATACGAGCAAACGGGTTATCGGTGACAAATGAGTCACAGGCTCCTTCCACCTTCGATTGCAAAGAACCTATGACTCAGCGCTGGCCTCACTTGCCTGGAAAATTCTCTACTCCAGCTGGTTCCAGGAAGCTTGAGAAGTGATTGTGATTGTCGTGTACTTGCTAGAAGTGATTGGTTTGGGTGCTCAACTGAGGCAAGAGCTACTAACGGGTGCTATTGTGGATCGTACACAAAGGCTTTAGGAATGCTAACCATTTGGCTCGTTCGTCTTCGGTGGTAACTGTCGGCAGCCTGATAGCAGGTCGCAAAAGACAATTGTCTTTCATTACATATCATTAAAACACTAAACAGCACTGAAATTAAATAGAGACTAGATCTCTCTTTTTTTAATTTATTTATAGAAATTTATAACTATATTGTAACAATACAAGAGAATGTAATGAATGATACGTAATGGCATGAATAAAGTCAAACATAGAAACTACCCACTGGTATTGCAAAAATAAGAAATAAACTTTCAAATCCTCTTTCAAACGCATTGTATATAGGGGCTAGATTTGAAGATAGTGGATTTGAGAGTGAATAACGTTTGTCATGAAAGGATTCTGGTAGTTGGGGCCAAATCAGCGACAAATGGGATATTGAGGTAATATCATGGATAACTTCATTTATATTATTGTATTATTATATGGGGGTCATTATGGATGACTTCATTTGTACCAAAGAAAGGAGCATTTATGATTTTACGAAGGATTTTAGATAGTAAGGGTTGGATAAGAATAGAATTCGATGGTATGGTGGAAAACCAAAGCTCTACTACGTGAGTCAAAATAGGTCTTATATCATGTATATGAGTTTTCTGTAAGCAATTGGGAGCTTAGAGCTTTTGTCTAGTAAGTGTTGAAGTAACCTGAAACGGCAAAGATATCTCTTAAATCAGAACCTAAGAAAAGTAAATAATGATGAAATATTTTTTTTATGAATATTATTTTTGGATCAAGACTGACCTTTACATTGAAATAAAATAAACAGATTTGAAAATTATATATCAGGTGTAACAATAATGAGGCTTAGCCAGCCCAAAGGCACGAAGACGATACCACCAATCTCTGATCACAAACTATTTCTTTTTTTTTCTTACCTCCTTTGATTTAATAATTACAATACATATATACGTAACTAAATATATAATACAGTAAACTAATAAATAATACAGTTTTTATGTCATAACCCTTTTATTACCCGAAGGTATTTTAAGGCTTACTTTGCTATTAACACTTTCAGCGGGAGCTTACTCCTATGACTTTTTATTTTCAAGTCTGGAAGGAGCACTTAGCCGGTCACTAAACTTCAGTCAACAGCTTCCTCCTACGCCTCGGTCCACCCCTCGGACTTTTATCTTTCGGATCAGGACTTAATTGTTTAGCAATTCCTTTCTTAATAAGCCCAACTACTTTACAAGCCCATGTCAACCTTAGTGACATATCATTTTAATTATAGGGACCCGGTACTCGTCTTTCCTATGCGGGACATAATATTACTAATATTAATTAAGTATCGATAATAGTAACGTTACGGGCTACTGGGTATTAAAATGAATTAAACTATTCCTTAAATTAATGATACTAATATTTATTAACAATGTGACAAAAAGAATACAATTAAATTATTAAACTGATATAAATTTACAATAACAATATTTTAAATATTTATTATCTAGGCCTAACTCCTATTTAATTATTACAATAATATAAGATTACTAATACTAAATAGCTTATCTATTTACATAAGCTTGTACAAATACCATCAAATTACAACTACTACTTAACTAATTAATTACTACTAATTAACACTTACAGTTCACTAATTAAAGTCCACCGACCGTAAGAATCTCCAAATATAACAAACTGACACACAGTAACAAACAGAAACGGTTTATTACACTCACAAGACTGTCACGGTCCACTGATACACTTATTACACTGGCCGATTTAACACTGAATAGTTTATCACACTGACACTCACTTATTACAGTTCATCACAGTGCCTGCTCTACTGTCTGACTGGCCCACTCGAGGCGAGGGGGGTATTTAATTAGGCAAGGCCGAACATTCTAGAACACGTAAGTAGGGGGAGATTATTCTGGGATTGTCGAGAACCTTCTTGATCTCTTCCGACAAAAGGAGGCGTTCGAGAAGGTTCTAATCCAATCTTAACTTCTCCCGCCGACGGCTTAAGACGCTAATCCATTCTTTCCGTCCTTCTCTCTGTGGCCGTAACAGTAATATTAAATTGAATGAAAAGCATCAAAAATCATTTGAGCATGTCAGACAAAACAAACTAATCCATTTTCTTTAATAAAATTATAACGTTTATAAAAATTATAACATGAGTTTTATAATATAATTCATTACATCTTAAATGAATTTTTTCTACAGGTGAAGTTAAGATTTTAATAATACATGAAAAATCAAATCTATTATTAAAATTATTGTTTATAAAAGTACATTCTTTGGCTTTTGATATCAAACTCCCAAATCGCTTGGATGAAAATAATTATTTATAATTATTATACATAAATCCGCAAACAGGTGGTAGGGGATTAATTTCTTCAATAAAAACAACTGTTTTTAGATAGACAATTAGATAGAAAATTACCTCAATGTTACTTTCTATTTGAGATTATTAACAGGCAATAATCTTAGGAGACAGTAAGAATTGTTTTTCAAATTTTATTCAAGAGGAAAGAGAGGAAAGGCGGAGGAATAAGATGGCTTAAGTTGCTGAATTACTTTCAAATCTACTAACAGTTATTGACTCATTGATAGATTTTTTTATGGAAATGATAACTTCTAAGTTTTAAATTGGCCTGTGTACTCAAAAAATAAATCCTAATTCGATTGGCAAACATCTGATGTGTACGAAACATTTGGGAGGATTGCGTTTTATCTGGCCTTACGAATCACTAGGTAATAACCCGCTAAAGCTTTTAATTCCACTATTATTATAGTATTGTTTCTTCCCCAGGCCAATGCCCTTGAGCCTTTCTACTAAGGAAGTTTCGTAAATGCCATTATCCGTTAAAGACAAGCTCCTTATACCGGTAACTATCAGATACCGGAGACGAGACAAGAATCACCAACAAGGAATAGGCTACCATTTCACAATCCTCTGCTTTTCCACAATTTCATTAAAAAAAACATGGCTATATCCTCCGCTTCTTTCGACAAATCTTTGCCCATGGCGGACAAGTGTGACGGGAGATTCTTCGGCTTGCACAAGACCTTCCACGGAGTTGCATAACTCCTGAGCCAAGACCATTACGTCTTCATCAGGCATCCTGTTTGGTGGTTAACCTTGTTACATTATTTACTTCTCTCTTCGTGTTGTAGTGGTCTTCGAGTCTTCTGCGAGAGTAAGCTTACCATTCTTCTCAGAGCTGGTTGATCAGATATTTTAAGCATATCTCTTTACTTCTTACTGCTATGCCCTACATCATCAATGTAAACATTAAAAACGTATCCTAAGTTGTAAGCATGAGTATATTTACAACGATTTAGCCCTAAAATGACCACGATAGCATATTAGGCGAGTTCATTTGCCTAGTTATTTTGTTACCCCTCTTATCCATTTAATAAAGTTTATAACCATTCATTTGAGCGATAATTTCTTATTACTTTTAAATCGAATGAAACTGAATAAAATTAAAAATTATTTTAGAAGATTTTTTCAACTTCTTTACATTACGTGTACAATTAAGTAATATAACGATTTAAAGAATGCTACGCGGGGCAGGAAAATTTTAATTTTACTCATAATATAATTATTAATTTAATGTACTACACGTTGCTGAAATTGTAAAACTGTAATTTATATGTACTATGTAGTACAGATTGTATTTTTTTCTCAATACATTGTAAAAAAAATCGGAAAAATATTCTGTCTTTCATACACCTTATGATTAGGCAAAATATGCTCGTTCTTCATAAGTTTAACAGTATGTATTTTTATTATTCTACATAAAATAAAATATTGTACAGTGATCGCTAAAAACGTTTTTATATGACAGAGAATATGCAAATATGTTAATATTATATATATATAGATAGTATTAGCTGACCCAGCCACGCGTTGCTGGGGCTGTTATAGTAGTATTAAAAAATATTAGTTAAAATTTGAATTTAAAAGAAATAATGAATTAATGAAAACACGAATTAAATAGAGTTTTGATTTTACATTTTATTCATCTCATATCTAACTATATTATATAATCAATATATAATATACAACACTCATAACTGATAAAATATAAATATGAGTTTAATGAATGGGTTATATAATGTTTGATTTTTAATTATGGATAGTAATATTATATTAAATTATAAATATTTATTTCAATTTAATTGATGGCTAATCGATGCACAATATGTTTTGATAATCTGTCCGTTGCTAATACAAATATATTAGAAGATATATCGAGAGAATTAAAAAATTCAGTTGGATAATTTATAACTTGGTTTTCATCAACAATATTATTGATGGATTTAAAGGGCATTAGATCACCTGGTAACAACAGTAGTATTGAAAAGTTAATTTCATCCACATCAGCATTTTTCGCTGTCAAAATAACACAATTACTGAGCCAATTATGGCTTATGTAACTATTTAGTACATCCAGGAAGACACTCCTAATTAATTCATCTTTTAAATCAAAAATACAATAAAATAGAAAAAAAAAGTTGGTAGAAACCTTCCCAAAGTTTCATGACAATCTGTGCCGAATTTCATTAAAATCGGTCTTGTAGTTTCGGAGATTAGTCCGGAAAAAACATCGCGACAGGAGATTTTTATAAAAAATCTCATAAAAAATGTCGATTACGTTTTTTAGACCAATAATTATTTTTTTCTAGAAATTTTTGAAAAATTTTTTAAATCCAAAAAATTAAAATGTTGATAATAATATGTTGATGATAAATGAAAAAAATGTTGGTAGAAATCTTCCCTAGAGTGTACTGAACTACTTCCCAAACTTTCATGACAATCGGATGATCGGTGTAGTAATGCATAAAGGACAAACACCCATACATTCATTTTTATATATATGATAGGACTGAACTCAGGTTCTATTAGACCTACAGAGCTGCGGTTGGGCTCAAATTGTAGAAAATAAAATCTTTAAAAAAGGTCGATTAGGTTTTTAGACAATTAATTATTTTTCTTCTAGAAATTTTTGAAAATATTTTTAAATCCAAAAAAATGAAATAAGAAAAAAAGTTGGTAGAAACCTTCTCTAGAGTGTACTGAACAACTTCCCAAAGTTTCATGACAGTCGGATGATTGGTGTATTAATGCATAAAGTACAAACACACATACATTCATTTTTATATATATAGATAAATAAATATAATATGAAAATAAATATACTATAATAAATATAATTATAATTTATTTTATCTTTATATTATATAATGTTTCAAATATTTTATTTGAAAAGAAACGATATGGCCCGGGACCTTCACCTCTCCGTGGTGACGCCTTATCCATCTCGGCTATCCCGGCTTCGCTTCACGGCCAGCCATATCCCCTCTTTTCAATTGATCCTACATCTCCATGTTCTCGCACTTTGCGATGTATACACGGGGAGAATGTTACTTTAACATTATTTTATTTTGAATCTAGTTGACTTTAAGTCGTTAATATTATTATAAGTCGTTAATAATATTAACGAACGTGGTTTTTCAAGTCGATTCAAAATCCGAACCTTGATAGTCCGGAAATTTGATATAGTCTCCATGATATTTATGATCTGGAATATTGTTTTTTACTTCTATCTCAAGTCAAGTACAACATTTTTACTTGACATTTGAACTAAAAAATATACTTGTCCATTCAAGACACTTAAAGGAGAACCCGAACCCACTTGTCAGTGACCATCGAGGAACGCAGTGACAACAGCTAGATAGTTTAGTCGGCCATCGTCCTTGCCAAATTTGGTGACGTGCCTGCGCAATGACATCGACAGCTGTCCAATCCTACGCAAATTTGCACTAGAGATTCCTGCCCACATTGTCCCTTCAGTATGGCTGATTATCTCAGACACATATACTCATCCCACGTGTCTATTATGAATTGGAAGCCATTATAAAATATATCTTTGTCTTCTCGGTGTGGTCCACGCATTTCTTTATCGCTCAAGGTACTTTTACACCTAGCCATAATGATGTAAGTTAATTTATAAACAATAAGACACACAAATATTTTACATTATACCATAACAATAACATCCCGATTTTTAAAACGGAAGATATACTCATACAATTAACAAGTTTATCGAAAGAAATCGGAATCAGAAAGAACTAGCGAGCCCCATCCCTAAAACATCTACCATCTAATTAATCAAGAAAACCCTATTCATCTTTTCACATTTCCTCTCTTAAAATGCACCGTGTGCAGTAAAGGAGATTCTTTCTATATTTACTATTTTATTTTCAACAGAATTATAAAAGCCAAGGGGCTAGGAGAAGAAATAATGCAAAATATACGATCTAATTTAATATTGATTCATTGAACAAGGTATAAAGCAATGTTCATAAATTGGAGAATGTATTATTGTTGAACGAAAAGGAAGTCAAACATTGGTATCAGTTCCGCAGGTTGGCGCTTCGAGTTAAATCACATGTTCTAACTTTTCATTCCTTTCCTTTTTAATATTCTCGAAAACTTTAAAAATAATACGATTACTGATTGTATATAGTTAGTATTACTGGACTGTTTATAGGTTAAAGAACCGACTTTAGTTACACTTAAGACTTCAGCACACACTGTTTGGGTTATATCTTCATCTATAATTCGAAATGTCTGTTGAAACGTTTATTTCTTGATAAAATGATTACCGATACACATTAATAATTACACTAAGTGTTAACAATCAATTTAAAAAACAAAACCTTATTTCCAAGAATAAAAAACCCGTGATATATTTTTACTAAAAGTGAATATATCAAACTTATGATGTACAACTCCTCAAATAAACCAAGCTTTATTATTAAATACGTTTTTACTTATTTTTTTAATTTCGTGAAACCGAACAAAATGTAATACGCCATATTTTTTTACAACGTAAGGTGATCGTGGGTCTATCACCTCTGCAAAATTTACGAACTATGTCAAGTATTTTTTTTTTTCACTCATCTTATAAACTGATATTGCTTTTAGATGTTTACATGTGAGGAGAACAATTGGTTTTCTTGAATATTCTCTACGCGGGTACTTTTGCACACGAATCGGTTGCTTTGCAACTACTTATTCCTCTGTTTGTTCATAATAACCATTGCACTGTCAATCCAAGTTTAATGACCATTACTATTCAGTCCTTGAATACATCTGCAGATGTGGTCCGTCGACCCTGTAAACTCCCACATGCCTCCTTGCGAGGAAAATAACGCAACCCACGCTCCTCAACTGTCCAAGTTCGATTATCGTTGCAGTTCCGCAAGTCAGCTGCGACGTCACGATATACCGAGGGCTTCAACATTTCAGGTCTCGGCCAAGTAACAACTAAACTAAGCGGAATATCTCAGTGGAAGAGCTCTGAGTTGCTGTGCTGAAGGTCCTGGTTGGGTTGAAATCCGGCAGTGAAGGGTAAAGTACTTAATCTGTTAACAGCCACGGATCCTTTGGGATCTATGAGACAGACTCCTACATACCCTGTAGATACTTCAGGAGGAGTAAAACCCTATACTTTTTTTGAATTCCGTCAAAGTTTTAACCTATAAACTCCATTAAATGCATGGTGAATCTAAAGGTTCAATGCCGATACTACCAGTCTCTGTTTAAAAACTTCCACCTATGGAATACTACTCAAAACCAAATCTGTAATCACCCCTAACGCAATCCTCCCACCTACCCCTAGGACGTTATTAAACCCAACAACTTTGCAAGGATGCTCTTCAATTCTGTGTTGCGCAATCTCCTAGATTATCCAATGGTTTCTTTTTTGGACCGAATATTCAACTCAATACCTTATTTTCGAATACCTTAAGACGTTTTTGATCCTTCAAGGTTGAAAATTATATCCAAAACAAATCCCATAAAATTGGTTAACTGAATTATGTGTCTCATGATTCCGAACTAAGAGCCAGTTAAGCTTATGCCCACGTTAAAAAGCAATTCAATTCCAAAATAGAAAAAAATCTAGGAACGCCATTTTAAAACCAAGGTCGACTGAAAAGGTGGTTGTGTAATGCGGGTACTGTAGTCACTCAGTGCCGTATTTCGTTAATTTTTGTTTTTTTTGTCGGACGTGTTTGAGTCTGAACTCTAGGCTCAGGAGAAATATGGATAAACAATGTAGGTGTATCCTAAGATCTGTCGTGTTTTTGTCACCAATCAGGGGTTATTGGATCGAATATTTCGTGGCGGAGCTACATAATTAATCTACACAAATTACTAACTACATAATTAATCTTGGCCTTCCCGGTCTTAAAAAAGTCGAATAATTTAGTCATCTGAAGAATAACCCATCATAAATTTGTGTTGGCAAAGATGTGATACCACTATTCAAAAGATGTCATAATGATTCATGTAATGATTAATTGAGGAAGTAGCCTAAAATGGGGAAAGTTAAGATCCTTTCTAAAATATTTAGAAGAATATTTTTATATTCATTATTGGGGACATTTAAGAAGTTAATTTCAGTAATAATTGTTGCTTAAAGTTAATATAGGCTTGGGTAGATTAGTATAAAGCCAACGTTTAGACCCACATTGTTTTCTTCAGGGCTAAATATACAAGATACTTATAAATTAAAGTAAAATATTGTAAAGAACAATATATATATATATATATATATATATATATATATATATATATATATATATATATATATTATCATTGTATATATATATACATATATATATATATATATATATATATATATATATATATAGTCATCAAGTGATATGGGTGATGTGGTGAGAACAAAAGACAGAGGGAATAGTTATAGAGAATTATCGAATAAGTACTAAGGAATAACATGCAGTAATTGAATAATACATATTAACATGATATAACGGCATTATTTAACATAAATTATAGAGAACTAACACCACATAAAGTAAATAGAGGAATTTTATTTTTATATCACCAGATGTCTGACAATATATACATTGTTATTCTTTACCAAATATTATTTTAATTTATGCGTATCTTGTATATTTAGTCCTGAAGAAAACAATGTGGGTCGAAACGTTAGCTTTAAAAACAAAATGTTTTTCTTACTAAACGGATTTTTTTTCTGACCTCTACCTGGACCATTTTCTTTCTGATATATATATAAGATTAACTAGTATTATTCAAGAGATTGAAATCTAAGCTATTTCTTTTTCAGCACGGTTCAAATTCGGAATGTACTCATATCTCATAATATTGGCATTCATTAATAACAAAAAGTATATTCAAAATGATTTATTCCGAAACTGAGTACCAAGAAGAGGAAAGTATTGCGGTAAGGTACGAACCCGGCTCTAGATCTAAATCCGACCAACGACCTTGCATAATTTTTACCGTCGAACCAGTTTTCCCGCCCCCGCCAAGGACTATGTGCCCACATATACCCGCCTACTACTTTCCACAAGTTGGAATACTTGTAAACTGAAATATCCTGGAACATTATAAGTAATTTTTTAAGTTAAAAAATACGTTTTAATAGGTAGAAAACAAAACTAAAAAATGGAAAATAATTTTCAGTTAGTTTAAAATAAATTAAATTTGTCGTAAAAAAGCATGGGGTGGTTGATGTTAATGTTATGAAACTATCAATTTGATCCTGCCAATAGTCATATGATTGTCTCAAAGATTAAGCAATGTATGCCTTAGTACTTAGTACGTACTACCTTCTTCGAATATGAAAAATCGCTAATCGTGAAGATTCTGGTCAGGATAATGATGGAAACTTATTAAATTATTGCATTGTATTGTATTGAGAAGTGTGAAAACTTTCAATTTAATTCCGTGTTTTAAAGGATTCGAAAGTCGAGTTCAAAGACTCACATACTTACAAACTGGCGAAGCTAGTAAAAGCGTGCTAATAAATAAATTCAAATGAGTATGATTTATATATTTTCCTCTTAGAAAACAAAGAATCTATGTGATATAAAGATAGAATTGAGTATTTCAATTAGTAAATGTATGAAGTATTTTAAATTTAAAAAATACTTATAAATGAAATAAAACAATATTTAGATTTAATTATCTCCTAATAATGTGCTTGAATCACTCTGAATAACAAGTTAAATGTAACTGAAACCTACAAAATTGAATAAAGATAATAATAGGATTTTCTTTTAATAATAGGGTGTATAAAAAAAAATGACCGTCTACTGGCCATTTTCACCTTTCCCATGGAGAGAAGATGGTGACGAACAATATCTTTCGACACACCACACTCCCTGACAAGTTCGCGAGTGCTTGTGGACGGATTTGGCTCAACAGCTTCCTTCAGAACATCATCAATATCCATTAATGGTCGCCCGGAGCCCTTCTTCCTTTTCAATGTCGTATCTCCACTGCTAAATTTTTCAAACAACGCCATGCAGTGCACTGGTCAAGGACACCTTCCCCTTCACATTTAATAAATTCACGAGTTGCTTCAGCGGCTGTGAATTTTTTTTTCGAGTAATGTCTTAAAATTACGAGAATTTCGTAGGACACTGTCATGCTTCTTCTTTGAAATAATTAACTAAACTGAAGCTTTTTTTTAAGAATCAAGTGTTAGTAAAAAGCTTAGAGAATGCTCTGAAGGAATTATTAAGAGTTGGTAAATAATAAACAGCATTAAAATATTTATAGACTTTTGAACTCAGGAATTTGATAAAACGATCATTTTTTTTGTATGCACCCTATTAAATGAACATGATGAGCAAACAATGAAAAAAAAAATTGGTCTGAAATTCGACGATTTGGTTTAAAGAGGAGGAATACATCACCGCCTGCAGTTATGTATAAAATAAAAAATAAATATGCAAAATGTAAACACACATGTACAGGTTTAAAGCAAAACCTTTCCTTACAGAATGTAATATAGCCAAAATTTTAATAAAACAAAAGACTGATGTACATGCCTAATCGATAATTGAATGTTATTGAAAAATAAAAATGGCCTATTATTGTTCTATAAACCATTTTAAGGTTTAGTACAATAGATTAAATGTTAAAGTTTCCAATTAGAATTCATAAAATGCTTAAATATGTACAGATAAAAATATTTGGTCTTCCTACCTGAAAGAATAATCTAATTATTATTAGCACTAAGTGAAACCTAGTCACCAATGATCACTTCCCAAACCTGTCTTATTTTAATTAATTAAGATAAGCTGTTATAATTTAAGAAGATTAAATGATAATAATATTTGTTGACAGCTCTTGAAGACCTATCGGAGGCACCACGTTGGGGACCACCATGGCTGCTCTACCTCTGCATAGCCCTCGGCCTCCTCTTCCTCCTCATGCTCATTGTCAATGTATTTCTATGCTCGGCTATGACCTGCTCTTGCACAAGGAATGAGGTCATTGAGAAGGAGCCTTCCGTTATAGAGGAATATGATCCTTACAGAAGTTGGCATGGCACACAATATGGATCCAGGTAAATAATCCGATGCAACAATTACAACCATGCTCTTATTGAATATGGATATGACTATAGGATAAAGTTCAATCGCAATAAATAGAAAAACAATGAGCCAGTAGGAATTTGTCAACTTATGTTCTTAGACAAAATGAATAAATATTCATATCTTCTTTCTTCACCTGTTTCTCTTTGTTAATTCCACTGACATGACTGCACAATGTCAGTCTATTCATTCATATTACATTTAACAAGCAAAGATCATATACTTCTTTATTACTTCTCTATTGCCTTATACACACCACTAAACATTCCACTCAGCACTCTTCTTTTGAATCTGTCAAGTTTGCCACACGAGGTCTTATGAGCACCCATGATTTGCAAAATGTAACAGTAATTTATTTTGCGTAAGGTTAGTCCTTATCTTGTCAAACTGTGAAATATGTTTTATTTCCAGCCAAGGTCTTTCTGACTCACCATCTGGGAAATGCAGGTCAGTAACAGTCCATAGAGAGTGTTAGCCCATCCAAATGTTGACTTTTAGTATCATTAAGAATATTGTAGCAACCTCAATGTAATTAATTTATTAATTATAAATTTTTATTCAATAAAATGATTTTATTGTATTAAACTTATTTCTATAATTAAATATGTATAAAACAAATATTTTTTTTGAAAAATTGTTATTTTACAGATATTCTTTGAATGGTAAACCTGGAGGTGGATACATCTCAGGAGGATCGACCCTGAACTCTGCAAGATCAGTTTCGACAAATAGTGACCACTATGCGATAGTTGACTCACACAGGCATCGATCTCCTGGACCTCACACCTTAAGCCATTACTCAAGAAAGCACTGAATGGAAAATCTGTCATTACTTAATAATACTTCAGAGCTTCAGGCTCTGAGTAGAGACATTGATTTGACATTATTTCTTTATCAGGAATCGTTTAATGTGCAATCACATACTTAAATAACTTAACTATTAGAAGGAAAATAATCATTTAATATAATAATGGGCAAAAAAAAAGTTGAAATAATCATAGCACAATTATATAAGAACATTACAATTAATTTTGGATTAATACCTGAATTACAATTTGAACACTTCAAGATCAATTTTACCTTAAGATCTCATTAAAAAAATGAAAATGAATCAGCATACCATAAAGATGTTATGGTCATAATAAAATGGTCTGTATGCAAGTCTGCGTATGAAAGTTAGATTTTTTCTAATAGTTGACATATTTAAATTAAATTTTAAAGAAACTTGTATAAAGTATCAATTATAACTTAGATATTTGTATTGATCCTAGAATTTAATGGTTTATAAAATACCCATCAAATGGTGAAACTCCTTGAGCTGAAACTTTTATAATTATTCTCATATTAGTCGGAAAAAAAACTCATCCTTTTTCTGATACTTTTAAATAGTAAATAATGAATGAATTTGGTTTATATATAAATTAAAGAGGTTAATTAAACAATCAGACTTAAAAAAATAAAAAAAGACTGCAGTGATAAATGGAAGTTAATAAATAAATTAAGATAGGAACCACAACTGACATGCGATACATAATGCTCAATGCTTAATAATATACTTCCACATATTTTGATGAAATCATACTATTAATATAAATATGAATAATGAATTATTAAGAAAACGATAGTTTTAAATTAAACTATCTGTCTTTTATTACCTTTTTTGGATGGAATATTAATTATAGTAAAAGTATATTGTTGAACAAACCTATATTTTTTTAGAAAACTCATCTGTAAGATGAGTTAAAACTTTTGTTTGATTAGCATTAAAAGTACTGTTAGGAAAAACTTTGAATATGATGATATTTATATAAAACTTAATAATCTACTAAATTAAATAGTGAATCTTCGATAATATTTGAAAAAAGAAAAAAAATACAGAATCATAACACAATGGTGCTTTATGTGATCACATAAAAGAAATTTAATCTTGTACATATAATTATAAATTTGAAGTACCTAATAAATGTGTTAATATATTCACACAAATAGAACCCTCTAGGGCATTGCCACTTTGTATTTATAGTCAATAATATTTAATTGTTACTAATAATTAAGTTTTTAAAAGTGATATTTACATCCAATATACTATTTAAGAATAAGATGCTATTGAGTGTAAATATATACATATACGTTATATTTGTATGAACTAATCTGTTTTAGATAGATTGTAAAATATATAATTTTAATTATTATTTCTTTTATTCGAATAAACCTTACCTTATTTACCTTATTAGTTTAAGATATAGTTTAATATGCACTGTACCCTAGTTAATGGAAGTATTAAATAAAACAACCAAAAAGTATTAGAAACAAATAACAATGGGATACTTGGGATATAATAAATAACAATGGTACTCCATAATGAGATGAGACTTTACTGATTCATACCCCTTAGTTGTAAATTAAATTTTATGTAGATAAATTGCTAAATAAAACTACTGTACATTCATCCATCCAAAAAATTTTAATCATTAATTAAAGTTGTTTCATGGTAAATAAATGCTAAATAAGATATATAATAAATTGGAGGAAAACCAAAATCATTTTTATTTTCCTTTCAGTGGACTCTGTCCTCTGTAATGTTTTCAAAATTAATTTTGGTCGATAGAAACTCAAAGAGATAAGATTTTCTTTCTTTCTTTGGGTGCATCAACCATTCTTCAACAAAATATCTTCTCGAAATAAAGTACAGTAAAACCTTTATTATCCGTCACTCAATTTATCGTCATTCTCTGTTAACCATCACCTCAGTTTGAGAAAAAAAAAAAAGATGTATATATATTGTTTGGTAGCTAAAGTCATAGACGCCGGCTAATAATCAATTGTTGTGTGTTAACAACTTCGTTTCATTCAATTTCAACTAGAATCTGTTATTTACTCAAAACCTAGCCATCCTCGCACACATTTCTCTGAGATTAATTATCTCCTCCTCTCTACCCAATGTAGCTTCCGCAGTTGAACTACCTTCAGTCTTCTTTCTTGTCTTACTTGTAGTTTTCTTAAAAGTAAGTACAATAATAACGGAAAAAAAAGACAAAGGAAGAGTTTAGATCTCGCTACTAAGTTTGAAATTGTAAAAAGTTTACGAAAAGGTGAAAGTGCTTCAATCTTAGAAAAATCTATGAAATCCCTCGGACGACAGTTAATGATATAAAACGTGCGGGGGCCCCCTAGAGTATGTCCCTTCTATATAATCATTTAATGCTTATTAGGAAGGGGCATACTACGTTTGTGCACGAGGAGAGAGCTAAACTCCACCTTTAAATTGATATTAACTTCTCAACAGGGAAAAATTGGACATACAATGATTGTGCTTTTAGCCGTTGATTTACGTAATTATTATTATTTTTTAAAAACATTTTTCCTACATATGTATACCTTATTAGTATGTAAATAAATTACAAGTACATATGTAATGTCGAATGTTTGAAATATATTGTTCAATTTATGTGTATATATATGAGACATATGACTCACTCCCAAATCCGTCACCATCTTGGTGCCATACCCTGACGGATAATTGAGGTTCTACTATACTCTAAAAACATTTTGTACTCGAGTGTGCAGGCTAAAATGTGTCTTATTATTCATAGGAAAGGTGTAGCTATTAAATATAGGAAAATTAGCCCGGATACAAATGGGTAAAATGCATTTTCTTCACTTCAGTTTCAAAATAAGGAAAAATTGTTTGGCCAATTAAAAAAAAAATTAATATAGTTTGATTATCACAAGACTTTTTTATTTAAAAAAAATAGCACTTACCAGTACAATTAATATACATATTCAACGATTGGTTCAATAAAAATAGTTGAACAATAAATATTTGAGGTTGAAATGATGCCTTGAATTCCACTGATTTATTCTGTTACTATGATTACTTTGGGCTCTAACCCTCAAGCTATGAAATGTGTCAGACTTAAAAAAATTATAGATCACCATGTTTTGAAGTATTGTTTACAATATTCCAATACCATATTTCAGATTTCTAAACATGACTTTAGTCCTACTTGTACTAATCGAAACACTGCATTGGTTTCCCGTCATTTATCAGAAATTTTGGAGGAATAGTTGGCCAATCTTATTTTAATTTTCCTTTCAGAGTCCTCTGCAAGGTTTCTAACATTTAATTTGGTCGAAAAGAACTATAAAATAAAATAATAAGGGTGTTTCTACCATTCTTCAAAAAAAAAAAACCTTTCTTGAAAATTAGTACTCTATAATTTTTTTTTTTTAAATTATTTTATTGAGTTGTAACTGTAATATATGCATCTAGTGCAATTGCTATAAGCATAAATAATACATGATAAGACATGTAGAGACACTACCCACAGGCAGCACTCGAATAAAATTTCTATAATAGAAGGTCTCGAGGCCATCTTCTCTTCAGACGCCTAGGAGGATTGTCCGGGATGGAATTGAATGCAAGGATGGAAACAAGTGGGTTTGGATGGGTCTGAAGTTTATTATGGAAGAATAGGTATCTGGAATGGGCTAAATCGGTAACATATGGAACGGTAAGGTCATTATGGATGGTTTTATTTGTGACAAAATAAGGATCGTTTAGGATTTTGGATTGCAAGGATTGGATAAGAGAGGAATTCGATGGTTTGGTAGAGCCCCATAGTTCAATTTGGTAAGTCTGTAAAGGTCTTATAACAGTCACATAGTCTCTAAAATTAAAAAAAAAATGTACTTGAGTGTGCAGGCTATAATGCATCTTATTATTAATGGGAGAGATGCAGCTATGAAATATATAAAATTTACAACCGAATACAAGTCGTTACCCTATCTTGAAAGTTTCAAAATGAGGAAAAATCCATCATGCATTTAAAAAAAAATGATAAACTTAGATTACTAGAAGATTTTTTTAATTGGAAAAACATAGCAACTATAAGTACATATATTATTGATATTCAACAATTGATTCATATAAAATTAGCAACATTATAATTTTGTGCTCTTGAAATGAAGCTAGGTCTATTTCTATGGATTCATTACTTTGGACTCTATTACTGATGAGATGAAGTGTGCCAGGCATAAACAAATATTAAACTTCTAGGTTTTGAACAATTGTTTACAATATTCCAATAAAATTTTTTAGAATTTTAAACATGAATTTTGTCCAGCTAGCTCCTACTAATCAAAACACTGTACTCCACTTCCACTTCCACACTGATTATGTGGATAATCAAAAATCTTGTTTTGTCAAAGCAACAATCTGACAGCTTGTGCCACTCACTACACCTACCTATTACAGCTTTGGCCTACCTCTTTCTCTGATATGGTCTATTCCTTCAAAATTCACCACAGGCCGCTTTCGGTAGGCACAATTTTCACAATGGAAGAAAATATCAGTTTTTCTCAGAACTTCATCCATGATTTTTCATCTGATAGAACAGATGAAAAATCACATTTCAAAATACTTACAAAAGGGAGAGTGTGAAGTCTTAATGTCAATTAAAAATTTTTGGGTGATCCAAATGTCCAATGGGCCTGCCCTAGAAGCTGAAAAAAATAAAAATTCTGCAACTGCTTTATTTATTATGTTGAGTTTGAAAAATTATATCAATTTATTTTTTCCAGTATAATATTTGTTTTTAAAATATATAATATATAAACATTAAAATATATTTGATTTTTATTCAAATATTTTTTTTTAATCATTTAAAGGACTAAGCAAACTAGTCTAGTTGATTTTTGCTAACCAAAAATGATTTCCGTTTACCATTAAATGTAAAAAGAAAATCATAGAAAAATTTAACTTCCGGAGGTTGCTTAAATGCTTTAAAAGTAACAAAATTATGTTCCAGTTTGATGCTCTATACCTTGTCTTTAGTGCAACCATCAAAGCTCAGGAAACTGTCATAAGTTTCAGGCAGTGTGCTGGCTCCAGAAGAGGGTTCTCTTAAATACAGAAAGAAAAGTATTTACATTTTCTCTTGTTAAACTCATTCGGCAGTCTATTAATCCTTAATTTAATGCTTAATCCATACATCTATTAAGGTTATAATAATGGTCACATTTTGTTTATATTTACTTAAACAAACAAATAAAGATTATTTATTAATGTGTCCAGTGGTAATTACAATTTTATTTTATTTAAGATATGATCGGGGTAAACTTATATGTATGGCTTAAAATGTTTACGGCGACATTGAAAAAATGAAGGAATGTATTATTTAAAGATAAGACCACAAAACAGAAAGAAAAAATTAAGAGAAAGTGTAAAAAATAAGTAGCGATA
Source organism: Arma custos (assembly GCA_037127475.1). Lineage (NCBI taxonomy): Eukaryota > Metazoa > Arthropoda > Insecta > Hemiptera > Pentatomidae > Arma > Arma custos. The sequence continues at coordinate 83,989,157 of CM073764.1, read as the reverse complement.
AAAACTAAATCAGTTTTTAGAAATTGTATATCTCTTAAAATTGATGTATGATATCTATAATAATAATTCCAAGTTTTGTATATGATATTTTTTAATTTGTACTGTGAAGTAAAAAGTTATTTAACTGAATTATTATAATACATATCCTCATTATATAATGAGGATATGTATTATAATAATTAATACATATAGTATTGTAACCCCAGTTTTAGGCTCTTGGGAATGATTTGATGAGAGTTACCAAAGAAAGCAAATTTGGCAAAAATTATTTTGATTCTCAAATTCCTTATGGCACTTTAAAAAAATGGCATAAAAATGGTAGATTTCAACATTTCAATAGCAGTCGGCAAATCAAAACGAGATAGGTCTTGTTTTGTAGATGTTCATACTGGCATCAAGATCCGTATTTGTAACATTTTGGGTTTAGTATTTTAAAGCTTAGAACTAACTAATCACACATATAAAGGATGAATTAACATATAATAACCCGAGGAAATCTGCTCCGGCTGATATTCCCACCCAAAGATCAAAAAAAGGGTGGGAATTAATGATATTTCAAATGAAAGGTATTTTAACTTCAAAGACTTGTTTTTAAATTTCAGAAAAATAGTTTATAGCTATAAATATAATAAATATTTAATTTGTACTAAAACAAACATAACAACAAATTTAATAATTAAGTTTTAAAAGAAAAACAATTGTATACCTTACTTTCCGTCAACATCCAATTTTAGGAATCAAAACTTCTCTGTAGACTGCCTAATAATTTCTTGATTATAATTCCATTTATTTAGAAATTAAAATGAAATCAATCTAAAACATTTATATAATGTATTGAATGGGTCAGGGGGTCACTCTTCATTTAAATTATTCTTTTAATGTCAAGTTATTTTCTTGATTGTTTAAATAAAAAATAAAGGAAAGAAAGAAAGAAGGAAAAGGTGGGGAAAAAAAGACTTTAAAAGTATTATAATTTTTGAATGGAAAAACTTGGCTTCCTCCTTCTTACATAACAGTTAATAAGCTAATAGATAAGTCATTATTACACTGTGTACAAATAAGCTTTGCTTATTTTTTGTGCTATTCATTGACTGCACCCTTGTTTTTCTTTTAAAACTTAATTATTAAATTTGTTGTTATGCTTATTTTAGTACAAATTAAATATTAATTATATTTATTATTTATTATTATTATATTTATAGCTATAAACTATTTTTCTAAAATTTAAAAACAAGTCTTTGAAGTTAAAAAGAATATTTTCTGACCTCCACCCAGACCATTTCCTTAATACATAAACAAAATCAAGTAATACTATTAAACAGATTTTTAAAGATAGTTAATTCTGTATATAAAAATCTAATTAAAATAAAAAGTATTAATAAGATTTTAATTTATTCTATGATATTCTTAAAATTAGATCAGAGTGCACTGAACTTCTGCCGTAACTCTTCAAGTGCTACTACAGTTTACACGATGTAATCGCAAGTAATGTCTGCAGCAACAGTCATGTATTAAATGAATCATGAAGATGAGCTTATGCTTCCTTTTTATTCTGTCTACTGGATAGTTATTTAAGTATTTATTTATTTTAGCTTTATATAGTTATAATATTCTGGTTAAGAGAAAGTGAAAAGCACTTAAAGATAAACTTTGTATTTACTTAAAAATAAGTAAGGTTTTTGAGAGTAGAGTGGCTAAAATGGGAATATCGTTAAATGAATAAGCTTAATTTATTTTTTTAAATCTATTTGTTAACTACTAATCTAATGGTTGAATAAAACTTCTTTGCTTGTTTTAGAAACTGTAAAGGTCCTAGCCTAGTACCAAACCCTGAAGATTCTTCCTGAGTTTAGAGTTCCCAGTAATGGCTTCGACCATACTTTTGAGGTTGGTTCTTTCGAAGTGAATATATTTAGATTACAGTGCCTCTTATGCTATCTTCTACTATTTAAGACTATTCAAGTGTAACCAATTAAAGCAATAGGTGTTAAATTATTGTTTATTTTAATTGATTTACTTATTTAATTATAAACAAAAGCTAATAATGAGAAACCTTGAGAAACAGAAATTTTTAAAAAAATTTACAAAGAGTCGTATGTACAAGTTAAATGCCTGTAATTTTTTCACATTTTTTTTTTTTTATGAATACATTTTTAAATTTATTCCTCACATATCATTCCTTCAAAAGAACGGTGTCATTACTCAAAAAACCTAATATTGCAACGGAGAGTTAAGTTACATGTGAGTTAAAAAAATAAAAAAATTGGTTATTGATACAAAATTCTTTTATTAACCACTAGAAAATTTTTAAAAGCTTGAAACTTTTTCTTTCAATGCCATTATTCCCATAAAACTTCAAGTTCAAACATAATACAACTCAAAATATGACTTTATTAAAAATGTTGGAAACGGAATATCAGATATGCTCTTTCTGAATTCTCGATCAATACAATTGTTTCTGAAAGCTTTACTAAAAAATGCCAAATTCCGAGTTTATGTTAAATATAGTTCTTTTGAAGGAGCGAATACTGTTGGCAGATTTTTCTGTTTGATCTTTAATCGGAACAAATACCTGTTTTACCTTCTGTAATGCACTGGTATATTCGTATATATAAATGTTCTACATTAAATCAATATATATCCCTGTTAACATAAAACAAATTTATGCATTATTGATTAATATTAAAGATTTTATATTTTGTGTTTCTGTTTTTTATTTAGTTTATTAAATTTTTGGATGTTCATAACGAACTTCATAATACACATATTTATTGTTTTTAATTTGGAGAATAATTATTTTTTTTTTTTTATAGTAAAAGTATTTAGGCTATGTTATAAATTAATAATCTGTAGTAATTGTTCATCCTTTTTGTACTTCATTATCTAATAAAAGCTTATCATTATATTAGTATTTTAATTTCATTATACCCTTTCATCATCAATTACCTTTTATAATTTATTGTTGTACAGTAATCTCTTTTACAGTATTTTCCAAGTTTGTGTTCATACTATAATAACTAGTCACCCTCTTAAACAAATCTATGGTGCCTATTAGCATTGTCAATGCTTTTCCATAACTCCATGGAATTATTCCATATAAGTATATTTTATATTTCATATTGGTATAAAAGTTTCGATAACGTTTAGATAACGGAGGGGTCGCCACTTGAATAATGTCTAAGGCAGTTTTATGGTTTTAAAACATATTTACTTGATATTTTTTCCATTTTTTTTTGTGCGAATTAGCAAATTTTGATTTTTTTGTTAATTTTTCAATCAGTAATTGTGAATGAAATCCTTCTATATTCGCAAAAAACAGGCAACGAAGCCAAGAACACTCTAATAGTTCCGATAACGTCTAAGATAACGTAGGGGTCGCCACTTGAATAATGTCTAAGGCAGTTTTATGGTTTTAAAACATATTTACTTGATATTTTTTCCATTGTTTTGTGCGAATTAGCAAAGTTTGATTTTTTTGTTAATTTTTCAATCAGTAATTGTGAATGAAAATGCCTCGGCTTTCAGCTCTTATTGATATCATGTCGAAGTGCTATTTGGTTATTGGCGAGTGAAACGATGAAGGAGTTATTCCAATAACGGGCTCGTTCTGGTAATACGTTATCACAGTAACCGTTATTTTCCAATATTACGTTATTTTGGCCCCAACACTATCATTTACTGACTAGCCCTGAGGAAGCTCACACACTATGAGCGGAAGCTTGGCAAACAAAACCAACACCACACAGTCCATCCCGGAAAAAGAACATATGGACAATATTTTTATTCAATTCTGCCTGTAATTTTCCAATCACACTATAGCCTGATTTTGTTATTATTTCAAACCATCATAAGACAAGCATCCCGGGAGATCCCAAAGGTAGAGTTCAGATTTCTTAATATAACTATTCTCAGATAATTAGTTATCTTTCACAAGAACTTTTATAACCCGGAAAATTTTTTCCTTGATTATTTATTGACATAAAATCTTCAATAAACATTAAATCTCTCTAGCAGTATTCGTGAAAATTTTTCTTCACCCTCATAAATTGAACTATCTTTAAATTTTAATTTTATCAATAATTCATTTTAATCCCTGTCAGGCAATAACTGAAATCTATGTGGCAAGAACGAGAGTAGATAAATGTTGTAATGATAATTTTCTCGACAAAATATATATATATATATATATATATATATATATATATATATATATATATATATATATATATATATTTATTTATTTATTTGACGCGAAACAGCCATGAAAGACTACGCGAATATATATATATATATATATATATATATATGTGTGTGTGTGTGTGTGTATATATATATTATACTCTACTGGCCAATGTTGCTCAACATTTTCTATTGCCATTATAGCTGAACAAAAAAAAAATATTTTTTTTATTTTTATTTTATTGAACTACCTTAAAAATATTTCTTTTGAAAACAATCAAAACTTTGAACTTATTCTAGCCTTGGCCATAAATGGGTTAAGGAACTCTTCATTTTATTGTATTGAGGTAGGTACTTAAGGATTTAGTAGAGATAACCTGATAGCCCAGAAATACTAAATCATTAGTAAAGAACTTTCCTCGCAAAAAGTTGTCCTAGCTCCGAAAAAAGTGGTAGTCTGTAGGGGATAGATCAGGGGAATATGGGGGGTTTGGTAAGACTTCATAGTCCAACTCCTTTAATTTATTCACTGTCTGTATTATGCTTACTATAGATAGTAAATATTTTGCTAGGAATCAATAGGCAACGCTTGTTGTTATATATATATATATATATATATATATATATATATATGTATGTATATATATATATATATATATATATATATATATATATATATACACACACATATATATATATATATATATATATATATATATATAAAAAGAATAAGAAATTCTTTTCCTTTTCATTATATATTCTTAAAAATGAATAAATGCAAGAGCTTATATCACTTATATATAATTATATATACCATAAATTATATATAGTGATATAAGCTCTTGCATTTATTCATTTTTAAGAATATATAATGAAAAGGAAAAGAATTTCTTATTCTTCCTAATTTGTATACATAAAATAAACTTAAACAGAATATAATACAGATAAAACAATTAGATACCCTTTATTATCTTTACTTCTTATTTTACTGGGTTATATAGACATTCAATTTTAACTATTTTAAACCATTGATCCACAACAGACTGGTTCTAAAGGGAATCTAGTTCTCAATTTTATTCATTTTTGTTTTTTAATAAATTTTATTAAGTACTTAAGGTCCTTGATAATTATAAAAACAAAATTCAAGAGGAAACAATGGCATGATTAAAGGCAGGAAATGAAACGATATAGTTATATGTCTCACATTAATGAGCTTGTGCTTGTTTCGAAATTTAAAATTATAAAACTATCATCCTTTCAACTGTTCTTTATAGAAGTAAAAAGTGGTCGCAAATGTCTTCAGGTATTTGAAAATAAGGTATTAATATTCTATAAGAAAAAGGATGAGTACACTGTAAAATTTAGAAAATTAAACAACGCAGAATTGCAGAGCATGCACCCACTTAATATGAATGAAGAGATAGTGTTGTGAAGATTTGATATGGGCTCGTAAAGTAGTGGGGCTAAGTAACAAGTGAATTACTAACAAGTTGATGAGAGCTGATCCGACTGATAAAGGTCAGAGGGGAAGTGTTAGTGAAAGGATCAAGACTGATCTAACGGATTTAGTTGAGGATGGAAATAGTTGGGGAGGGGGGGGGTGCAGTCATAAATAAACACCAAATAAGTGAAGACTTATTTTATTTGTGCCGATGTTTCGACCTACTTTGTAGGTCATCTTCGGGGCTATGAGAGAAAAAACAAAATAAAAATAACTATAAAAAAACATTACAGTACCTAGTAATTTATGACTGCACCCCCCCCCACTATTTCATCCTCCATTAGATATTCCAGTCAACTATTTTCCTCTCTAACGGATTTAGGTTTTGATGGTGGTCCATGGATGGGCAGAGGTTCGTAAGCTGAAATTGGTGGTATAATCATCATGCCTTTGGGTTCGTTTAGGCTTATTATTATTATTATTTTATCAGGTGTAATTTAGAAGTACAGTATTTAAATATCCCATCCTTATATGACTTAAATAAATTTCACTGGTAAATAAAGGATAAATAATCAGTGTATATTTGTTATATTGGTTAATCATGGGAAGAAATAAAAAACAAAATAAGTTTCAGAAATATTTATTCACACTTTCGCACCCATTCATCCTTGAATTGACCATAAATAAACATGCAAGGGATGTATAAGACAAAAATAATATTTAATGTTCTTTCCTAATATTTCACTTAATCAAAAACCAAAACAAAACATAGAATATATAAATATATATACTAACAGAAATAAATGCCAAAAAAATAAATTTAATGTTTATCCACCACTTACCCACGTGTGAATTTAGTTTACAACACATACTAAACATTTCATTACAATATTTAGGGAAAACAAACATTTGATATTCCATTAAGGAAGGGGAAGTACCTTATTTTTAATTTTTTTTTTTTAATTATGTTCCTTATCATATGTGAAATATAGCATTATACTGACACAACAAAAATTAATTGATAAATTCTAAGTAAACTAAAGTTCCCACTTTTATATTAACTCTAGGATACAATGTTACACTATGAAGTATTACCAATTTTCTTCTTAAAATTGAATAAATGACGTTAATATTCTAAATGTTATACCAGCTAGCGTTAAGACGATCTGGGAAAAATCATGAAATAACATTGTTATAAATCTATTACCAATATTTACATGATTAATATACAGCTATTCCTCTATTATTACAAGCAAAGCAATTGATAATTGATTAAGCAAGCAACTTTTAAGAATATAGTGAGTTAAGAATCTTTCAAATTTGGAAAACATAAACATTTGGAAACTGACCAACACACACTATGACAATAAGCAACAATGGGTCAGGTTTTATTTTGTCAATGAGAGAGACATAAGTAACCGAAAATAGGCCAAATTGTTCAAATAAAATTACAATCAAAGAAAATTAACTTTCTAAATTGAAACAATAACTAATCTGAAATAGCTAGTAGAAATACTTTATGTATTACATAAAAAGAGTGAAATAATAATACCTAAAATAAATTAATTTCTTCTAAATAACGTGTTACTGAGGAATGGCAGTAAATACAATTTTTTTAAAAATCAAATGTCAAAGTGCACAAGCTTGAAGTCCCAGAGCGCCTTGTTCGCGGAGTTTTACCCCCTCACAAAATATAGATTATTCACTTACATACTTAAATTTACATATATATTTTTTTTGGTTCCTTAAAAACTGTATAGATATATACTTAAGATGAAAATGGGCAATGCCCGTTCTATAACTTGATTAACCATCTACTAAAAATTAAAGAACAATCAAAATAAAGAAAAGCACATATAGAAATCAAAGCAATACCTCAAATTGAAATGTCGCCTGATCTGCAAGACCTATCGGGGTCAAACACTTTTTCAGTAATAAACATCTTCATCTTCTTTTTTTAGTATTTTATTATTTTTTTAATTTCTTTAGCGCTATATATAAACTATGCATTTATTTATATATTCATAAGTGTATCATATAATTACATAATAGTTATATATAAAATGTTTTAATAGTAAATATGTTCAAATAGAAAAACCTTAAAAATGATTGCTACTAACAGTTAATAATTTTATTTTTATATTTATAAACATTTATAAAAAAGTGACAAACATGTTGAAATTAAAAGAGGAAAATTCCTCAATGATAATTAACATTAAAATGAAATAAAATATACTCGTCTAGTTCTAACACGATATACAACAAATAAAGTATCAGATTTACAAACTACAATTATCTTCAAAAGAACAAAGATAAATTAAATTTAATAAAATTAATTCCAAGCTCTCATTAAATGTATAAAAACGAGCCACAATCACTTCATAAAATCGTTGAAGTGATAGCATTTTTTCAAAGCTTTCAAATGTTCATATACAAAAGAAAGTGGTGCTTTTGTTTACTTTTATGCACCATATAAACTCAATACCGGTTTTAGTTATTGTTTTTTTTATGAATAATTCGTCATAAGTTTCGTGATAATTAAGTGTATGACCCCTCTCTAGTTGTGTATAATTACATTGAATTTGATGTGGCAGAATAAACAGTTAAATCCCACCATAAATATCAATTTAAATGTGCTCTTTTCATCAGTATTTACTTTAACAGATCTCGCAATTCAGGCAACAACAAATAAAATATTAGATAAAGTTTTAACTTTTGTATTATATATTTTTCTTTTTCATATAAAGAGTTAACATTCAGATTCTACCAAATATTCATGATATGAGATATTTTCTCATACATTTACTGAATGACTGAATTACCGATAGAGATTTGTCTCTAGGTGCAAAATTACGTAGTGACATAGTGCTTCCACGGTATAATGTTAAATATTCAGTACATCTAAGTCGTGTTTTCAGGTAAATTCATTCAAATAGAATAATAACAATAAGTATAATCAATAATAATTAAATAAAACCCAGAAATTTGTCCGTGAGAACGGAAAAATTCAACCTGTAATTGGTGGTGGTTTTTCTTCTTAATTTATTTTTTTTAATTTTAAAAGTTCAAAAACTTTTATATACATATGAATGTATCAATTCAATTTTTTTCCACATCAGTGTTATGTTGTAACAGACTGTTGCGGTTTCTGCTACAAATATGAACGATAGTTAATAGTTATGTGAGAATTATTTAGGGGTGATTTGGGTGCTTTCAATCATTTCCTCTCACCATCTGTTACTTTTTAAATCTTTTATGATTTAACAACTGTTATTGGCTTTATTAATTATAGGTTTAAATAAATAACCCACCATTCAAAAAATAACAACCCCTATTACATCTGTTTTTTTTTAAAAAACATTATCACATTGTTTTGCCTTTTCATAGCATCTGAAGAGGCGACGTTTAACAAAAAAATTATGAAATAACTATTTAACATTTTTACTCACAATCTCTTTCACTCATGACTTTCACACACACTTGCATACAATTGTTAACAAAATTGTTATTTTCATTTCATTTTTCATAGTATAAAAAATATTTTTTACATCTCAGATGACGAAAAATGAGTCAGCCGATACGTACGGCTATTTATAAAAAAATCAGCGAACTATCATACATCTATATTTACTTATAAACTATATATATTTTATATATTATATTTATAAACTATAAATATAAAGTCGTTTAATGGTCCATAAAAAAAATAAAATAAAATAAAAACTTCACTGGAGAATAGAAGCCTAGATTTCGCTGGTTCTACCCTCAAAGCTGTTGTTTGTTTCTCCATTCACTTGACAGTTTAAGCCTGCAAAAAAATATTGTGTGAAATCAGAAATGATTAAATAATTGCAAAACTTATTTCTTAGGTAATCAATATTGATTGTTAATTTAAATTATTTATATCACTAATTATAAATACTGCAACTGAATGTATGAAACCAAAAACCAGGTTTGTTTGCCGAGGTTTAAGGTTTGTACTGCCCGTGGCAAACAATGCTCTCAAAGCAAATACAGAAACAGACCTCAAGACAACCAGGTCCTATTCGTAGGTTAGGTTGGCATCAGTCTGAAAGAAGCAGTCAGGAGCCATGTCTATGTTTAAATAATTATTTATAAATGTAATAAGGTAAGATTTTGCAGGTGGAGGAGTACATGGAGATAAAATATCAAGCTGATAAAACCATGTTTTAACCAGACAGGTAATATTTGTTTGCTGGTAACAGCAACAGCGAATTTCAAGGGTTTATATAAATACATAACAAACATACATAATGAACAATCACTATTAATTCACAAATCGATTTTTTTAAATAAAACAATTTTATGATTATCATTTTTATAATTTATTTTATTGTAATTTATCATATATGATATAATTTTTTAAATATTTTATTTGAAAAGATTATTATTTTTATATCTGCATCCTTGGTGATTAAGTGGTTAAGTCAAATTTTGTCTCAAGAGACTTAACTGTATTGAAGGAAGAGGAATCGTGTCATTCTTGAAGTTTTAGGCTTGAAAATGGTTGTAATATAAACAACTCCTTTTTCAAGCCCTCTCTTATACTCCCAAAGTACATGAAACTCATTTTGGAGAAAATTTTATTTATCCACTTATTCACTTATACTGTAGATATAATTAATATTACCTCAATGGAGGATCATAGATAGTAAAAACATAATTTAATGATTATTGATTGAGTCTTTTTGTTCTAGAAAATTCAGGTCCTTTTGATTTTTCTCAATCAAAATTAAATTACCTATAATATTGTTTGATTCCAAAATTTATACAGTAAAACCTCTAATTAACGGACAGCCCTGGTGGAAATGTTTTTATCTGTGTCCTTTAAAGAGTGGTTTTATTTTTTCATAAATATGTATTTGTACAAATTAATTCTCTCTTATTCAATTTCCCATGTCTTTAAAAGGTATGTGGAATAAAAAAAAAGTTTTACACATTTCTTTTTATTCCAAAAATGATATAATGTACATTTATGTATTGTGTAAATTATGTCCATAAAATAAAAAATACAACATAAAATAATTAGATAAGTAAAGTAAATAATTAGAATACATAATTATATAAGTAAAGTAAATAATGAGAATACATAATTAGATATGTAAAATATTAGATAGTAAATATTAGATAAGTAAAGAATTAGTTTCAGTAAGTAAATTTATGAACAATTTCAAATGTCATTTTTATTATTATTACAGCTTGGGAAAAATTGATTCACTGTTGATTGTATTCATTTGGCTTTAATGTGTTTCGATTCTATAATCATCTGAATGTCAGCAGCCATTTTGACACCCAGAGCATCGTCATGATAGAGAAAAAAGTCTTTTAGTTTTTTTTTTAACACTGTAATGCTTCAGGAAATTTTACATATTCGTTGACTTGTTGCTGTTACTCATCTTCAATTTCTTGCTTGTTACAAATTCTTCTTCAATTTCTTCTTCACTCCTATGATTTCCTTCCAAAGTTTCGACTATCGTAGCAATGTCCGTAGAATTATCATCAGTAACCACACTTTCATCAATCAAAACAAAAAATAACCAATAGTCTTCATTAATTTCTCCAATTGTTTCACATATCAAGCTGTTTAGTTCGTTTATCGGCTCATTGTCAACTATTGGAGGAATTATGGAATTGGTTCTTCTGAATCCCGATAAAAACAGTTTCTCACAGTTTGCGGTGTAACTCCAAAAAATATTGTCGAGAACCGTGATTGATTTAGACAGGAAAAAAAATGTAGAGGCATCTTCCATTTTAGCTGACAAGCTTTTTAAAACTTTTGAACGGTAATGAACTTTGTTTCGATGAGGTGATCGGTGGGAAAAAGATTAACTGAATGATTTTTAACTCCATTTTCCAATGGGTTGATGCATTATCTAAAAATGGTAAAATTTTTCGTCTTTCTTTTTGCATTTTTTTATCCGATTTCGTTAGCCAATACTGCCCTGGTCATCCAAGCCTTTGAATTAAATTCCCAAATTACACCTAGTTTTTTCACGTCAACTCCTCGAAAGCAACGGAGTTGTTTGGCTTTACCTATAGGAGGTTCGAATTCACCAGCAAGGTTTACACATAAAAGAACCGTTTACCTTTCTTTTGAAATTTTACCCCCTGAACAATTTTCTCCTTTTAAAGTCATTGTTTTATCGGGTAATGCACGGAAAAAGAGACTGGTTTCATCGCAATTATAGATGCCTTTATCAGAGTAATTTTATCATACCTTGCAATTTTTGAGCCTATTCAACCACGATCTGATCATCAACGCTTCCTGCTTCACCACAAATAGATTTATATTTGATATTGTTCCTGGTTCTGAACTTTTCGAGCCATCCGTTTGATCCTTTGAATCCATTTAAATTCAATTTGTTTGCCACTTTACGAGCTTTTTCCTGAATAAGAGGTCCTGTAATCGGGATATTGTTTGCCTTTGCACGGACAAACCATTCAAGAATGAAGTTGTCAATGTCAATAGTTTTTCCGTTCGTGAACACATTTTTAATTTTTTTGTTTTTATTTTCATTCTATAATTTGAAAAGCACCGCACGGTTTTTGAGTGTTTCCAAAACTTGTGTCCTACCGATATTGAGTCTTTCCGCTAGCACACGCACACTTAACTTTTCACGGTCATAGCTACGATGATTAGAACAGAACTAAATTTTAATAAAGCAGGTTCGAGAATAAAAAAAAAAGTATTTATGTGAAAAACCTTTACCCAAAAGTAAACATAGCTGTCCCTATGTTTAACTACAACTAATTGTTGTAGTAGTTACAAGTAATTGTAACTGTGTACAACTAATTGTTTCCGAGAAACGGGAAAGGGATAAAGTCACACTGTCCCCCTTTTAGAGTTTTTTTTAATCAATTTATAACCAACACAGCCTGTCCGTGACCGTTAATGAGAGGTTTAATTAAATAGAGATTCAAATGCCTTAAACATTGTATTAAAATGACGGTGCAAAAAAAATCGCCCGGTAATGGGGAGTGACCGCTATTTAGGGGTGTCCGTTAATAGAAGTTTTACTGTACTTAACTAATATCATACATATTTAAGCATTAAACAACTGAAAAAGAAATATTAAAAATATTGGTAAGTAAATACTAATTGCTTTATATTATGAAAAAATAATTATTGGGGTTCCATTTTCTATTGACAGCTCTCCTTCCATACTTAAATTAAAGCAATGAGCCACCAGTTGGTTTTTTTTTTTTTGTTCTATAACAACTTGAAAACATTCGCTAACATTTCATAAACTAAATATATAAATTACCTTGTTGCATAAGGTTACTAGCTTCACCAACCTTCAATTCAGGAGCAGCCGAAGCATCAGACAATGGCACAGATTTACTTTCTCCGTTCTCCACAACTGTTGCATTTCTATTTAAAAATTGTATTATTAGCATTAAATTAGTCAAAGTAAATAATGATTGATGTCTTAAAGAATTCCATCCGCATATACTCACTTTTGTGTTTTGTTGTTTTCGGAATTGGTCAAGATTCTCTTTTTATCATCTTGGGACAACAACTGAGCAGCATTGACAACCTCACTGTATTTAACACATAAAAAAGTCAAATAATTAATTAAGATTAATTAATTAATTAATAAAATAAGATTGGATATATTGACATTTCAAACATTTTAGTTTAAAATATTTTCTCATACAGACCCTGTATATGGATTCACAATAGTCATTCCTCTTCCTTTACCAGTTTTTCTAACTTCCTTTTTAGCATTACCAGCTTGGAGAGCTTTCCTTCTACCAGCATTCTTAAAGAAAAATTTATAGAAAATTAAATAAAATATGCCATAAACACTAAAAAAAATAATGATATAGCTGAACATACTTAAAATGATTTTAATTAACTTTTGGCCTAAGGCATATACCAAAAGTAAGTAAATATAAATATATATATTCCATCATTCAAAGGTTAGTGCTTGTTTCATAATTAATACCTTATTATCATATCATTGGTGCAATTCAAAAGTATAAAGTGTGAAAAAAAACACATTTTTCGTTATTAGATCTACATCGTTTACATTAGGATTGACAATTGATATAAAATTCATAAAGTGTGAAAAAAACACATTTTTTGTTACTAGATCAACATCGTTTACATTAGGATTGACAATTGATATAAAATTCATAGTCATCTATAAAGCACAAAATCAATCTACAATGACAGAGGTAAATATGTTTGACAATATACACTGATACTGAATGAACCATGAACCAGTTTTTCAATCTTCTGAAAAGCAGTGTTTTCCACTTTCGATACTTTGCATTTGCATCAACAATATGTGCAAACGTATTCGTCATTCTAACATTTCTTAAATTTGTTTAAATCTCAATTATTATATTATTAAACGTTTTGTCCAAAATATCAATATTAAATAAAAAGAAGCAATACCTGTGGAGGTGGAGCCATTAGCCTGCAGTTAGGACCCCAATGCCCAACAACAACGCCAGCTATTTCGAGCCTACCACCAGTTGTCATGCCTAAACAGTAGAATTAACATCAAAAGATCTACACCATACTATGTTAATTATTGTATAAAGTAACACTTTTAAAAAAAAAAAATTAAAATGAGACCAAATACTTAAAAGTTAAGGTTATTATTAACATTAATAATAATTAATAGTAGTTACCTCTACCCCTAATGCTGGGCTGTAAGGCACCCCTGGTGACAGGATTGGCCTGGCGTCCTGGTGGGGCTGTGGCCATACCCGCAGGCATCACAGCATGGACACGGGAAGCCTCACCTAAAGGAAAATACATCTTATATTGTTTTATCATTGGCTGATTATTCTATTCTGGTGTTGTGTACGCAAAAGATGCCTATGAATTAAGAAAAGCCTTAAGGTGAATTAAGATAATATTTCGAAACCTCAATTAATAACAATCTTAGTCCTATTTAGGCCAACGCAAGGTTATTCAAAATGCTTCTACCATAATTGGTAGATACATACATTATTTCTAAAATTTAAAGTGGAATTAGTAGACTTCTGCTTTATATTATTTTTATGTTCATGGATTGTATTGAACTGTTATTAATCCTCTCTTTTTTTTTTATATATATAATATTTACTATCACTACAATTCAAAAAACATTATTTAGTATATCAAATATGACCATGGAAACACGATTTTCAAGTAATCTTTTTTTTTTTTTAGTTCAAACTTGGGCATGAGCTGCAAGAAACATTACCACCGGATTCGATGAAGAGTGTTTTAACAAAGAGAGCATTCACCATTAGCCATTAGTTCAAGAATTTTTTAGCTGATGACAAAAAATGTATTCATAAACAATTCATTTTTCCTTTCCAATCAGAGGAGAAACCATCAAATCCACATCGTTCTGCAGGGATCAATATCCCTGTATGAATATTATATACTCATGACATCCATATACCAATGGATAATGCAATAAAAACTTAGCAACAAGCAACCTGTACTGGTTAAGCAGAAGGAACCTATACTGGTACATGATAATGCTAGACCTCATGTTTCATGATAGACAGTGAAGGCTTATGAAGTCAGTTCTAAATAAATTTCTCCACTTACATGTACAGAGATAATATTTAGGCTGAATGCCATGGCTTTAATCTACTTGTCATAACTGTCAATTGCTTTTGGTATAAATGTCAATTGACTTAATTTAATTATAAAAGCTTTAAACTGATATTTGATATAGCTTATTTTTAAATCTTTTTACATTAAAAAAACAAAGGTTTGAGAGGAAGAACCCTTTGAAGTTAGTACATTCATTAGTACTACGGCCACAATACAATAGAGAGCTGGTATATCAAAACCTTATTATTATACACAACATGGCATGTTAATTATTCTTTAAAAGTACTTAAACTTTCTCCAATACAAGGGTTACACGGCCTTTTTAAACTATTAGCAGCCAGCCAATAAAAGTTTTTGTGAGAGGTCACTAAGTATCAATTCTACACAAATAAACATATGGAATAAAATTATAAATCAAAAATCAAAGGTAAGGAAAAATGCAAAACTTCATCAACCTTCATATTGTTATTAAGATAAAATCAACTATCAACAATGATGTAAGAAAAAGGTGATATATATATATATTTATAAATATATAATGGCAAATATGTTATCACTTGCTCATAAACATACACAGATTTATCATAAAAATTGATATTTCATAAATTTATAATTACTTATGGAAAGAGGAGCTAGAAGTGGAGGGCGTGCCCACTGGACATAAAGCCCATCAAGAATAGCTTCCCTCATCCTTTCAACCTTCATCACTTGTGGAATTCGATGACCGCAAAGCTCAAGAAGATTCTTTACAGTTGCAGCACGTGCTAGTTGAGCATGAAGCAATTTACCTACAAGCACAACAAAAATAAATATAACAAAATGTTATTCCTTATGTTTGAAATAATTATTAATATAATTTTTGTCACGGAGAAACAGAGGATCCGGGTTCGAATCCCGGCCGGGGGCATATCTTTTCTCTTTAAAATAAAAATATTTAAAAATCAAAACAATTGAATAAAAATTATAAAAAGTATTATAATAGTAGTAGTATATGACCTAAGTCAACAAGATCCTAAAATTAAAGTAATGTTCAAAGAACATTCGTTCTCGTGTATACATCGCAAAAAATTGTGAGGACATGTGATCAGATAAGAAAATAGATTTGTCCACTCCAGCAGGCGACTCCAGTGGCTCAATTGGTTAGAGCTGTCTCGGAGACAGAGGATCCGGGTTTCGAATCCCGGCCGGGGGGCATATCTTTTCTCTTTAAAATAAAAATTATTAATATAAATTGAATGAATTTGATTAAATATTAAATAAAATGTTAATAAGCTATTATAAATGATAAAAAAATACTGTATAAGGCATCTCTATAAAATATCCAATTTCAGTGTATATTTTTGTTAAGAGATCTTTGTTTACAAAGCAGGTTGCTTATTGTTTAACTTTGTTTTAGGTATTTTCACTTTTGTTTAACAATTACTAAGTACAGTATTATCACCCAGGTGCAAGCAACTACTTAAAAAATAAATAAAACCAAAATAAAAATTTGACACCAAGTTGAAGGATAAACTTTATATTAAAATTTCTACTTGATGTATAGAACAATGCTAATTCAACAAAAAGTCTAATAATTTTTTAAGATATAGAATTCAAGGACACCATACAAATTTTAATGTTCTTAATTGACGTTACAGATGATACATCAGATTCACCAACTCATCAAATTTATAAAGATAGATAATTAACAAAACATTATCAATAATTAACGGACAAAAACTGTAATATAAATTTCTAAAAAAATTGTATAATGAATACTGAATAACTTTTGAGCAATATTTATTGGACCACATAAAATATATCATTTGAGTTTTTTTGTATATTAATGGTTTATTATGTGGGTGTTTCTCTGCTATTTGGAAACTTGCCCATACAAGACTGTCTTAAGCAAATTTTATGAAATGTTGAGAATGATTGCTAATAAAATGAAGGACAATATTAAATTAAATATACCTCTTTGAAAAGCCCACTTATTTTCGTCCTGGTTTTTAAGTTCTAGACGATTTTATCCAAAATCGTGACGGGGGACTGCTATAAACACACAGGGGAATGTTTTTACGAATAAGAACAGGTTTTAAGTATGAGAGTAATCAATTTTTTTTATATTTTTAAGATACAAATTGTATGACAGTCTTTATTATGATTAAAAATTCTTGACGTCTTTCTGAATATCGTTAGACATATTTTTTATTACATCAACGTCAATAAATAAGATTGTAATAGCAGGACATCTTTTTTGCACTAAATCTATAAATGAATCCAAACTATCAATGTCACCTCAGCGTAGCAACGATGGCATCTGGTTCTTTTGCACATAGCACCAACACCATCTGTGGCACTCTTGCCATGGCCACTCTCTGAAAAGTTCCAGGAATACTTCTTTATATTTGGTACCTCTACATGAAGCCTTGAAGCTAAAATATGAAACATCGTTTTGTTTCAGTACTGTATTACTGGTCCATTGATCACAAAATTTTTATTATTATTACTAACTTTTTTTTTCAACCGCTTTAACCTCTTTTTGTACTTATCCAATTTCTGTTTGTATTCCTGAATCTTATGGTCTTTTTCTTCCAGTATCTTCTCACGTGTTTTCTTAGCCTCTTCCTTTCTTGTTGCGACTGATGATCTTAAAGGTGCCCGACATTCCACTGCGGGATCAATTGAATCAGGTGTATTTTCCCTAAATAAAAGTATTTGTTATTTCTTTCAATTTTTTTTTCTTTGCGCGATACTTAGTAAAATGCTCTTTCCAAGTTTTTTTTACTGTCTTATGCTCGAAACGACTCATATCCTTAACTAATTTTCTTGTGCCTTTTTCTTTTGGCATATCTATCTTTCTTTTTCTTTCATTTCTTCTTTCTTTTGTGGGTAATTTTTAAGTCGCTGATATCTTAAACGTCGCTTCAGCTATATGTTTTTGTTCTAATATTTGTTCTCTTGTTTTGGCTGGCTTCTTATTGGGTGGAATTTTGAGATACTACCTAAGAAAGAGACAATATTGTTAATGATTTTTATCATAGATGTGCAATCTGACATGTCAGACTTGACAAAACCTAAAGAAAACAGTCCCCTGCGTTATAAAACAGACCCCTATGCTATGAAATGAGAAGAGGACTGTTGGCAAGGGGACTGTCATTTTTATATCTAAATTGAATAAAACGAAATCATCTAAACTTATCACATCAACAAAACAAATGTGGCTATATTCTTCATAATCAATTCTTTTAAACAAATATTTCTAATTAAAATTCTTAAAATAGGAAAAAAATGGCTAACCAGGGGACTGACTGTTTTATTTAACGGCCGAGGCACGTGGTTCACTAGCAGACTGGTGGCACTAAGAAACGGGCAAATGGGCAACTGCCCGCCCATCTATACATCACAACGAACTTCACACTGATTGTGCTCTGTTTCAAATACAAAATTGTACTTATGCGCGGTTTTCAAATTTTATCAGGGGACTGTTTAAAAAATTTGAGGACAGCATTCACGTCGAGATTTTTGATTAAATTTTTTATAGTAAGTATATACAGTCGAACCTCGGTATATCGAAACTCAGGGGGGACAAGAAAACTTCGCATTATCGAGGATTTCGATGTAGCGAGATTCGATTTATTGAGGTGATTTCTGACTGACTTCGATATATAGAGGTAGAGGTTCATAATAAAATATGTATACACTCAATGTAATACAGAAAAAATGTATAAAAAAAATTTATGCCAATTACATTGCTTAAGATAGCTATTTTTTAATATTGAAATGCTTCAGAATGAGCTGCGTTCAGGCTAAACGGTTCATATTTAACGAATTGATTTCGATATGTACAGGTTTTCACATTTTATTTAGTATCAACAGCAAAAAAAATAATATTGGTCTCAAGACTTGTAATTTGGGAAAAGGGACATACCAGGGGACTGTGTTTGGAGGTTGATTTAAATAAATATTACATTATTAACTTACTAAATAAGCTGTGGCGTGTCAAGAATACTAATACTTTGTCATTATTAATACGAAAAAATGAGAAATATTAAAATTTATTATATACAATTTGCTTAGGACAACGATTTTCCATTTAGTAGAGAAATGCCTATATACTATACTTGAGAACAGAACAAATGAGCCAGAAATGTCTTTTCAATGTATTAAAAAAAAAAATTTAAAAGGTGTATTAAACCACAGAACTCTGTGCTTTCATATAACAAATCTAAGCTTATAATAAGAGCATGGATTCCATGAATTAAACAAACAAAAAAAGTTGTTTAAAAAAATTATGATTGGTCAACTATGTTATAGAATGTTTAATACAAAATAAGATATATTATCTTATATTACTAAGATATTAGTAAAAAAGATATATAGCAAAATAGGACTTTGATAATAAAGTCTTAAAGCCAAATTTTCGAAAAAAAAAAAAAAAAAAGATATATATCTTGAATATGAGAACTTTCAAAGTATTACTATTATTGGAGGCCAGACTTTCATGTTAAAACATATTTTATTCACTTCCATGCAACCATAATTTTTTTTAATACTAGAATTTTATATTCCACCATGAAATTGGACGATTTTTACTTTTATTGCATAAGATTATGTATATGTAACCATGACCAGTAAATACATCTAAAAAATCAAATTTACACAGTAGTATAACTTTTACCATGCTCCTACCCTGCTCTACTTCTTATCTTTAGCTAGAAGGATGATCCTTAATAAACTCTAATTTTTAAGTTTATGGACACAGGGCCTGAGTTTGGTAATGTTGAGACCGAAAAATACTAATAATTTCCTCGCTTTATTTTGTTTTTCAAGTTTTCATAAGTAATATAAGTACTTAAACTTCTCAACATGTTCAAACTTATTCCATACTATATCTACACCAACAAAATCACCACCTTTTCAGTTATTAACCATCTACTTTTAACTGTCTTATCTGAATTCGAGCCCTATTTCATTACTTTCATTCATCAACTTTTAGTATTTTGTTTCCGCATCCTTACCCAACAGAACCAAATCATCAGCTATCCCCTAAGCACTGATATTTTACCATCCAGATTTAAATTTTTTGTTGTGAATCACATTTTAACATACTTCACTTCATTTTAAAATTAATAAGAGTTCATGTTGAGGACAAACTAAAATCACCTTGTTTTAACCCAAAATGATCCAAACTTCTCCAAAAAAATTATTACTGATTCAAACTTCATTGAATGGTTCGTTTACGCACATTCCAACTAGATTTACTAACTTCTTGTGTATAATTTGTTCATCCATTATGATAAATAGCATTTGGCAATCGGTAGAAAAATAACCAGATGAACTATCCTGTATCATGTTATGTTCTAATTTTTTCTCTAGTATTGGTTTAAGAATCAGAACTGTTTTCTCTAAAACCACATAGGTAATCTCCCATAATTTTCTTCGAGTATTTTATAACCCATCTATTGTTAGGATTAACAAGAATATTTTATAGGATGCTCGTAGGAGTGAGATTCCATAATAGTTAATACAATCTGTCCAGAATTAGTATTGATACTCTCTATTCTCAGGAGATTTTTAAACCAAAACATGAATCATCAAAGCTTCCACTTCTCCTTATCAGTTTACTAGGAATATTATTGATCCTCACTCCTTTTTAATATGATAATTTTCTGCTCGTTATTTTCGACTTTATCCTTCCTTGGTCTAAACAATTCAGTACTTTGCTTTTCATAGACATAGATTTGATTATTATTTCCAATGTTCAAAATACTGTCAAAGTGGTTGTTAAACTTATTCAAAATATGTTGAAGATCAGCCAAGATTATTTTCAACTCAAATTCCAAGTTAAGATACATTAATTTTGAGCTCATACTGTTCATACCATCTTTTATGACCCTAATCATCCTTGTTCCTTATTCCTTATCAGTTCCAATCTCTACTATTTTTTTTTTAGAATATTCTCTAATTTGAGGAATTTAGACACATATTTTTTTAAAATTTTATTATGTTGTAATTACTAGGATAATTAGAAACTATAAATTTTGAGGAAAAATTACATCAAAAATACAATGAATTTGAAATACTAAAAAACTCTTAATGCTATGAATAATAATTATCAGGATTACAAAAATTTTATTGATCATATTTTTTATGTTCTGACCATCGAAATACAGCCATGGGGGAGACATCAGCCATGGAATAGGAGCACCACAAGCTTCGTTGACAATGAGGGCATATTCTACACCCGTCATAACAAGGCAGCCGAGTTGGACACCTCTGGGGGACACACACTCCACCTGGAAAACAAACAATTTACAGATTGGGAAAAACAAATAAATGCAATAAACGTAAATATTTAGTTCCAACATGAGCTTTGACTGTAATCAAACGGATGCATACAGCAATATTTCTATGGATCATTTAACATATAAAAGACTTAGGTTAAAGGTACATCAATAAAGAAAAGAATAAAGGAATGTAAGAATACAATCAGCTAGTGTTACTCATTTATGAACAAACTTCACTTACAGAAAGTTCTTGATTATATTCGGAGTTAGAAAGCTGTGGATCCATTGCAGTAGCGATAATGGCATCCAACTCATGTTTCCTTAACACACCCTTGTCAGGGAAAGACATGATATATCTAAAAAAAAAAATCATTGTTACTTATTATTTTGTAACACAGACAATAGTAAAAAATAAAGTAGACATTACCCATTTTTTTGGTGTCAGTTCCGCAGGTTGTTGCCTCGAGTCAAGTAACAACAATTTTAACTTTTCATTCGTTTCCTTTTTAATATTCTCCGAAGTAAAAAATTTTTTTTAGTTAAAAATAGTTTTTACTGACTATATATAGAATCTACTGCTAACTATTACATAAAAGAACCGACTTACAAATATTGTTTAGGTTTTATTGCCATAAATACTTCAAAATGTTGCAACACTCATTTCTTGATGAAAATCCATTCTTTTTTTCATCTCAAAACTGACCATTATTTTTTTTTCGAGAATATTAAGAAGAAAATGAATGAAAAGGTAAAACTTGTTGAGACTCAAATCAAAGGAACAACCTGTGGATATCATACCATTTTTTTTAATCATTCTATTCTTTATTTTTTTAAATAATAAAATTTATTTAAAAAAATTAAGGTCTAATCGCTTCAAGTATATACACTAATAAGCTTAAAAATAAATGAGATCAGAAAAACAATTTTATGTTATCATAATGTCTTAAGATTTTAGTCCTACAATAATATATTTAATTAAACAAAAGATAATATAATAATGTACAAAAGTTATAGTTGCTATATGACCATGAACCACTAATAACCTACCTCAAAACAGTCGCAAGCACTAAAAGGTGTTGAGGAACATAACTTGGATTAAGCATTAGCTGAGTGTCACTCCTCATACATGTGAGATAGGCACGGAGTCTCCTTCTCTTGTCATCCACAGTTGTGCTACAAATTAACAAATTATAGTATTATTCATCATGAGCATTTTCTTAATCTTTTATTGGTCTCCTAAGTATAACCATTACTTTCAAAACAAAACTACATATTTAAAACAAAAAGACAATCAAGTTAACATACCCAAACCAAAGCCTCTGTATTGTTGGTACTCCCCATCCAAGTGGTTCAGCCCTGATAACTTCTGGGCGTTGGTACGGGTTAGGTTTACTCCAAACCCATTCTTTTATTTTTATTTCAGGCATTTTAATTTCACCACCTAAATGAAAAATGTGAGTTATAAATCATATCTAATTAGATATCACAACTTTCTTACTGCTACAAATAGGAACCTGGACATACCCTTCGGTGAGGCTTGCCTTGCAAGGTACGTTAGGTGATGAAGATTGAAGAGGATGGCATAGACCATTCGACGAAGCGGCCTATAGAAGAGCTGAATAGAAGGTATCTCTTTATGGCTTTCATCTTCCATTACCACTGGCAACCGAATTTCACCCTTGAAAAGAAAATATAACAATAATCGTTTTATTGTACCTTCTCATGTAACTCTTTTATACTCTATTATTTTCAAAATATTATGTAATTTTAATATTGCTGTTATGTATGAATAGGTAAGGATAATTCCTAATTTTTTTCTTAAATTTTTTATTTGTTAGTCTTTTGGTTACAAACAGTACATCTTTGTTATTAATTATATTATTCGATCCCCTCTGGTTTTAGTTCTCTATAATTTATCTTAAATACAGTGGAATCCTGATATTTCGTATCCCGATTATTAGTATTTCCGGCTAATTCGTACAAATTTGCCAGTCCCCAGAGAATATCCCGATAAATGGTATAAAAACAATGCATTTCAGACCACTCGGTAATTCGTATTATTTCTATGCTCGAGGTCACTTATAACATCTTATAATTCGTATTTCCAGCTTTAAAATCTCGTTAATTAGTAATGTTTTCAAAAGGGGGAGAGAGAACAGTGATAGGCCAGGAAGCGGAAGGAGAATAAATGTTTTATAGGAAACCACACAATTTTTATTGTTTTTATAGATCCTATTGAATTTACCAGAGAGCGAGTGAGAGAAACAAGCTTTCTAAGAAATTTCATAAGTAATTCGTACTGTTTGCACTCAATGAAGGGGAGTAGGAGGTGAAGTTCTAGGAATTTTATTAAGCTTTTCTTACAATCACACTTTTATTTACAATTAAGTCTCGTTTTTGTTACCGTTGTGATACATAATCATGCCTCCAAAATACATTAGCTTCTCTATTAAAGAGAAACAACAAATCATAAACGCCGTGACCAGTGGCTATAAGCAAATTGACGTATCCAAGTGTTTCAACGACGAAACGGGCCTATACTATAAATGTCTCCCCGATCGTTCCATGTGTTTTAAGTAAGAAAAGTGCCATGGCAGAAAAAGCAGTAAAGAACGTGTAACCATACTGTTGGCAGCCAATATGGACGGATCGGAGAAATTAAAACCACTAATGATAGGTAAGTCGGCCAAACCAAGATGTTTTAAAAACATAAAATCAAGCGTGTGGGTTTACCAAAGCGAAACTTCCGTTTAAAGAAGATGCTGAGCAAGATTTTGAATGTCATTTGGAATGGGATCGCCTTACACAAAATGAAAAAAATCATTGGAATACTTTGTACATTTTGATGATGGCCTAGCAGTATCGGGGATGTTAATCGACAAATAAATTTTAGCCCCATCTGAGGACGTTGATGGTGATGAGGGAGATGAAGAAGATGATGTACCAACAATTACAGCTAAAGTTGCCAAACAATACGTCAACGTGTGCCATTTTTTAGCAAAATCAGATGTTGGTGATGAGGTATTTTTTGCTCTCAACACTCTTAACAAAGCAATTGACAATACCCGTCTGAAAGGGTTGTGTAAAAAAAAAATTATGGATTTTTTTCGAACAAATATTTGGATGGTGTTTATTTAATTGTACATATTGTATTAATTGTTTATTTTAAAGCAGTGTTTATTTAGTTGTTTTTATTCACACCACATTGTACATATTTCTTAATACATACATGTTTGCATTAATGCGGTTTTTAACTTTTTTTTATTTTGTACTCCCTACAATTGGTATTCCCGATAATTCATACCAAATCATCAGTCCCTTGACCATACGAATTATCAGGATTCCACTGTAATGCCTATAGGGCATGTTATTATTTATTATTTTTTATTACTGCATGTTATTTCTAATAACTTATTCAATAATTCTCTGTAATTATTCCCTCTGTTCTTTGTTATATCTACCTAAAGGGTTCCCCATTTTTGTTATATATTCTTTTATCACATACCGAAATGACTATATATTTTGTTAATCTTTACTACATATATATTGATATTCTTATCAATATACTACACATATTGTTATTCTTTACTATAGATTATTTAAATGTATATTTAGCTCTGAAGAAGACTAATAATGTGGGCTGAAATGTTGGCTTCAACATAAACAGTTCTTCTTACTAAAGAGAATTTTTTCTGACCCATTTTCTTCCTTATAACAATAATCAAGCAAAAGATTTTCACAAAATATGTGATTTTCACACGTGTACCCGTGGGCCCCCCCCTCAATAAAACCGCACTTGCTATAGCCTATGTGTTATTCTGATGTATAACCTATATTACTGTAAAGTTTCATCCAAATCCGTTCAGTACTTTTTGCGTGAAAGAGAGACAAACATACAAACTTTCACATTTATAATATTAGTATGATAGTATGATTAGTAAGATTAGTAGGATATCAAAACAAATAGTTTCACTCATGTTCTTTCTATTATTTTAACAACTATGATCATGTTATTTGCCTTTAATTATGTACTATAATGGATTCTCCACGGTAACTAAAAAAATGTTGGGGGGCACGTGTACCCGTGCGCCCTCCCCCATAAATCCGCACTTGCTATAGCCTATGTGTTATTCTGATGTATAACCTATATTACTGTAGAGCTTCATCCGAATCCGTTCAGTAGTTTTTGCGTGAAAGAGAGACAAACATACAAACTTTCACATTTATAATATTAGTAAGATAATCCTGAAAATTAGAGATGATTTGCAGCTTTAAAAATCAAACGGAGTAAGATAATGAATTTCAAATAGATTCTAAATTAATATAAAATAAACGAATAATCTCCATTTAATAAATAAAAACAATATTAGTAAGTCATAAACTTCTTACTGTAGTCAGAAGACGATATATAAACGGGGACATCAAGCCTTTGCTGTGGCGCTCGCAAACAGTTCTAAGGATCTCAGCAGCAACAGGGGGGAGTTCTTTTTCTTCTTTCTGTTGTTACAAAATATAAAAATTTAAATAATGAAAATAAACAATATATCTATAAAAAAAAAATTAAACTAAAATAATAACAGACCTGACTATTATTTCCTCCCAAGGCACTATCGATCCTTGCAGGAGAAGTAGCTCCGGAGCTTGAACTCGAATTAGAGCTTGTTAACAATGAATGATTAATACCACCATTCACTGGAACAAAAAATAATTTTAATACTGGAACAAAGTATTATTTCAATATGTTATTATTACTCATCCAGATATAAGAAGACATTAAGCATGCAATAGACATAATAGTTGATAATAAATACCTAAATTATTTCAGCAAAGAAATAGTTAATCTGAGATCAAATTAATACTTATATTTTATACTTTCAAAATCATTTCATAATATTTATTTCATAACTTTAGTTCCTAAAATTCTATCTACAACACAGCATTGGATACCTTGTGCATTAACAATTGATGTACTTTCTTTGGTTTCTTCAACATTTATCTCGGGGCCTACTGAAAGACAAGCAACGGCTTCAGAAACACTCATAAGCCCGGCAAGCTGAAAAAAAAAGTATATTCATTGAATCATTCCATTATACCATCTAACAACCTAATTATATAAATAGAACATGTTTATTATTTACTTGCATAAAAAGTTTCCCCTTATTCCTTGTTTCTTAAAAAAAATTAATCAAGGAAACTCCAATAAAACAATAAAAAAAACTCTTTAAAAAATAAAAATATTTATAACTCATAAAAAATGACCAATAATTATAAAAAATTATAAATAATAATATGACGAAAGTCAATAAGATCCTAAATTAAAATTAATGTTCAAAGAACTTCGTTCTAGTGTATTCATCGCAAAAATGGCGGGAGTACACTGGGGCTTTAGGATCTAAAAGAGAGAAGGTTAGTCCTCGACCGGGAGGGACCTTGATAGCTCAATTGGCAGAGCGATGTCACGGTGAGACAAAGGTTCCGGGATCAAATCCCGGTTGAGGGCCTATCTTTTCTCTTTAAAAAATAAAAATATTTATAACTCATAAAAAATGACCAATAATTATAAAAAATTATAAATAATAATATGACGAAAGTCAATAAGATCCTAAATTAAAATTAATGTTCAAAGAACTTCGTTCTAGTGTATTCATCGCAAAAATGGCGGGAGTACACTGGGGCTTTAGGATCTAAAAGAGAGAAGGTTAGTCCTCGACCGGGAGGGGCCTTGATAGCTCAATTGGCAGAGCGATGTCACGGTGAGACAAAGGTTCCGGGTTCAAATCCCGGTCGAGGGCCTATCTTTTCTCTTTAAAAAATAAAAATAAAAAAAACATATTGAAATAATGAAAAATAAAAGAAACTAGCTAAAATTACCTCATTACCACCAGCTTCAGAAGCAAGCCTAGATGTATCAAGCCCAGAACTTTCAAAACTTTCAGTCTTTTCTGATTCATTTTTCAAGAGAGATTTGTTCTTCGCCTTTTTCAAATCTGGAATAAAAATAATTACCATTCATTAATTTTTTCAAGGTTTGAAAGTTTCAGTTACAGTATGCCTTCTCAAAAAATGAACAAAGATTTCTTTTAATCACTAAACAAAAATTAAAAAGAAATATACATGATTGTTTATCCAGATCATACTGAAGGGCAAAAATATGGAAAAAGTTAATAAAAGATGAAGGTGGGGAAACGATTAAAAACTGAAACATTGATAAAATCCAGACCTGAATGTATATATACAAGTAAAATACAATATATGGTTAGTAATTGAAATTCCAAGTTGATTTTATACCATTTCGTCATATCAATGTGAAGCTAGAAATTTACTTTGATTTCAACTGATGTATAACTCAGTCCAGTCAAATAAAATGAAAATAATGGTAAACCTCAGAGAGGAAGATACTGAGCTGAAAATGAGCATTGAATAGATTAAAAAATGGATAGAAAGAGGTCTGAATGTTAATTATGAAAATGTAGTATATTTCAAGTAAAACAAGCCTTGTATGCTGTGCTAATGCCACAACCTTAAAATGGTGACAATTTATTAAAAGAAAATCCTAAAATAATCTCTCATTTCTTATTTGAAACAGTAAAAAATTATGAGTACCGGGAGTAAAGATAGGGAATCTTTAATGAGTATGTGATTGTACAGGCTTCAAGATCCCCATTTTATGTCTCTTCCAAAGGATGTCATAACCAAGGATTTTTTACACCCTTTGAAAAATCATAGGGTCACCTGCCAGTCTACTAACCCACAATCAATCTTGAGTATAATCGGTTGTTATGATAACCACTAGACCACAGGTGACCCTCTTGTGCTGTTAAATCGTTTATGCACCTACATCTATTCCTGTGTCATCTAATTCTTATAGATGCCACAAATCTCTATTATAATAATAAATATCAAACGTGTTGAAACTAATATAAAATAAGAGAATGATAAAGTTAATATTCAGTTATCATCTTGCATTTGAAACTAGTATTGGATCATTCTATTACTTACCAGCTCCAGATGCTCGATACTTGAGGAAGCCTCCTTTAGTACCATCTAAATAATACTGAACAGCTTTTCTAAACTTGGCAGCTCTATCACCGCCAACTGCACCAAAAATTTCTAATCCAGCTTTGTCCAAGTCGCTGGTGTCTAATGTCTTAACAAATTTTGCGAGAGAACGTACAAGCTCTCCACACATGTCTTCAGCCTACAATTAAAAATACTAATAATGATTCTAATATTTTTAGTTTAGAGACTTAAGGGCTTTTCGTTGGAATTTTTCCATGGTCTTAATAATAATGAAATTTTAATAAAGTCAATAAATATCAGCAACTATTTACAAATTAGGCAGATACTATAATATTGTTAAAATTGATTAAAAATTATATACATACTTACATATACACACACACACACATATATATATATATATATATATATATATATATATATATATATATATATATATATATATATATATATATATATATTGTTGAGATTCAAAAAATAGGTTAAAAATAAATCAAAAATTATTGATGTATGGC
This sequence comes from Arma custos, assembly GCA_037127475.1. Lineage (NCBI taxonomy): Eukaryota > Metazoa > Arthropoda > Insecta > Hemiptera > Pentatomidae > Arma > Arma custos. The sequence continues at coordinate 83,960,144 of CM073764.1, read as the reverse complement.
TTATCAATCGAACTACCGTAAAGTTGACGTAGATTTGTGATTAGTTTATTTAAGTAAATAAAAATAATTCCAAAACTTATAAAAATTTTTTTTTATTAAATTAATATTTGGTTTGTTCAATGAAAAACACAATTTTTATAAGTAAACTTGATTTAAATATTATACAAATGGCATTGCCGCTCCCAAACGGCGTCTCCCGCCATATTCCACTCACTCGTGAGAAGGGCGTCTCCAGGTGTGTAAGTGGACATCTCCAGTTATTATCAATCGAGTATGACGCGTCCAGGGAAGAATACCTTCCAGTTATTCATCACTTTTCGAGTACAAGGTGTCCAGAAGACAGGATCTTCAAGTTGTTAAGAAGAACCATATTATATATTGATTCAGAGGGAGTTTCAAGACAGAGATTGGTAGATACATCTGTGAGTGTTTATTTGAGTCATTGTACATTAAGAATTGTGTTTGTAATTTAAAATTTGTTCTAGTTATTCCGACTTTAAAATAATTGTCATTGACTCACGGAGATTTCTTTCAATCAAATATTGTTTTGTTTTCTTTGCAATAACTTAAATTTTGTAATAAAATAAAAATTAATGTCGATTTTAATTAACTATCTATCCATAATATTATATTATATATCTTAAATTATATTAAAATATTAAATTCTAAACAATATATATATATATATATATATATATATATATATATATATATATATATATAATCTATAACTTCTCAAACCTTAACAACTTTTCCAGCAATTAATTTTCTATGCAAGTCAGATAATTCGGTCTCAGGGAGCAGGAAATTTCCCAGTAGTGCTGCAATAACACAAAGTTCATCTCCTGTAATGCCTAAGCCTTTTACCAGCTCCGAAACAATGTATTCTTTGGATTCGAGAGTCCCCTAAAAAATGTATAAAAGATTAGATAAAAAACTAAATATTTGTAAATAATACAAAATAAAGTAAAACGACACATACTTTATACGTTAGTTTTAAATGTCTTGCAGAAAAGTAACGAGGAGGATCAAAGGCAATATATTCAGCATCATCAGCTACAATCCCATGGCACTGATTCTCACGACAAAAGGCTATTACCTAAAAAATAAGAAGTAGACTTGCAGATTTACATAAATTTGTCATCTGTTCAATACATTATAACTCAACAAACTAATTATTTAAATATTTACTAAAGCATTGACAATTATTTTAAATTCAATTAAATACCTCTTGCTTATGATCATCCATAGTCACAATGACTGATACATTGAGATTTCTTAACACCATTCGGAGAGTGGGGCGAAGGCATGATGGCGGTGTCCACCAAACCTTAGGAGGAGGTGTACCTTTGTTAGCAAGATGTCTTAGAACCTGAAACAAATTTGAAATAAATTTTAAAAATCAAAACATACAAAAATACATTAAGGATTAGGAGTGAATATGTGAAACACATAGCCTTCTTTGACATCAATTATAAGTATAAAGAACGGTCATTCCATGTGAAATCAGCCAGGTCATGTCACCCACCACCTCTGATTTGTATGAAACTTTCCACATTTGCTAATACTTATGCCCTAAGAATACTTAAGACCTGTGAAGTTTTATTGTTCTAGGATTTAAAAAAAGTTTACAGGCTCCCAGTCTACGACTTGCCTAAAAATTTCGTCTTTCATTATTACTCCTACACCCTCTACAGCTGTTTCCTGGAAGGACTCCTGAGTAAATCAGTGTGTGGCCTCGGTCTAACTTTATCTCTCCAGTTCCCTTCTTTTTTCATTTCGCTAATCCCAAGAATGTCCAGCCTATATCAATAATTTCTACTTCTTTACCTGTGAAAGATCTTATTCCAGGATCCGTATTCCAGGTTCCTAGCCGTATGTCCTTTTCCATGCCGGGCCGTTTCCCTATTTTACGTCCGTATCCGAGGCTATTCGCTAAGTTACTTTGAATCGATTATACTCCCTTGCGGGTGATTAGCCCAGCAAGAAAGGCCCCGTATCCTCGGGACAACTGGTTGTTAGGCTAAACCCCCAAACTTGGGTCTAGGTCCAGGGAAGGTAGCCCTGAGGTGGATACTGTATGTGACCTGATGTCTGAATTAGAGTTGAGTGTACTGTTCTGTGCTGTGTGGTTGCCATGTACTGAACTCTGTTATCCGGGGGGTCGTTAAATCCCCACTAGCCTGGCTTTTGGACTAGTCCCCAGTTTACAAAAATGCACTCATTTAATCAGCCATAGTATTAAAAAAAGTTATAAAATTCATATTCCATGACATTATTGTGGTTTCCGAAACTAAAACAAGGGTTTACAGAAACACTTGTAACTTTTTTCTCTAAACAGCTAGGAAGCTGGAAAAGGTTCCAAATAAAACATAAGATTATGGGATTTTTATTAACATCATCAACATCATCATCATAATCTTTCCCTCTCCGCTGCGCAGTGTGGGGATGCCCTCTATAGAGCTTGAACCAGGTGCCCCTTTCTTGAACCAATTCTCACCTCCTGCTCCAGTTCAGCTCTCGCTTCCTGAACGCCTCCCGCACGCCTTCTTCCCAGATGATCGGTTGTCTTTCATCTACTCTCTTTTCAAATGTTATCCTGGCCGTTTTCTCCATGCTCATCTTCAGGAGGTGCCCAAAACATCTTAGTTTATTTTCTTCAAGAGTGGTTTCTACCAGCTGTACCTCGAGGTTCAATCTTATTGTAGTGTTGCGGATCCTATCTCTCCTGGTCCTTCCTTCAGCCTTTCTTAGGTATCTCATTTCCATTGTCTGGATCTGCCCTTTGTGTACAGGTCCTTACCTCTACACAAAGGGCAGATTAAGGGTCCATGATTCTGAGGAGTAAGATAGGATGGGCAGGAACTAGACTTGTAGATATCTTTATCTTCTTCGTCACCTCTCTTTTGTTTAGGAAACCCTTCCGGACTGTGTTGAACAATCTACCAGCTGCTCCCAGCCTTTGCGTCACCTCTCCATCGTTATGACCACTTTTGTTGATCCAGGCACTTAGACATTTGAAATCCTGCACCTGTCCTAGGACAGATCCCTTCAGTCTCAATACTCTCATAACACGGTCTTCCTATTCTCATGCATTTGGTCTTATCTGGAATAATATCCATGTTAATGCTCGACAACTCTTCTTGCATGATACTTACGTGTTATTGTACGTCCCGGTCATCCGCAGCAAACACGACAAGGTCATCAGCAAAAGCTAAAACTACATTCAAAGTAGGCTGTAGGTCCCTATGCCCTAGCTAGTTCAGCATCCCATCCGGCACCAACATGAAAAGTAGGGGACTTAGGCTGCACCCCTGGCGTATTCCCTGCATCGTCTCAAATTCTCTGCCAATCTCAAATAGTCTGCCAGGATCGTGCCAATATCTACTTGCTTTTCCGACAGAGCTCGCTCTATATCCTCATTTTTGACTCTGTCAAATGCCTTTTCTAAATCCACAAAGCAGACAGAGAAAGTTCTTTACCTTTCTCGATGGACTTCTCCATGACCTGCCTCAAAGTGAAAATCAGGTCCAGTGTGCTCCTCGAGTTTCTGAATCCATACTGCTCCTCTCCGATCTGGCAGTCGGCAACTCTTCTGCCGAGATATGCCTCTATTGGTTATTGCATCTTCTATGACCTCCCTTCTAGTAGATAGGCACCACCACTGCAATCTCCCAGTCCTTTTCTTTTTCCATACCAAATTTAAGAGATGGAGAAACATTTCTTCACCTTTGCTCCCCATATACCTCATCATTTCGGGAGTTGTTTCGTCCTCTGCAAACTTACCCAGCCATCATCTTCAAGATAGCTTCCTGCAGTTCTTCCTCGCTGATGAATTCCTTCAGATATCCTCACTGATGAAATCGTCTTCTTCTGCATACTCCACCCCCGCATTATGGGTCTCATCTGGACTAACGTCTCTCCCCTCCAGCAGCTCCTTGAAATAATCTCTCCATTATATCTTTTTCCTGTCATAAAATCCTTCCTTCCTTGTCCTTGATTCATTTGAGTGAATCTGATCTTTCCTTCCTCATTCCTTTGATGACTTTGTAGATCTTTTGGTTCTCTTTTGCATTTTCCTCCATTTTGTGACCAAAATCTTCCCACGATTTTTGCTTGGCATGAAGAACTCCCATCTTGGAATCCTTCCTTCTTTCCTTGTACCTTTCATAGGCTGTTCTTGGTTGGTGTTCTTTGGCTGAGGCTGCTCCATCATGCTTTCTTATTTTCTTGAACTTTATTTTTCACATCACCACGAACTTCTTTTAAAGCCGGATTCTGCTCTTTTCTCTCCACATACCAGTCTAGAAGCATCAAGGATGATTTTCTTGGATGATGGCCAGCTCTGCTGTATATCATCACTATCCCATGGGTGATCAGAATCTCATGCCATCCTATTTATTTCTTCTTGAAAGTATCGGGACATTTCTTCTTCTTTTAACTTTATTATTTTGTTTATACCTTTCTTATGCCTTTTCCGAGTAGTTTCTTAATTCCGTAGTTTGTCCAGTGTTAGGAGATAGTGATTACTTCCAATCTCATACACTCTTTTGACTCTTGCATCCATAACTTCACCTACCATTTCTTTTCTTATCAGAAAATAATCTATTATAGATTTTTAACTTTTTCCTGGTTCCTCTCTGGTGAATCTATATGCTGAGAGAATGTGTTCGCAATTCTCTATACATTTTCCACACAAAAACTTAGAATTCTTTCTCCGTTATTGTTGATAGTGCTTTTGCCAAACTTCTTAACGACTCCATCCCACTTTTCCTTCTCATTTCCTACTCTGCCATTTAAATCTCCAAGAATCATTGGGGTGCCTTCAAAATCACCAACCTCCTTTTTATTAACATAAAACACCAATTGGCTTTTTTGTGGGTACATTTTTAAATAATGCCATTTTCAATATAATTGTTTAAAATTTGGTGCCAATTGCTCAAACGGTACGATTTTTCCCATTCAGTTCCCCCTGGTGGCGTAGAGATATAGAAAACATAGCGTATTTCAGTTCAGGTGTGATAAAGAATCTATGTTTATAATTTCATATCCATCAATCAGTTAAGTAGTTTTTTGTTTAGTAGTTAACTATAATGCCTCCAAAGGTAGCTGTATGCCTGCAACAACTTGCTCTGCATGCACAGACATGAAAACTGCTGGCAGTGACATGCACCAAACAGATCATTTGTCATCAGTGTTCAGTTTTTCTCAAGTCTTTCCGTGGAGCTGGTCATGTTTTAAATTTATGATGACAGGTAGTATTTTGCTCTTGTCAAAAATGTCTGTGATGAAGAGCCGAACTTATCTTCCTTTGCCCTCCCTGGACCAGCAGTGTCATTATTTTTGCCTCAGAGAGAAGACTGCTGCTTTGTGCCTATGGATAGCATTTTATGTATTGTTAGTGTACCCGAGACAAGCACTAACTTTGCTAAAAATTATGTGAAATTGACACAATTACATTTCTCTAAGTGGCTTAAATATATACAAGCTACATATAGATGTCGGAATGTTACATCTTAAAGAAACTGTTGCTGTACATATACATTTAAGTTTAACAACTATCATAAGGCCTAATATCATACTTTTATTAAGCGGTATTAAAGTTGGCATTATTTAAAAATGTACCCACAAAAAAGCCAATTGGTGTTTTAAAAGCTCATAATCTTAGGTTTTATTAGGAACCTTTTCCAGGTTCCCAGCTGTTTGGAGAAAAAAGTCACAAGTGTTTCTGTAAACCCTTCTATTAGTTTCGGAAACCACAATAATGTCATGTAATATGAATTTTATAATTTTTTTTAATACTATGGCTACTTAAATGGATGGATTTTTGTTAACTGTGTACTTCTATTAAACTGCAGAAAAATTTCCAGATCAAAATCTTTAATGATACCTGAAATGTTATAATTTTTGTAAATATTACTCATTTCCCACAAGCGATTCCGCATAACCAAATTATCGCAATATTCATATTTTTAAATTAAAAAAAAAAAGTATACATCCTAGAACAATAAAACTTCGCGGGTCTTCTTAGGGTATGAGAATAAGCAAATGTGCAAAGTTTCAAACAGATCAGAGATGGTGGGTGACATTTCATTAAAATATTGGGTGATTTGATGGAATGACTCAGAAGAAAGTCAAGTTGTCCCCAAAAAGGATATAAATAACCATTTATTTGATACCCATATATTTTTAATCCTCCTCCACAACCCCATTTATCCTTTGACAAATTTGCAACTCCTGGGTTGTGTATGATCCATGCCCTTGAAATTCACCTTGCCATTAAAAAATTAATCATTTAGTGTTAAAAATAAAAAGTACAAACTTGTAAATATAGAAACATCACTCAGGAGAACAAAGACACTGACAAAGCAGCACTGGGTCGCTCAGGACCCAGTGGGTAGTGGAGGAGGGTTAAAGAACTTCAGACTGCGATTGATTTATAGACCTTTTATCATCAGTCATTAGTAATTATAAACATTTAAATGCAGTTATCATAAAAATAAGATATAAGGAATGGATCAAAATAAACAATCTCAGTTAACTAGATATGAAGGATGTAGGTGCACAGCATGGTCTAATATTTTAAATATTAATTGCTAAGGCTTAATAAACCTAACAATTCAATGCTGTTACATCAAATGGTGGTGCCTTGTAATAACAAAAATCTTGAAAATCAGACAATCCATGTATCTTCAACATAAGTCCTAAGTAAATATGAATCTACTACATTATTAATGATCAATTATTCACCCATTGATATAGGTCTAAAAAAAAATATCACATACTTTTTCTTTATGGTGACTAAGCCAATATTCCAGCCTAAATTTTTAAGCCGTCATTAGGACTGAAATATAATCATAGATACAATTATTTTTTATTATTTCTTTCAGTAACATCAGAATAAAAGTTATATAATAATTATAATATTGTCACTAATAATTTATTCATAATAACGTCTGATTTCTCTCACAGCCCTGAAGATGACCTACAAAGTAGGTCGAAACGTCGGCACACAATAAATAAGTATGCACTTATTATGGTGTTTTAATTGACTGCACCCCCAACTATCTCTATCCCTACATTATATTCATAATAACACTTCATTAGTCCAAAATTCTTCATTTTTATAATTTATCTCTTATCAATAAGTCATTTCCTCGTTATTATTATATAACATATCTTCTATCAGTGACTTAATTTTGTCCCTGATAATGAGTCACAACTTTGGGCACGAAACTTCGGCATATACAGGATGTCCCGAATTTAAATGGCAAAACTTCAGGAACTTATAGGGGACCGAAAACTAAGGCAAAAAGTCCTTTAGAGATTTGCTCGTTTTTGCTTAGTTTTAGAGAAAATCGCAAAAAAAGAAACAAAACAAAGTTTTCATTTTTATACTTATTTATTTACATTTATATTTATGTTATGTTCTTTTTAATGTAAATATTGCTCAAAATGTTGTCCTCTTGCACCAATGCAAGCATTACATCTAGCACTCACTTGATAAATTGCAGCTAAACATTGTTCTGATGATATTTGGTGCACTGCATCTATGATTCAGTCTCTTAATTGCTCTCTTGAGTTGATTGACACCGAATAAACTTTCTGCTTCAAGGTTCCCCATACGAAGAAATCCATGGGAGTCATATAAGGTGATCTGGGTGGCCAAGGTACTACTCCATCGTTGTGGATAATTTATATCCAGCCAAGCTCGAGCAACTCTGCTATAATGAGCTGGACATCCATCGAGTTGGAACCACATTTCATTCTGCTATTGTAAGGGAATGCCATCTAAATAATTAGAAAAGTCGTTCTCCAAAAAATGTGTAAATGTGATACCATTTAATCTGCCAGGTAAAAAATATGGTCCCACCAGTAATCCGTTCCAAATTCCAAGCCAAACGTTAATAGCAAATTCATGCTGAAACCTATTCTCTCTAATAGCTCTGGGATTTTCAAGAGCCCATACATGATAATTTCTTTGATTTACAATTCCTCCTCTTGTAAAGGTAGCTTCATCGGTCCATATAATTTTTAATGGAAATAAATTATATGAATTTTTTCAAGAAACCAGTTACTAAAATTCAAACTCTTGGCATAATCTTGAGGTAATAAATTCTGAACTTTTTGAAGATGGTATGGGTAGTGATTATCACCTTTCAAAGTTCGCCATATTGCTTGCCGCGATATTGCTAATGCAGCAGATGCTCTTTGGATGTTAGTCTCAGGATTGTTATTGAAGTGGCATTGGACATAATTTCTTCTCCGATAATCAGCTCTTAATGCTGCCTGGAATTGGTCGCCTTCATTACGTATTAAGAATGATCCAGTCTCTTGTAATCTATTAAAAGTTAACGAAAAGACTCGTCGATTAGGCACTCTTCTATTTGGAATCGGTGGGCATACTCCCACACCGCTTCTAAAGCAATATCGTTACAGAAACCATACACAAATATCATATCAGCGTATTCAACATTAGAATATGTATGCAGCATTGTGGCTGATGCTATTCACACAAAAATATCTGTAACTGACTGAAGACTGATTTAGGAATTATAATTCTAGAAGGAAGCCAAAATGTAAACAAATAAAAGAATGTAAAGGATAACATTAAGTGTTTACATATCTCACTGCCCTAGCTTGACGAACTTTGAAAGGTGATAATCGCTACCTGTAATATTTTTGTTTTGTTTCTTTTTTTTGTGATTTTCTCTAAAACTAAGCAAAAACAAGCAAATCTCTAAAGGACTTTTTGTCTTAGTTTTTCGGTCCCCTATAAGTTCCTGAAATTTTGCCATTTAAATTTGGGACACCCTGTATATATATATTTATATATGAGGGCCGCTTCATTTAAAAACCTATTTCCTCATATTTTTATTTTTATCATGAGTGGATGCTATTTGTCTGTCTGAACATGGTTGTGTCACCTCACTTGTACTATTTGAGAATCAGGATGGCCATAGCACTAAATGGATACAGTCGTATCAGGGGGTTTATTTAGAGAAAAACTTTTTTGTGGAACATGGAAAATACATCAATCCGCTATGCCCTGTCGCAACCACATATTTCGTAATTATTCTATACAATTTTATTTATCCAGTTTGATAAGTTAATGAATATATAATAATAATAACTGGCCATAAACATTAAAAATTAACTTTAAGAAAGCCAAGAAGTTAGAATGTACCTACTAAATTTTTATCTGTAAAACAAACCTTTTTTTTTTCTATTGTGGCAATAAAAAGAAATGTTTGGTTTTCAATGAAATACTTGTTTTTTTAGGCTACATAATATACTGCAACCCCGGTATTTCTACTTATTTAAGGGCCAATGTTAACTATAAAAAAACCTTAACAGTGTAGTTTTTTTTTCTGGTTTGCAATGACATTCTTATATCTATAAAGATTTTTCATGACCACTAATTATTAATTTAATTAGCATGACAAATAATAATAATACTTTCTCTTAATATCTTAAGAGAGACTCAACAAACAGTTCAATAGAGCCAAGAAAGAAAACTTATACAAATTTGAAGATGGTAACAACTGCAGGTGTTCAGACTAATCCTCCATATCAGTTTTGAACCCGAAGAAAAACAGAAAGTAATAATAAAACCAATACTTATTCAGATAGCCAATTCTTTTATTAATTTCATTATTAACTGGAAAGGTATTTTCATTAATAACGTTTGCTTACAAAAGAAATAAAGAAAAAAAAATATCCCTGGACACAAGTCCAATGACAATCAAAATAGAGTAAAATTAAATTTTAATATGCATTTAATAAAACCAATACTTATTCCGATAGTTAATTCTTTTATTAATTTCATTATTAACTGGAAAGATATTTTCATTAATAACTTTTGCAAACAAAGGAAATTAAGAAAAAAAAATCCCTGGACACAAGTCCAGTGACAGTCAAAATGGAGTAAAATTAAATTTTAACATGCATTCAGTTAGTTTAAAGGTAGATGATTTACCATTGAGATTCGATTTCGAGCTTTCAATTGGTCTTCCACCCATTCTCTTGATCTTTGTCCTTGCGGGCATCCATTGAAGAAGACAGTTAACTCAATGTTTGAAACATGGAGAGAATTCACAAACTGTCCCAAGAAAGCTGTGACTCTGTTCCATTGTCCTCCACAGACCCAATCTATTAAACATTTTTCATTTGATTAACAATCATTATTTATTAATAATCATTAATAATTAATAACTAATGAGCTTTTTATCCAAATAAAAGTTTTGATCTAGTAATTATTGTATGAAAAACACTAATCAAATCAAGTCAGCAAATATCTTTGGATTAATATTAGTTTTTTCGACTGATTCACACATTAATAAATATGTTGTATTATTTAGGACAGGAAAAGCATTTAGCTAAGCTGGAATATTTATTCATTAGCTTAAGTGAATCTTACATAATATAACACCTGTTATAAAATAGCAGTGTTAATATTTTCTAAACATACCAATGGTAAGACGTGTTGAGTCGTAAAAAATATTAAATCTGAAGGAAATACCAGATTCTTACTTGAGTAGGTTGACTTTTATTTATCAAATCCATTTAATCATCAAATTCTTAACCAAAGAAAAATCATAAATTTGACCCAAACAAATCATATAATAATCTTTGAATGTAATTCGAAGACCCAAGATCATATTTTAATTACATGAGATACACTTATCAATATTTTGGAATATGAATATTTCTCTCCACCAATATTTTTTTAACCATTGAGTTTACCAGCTTCCTATAAGATTCATGTTATCATCTTAAAATATTTGTAATAAAAAAGGTTCTAAACACCGTTTTGAAACCAAAATCCTGTCATAACTGAGATAAAATCAAATTTTCAAAATGGATTTTAAGGATTATTAGGATTATATGGAACATAGGCACTTGATTGATGGTTTGGCTAACATTTTTTGTCAACTTTACCTAAATTGTTTGATCTTTCAAAACATTGATATTAAATATATATTGAGATTCACAATATAACAAATAACTAACCAATGATGAATATTTCAGTATGTTTATAGATCATTTAATTATGTGTTAACCAATTAAATAAATAAATTTGCTTGCATGAGAACTATTTGTAAATAATTTAAATAATACATTTAATTTGTTTAAATAACTAAAGATCAATTAATCCATTAATTATAAAGGTCTGACACTTCCTTGCAGTAGCACAGCAGAACCAACTATTTTATAGTCTATTTGGCCCTACAATATATATCAATTGATCTAATAGAATAATTATAATTAAACATTTTTTTATTTATAATAGAATACTTTCTAATCCAGTTCAAGTAATTAAAGTTCACACAGTTAAATTTACATATCTAAATAAAAATAATTGAACAAACAAATGTGTTGATATAGAATAAACAACCAGTAAACCAGTAATTTACAACCCCCTTCAAAATTAACTGGCCATAATTACACATGAACAGGTCAAGCCTAATAGACCCTGACCTTGTGAAAAATCACTAACTTAGACAATTATGTAAAGCACCATAAACATAAAAGTTTATATTTCTCAGAATATACTTGTATTCTGAAATACTTACTTAATGGTTAATATGTACCTTAGCAATAGCATTTCAATGGCCCATTAACTTACTTATGGTAATATATAATGCTCATGTACCCTGACCCTGAATAATAAACCACCAAGTTTCCAGAACAATTATTCATAATTAATAAGTCCAAATTCAAAATCCTAATACTCTTACAGATATAAATTATGGGTAATACAACATTATTATATCATAAATAATCTTAACTAAAGAAAACAAAAATTAGTATGTGAATAAAACAGTAGTGATTCTGACAGATTCGGCTCAAATAAACATATACTATGATCAATTTTTAATTACCTGAAAAATAGCCACCATAAAGTCTGTCTAGACAGCATTCAGCATCCACCACCAGATGAAATTTCCCATTTCCATTAGGAGGTTTCTTGTGAACTTGCTTTACCCATTTTTGAGCTTGGGTTCTAGCAATTCTAACGAGGTCCACTCCCACACAGGAGCCTTCAACTTGAGAACTTTCAAGAAAAGTTTGTAAATCTTGGATACCCATCTTTACTGCTTGAATTTAATAAAACTATTGGGTAAAATGCAAAACAGTTTAACAATACAGCACTTCGACAAGAATTTCAAGATTGCATCTACTTGTTTATTTATGAGGTTAAAATTATATATAGACTTAGATGCCTTATCACTAATATCACAAATTTATAGTCTAAAGAAATCACACTTAACCTACAACTAAATAAGTGCTAATAATAGTTCTATCAATCAATAACAATATAAGGATGTTGGCCAAGCCCATGAACATAAACACTGGGGACAGTTCAATTGCCTTAAAATTGCCGCATAACCGTTTAAAGATATACTTCACTAAAATTTAAACAGAAAACGAAGCATCACACGCTTAACAGAGTGAGCAGCATGCGGTACTAAAATTAAAAAAACAATTCTGCCTCTGACCCGGCATGGTAAGCCATAACTACTTGGTAACAGTTCTTTAAACTAAATTAACTAACAACCGGCTACAAATAGAAATACTTCGCATCGTTAAAATAAAACTGAGACCCTTACAGTCGACGAACACTATTAACTGAAATACTTTTAACAAAATACAGAACCATGAAAATTCGCCATTTTTATTGAGACTACACTTAACATAAGATGGTGTCTGAGGGAAGTTCTACGAACAATGCAAACCAAATATGAAAACAATACTTAAAATAGGCTCATAAACACAGCTAAATAAACAAAGCATTGCCGATAAAAAGTTTATATCTCAAGTGCAGTAATTTTATAATTCTACAAAAACAATAGTGGAGCAAAACAGATCATCTCTAATCAATTGATACCCGCCAAAACTTGCACATTTGAATTTAGTTTTCATTTGAAATTAGATTAAACAATTTTTTTCTTAATTTAAAGTCTAACATAAACTCGAAACTAATGTTTGCAGACTGTCACAATCAATTAACAGAAGAATTTGCAGATTATTTCAGATATCCGAACACATTACCATGTCTTTTTCGTAAGCATCTCGAACATCATTCAAGACTTAATTTCTATCAGCCTTCAATGAATGTGATTATCTAATTCCAATAATAATTTACTGTAACTAATTATCACCATTGCATTGTTGGCCGAAATTCAACCAAAAAAGCAATATTATATAAGTTTTGTTTTTTATTTAAATAATTTAAGTGAGCCTAAAATATTATTTTCTACAAGAATTGTTCTCGAGAGTGATGATAATAAAAAAACTGACCAAATGATTTATTTTTCTACACCACTATTAATACTTGTCGGATTTCAATCATTTTATAGTATTATTTTTTTGGTATTGCAGTATCTTGTTTTTTAATTACCATAATCAAAGAAGTATTTTTAAAAATGGAAGCGCAATGGCTCAGTGGTAGAGCACTGAGTTGGCATGCCAGAACTCCTGGTTCAAATCCCGCTGCAGGCCAAGACTTTTATTTAGTCTGGAGAGGGATCATATAGAATCCACGAACCTCCTGGGGCTCACCCAGCCTCTATAAATTATTGTAAAAATAAGATACCTAAAATAAGGGGAGAAATCTGGCGGTCGAGCTTGACCTAGGACAAGTCACCTCCATGCAGACCCGTTGTCCATGAAACAGTACAGTCTCTATCCTGTATTGTACCCCAGACCTTGTTCAGGGGTTGATTGACATCTAAAAAATTAATTGTTTTTTTAATATTTATTTTTTCTTATGATATAATTGGAAAAGCGAATGTTTTAGATGTTTAGCATTCGGTTTCATTATTATTTTTTAAAGACCTTTCAAATACACACATTTATATAAACACATTTTTCTCTCCAGCATGTAGTTTATGAGCTAAAATTAAAATATTTTAAGCTAGTTTCATCAAAATCCTCTCAGCTGCTTAAGCTTTTAACTCGGTGGAATAAAAAGTGTAGTAAAATGGTCGGGGATTGCAGTCAAAGAATTTGGAACTTATTCGTCAACAATTCTTTGACCGCAATCCTGACCTTTTTATACACTGCTTTATACTTGCTATATATACAATCAACCATTTCCTTATCAATATGGAATAAGTAATTTAACGATTATTTGGCAGTCATTACTTTCTGTCTTCTGTTCTAAAAGCACTCGATTTGTTAAACGGGAACATCTACAAGAAATGAAGTAGTAAAGTCGGTAAATCTGATCAGGAGATGATCGAAGGAAATTGATTAGTAAGAATGTGTGATGTCCTAACCATAATACACGATTTAGAGAACAAATCTTAAGGTTTTGGACCAGTGAAGGACGGTGGCCATGGAAGTCGGAATCCGCTAAGGAGTGTGTGTTGGACCAGCGTGGTGTGACATGTGTAAAATGGTATAAACAGGATTTTTATTATATAAAAAAAAATGTAGGAGCAAGAAGATAGGGTGACCAATGAACGAGGATGATCTTTGAATTCTGGATTCTAGAAACTAAAAACGAAATGGTGTTGAAGAATTGACAGGAGGAAGACTGTTATGAAAACTTAGACTCAAGTAAGCCTACAGGCTTGTGAAAATAGGAGGGATTAAGAAACCCACTAACGACTTTGGACACAGAAGTATCTTTGACATAATCGAGCGAAATGCAGATTTAAAAAAGCATTCAGATTTAACGCTGAACAAATATAACTTTGATAAAAGATTTCACGTTAATACACAGGCGATTTGTAAAAGCAAGAATGATTGCTTTAATCCACTCAATGGTCTAAACGTGTAAACGGATGGATCCAAAGGGGAGTATGGTGCCAGCTCGGGATTCTGGTTCAGGGGTTGTCAGGGCATGGGTCATTATTTAGCTCTGGGCACGACACCCACTGTATTCCAAGCGGAAATATGGGCAATACTTGCAGGTGCCTTCGCCATGAAGGACCACAAGTATAAGGTAATCACTTTTCTCACTGACTGTCAGGCAGTATGCAATGCATTACAAAATGGAGTAAAAAACTCTAGACTAGTGGAGGAATGCTATCTAAGACTTGATGAATTAGCTGTACATAACAGAGTTAACATATTTTGGATCCCTGGGCACAGTAATATTCCAGGAAACGAAAGGGCCGACAAATTGGCAAAGAAAGGAGCACTTATCGCTCCAATTGGACCAGAACCATGGTGTGGGGTTCCCCTTCCCCTGGCTAAGGATACAATTAACAATCTAGCCAAGAGGAAGATAAAAACACGTTGGGATAGAGCCAAGATAAGGCATACTAAACTTTTTATAAAGGATCCCAATGATAATCTTTCTGATAAAATCAAGAAAGAAGCCGCTCACATGTCGAGAACCGCCTTAAAAGTATGGTTGAAACCATCACTGGGCACTGTAAACTCAGGAAACACATGCATCGCTTGGGCATTGAACAGGAATCTCAGTGCAGATGGTGCACAGAGGAGGACGAAACCCCCTGGCACGTTCTCTTTGAATGTATAGCACTAAGTCGAAAGAGGACATTGGACATTGGTCCTGGAGGACACAAGGAACTCCAAGAACTGAGATTTAAAGACTATCTAAAATTTCTCAGAGGTCTAGACCTATGTTAGGGATCTTTAGGACTCAAGCACAATGGGCCTCTTCAGGCCGACATGCATGGTAATCAAGAGTCAAACATAAATAATAGACTCAAATAGATAGTAGAGCTAAAAAAATTATTTGAGTTCTTCACTACATCTTTGTTCTGTAACGAAATATTTCGTCCTCTTTGGGCGTACTCCTTGTTATTCGGAAGTAGTCCTGGGTCGATCGATCATTCGTGGTGATCGAATCGATCATGACCCATTCCTTTTGGTGATCGAGTCAAAATGATTCGATCGTTTCGATTATTTCGATCGTTTCGATCATTTCGATCCTTTCGATCATGCGGGTCTCAGACTGAGACCCGATGGGCTGAACTGCTACTTTTCAGTAACAACTCCAACCGTTACTGTGATTTTTGTTACTTCTGATTTCTTAACTGCTACTGACTGCGATTCGTGATTCTGTCGAAATACCACCAACAGTGATTGCGTCGGCGTACTTTTAATAATTAGAAACCTTAAATAATAAGCTGATGTAACAAAATAGAAAAATATTTGAATTTATAAAAATAAAAAAAAATGTTAAATTAACCCGTTTACGGCCACTGATGCGTATACACAACATTAATTCAACATTTTTTTAAATTCAAATATTTTTCTATTTTGTTATATCAGCTTATTGTTTAAGGTTTGTAATTATTAAAAGTAATTTTTTAATTAATTTTGTGTTTTTTCAATCCATTGAAAAATAATAGTATAGTAGGTTATAGTTCTACACTAATGAGTACTAAGATTTAAATATTAAATTCAGCCAAATAAGGGCTGCTACAATTAAATTATCAGATTCCTAGTTTAAAACATTGTTTATTTTAATTGTTGGGATGAAATTTTTGTATTAAATTCAAATACTGCTTTTAGAATAGTCGTTTTATTTTAATAATCATTGGCCATTCCTATGAAGTTTTTACAAAAAAGACAGGACCATGCATTTTCATCTTCCCCACCTGTCTAATGAAGACGTGCTCATGCAAATGCATGTGCTATGTTTCTTCTCTTAAATATATTTTGAATATATTTGATTGATATTTAGGATGCCAGAGTATCATTTAGGATGATTACTCAAATTATTATTTCTATGCCTTAGTCTTAATTGAATTCTTTTCCAGAGGTCTGTTCTTGTGTGTACCAATTTCATCCCAGCAATTAAAATAAACAATGTTTTAAATAAGGAACCTGATAATTTAATTGTAGCAACCCTTATTTGGCTGAATTTAACATTTAAATCTTAGTACTCATTAGTGTTGAAATATAACCTACTGTACTATTATTTTTCAATGGGTTAAAAAAACACAAAATTTATTAAAAAATTATTTTTAATAATTAAAAAACCTTAAATAATAAGCTGATGTAGCAAAATAGAAAAATATTTGAATTTATAACACTAAAAAAATTTGTTAAATTAGTGTTGCGTATACGCATCAGTGAACGTAAATGGGTTAATGCTATACACTCATACATTTTAACATTTATATCTACCATGCTTAGAAATTTTTTCAATTGTCTGTATTTTGCATATTTAGCCCTGATGAAGATATGCAAAGTAGGTCCAAACGTTTCTACTAAATAATAAATAAACATTTCTCCATATCTAAGAGAAATTTATTGGCCTCTACCCGGACCATTTTCTTCCACACCGATTCTTTCAAATTGAAAGTTTCAATCCTTGGTTGACGATTCGACATTACCCGCTTTAGAGTAGTGATGGGCCAGAAATCACGAACTGTTACTTTTTCACTGCTACTAAAAAGTCACAGATCTACCTGTGATTAGAAATTCATCAATAACAGTTCCAAACTGTTATTCAGATATGGGAACTGGTCGTCGGCGATCGGTGATCGGCGATCGGCGATAGAACGCGAACGGAATTGAAGCGTGATTGTTATTGCGACTACAGTAACAGTTCTAAACTGTTCTTCGCATTTGAGAACCGGTCGTCGGGGAACGAAATTGAAGCGTGATTGTTATTGGGACTACAGCAGCAGTTCTAAACTGTTCTTCGCATTTGGGAAATGGTCGACGGCGAACGAAATTGATTGTGAATACTGTGATTTAGGTTAAATGAGTGATTACTGTTTTTAGGGCGTCGTAAGGGATTGCACCCTTGGAAAACCTTTTTCTATAGTAATAAGCTCTGATAGGCTGCTACTTTAATTTGACTCAATTAATTTTATTTTTAGAAAATTAACTGCTCAGTAATAAATTTAAATTATTAGATCAGTTATTCTGAGTAAACTAGTCGTCTAAATAAGATTTTTCTTGAACTAAGGAAATCTGTAAAGTACAAGAAAACAAAATTTGGCATTGGCATTACTGTGTACCAAAAAATCTAAAAACATATTTTTTTAAAACTTTTTACTACTTTTTAAAAATTTTCTTTACACTATATTCTGTTCTTTGTTATTGAAAACAAAAGTGATTTTATATTACCCAACTATTATTGAAATAAATGTTTACACATTTTTTAATGATGTATTTTCATTTTACCTTGAATTGCACACTTGGTAAACATTTTAATAAAACTTTCCCGAGGACCCGGTGTTATTTGGGTGAATTCACGTACGAATTGGGTGATTTCCATAGTAAACGTTTTTTTATTAAAAATAAACAATGTACAGATAAAAAAAAAATTCGCACCTGGGGACCGTGTTTGAAAAAAATTGTCATTTGAATGGGTAAAACCATAAGAGCAAAATTTACGGTATTTCGGATATTTAAAATAATTCCATCTGTTTGTATATTGACAGGATTATAGTGAATTATACTAAGATGTGGAATTGAGAACGCCGGCGCAATCACTGTTGGTAGCATTTCGACAGAATCACGAATCACAGTTAGTAGCAGTTAAGAAATCACAGGTAAGAAAAATCACAGTAACGGTTAGAACTGTTACTGAAAAGTAGCAGCTACGCCCATCGCTACTTTAGAGAGGGTGCGACGAGCGCGCCAGCGGTAGGGGTGGGCTAAACAGTGAAATCTTAATAACACGTTATGGCATAACTGCTACCATGTAGTAACGTTTTATTTCATTAAAGAAAATAATATATAAATTTACATGAGAATAGAAACAGACGTAGCCAATAATAGCTAATTGATAAAAAAAAAGAAAAAAAAAAAAAACTGGCTTAGATGTTATTCATGTGCTGCTATCTAAGTTATCGAATCAGTTATCGGAACTATTAAACAGTTATTGGCTTCGTTGCCTATTTTTTGGGAATATAGAAGTATTTCATTCACAATTACTGATTGAAAAATTAACGAAAAAATCAAACTTGCTAATTCGCACAAAAAAATGGAAAAAATGCCAAGTAAATATGTTTTAAAACCATAAATAAAACTGCCTTAGACGTTATTGAAGCAGCGACATCTATTAGACGTTATCGGAACTATTAAAGAGTTATTGGCTTTGTTGCCTCTTGTTTTTGCGAATACAGAAGGATTTTATTCACAATTACTGATTGAAAAATTAACAAAAAAATCAAACTTGCTAATTCGCACAAAAAATGGAAAAAATATCAAGTAAATATTTTTTAAAACCATAAAACTGCCCTAGATGTTAGTCATGAGGTTATCGGAACTATTATGCCAATATGAAATATAAAATATATATGGAACTATTCCTGCATTTCCTATATATGGAAAAGCATTGACAATGCTAATAGGCACCATAGATTTGTTTAAGAGGGTGACTAGTTATTATAGTATGAACACAAAGTAGCAAAATACTGTAATAGAGATTACTGTACAACAATAAATTATAAAATGCAATTGATGATGAAAGGATATAATGAATTTAAAATACTAATATAATGATAAGCTTTTATTAGATAATGAATTACAATAAGGAAGAAATACAGATAATTAATTAATACCATAGCCTAAATAATTTTACTATAAAAAAAATAAATAGTTTCTCCAATTCAAAAACAATAAATATGTGTATTATGAAGTTTGTGATGAACATCCACAAATTTAATAAACTCAATAAACAACAGAAACACAAAATATAAAATTGTTAATATTAATCAATAATGCATAAATTTGTTTTATGTTAACAGGGATATATACTGATTTAATGTAGAACATTTATATATACGACTATACCAGTACATTACAGAAGGTAAAACAGGTATTTGATCCTATTAAAGATCAAACAGAAAAATCTGCCAGCAGTATAGAACTATATTCGCTCCTTCAAAAGAACTACATATAACATAAACTCAAAATTAGGCATTTTTTAGTTAAGCTTTCAGAAGCAATTGTATTGATTGATTCAGAATTCAGAAAGAGCATATCTGATATTCCGTTTCCAACATTTTTAATAAAGTCATATTTTGAGTTGTATTATGTTTGTACTTGAAGTTTTATGGGAATAATGGCATTGAAAGAAAAAGTTTCAAGCTTTTAAAAATTTTCTAGTCGTTAGTAAAAGACTTATAGTAAGTTAGTAAAAGATTATTATAACTATATAAAGCTAAAATGAATAAATACTTAAATAACTATCTAGTAGACAGAATAAAAAGGAAGCATAAGCTCATCTTAATGATTCATTTAATACATGACTATTGCTGCAGACATTCTTTGCGATTACGTCGTGTAAACTGTAGTAGGAGCACTTGAAGAGTTACGGCAGAAGTTCAGTGCACTCTAATCTAATTTTAACAATGTCACAGAATAAATTAAAACCTTATTAATACTTTTTATTTTAACTACATTTTTATATACAGAATAAACTATCTTTAAAAACCTGTTTAATAGTATTAGTTGATTTTGTTTATGTATTAAGGATATGGTCTGGGTGGAAGTCAGAAAATATTCTTTTTAACTTCAAAGACTTGTTTTTAAATTTCAGAAAAATAGTTAATAGCTATCAATATAATTAATATTTAATTTTTACTAAAATAAACATTCATTCAAAGACAGATTGAAGAAATATTAAAATGAGGAGAGACAGTTGTACCAAAAATATTTTTTTCCTTAAAATAAGGTACACCTACTTACAAAAATTTATGAAACTATTTTAATATATAATATTATGTGATATATAATTGATTTCATTTATTTTATAGGGATTCACTTTCAATTTTAAATCGAGATTGTAATGCTTAAACAACACTTGTATTACTGCACATTAAAAAAGAAATGAAAGCCAAGTTTTTCCATTCTAAAATTATAATACTTTTAAAGTCTTTTTTCCCTCACCTTTTCCTTTTTTCTTTCTTTCCTTAAACAATCAAGAGAAGAACTTGACATTATAAGAATAATTTAAATGAAGAGAAACAGTTGTGCAACAAATATTATTTTCAATAAAAAAAAGTAAGTATAACATTTACAATTATGTAATACCTATATATAATAAACTGGATAATTCAAATGATGTATTGAATTGGTGAGGGGGGTGCAATCAATACATTTTATAAATGCTTTAAATTGACCTCATTTTAATTTATTAATAAATGGAATTATAATCAAGAAATTTTTAGGCAGTCTGCAGAGAAGTTTTGATTCCTAAAATTGGATGTTTACAGAAAGTAAGGTATACAATTGTTTTTCTTTTAAAACTTAATTATTAAATTTGTTGTTATGTTTATTTTAGTAAAAATTAAATATTAATTATATTGATAGCTATTAACTATTTTTCTGAAATTTAAAAACAAGTCTTTGAAGTTAAAAAGAATATTTTCTGACCTCCACCCAGACCATATCCTTAATATATAAACAAAATCAACTAATACTATTAAACAGGTTTTTAAAGATAGTTTATTCTGTATATAAAAATGTAGTTAAAATAAAAAGTATTAATAAGGTTTTAATTTATTCTGTGACATTGTTAAAATTAGATTAGAGTGCACTGAACTTCTGCCGTAACTCTTCAAGTGCTCCTACTACAGTTTACACGACGTAATCGCAAGTAATGTCTGCAGCAATAGTCATGTATTAAATGAATCATTAAGATGAGCTTATGCTTCCTTTTTATTCTGTCTACTAGATAGTTATTTAAGTATTTATTCATTTTAGCTTTATATAGTTATAATAATCTTTTACTAACTTACTATAAGTCTTTTACTAACGACTAGAAAATTTTTAAAAGCTTGAAACTTTTTCTTTCAATGCCATTATTCCCATAAAACTTCAAGTACAAACATAATACAACTCAAAATATGACTTTATTAAAAATGTTGGAAACGGAATATCAGATATGCTCTTTCTGAATTCTGAATCAATCAATACAATTGCTTCTGAAAGCTTAACTAAAAAATGCCTAATTTTGAGTTTATGTTATATGTAGTTCTTTTGAAGGAGCGAATATAGTTCTATACTGCTGGCAGATTTTTCTGTTTGATCTTTAATAGGATCAAATACCTGTTTTACCTTCTGTAATGTACTGGTATAGTCGTATATATAAATGTTCTACATTAAATCAGTATATATCCCTGTTAACATAAAACAAATTTATGCATTATTGATTAATATTAACAATTTTATATTTTGTGTTTCTGTTGTTTATTGAGTTTATTAAATTTGTGGATGTTCATCACGAACTTCATAATACACATATTTATTGTTTTTGAATTGGAGAAACTATTTATTTTTTTTATAGTAAAATTATTTAGGCTATGGTATTAATTAATTATCTGTAGTTCTTCCTTATTGTAATTCATTATCTAATAAAAGCTTATCATTATATTAGTATTTTAAATTCATTATATCCTTTCATCATCAATTGCATTTTATAATTTATTGTTGTACAGTAATCTCTATTACAGTATTTTGCTACTTTGTGTTCATACTATAATAACTAGTCACCCTCTTAAACAAATCTATGGTGCCTATTAGCATTGTCAATGCTTTTCCATATATAGGAAATGCAGGAATAGTTCCATATATATTTTATATTTCATATTGGCATAATAGTTCCGATAACCTCATGACTAACATCTAGGGCAGTTTTATGGTTTTAAAAAATATTTACTTGATATTTTTTCCATTTTTTGTGCGAATTAGTAAGTTTGATTTTTTTGTTAATTTTTCAATCAGTAATTGTGAATAAAATCCTTCTGTATTCGCAAAAACAAGAGGCAACAAAGCCAATAACTCTTTAATAGTTCCGATAACGTCTAATAGATGTCGCTGCTTCAATAACGTCTAAGGCAGTTTTATTTATGGTTTTAAAACATATTTACTTGGCATTTTTTCCATTTTTTTGTGCGAATTAGCAAGTTTGATTTTTTCGTTAATTTTTCAATCAGTAATTGTGAATGAAATACTTCTATATTCCCAAAAAATAGGCAACGAAGCCAATAACTGTTTAATAGTTCCGGTAACTTAGATAGCAGCACATGAATAACATCTAAGCCAGTTTTATTATTTTAAAACATATTTACTTGACATTTTTTCCATTTTTTTGTCCGAATTAGCAAGTCTGATTTTTTCGTTAATTTTTTAATCAGTAATTCTGAATGAAATACTTCTATATTCGCAAAAAATAGGCAACGAAGCCAATAGCTCTTTAATAGTTCCGATAACCGATTCGATAACGTAGACAGCGCAACATGACTAACATCTAAAGCATTTTTATGGTTTTAAAACATATTTACTTTGAATTTTTTCCATTTTTTTGTCCGAATTAGCAAGTCTGATTTTTTCGTTAATTTTTCAATCAGTAATTCTGAATGAAATACTTCTATATTCCCAAAAAATAGGCAACGAAGCCAATAACTGTTTAATAGTTCCGATAACTGATTCGATAACTTAGATAGCAGCACATGAATAACATCTAAGCCAGTTTTATTGTTTTAAAACATATTTACTTGGAATTATTTCCATTTTTTTGTGCGAATTAGCAAGTCTGATTTTTTCGTTAATTTTTCAATCAGTAATTGTGAATGAAATACTTCTATATTCGCAAAAAAATAGGCAACGAAGCCAATAACTCTTTAATAGTTCCGATAACTTCTGCGATAACGTAGACAGCGCCACATGAATAACGTCTAAGGCAGTTTTATTGTTTTAAAACATATTTACTTGGAATTTTTTTGTTAATTTTTCAATCATTAATTGGGAACGAAAACGCCTCGGCCTTCAGCTCTTATTGAAATCATGTCGAAGTGCTATTTGGTTATTGGCGAGTGAAACGATGAAGGAGTTATTCCAATAACGAGCTCGTTCTGGTAACACGTTATCATAGTAACCGTTATTTTCCCATAACACGTTATTTTAGATTGTTACGTTATTTCGGCCCCACCACTAGCCAGCGGCCAGATAGAATCAGTCAAAGGATTCGATCAATCACGATCGAAACAGGTCCGATTGAGGCATGTTCGAAACGAGTCCGATTGAATCATGATCGTAACGAGTCCGATTGAGTCATGATAGAATCTTTTTAAAAACAGTGATTCGATCACTCGTGTATGGGTTACGATCGAATCAAAAGGATTCGATCAATCACGATCGACTCAGGCCTATTCGGAAGGTAACAAGTTTGTTATCTCAACTTATTTTGAAAGTATGAATTCTTGTAATAATATTCCATAATCTGTTTAAGAGCTTTCTTGAGCCAGTACAATGTCTTTACTTCAAAACTTTTCGAAGTAAGAGCAATATATTTTTGTGATACATGCATACATGAATACTTTAGGATAACTTTACCAGTAGTAAACTGCTAAAAACTGATTTTTAGACATAATACTTCATTAATAAATTAAATTAAATTACACACCTTTATATACTATTTATATTTGCCATTTAAAAAAAATTCAATTAATATATAAAATACAATATAAATTATCCAAAGTCCTCAAATTGAAAGTATGTGCTTTATGACATATAGGGGTACTGTATGGTGATCTCCTTTAGTAGAACCAAAATTATTAAAAATAGAGTAGCGTTTATAGCATTATACACAAAGTGATACTATTTTTATATTATTTCCTTTTCTAAAGGGAGCGGGGTGGCTCAGTGGTTGCAAATCCCGCTGCAGGCAGTTACTTTTATTTAGTCTGTTTGAGATCACCCAGCCTCTATAAAATATTATAAAAATAGGGTACCCAAAATAAAGGGGAAAAACCTGGCGGTTGAGCGTAACCTAGGACAAGTCACCTCCTTGCAGACCCGTTGTCCATGAAACAGTACAGTCTCTACCATGTACTGAACCCCAGACTCGTACACGGGTCATTGTGGTTACAGGTTTTATTTTCCTTTACTAAAATTATTTTGATTTCACAAATGAAATATAGTTTTTGTATTGTTGCTTGGAATTTTACCATTTTACCGCCTTCAGCGGACTCTGACTATGTTATACCTTAACATACCCAGGGATAAAAGAAGGATGCATAATGTTTTGTATATATTTGTATTGTATTATTGATATATGTATCACTGTATTATGTTATTAAAGAAAGGAGGTTAAGAAAAAAAAATTTTTTTTCACAACTAGATTTACCACATAGTTAATTATT
The DNA here is from genome assembly GCA_037127475.1 of Arma custos. NCBI lineage: Eukaryota > Metazoa > Arthropoda > Insecta > Hemiptera > Pentatomidae > Arma > Arma custos. The sequence goes on along the minus strand of CM073764.1, from coordinate 83,935,047 downwards.
TGTTTGAATGTTTTTATTTAGAATTTTTCATGGAAGTAAATGCTGTTTGAGTAGTGTCTCAGCCGCAATAACCAGAATCCATCGAAAAGATTATTTATTACAATATTTGACGAAAGTAATCCTATCTGATGGCTCGTCTATAACTGTGAGATACCATGAACCCAAACAAATAATACAGGTAAGTTAGGAATTGGTCTCTGAAATTAAGCTATTCAAATAAAATTGTATTGCTAATACTATCTTAATCTTATAATTGTATAAATTTGTGTGGATAAATGGATATATTATTGTTAGTTTTAATAGAGTTTTGCCATTTAAATACGGGACACCCTGTACATATTTACACATACTCGTTCTCTCCTAGTCTTTTCCTCAACCCAACAGAGTTGGCTTGTTATTCCAAGACTCACTAGCCGATTTTGTATTCAAGGTTGGCAGGAAAGTATTTTCAAAAGTTGCTTCTTTTGTAAGTTTTGAAAGTGGGAATGAAAAAATAGATATATATGAGTATACAGTTCTTGAGATTCAGCCACTTTTACAAACTTTTGGCGATTTTGAAATTGTATTGTTCTTTTATACATGTATCCATTTCTCGTTATACATATATCCTAATCAATAATTGGCTAAATCTTATGAACCTGAAAAACTTTGAACAGTTGAGAAAACCACATACCAATATGCATATTAATATTTGCAGTAAATTGATCGATGTAATATCATGAAATATTTTATAGCTACCACTAGACTTATCCACTTTGAGTGAAGCAGAGGCCAAAGCTAGGATAGAGAGACGAAGACCTAAAACTAGAGTGAAAATACAGGATGAAGAGTTGGCTTCATTTAGTGCTAAAAAATACATACATTTAATAAAAAAGAAATAATATGTTGATATTAAATATAGTTCTATAGAAACCTTTTAGAATCTATACTATTATCATTGAAAACCTTTTGCCTTGTTATGACTGTGTTAATTATATAGCAATGCTAAGAAAAATATTTATTTTGCAAATTCAAATTATTTGGGCTATTAATGATAAAGTTTTTATGCAGGAGAATTCATTCTGTTAAATGTCCTTGGGTATATTTTAAGCGTACTTAGATTTAACTAGGTACTTACTTAGATTACTAACCTGTAGGAATAACTCACACTCTTCGCCTTAACAGGAGAGAGGAAGGATGCCAACACAAACAGAAAAAAATTATACAGTAAATAAGTGAAATAGATGTATCCAAATTTATCCCTTCAAACATTTTTTTTATTCACTTTCTAAAAATAACTTTATCCTATTTTTTTATTAGTATTTAAATAACTTCAGTTTACATAAATAAAATGAAAAGGCTAACTAGATTCTATGGCAAGATAATTAGAATATTTAAAATGATAATTTTCATGAAAGTTCCTAAATAGCAGAAAATGATTTTTCGGTGATTTACAAAAAAAAAAAAATTAAATATTCTTTATTTTGAGGAGAAAAGATTTGTCCTGGCTGGGATTCAACTCTCTTTTTTTTTTTTGTCTGGCCTGCTTACAAGCCCTGGTAGCTCAGTTAGGAGAGTGCCGCACTAGAGATGCGGAAGACCTGGGTTCGAATCCCGGCAAGGACAAATCTTTTCTCTTCAAAATAAAGAGTATTTAAATAATCACCATCAAATAACAATAAATATAAAATAATTTTTAAAAAATTGTAAGTTTAATTATTCAATACAAATTAAAAGAATAAATATAAACTGTATTTGTATGCCCCTGATTAAGGAAATTGTATTTTTAAAAAAGATGGTGCATGTCAATGTTTAAATTGCAAGTGTAAGTTCAAGTGCTCTGGTATGTGGTAAGTTCATCCATGATTTTTCACCACAATCTTGGAAACTGGCTGAGCACAACCATGGCCAATCTTGCACTTGACAGATAAATATAGCCACTAGCTCCAGAAGGACACAATTCGAAACGGTTGGTGGTGATTGGTTAAGTTCTTAAAGGTCAACCCATCATCATCAGTCTGCAGACATTCTTCTCTGCACCCACTTACTTCTGAACTTTGAATTATAGCAGCTATGAATATTGTAACACAAAACATTCTCTGTAGGTGGTGCTTGAATGGGGTTAATTTTATCATTGACTGCTGAAGAGGCTAACATCCTGTAGTGGGGTGATCTAGCTCTTGCTTTTGTACAGAACTGAAATGCAATTTAAGCCTGCTAATATAATAGCATCTTCATTGGAATCTGGGTGGAGGGAAATCTCAACCAGATAAGGAGATTTGGCCTTTGTACTTACCACTATACCAAATTTAATTTTCCTCTTAAATGATTGTCACACACAATGAAACTTGAGTGAACATCAACATTCTTGCCGATAGTTAAAAGTGCTGGTGACCACTTATTCAATGCTGTGAAATAGTGACTTCACCTTTGCTAATATTGTTGAATAGACAATTTTGATAGCAGTGCCTTAACCATTCAGAAAAATGAGCGGATCCAGATTATGGCCTGAGGTAACAATTCAGTCAAAAGAGACAAAAAACCTTTTGATATCAGTCTATAATTAAAAGAACAGATCCTATAATAATGATTTCCTGGTCAGCATTTTTGTACAACTGAAAAGTAGAGTGCTCTGCTCTTTTCAGGCAGTGCAACACACGAACTTGATGGATAGAAGGATGAAAAAAATTATCTCACATCTGAGCTTGCATCAAGAAAATAGGCAACATTCGCATCTTCTCAGATAGCAACATTTCATCAACCAAGAGCATACAAAATTATTACGTTATTTGAAAAATAGGTTCTTTATATATTTTTTAAAATTTATTTCATGTATATTTATAGTGATGATAAGAAAATAGTCAGGGTGGAGGGCAAAATAAATTCTCAAATAGTAAGAAACTATTTATAGAAATCCAACATTTCGAATCACATTGTGAGTCTTCACCAGGGCTGAATAAACACTATATAAAAATAAAATAATTTAAACAAACAAGAAACAATATATTTTATAATTTATATAATACAAAAAATCTTTGTATTTCCCAAATAGTAATCAGAGTTACAGCTTTTTGGTTTATGCTACAAATCATCTGGATTTATTTCGAACCCAACTTCTAGTTTAGCGAGAGAAAAATCGAATTCGGTAATGTGTTGGATGCAAGTGCTATAAATGTACAAGCGTTATGCATAAAATAACATATCTAGTTTTTTTTTTTTAATATATTTTTATGTGCTATTTAATACTATTGATGTATTGATGACTAGCACACTCCTTCCATAAAAAATACAGTAAGTAGAGGATGTGATACATCTAATTTGAATTTGTTAATTTCAAAGTTGAGTAAAAATAAAGATGTATTTAATAGTAGATCAATACATAGGCAAAACCATTTTTTATTTTATTTTGCATTCCTCAAAAATAAAGTTGCTTTTTTAAAAAGTTTAAGAACTAGAAAATTCTTCTTGAAAATTTATGGAGCTCTTTGTCTCCAAATTTTGTTACTACTCTTGCCTCATCTATTAATATATATTTAAAAAAAACAAACAGAATAAGAGCATACACAAGCATTTATAAAATTGTCCTTTAATATGAGATAATTTAAGTAATGAATAAAACGAAAAACTATCAAGCTCATATGTTTGGTATGAATAACCCTTACTAAAGAGTAAAATAAGGAAAGGATTTCAGACGCAAGATTAATCTTAACAGATGACATAAAGTCTAAGTCATGGTTCTATCCATGGTCTATGCAAGAGGTTCTCAATCTTTCTCCGTTTGCAGCTCCCTAAATAATCAATTTTTTTCAGTGGCACCCTTAATACATCAGATTTTTTTTTTAATTTTGGAATCTTGAAAAATGGGAAAACTTTCCTTTTTAAAAGTGGTTACCCATTTGAAGGCAACAAAATAAAAATGTGCTTACCATTTTCCTTGGGATAATATAAAATTCGAATTTCGACTGTTTCGGTAATATTGTTGAGTTGTTTAATTATTATTTCACAGTGCCAACTTAGGGAATAACTGGTATATACTTTCTAAATTATAAATCTAAATCTTCTAGTAACTGCTGGGGGAAAATAATTATTATTTTACATGAAGAGAAAATTGATAACAGTTTATCAATATAGTTTAGTTTATTTTAACATAACAAGAAATAAATAGCTAGTGATTTTATCTCTCACATTTAAATGCTTAGAATTAGAAGTACTAATCTTATTAATAAAATATGAGTAATAAGATTTATATTTCAAAATAGATAAAAGGAGACAAAAAAAAGAAGAAAAAAGCTCCCTTAAAAATTTTAAGTGTTGAAAGTCAGATTCAAACTATGCAGGTGATACTAATATATTTTAAAAAAGTGATTGAGCGTTGGAACTATTAACAATGAATTTCACATCAAGAGTCAAAGGTTATTTTTAGTATGAAGTAATATTATAAATTATTATCACATGTATTTTGCCATCCATAAGTTAAAATCAAATCAATATTGATGATAACATACATGGTCATCTGATTCATTTTTAGCGAATGATAATAAGATCTTTACAAATGATTTCTACCGCATCTATTATAGACTTCAATCAGTAGTTTAATTTTCAATATAAAAAAAGAGTATCTAGTACCTATTTTGCCATTAAGATAATATTAACAAACTGATCATGCAATTGAAATAAGATACATAGTATAAAATACTGACATAAAAAGGTATGGTCACCTGTTTAATAATCGTAATAAAAAGTCTCCAAGACAAATTCTATTTCCAATTGTTAGATTTTCTTTGCCCAACTTTATTTTGTAAACAAATTTATATTATGCTAGCTGTATTTTTCCAGATGTAAGAATCATAAATCAGAGGGTAATAAAATCAGTAATGATTCGAATATAATATATTTATAAGCAATATAATCTGAGTTTTTTAAACATAAAAAAAAATTTATGGTAATCGTAATTCAAAGCAGCTAATCGTGAATGGATATTATAAATAAGTAGGTTGTCGCTTCAAGTAAGTCACAACAAGTTTTAACTTTTCATTTACTTCCTTTATATATTCTCGAATATAAAACCAATGTGTTTTAGTATGAAAAAAGAATGCAGTATAGAAATATGGGGAAAGTGTATATTTCGGTAATCATTTCATCAAGAAATAAACATTTCAAAGTATAGAAATGATATATGTTTGTTGAAAGGTTCACTTTATTATGAATTATTAACCGAAATAAACACATTCCCTATAATTAAACTCATTTTTTCATACTAATTACAAATATTTTTATTTTCGATAATATTAAAAACGAATGAAAAGATTAAACTTGTTGACTTAACTCACAGCGATAACCTGCGGAACTGATACCAAATAGATTAGGAAATAGAAAAATCATAAGTATTAAAAAGTATTTATTTAAATGATTGTACAGAATCGAGAAACTTAAGCAACAAACTCATAAGGAATAGGAGCAAGCAATATTGGGGGCTCCTTAACTTCAATCAAATGTGCAGCTCTAGGTTGCGCTGGCTGCCTTTTAAGTTGAATGAAGGTACCAGTTTCTTTCGCTATTCTCCTTAGCCTTTCGTTTTCCCTCACTCTTTTCAGAAAATCTTCTCTGCATTTCGAGTGGTTGACATGTTCAATCCTGATGTTGATTCTCTTGGGGAGAATATTACCTCGAACCCTTTTATTAACAATTACACCTAATGCTCTTGGAGTAACATTATAAACTCTTCCTGTCTTTCCATGATAACTTTTGTGGGGCATACCTTTTTGAACTGCACCATTACCTTTAATAGATACAATATCTCCGACCTTGTATACTTTCATGTATGTAGAGAGTGGTATAACTCCATGTTTACGGTAACCACGAGAAAACAAGTCTCGGGTTCCTCTACGATAACCTTTAGAGTTTGTCATATTCTTGTCTTAAAAAAACACGTGTTCCTAAGACCTAAAACAAAATGAAATAACCAAATGAGTGATAGGTGTAAAGATAAATTAAAAATAAATTCGCTTGTAATGCATAGAATAAAAATCGAAAAATGAATAACTACCTTAAAATTATCACCTTGTAGATGTTACACGAGCTTTAGAGCATCAACACATGGAAGGTTCTAGAGAGACGTCACTGTTACCATATTCTTATATTATATATTTTTTTTTTATATTATATTTTAGAGCTCTAAACAATTACCTTAATTTTTGATTCGTCTTAACTTTTTATACGTTGTTTTAATAACCTTTTTCATTAAAATTATAGGTAATTGTTTATATAATAAAATAATAAATAATTTTATATAATAATATTTATAACACAATATTTATAATACAATATTTTAACTGTTTTTTTTATAATTGTTTTTTATGAGGGCACCATTTTAACCACGAAGCAAAGTGAAGGTATGTATATGTAATGGATAACCCCAATCTCTACTTACTGTGTAACTTACATTCCGACCACCAGGAGCACTAACAGTTTTCTACCAACATGGCTGTAGTGTAGTGTGTGTCGAGCTTTGCTGACGGACGTTTCACGTCGCAGTGTTTTCATTTTTAGAATGAAGTGATAATTTATCCACAGTTTGTTACGTACTCCTAATTATTTTAATCACATGTAATCGGCAAATTATTCAGACGTAATGAATGTTTTAAATCGATTCTCATTATATTTCAAAGCGTTATTTGTGCTCTCTATTTAATATAAATGCCTTTGAGACTATTTTGACATAAAGTTCTTCTTACTGTTGTACACTTTTTAAAATTTAAAACATCTGATCCTAGATATAAATTAATAAAGTTTCATTGTATTTAATGATAATCAGTGGAAGTAATGTAAAACTCAATAAAAAACTCATAATCAGGATTGAAAAAAGTACATTAAACAATGTGAATATGGCAGTAATATGGATGGAAGGCCAGTATGTGATGGTGACTTAAGACAGTGTGTATTCATTGTGTGTTAATAAAATGACGGATTGTGAACTGTCATGTAGCGAAGGGAGTGTTAGTCAGGAGTGCAGGGTAACAGGCTCATCATGTTTAGCTTTGAAGAATGCAGTTGCAACGCTTAATCGTCTCGATGATTTTGATTGCGAGAAGATTGGAAATGGCTTTTTTTCAGAAGTTTTTAAGGTAATTTTTTAACAGTTTATTTGTACAAAATCATTGATGAACAATTTCAACTAATGCAATAATTTAGTATTCTAGTTTAATACATGTTTTATGTTAGACAAGTTCCTAATTTCTGTAAATGTGTATTAATCAACAGTTAGTTACTGTAAATGAAAATTATTACATTTCTTTCTTATATTACTTGTTGAGATCACCAGAATTCAACAAGTATTAATATAGCAACACACATATTAATATAACGAGCATAAAATTTTTAATTTAATATAGTATATTTCATATTTTTAGCATTTTTTGTTTTTAAATATAGTTTATCATGTTCCTTCAATGGTTTTTACTGTTTAACATTTTATTATTTTTAATTCCTTCTTTAATGAGCCTTGTTATTTCTCTTTGTGTTCTTTGTGTGTTACTTGGAAAATTTTCTTTTTATAATATTTGCTCAACATACTTGAAATATTGTTAATGGCTACCAATCAGTCTTGTGTTGTTTTTTTTTTGTGGAGGAAGGTATCATTATCATATTTCAATAGGTACTAGAATTTTATTATAATTATCTACTTCAGGATTATCTTATCATTCTTTTATCACATAATCAAAAATCGCTTAACATATTACATATTGTCTATCTCCATTTTATTATGATACTGTTAATACTTCATTTCAATAAAATATAGTTAAATACTCCATTTTTATGTAGTATCATTATGAATGCTGTATTTTCATTTGCCCTATATAGTGAGGCGATTTATCAATGCATTTTTTAGATTATTTTACTAATGAATATGTTTTAAATAAATAAGGTATTAAGACATAATAATGTCAATTTAACGAACAATATCACTATCCATTGGAATTTTATTTTGAAATATGTGAAATATACAAATATCTCTTTCGTTTTTCAGCACTTATGAAAAGGTATTTTTTGGTACTTCTTTTAACAATTAACTCAGAAATTTAAATTTTGTGGGAAGGTGAATTAAATAATTCATAATGCTGATGGCGAGAAATTTATGTGTAAAAGAGATATTATTAAATACCTTCATTTCAAATTGATTGTTTATCACATATAGGTTACTAGGTTTTGCCCGCGGCTTCGCTCGCATAGAATTTGGACTACCACATAAAATTTCTTGACAGTGCTTTTTAACAATACTTTTAAAATAATAAATAATTTAATTATCCAAATAATTTAATTTTTTTCACTATAGGTTACTCGTACAAAATTTCAGATGTAACTTCAAAACTAATGGATTCCATACAACCTTTGAACCCTTATTATATTAAGGGTGGAATTATCCAAATTTCTTTCTTAAATCATACAAAGGACCTATCTGCAAATTTCAAGATGCTAAATTCCTGATTTGCCTTTAATTATGTACTGTAATGGATTCTCCACAGTACCTCTAAAACTGTAGCGCTTGCTATAGCCCATGTGTTATTCTGATGTATAACCTATATTACTGTAAAGTTTCATCCAAATCCGTTCAGTAGTTTTTGCGTGAAAGAGAGACAAACATACAAACTTTCACATTTATAATATTAGTAAGATTATTTTAAAAAAGATGGTGAAGGAAAGTTTGGTTGGTCGAAGGAGTTGTGTAAACAGCAATTTATTCAGCTTACAATGTCCAATATCGATATTGAATTTACTTAAGGTGGAAATAGGTTTCCTTGCTATTTTTGGTGATTTTCCTGACTCTCTTCTCACCAAGATTGTTTCAAAGATTTAAATTCATGCAAGCTATAAATAAAATATAATTGCATTTTCGGTCATATTTTAGTGAAGTGATCCAATTCATAAATGCTTCATATTGCTTGTTTATTATTAAATTATTGTTATGTGATTTAAAATACAGGAATGAGGGATGTGTATTTATGCGATAAGCCTTTTTTTTTTTAATTTTTTTTTTAGTTTCCCACAATTTTTATTAGTAAACCCTGATGGAGACCCTCTATTTTGGTAGAAACACTGATTTGTAATGAACAGTTTCTTATTATTTGAGAGCTTATTTTGACTTCCACTTTTCTTCTTTGTTGAAGTATTTTGTTTAACAGACACATAGATTGTTATTAATTTAAAAAAAGTGAAAGTATAATTGACCCTCAGAATATACATAGAAGTTTGGTCAGAAGTGTGATCAATGAAAAAGCACGCAAATTAAAAAAATTCGCCTAGGTTTTAGGACATTTGTCATAGCTTTGAAAAACAACTGTCACCTGTCACATTACCAATAACAGTAATAAGATGTGATGAGAAAATAAAATAAAATATTAGTATGTTAAAAAAAAATATATAAAATATTGAAGAAAATAAACTACTAATTTAACTCATGAAGGGTCTTGTGTTCAGTACATGGTAGAGACTGAATTTTTTTTTGCCAACTGTTTTCTAGAGAGGTGATTGGGCCGAGATCACTTTTAACCGTTAACTATGGAAACCCAAGTTATAAAGCCTGGATGTGCTCCAGAACGGCCTTCAGACTTGATCTATAGCTGTTAACATATTAAATAATTTATCTGCTACAGCCGGATTTGAACCCGGGACTTACAGCTCAGCCTATTAGCACTATGTGCTACTCCACATCTCTTAAGATATATTTTAATTTACAATGCAAATTACTGATGTTAAAATAAAAAATAGTATTAATTCTAAGAAAGATATAATCAAATAATTCAAAGCATTATTCTTCTCAATGTTTATATATATATATATATATATATATATATATATATATATATATATATATATATATATATATATATATATATATATACACATAAAATATTATTATTATTTATATAAAAATATAAATAAATATAAAAGATATATAAATATATATATATATATATATACATCTTTCTTATAGGGAGTAGGTTAAATAAGTATGTTGTAGCGATCAATAGATTTTGAGACAGGCTATAAATAATTTATTATGTTAACTGATCTGGAATCTAGAGTCCATTAATTTTTTTCTATTGTTACAGTAATTGATACTGTCACTTCTGCTGATACCTGTGCTTGTTGCGTTTTTCTTTTTCCAAAGACTTTTCTTGATACCCTAAAACTGAGGATGAAATGTTAGCACACAATAATATAACTTTTCTTATTTTTATTTTTCTTAATTAACAGATTAACGGATTCCTTTGCCTCCCTGAGCTATTAAGCTCCTGTATTTATTAATTTTGATTGATTGGTAATTTAAAAAAGATATATGTGAATTGATGACTTCAGTACCTATTAGTCTTAAATAATTGACTAATAGTTATTGAATACAGAGCCTTCTGTAATATATAATTTTATTAAATTATTGTTTAATCAAACTTTAATTTAATTTAACCACAAAGCTATAAAGCTAACTTAAATAAAAAATATAAAATAACATAAATAAATGAAATAGAGAATAATTATCCCTACATAATTAAAATTTTATCAAAATGAAATATTGAGTTTATCTGTTGCATTCTTAAAATGTAACTTCATTTTCTTTTCACTCTTTAATTGTTGGAGGTAAATGCACACATTCCATTTCATCCTTCATTTTTATTAAATCTGCTTGATAAGTTTTTTCTTACAAGTTTTAGTAAGTGATCAACATGCTCCTTCTTTGGTATAATCCTGTTAACATAGGACATTTAATATTTAGCTATTGTAAAACTTCTAAAATGATCTAATAAGGGTGTTTTATTGAATCACTAAAATATTATTTCATACAAAATCCATAATTTCATTCCATTTAATATTTTAATCTAAGACTGCTTCAAGTTACTGCTTAATTATTAATTATAACGTTTTTGAATATAGCAGTCTAATTTTTTTATAAACCTGTATTGAAGAGGATTGCACTTATCAAAAAAGTTGTATCAATGTTTCTGTTGAATTGTAGGAGATATGATTAAAGAAAAATATTAGTTTCATTTTTTCACAAATTTCAATTGTGATAATGGTTTAAAATATTTAAGGAATTGTATAAGTATAAATTTTTATATTTTTATCATGGTTTTGCCGCAAAAAATAAGTAAATAAAAAAAAATATATATTCCAGCTCTGGATTAACTTTTTTTTAAACTAGGTGCTTCTTATCTGTATGAGATGATAATTTTTCTTTTTTCTCTCTATTTCAGTGCTATGTTTTTTGCACAAGAAAGAAGAAAAAAAGCGGTTCTCATTCATTTATAAATATCTGACTTAATTATGTAAACACGTTGTTATACAAGAATTTTTGCGAAATTCGTGTCAATTTTTTTTTTGTTGATATATCAAAATACTGAACAGGATTCAATAAAAATAATCATGGAGCTGTTTTAAATAAAACAGATGATTTTCCTGAAATATTTCATCGGAATTCATTATTGCCTAAGAAAATTGAATGGCGTTCACTTACAGAAGAAGAATTATCAGGAAAATGATTAGATTAAAATGAATTATCTGCTTATTGTATTTAAGTTTTTATTTATTTGACTGTTCATACAAGATATGGATTCTTCCATAGTATTCTTACATATGTGTGCATACGTAGTTTGTTTTTATTTTTACGAGAAGTAATTATTGAAGCATTTTTTTTTCAGTTCTTTAGATTTTTCTCCTTTGTTCGCTCCCATTTTCATAAATTAATTGTCTTTTTGAAGATCTTATATAAGAATATTAAAAAATAAAATGGATTATTTATTTACTTATGCACATGGTATGTATTGGATTGAAACGGGATGCATTTGTCTTTTAAAGCGATTTATATCAGATGTGTTCTCATTGGGCGAAAAGTTGACTTAATATTTACCTCTAGAATAACACAGAAACTCAAGGCTTTGTTTTCCGATTACATGCTATGATAAAATCAAAAATAGTACCAAATAATCAACTTAAAACTAATAAAAAATACCACGCTAAATAACGAACAAAAAATGCCTGCCACAGTTATTTTTTATTCTGTTAAGCTTACGCCTTGAATTGTTTGAAAATTAATAATTATAATAATAAATACTAACAAACGAAAATATTAACAATAGGAATTCCAGAGAAAGCAATAAATATTTACCGAGGTCGAAGACCAATTAATAAGTCTCAACAGCTTACTAACATCGGCTTATCTTTGTAAGTCAATGGAACAGCGCTAACTTAAAAGTAAAACATATGAGAATCGAAATTTTTTAAAATGAAATAAAGAAGATGGCTTGTATTCATTCATTTTTACAATTAAGAATGCTTCTCAGCGGGGAATAAACATTAATGGAGGGTAGTTTTTTCTCTCTTGGTGAGATGAAGATATGTTTTTATCTTATCAACACTTTTTTAATCGGACATAGTCTTGGTCAAATGATTTATTTGGTAAAAAAAAAATTGTATTAGTCTTGTTATCAGTGTTTGAACAATACTTTTTAGAACGCTTACACGTACAGCATGTCTTAAAAAACTGAATAGTTTTGCTATGTAGAATAGTTAATGTATAATTTGTGAATTATATTCTCGATAATAAAAATAATCGTGACTTTTAGTATGAAAAGATGTAATTATAGATGTAATAAAATGAAAAGTGTAATTATGGGTAATATGTATGTTTCGGTAATCATTTCATCAAGAAATGAACGTTTCAACAAACGTCTCGAAGTGTAGATAATGTTATAACCTAAACAGTATGTGTAAATTGATTCTTTAAGCTATATACAGTCAGTAACAGCTATTAGATACAGCTAGTAATAGAATTATTCCTGATCATTATAAAAATATTAATAAAGAAACGAATGAAAGGTTAAAACTTGTTGTGACTTAACTCAAAGCGACAACCTGCGATACTAATACCGAAATTCTTTTTAGACCAAATAGTGTTGAACATGGTGCCCAGTGAGTGAACTTAAGTTGAGAGTCTTGTATTAGGAGCTCTTCGGAACTTATTTCTATAAAGCTTAATAATATTTTATTTGTGTTTATGTTTGAAGCTCATTTTAAAGTTTCTTTGCTTATTATTCCTATCGGGGGGGGGGGGGGGAGGGGATTTTCTATACATTTTAATTTATAACCTTATATTACTCCTCTTTGATTAGTGCCAACTCGGAAACTCTCGAAGTCACTTCAAGGTTCTGCTTAGAGGTGGTTACTTACCGAACCCTTTACCCCCCCCCTCCATCCCCCCGGTCCAGTATATCTCCTTTCTCTCTTAATTAAATCCGGCTCTTGTTAATTTATAACGTTGACAAGCTCTTGGTCCAAATTAGTCCATCCTGTGCTAGTAATTCAGTTCGTTGGCGCTGCTATGTTAATTCACTTGCTCATAGGAAATTTTTCGCCATTGCGTACCTAAACGCTTTCTAGAATGGCGTTGTTTATTCATTTAATGTCACTTAATGCTGTTATAGCTTATCAGTCGATGCTACTAAAAGGATTCCTAAATTTTGCCGATCTATTTATAATTAGTAAATGGGTCTTTACGAGTTCCTGACACCTCACAGGTTTGTCATTCCATTTTACGTCCCATTGGAAGGGCGGGATAATCAAGAATTTTTTACTCCTTTAAAAATCCTAGGGCCGAGTACCGAGCTGAAAATCCGCAATCTTGGGCCTAGAATGTTATGCCAGCCACTACAACACAGGTGACTAGAATGGCGATGAATTTATATCTTTATTTACGTTTAGTTAATGAATATGAATTGTATAGAATAATGAAATAAAGTTTAATAATAATTTTTTCCTTAATATTAAATGAGTTAGAGCGCTGAGTTTTGTAGAGATTCCTGGGTTGAAATCTGTTTATGACAGGTAAATTATTTAATCTCCTAACTGCCATAAATAGATCCTTCATGGGCTCAGCCAGCCTCTATAAAGTTAGAGTACCCTTAATGGGGTAATTAATATAATTAAGGGAAAGACCTTGCTCGTAATTTCGCACAAATAAACTTCCTTCACAACCGTAGTTTTGTATGCAGTACATGCCTATACCCTCAACTCAAGACCCACCCTTCTTGGGTTGTAGCGGTACATTTGATTCAAATAGTTTTTTTAATATTTAACTGTTGGCCGTATAGACAATAAAGTATAACATAGGCGAGGTGGCAGCTAGAAATATATTTCAAAATAGTAAAATTTCTATTTCTGCACCCCAGAGTGAATAATAGGTCAAATAGAGTTTTCTCTAAAATGAGTTTCTCGTTCTTAACACTAGAACTACGAACCGGTCGAAATGACCGGTTGCATCTTTTATTTACAACATTTCCTCTTTTACGTAATATTTAACGATAATGTCATGATTTTTATTAAATTTGTGTATACAAATATATTATGAATTATTTCGTTCATATGCTTCTAATTTTCAGAGATGTCAATGTGTTATACCTAAATATACGAACCGGTTATTTTGACCGGTCATGAAAATATTATGAATACATGTGTATTCCCGGAATTTTTATACATTCGTATAAAATAATGTGTAATCATATATTACATTTGTGTATATGTAATATATATATAAAATTTTAATTTAGTATTCCTGCTTGCCGTGTATAGTAGCAAGCTGCAACACGCACTACTCTTTATGCTATGTTGATACTACTCTTTATGTTATGTAATTACAATATTTGAATTAAATATATTTTATTTTATTTAAAATTAAATCATCTTGTAGTTTATATTATAATTTATAGTTTTATTTCTTGAATTCTACTATTTTGTTTAATTAAAGAAACAAACCGGTCATTTTGACCGGTTGGTAGAAATAGGTATATGGTAAACCTTCGTAGTTCTAGTGTTAAATAAGCGAAATGGTGTTATTTTTGTTGTGAATAAATAAGTAATAACTCCATTTCAAGCCAAAAACTACGAGAATGACCCGATTCCTCTTCCCTGAATGAACTCATTCTGAACCGAATTCAACTTCACTTACTCATTCACTGTGACGGTTAATTAATTTTCTGGTTTTAACAATAATTTCTTAAGATATTATTTTTTTTAACTTTGCTCTTTGATTTCTTCTTAATAAATCGCGTTGTAGATTTTTTTCGGACTCGCGAGGGTATTAAGCAATTGAAAATTCTCTGTATACTTTTCTCTTTGATGGGTAATAATTTTTTTAAAATAGATATAGAAATAGGTTTGTTTGGAAGTATTGGAATGTTCAAATGATTAAGTGACTTTCTAAATCGTCAAAGGAAGTGTTGCATTTCGCTGGAACTCATTTGTATTTTTATTTATTTTTTTTTAAAACGATGTCAAATAGGATCCTTCGATATCAAGAAAGTTATTATGAATAAAATATAAATTTTTCTTGTATATGTCTCCATATGTATAAACATTAAACATAAATATGTTGAATCAACGAATTGTTAATTTTCTTTTCGGATAGGGCATTCTTCTATAACTGCTTCAATTATCACAGTTTGGACTCATTACATTTGAAAAATATAACATGAAATTTTAATTTTTGTGTTTATATTTTCAACAAATTTACAAGGGATTCGGTGCTTTTAACATAATTATTCTATTCTTGCTGGAAATTTATTTTAAGAGATGGCTCAAAGGTTTTTAACTCAAGTACCATGTTGTGTCCTCGCTCATTATTATTAATTACTATAAAAAGTCCATTTACACTAGTTATGCAAGTTAATTTGTCTCTTAATTGGTCGTTAAAAATACCTGGTCATTTATTTAAATTAATTTACATCCTATTTTTAAAAATGAAGAAAATGGTCCGGGTGGAGGCCAGAAAAAAATCTCTTTAATTAGTAGAACTGTTTATTTTTTTTAGCCAAAGTTTCGACCTACATACTTAACGACATGCTTAAGCTTCAACCCATGACCCGATTATAAGACCTGAAGAAGACCTGCAATATGGGTCGAAACGTTGGCTTTAAAATTAGCAGTTCTCCTTACTAAAGAGAATTTTTTTTGGACCTCAACCCGGACCACTTTCTTCCTCATATATATATACATATATATATACATATATATATATATATATATATATATATATATATATATATAATAAGTATATATATAAAAAGTATATATATATATATATATATATATATATATATATATATATAAAAGATCAACTAATATTGTTCAAGATTTTTTAAAAACAAAGAAATACAACAGACTTACACCTAATTAATTATTTAATAAACACATTCCCAGAACCTTGCAGGTTTCTGGTTATTTCTTTGGCTATGCACATATGCCGTGCAAGGCCCCACATGCACCTGCAGGTGTTACAATGGGTTGGAAACATTGCCAATTAAGACATGTGAGAAAGTAAAAGTGGTTCCCAGCGCTTTTCTCCCCAGCAGAGTGTGTTATATAAATTATCCAGTAGGAGAAAAGCTAAGGCTTTTTATGTGCTACCTTTGCCGGCCGTTCCTCTCCCACGACTTTATAAAAACCGAGCGACAAAAACTCATCCCTTCTGGGTTTTTCAACGTAGGTGTTGGTTTATACTTTCAGGGATACAAGTGTATCCCTACGACGCTAACAGATTTATTTGTCAGTCTCTTAAGGTGCGTTTACACCAAAGTTGGCAACTAAAAGTTGACAACACATTATGGAAAACTAAAAGTTGTCAACTAAAAGTTCTTCTTCAGACGCGTTTACACCAAAGTCTTCCACAAGTTTTCCACAAGTTGCGGCAACTTGTTGCCGGTTTTAAGAAAGTACAGCAACAGTTTTTGTCTTCCACTTGTGGAGAGACAAATCTTCCACTAAATTTTCGTTTCCCGCGGAGAGTCGGTAAAGATCAAAGAAAGTTGGCAACTAAAAGTGGAGAACTGTTCCCCCTCCACGCGCCCTATTCATAATTAAATAGTGCTGTAAACGCATTTATTCATAAATAAATAGTGCATCTGGGGTATATAAGCACCAAAAGAATTATAATAAATTAGTCAAGTATTTACAAATAATTTTAATGCCGGGGGCATATCTTTCCTCTTTAAAATAAAATTATTTAAAAATTAAAATAGCTGACCAATAATTATAAAAAAAAAAAAAATTCTTCTATATATTTACAAGGTTACTTATTAGTATATTTTTACAATCTTTTAATTCCTGTATGTTATTAGATACACTGGTAATGAACCAGAATTAATAATGGTACATGATAAAATTAGTAACATATTCCAAAGTAATATTAAATGTCACACTTGTTTTTACTATACATATGTATTTCAATATTAAATCTTACCGTAATGGAGTACAGAAGCTTGTTATTTAAATGTTCTATTTTAATTAATAATTTCAATTACTATGTTTATCATTAAATTGGGTTACAAGAGGACTAACTAATAAACCTTCCATGAACAATAATACCGCTGGTTTTGTTAAAATCAATAGTATGGACTATTTGGCCCTAGCGTCTATATTTATTCTTATTAACGTATTTTAATATCATTATTCAATAGTTATTGAGCATATAGACTTATAATTGTGATGTTGAATTATAATTAATAGATCTAATACTAACTGTAATAATGAAAATGGCTAACAAGGGGAATACCCAATAACCTTTAAGTTCACTTTTATGACAATTTTTACCTTTACTATAATATTATAATTTGTATACATGGTGACGATTAATATTGATAATATATACACCAATAGCTATAATAAAAAAAATATCGACCCTACAAAAGGTTTGAACATTATCTAAATATGGTCACTACAATATGGCAGTTTCAATTTTTTTTTCCTATTTTAAAAAAAATTGTAATTTTGATTGATTAGGTTTAGTTTTCTTATTATAATTACTATGGATAAGTTTTTTTGAATCCTTAATATTTTCATTAGTAATGAGGTTAATATTTATATTCTTTGGTATGCTATTATGATTTATTATTTTATATTGTGTGTACCATAACTTGTTTATAAGACTAATTGGAAAGGCAATTGCTTAATAGAATTTTGAATACTATTTAGAATTTTTTATTTTTTGTTTCTTTTAAGAATTTGACATCTGTTAATTTAATAGATCTTCCAATCAGATTAGCAGCTACATTTTTTATTTGGGCAATAGGGTGGTTTGAGTATTGGTTTAACAATCTATTAGAGGTTACATCTTTTTTGAACTATTTAGTAGTAAGATAGTTATTTTTTGGTTCTCTGATAATTGTAATATCTAAAATATTAATTGAGTTTTCGGTTTCCATTTCCAGTGTAAAAATTATATTTTTATTTTGTTCGTTTAGGATTTTGTTGAATTTTTCTAAAATATTATAATTATTAATAACCAACAGATCATCTATATACTTTGCTATAAAAATTGGAGGGGTGTTCAATTTTAGTAAACTTTCTTTAATAATGTGATTAATTACTACTCCAGAAATATTCACTGAAAGTCTGCCTCCCATCGGTAAACCCTTTTATTTGTTAATAAAATTTATTTTGAAAAGTGAAGTATCCATTTTCAGTACATAGCTTGATTCCTTCAATGAATATTGTTTTACTTTTAATGTTAGTATGAGGTTCTTTTTTTTCCCAATTGTCGTTAATTAATTTATTTGCTAATTTTAATGTAATGTTAGGGAACATGGAGACAATGTCTAAACTGGCAATTAATTGGTCGGGTTGTAAATTAATATGCTTTAATTTATTGTTCAATTATATTGCGTTTTTGATATCAAACTCGTTATCATTGTTTAAATTGTCTAAGGCCCCATTTAGAAATTTGGCTAGATTATCCGTTGGGTTATTAGTTCCTTCAACTATTGGTCTGAGGGGATAATTCTTTTTATGCATCTTAATTAAGCCATGTATTCTAGGGGTATTAAAATAGTTATTTGAAAGTTTATTTTTGTAATTTTTATCAATAAATTTATATTTTATTAATTTATATATATATATATATATATTTGAAAACTTTATTGTTCAGTTCTATCATGGGGTTATTTCTGATACTTTTGTAAGTCTGTTTATCATTAATTATGTCTAAAATCTTTTGTTGATAATTTATTTTTTGTCATAATAACCAATTGTTTAGTTTTATCAGATTTAATAATGCAAAATAGCAATGTATTGCTATAAATATAATACATACAAAATGGTATTACAGTAATATTACAGTTGATTTTATTTTATGTTTTCTTCCTTTACATCTACCTTCAGTAAGGTTTTAAAGATGCAGGGTGGGTATTTCAGTTTTCTATAGTTATGTATTGTCAAAACTACTTTATTTAATTTAACTCATTTTAATAGGAAAATTAAATTAAAAAATCTTAATAATTTTTATTTGTATGATGAAATTTTGATGAATGAAAAAACCCAGGTCACCCACATGGGAAGAGTTGGTTAAATTCTCAATTGGTTTACCAAGGCTATGAAGGTGGCTACAATGTATTGCTATAAATATAATATTGAAGTTAAAGACTTAAAAAAAAATTAAAAATATTATTTATTATACATAACGCAGTTTGCATCTATTATTATTTAATCAGTGTGTTTTTTAATAATTATAATTGGTTCAACATTCTGCCCGAAGTCGAGTGTATGTATTTGAATTAAATATCCATTTAAGTGTATTTATAATCACAAATATTAATAATTAATATTTTAAAGCCATTATACCATGACATATTTAAAATTGGAATATTATTTCTAATATATAACGTTAGACAATGTTAATATGAGTATATTACGGTTTGGATTTTCATGTGTTTTCGTCGCTTGAGCGTTTTAGACCTTGAAGACTATTTTCAGAGTAAATTTATCTTCTCCTTGTTTAACGTTAGATAACGCTGTAACTTTGCCTTGTTTATTTCTTGTTAATGCATTGAAATTTATGCATTTGTAAAAATACGCTTCTTTTTTTTTTAAGGGTCTCTACGTATTTCAGTTTTGTATTTTGCGTTTCAATTAGCTTCGCGCAGTTGTTAATAAACAAAATGGGATGGATTATGATTATATATATGGGTGTATTAACTATAGTCAGGGACTTACCATTATTGAGATAATACGACATCATTGTGTATTTGTTTTGTATTGTATATCTATTATGTATAAACAATAGTTAAATGTATAAAAAAAGTATAAGGAGACAAATAAATCAGTATCATTATCTTTTCAATTTGTTTATCTCAACGCCGCTTAACTTGTATATTATAAATATTCTTAAATATTGCTTTAATTTTGTATATGAAATGAGATGTATATATTTTTTTGGCTAAGTTTTTGTTAAAGATAATTTTTTCTTACTCAGTTATGTATCATTCCTGTCATTTACTTTTTATATTGCTATAGTACAGTGTTAAATTTCTATTTATGAATTAATAAAATTAAAAAAATAAAATAGTGAATTACTAAATCACACTCTAGTGAAAATATAAAATTGACACTTTGACTAGAAGACAATGTTAGTACATAAATTGTAATTACAAATTTTTCTTCACTGTTAGTGCATGATTATGAGGACAATTGTCTCGAAATGTCGCCAAAAGATAGTTTTAAAAGTATTCATTGAATCTCAATAACCTAAGGGAAAACATATTTTATTAACAGTTTAGAATAACAGAATATATACCTTATTGTATATATATATATATATATATATATATATATATATATATATATATATATATATATATTTTTATATATATATTTATTTACATACATATTATTAATTACTAATTCATCTCCAGTAAGACCTTGATAATGTAAGAACTACAGCTCTAAAATTATTTGTCTTCTCTAACAGTTTAGAATCCGTTTACTTACTCATAATTCGAATTATCGGATGCGAATTTTAAATTTTACTTCGTTACTAAAGGTCGTTACAGCATTACTTTGGAGGTACGTATCGCGTGATAAGATTTCTGTCATTCATAAAAAGGAAGGAACTGTCAAGAAAAATTGCTTTAACAACATTATCTTCTTACAAGTCAGTTGGGCAATTTAACGAATTATCTCTCGAAACGAGAAGATATCATAGTACCTTCCCTAATACGCAGCTGTATGTTTCCCAGCAAAATAGAACGAATCTTGAATTTCTTCTCTATGGGAAAAAACATATTTTTTTTTAACAGTACCGTTTGCTCTTTTTATATAGGAAAAAATTCTACTTTTCACAGTTTTTCAGGTTGTAAAAAAAGTTACATAGAGATCTATAGCAGACGTTTTTCAAGTTATTTTTGATGATTTAATGTTAAATAATTCCGTTAGTAAAATGATGTTCGGAATTTGATAAATTTGTTCTAAATTTTTATCTTACCTATCATATGAAAATTAAGTTTTTCCGTCTTATATCAGTCAGTCGAACTCATTTATCAACATCCATTATTTTTTTATATGGCATATTCTACAACATATTTTGAAATCCCCCGTCTCTAATAAATTCGGTTATAAACACAAATAAAAACGATACAGACCCTGTAGGGTAGAGTGGACTTAAAAATCTATAATTTTTTTGTCAATTTAATCTTGTGATATAAGGTGCAAAAGGCATTATTAGTTATAAAATTTCAATTTTTTTTATTTTTTCATAGATCTGAACTTTATAATATTCAGATTGCCTATATTTTTTCCCCTAAGGCTTTCCTCAAATTAAGGTTTCCTTCAACCAAAAATTTGCTTTATTTCGATTTTCCATCTTGACCTTTTTTATATCTTCCTACCTCAGACCATACTTTCACGCATACTTTCCTCAATCCCTTCTATCCATCTTTTCGTGGTCTTCCACGCCCTTCAGCACTGCGGTTGAAAATTAAATTGGGCAATCTTCCTTCCTTCATTTTTCGGAGACGACCATAACATTTCAATCTTTTTTTTTCTATATTTTGGAGGACATTTTGTTGAGTTTGCCTTCGCTCTCTAATTTCGACATTAGCCCTTCTTTCTAGTCCGGATCCTCAGGCAGCTCGCCTCCAATAGTCCATTTCAGTAGCAACAAGTAGATTTTTTCCTAAAGCAGCGCTTATCGTCCATGTCTCTGATCCATATTGTTTAATGTTTTAATTATTTGAGGGGACATGATCTAGAATTTCAGTAATTAAGAAAATTATTGAATTATTTATCTACACCTGCTTACAAATAGTAAACACAACTACAAATAGTATTCAACTAATATTATTATCCTGTTAGTATGTTTTTTTTTTCTTTTCTCTTTTATATTTTATCTCTACCTTAATTATTCGAAAGAAGAAAAAAGTAAATAAGTATTGCGTCTTTAGACTACTGTTCATCTTAGTTTGCTTTCTGAGTACGGAATACTGAATACGGAGCGGAGTGGCTCAGTGGTAGAGCGCTGAGTTGCGGTACCGAAGATCCTGGGTTCGAATCCTGCTGTATTACATCTGTTAACAGCCAACCGTTGTCCAAGAAACAGTATAGTCTCTACCATAAATTGAACCCCATACTCTTCACGGGCTGTAGTGGTAAAGTTTTTTTTTTGCTTTTTTTTCCCTGAAATATTTTAATCCACTATATATTTCAAAGAACATTTATTTATGCCTACTCATACTTAAGTCCCGAACATTCTAATTCTGTCGAAATTTCGACCAACATTAGTGATTCTTCGGGTTAACTCCAACTGATTCAGCTTCATCACAATTTATTCTGCCTGGTGCTCTTCTGATTGCGCAATAAATAATTAAGATCAGTGAAGTTGTTTATTATCCTTACTCGTATTTTCCAATAAGGTTGGGGCGTACATCATTTCAAGGATGTTATGCATTCTTCAGATATGATTCCCGCTTGTCGGTTACATCAGAAGGTTTATATTTAGAAGTATTCTTGTCAATTTCATATCGTTTGCATTTGAGATATATATATATAGTATTTTCTTATAATTCAAAATTATCAATATCACTAATCATGTCTTTGATCCAGTCCAGTGGTTTGGAATTATTGATTTCACGAATTGTCTGCCTTAATCTTTTTTTTTTTTTTAAATTCATTCATTACTACTGGTCGTACTCAAACAACAAATTCAACTTAAAAGATCATGAGGCCAATTTCTTTTCAGTCTTCTAGGAGGATTATCGGCATTGAATAGGTAGCCAAGTTCAAAACTAATGGGTTTTAGTGGGAATAAAGTTAGTCATGAATGGATTGATATAAGATTCGGTCTATCAGCTACATATGGGGTATTAAGGTATTAAGCTACATATGACTTTATTCGTAACAAAGTTAGGAGCAACGAGGATTTTTAGAAAGGCTTTTGGATTGGAAGGATTGGATATGAGAGTAATTCGATGGCTTTGTCAAGACCCAAAGCTCTGTAAGGCCAAATGGGTCTTATAAATATGCGTCTTTTGTAATTGATTGTGAGCCTAGAGCGTTTGTTTAGTAAGTGTTGAAATAGCTTTAAACGGTCTATCTTAAACACAAATTTTAAATATTGTTCTCTTTTCCCCTGGTAGTCAAGAAGTCAAGAATATTCCTTTCCAAATTATTCTCTTACTTTGATAAGAATGGTTTTCTCCAGTACCCCTTTCAAATTTTACTTTGAGTTCAGTAACCTCAGATAAGAACTGATTGTAAGGTGCTTGCTGTAAAATTAGCAATGATAGTTTTACCATCATAATCTTTGTTGACATATTCTTTTGACTTATTGACTTTTCATTTCCTATTTTACCAGTATGAATAGCAACATAATTTTAAAACTTCTTTATTAACGCTTTCTTAAAAAAATGAGATTTGTAGAAAAATGCTAATTGTAGAATTGTTATAAGATTAATTAATAAGATGTGTTAAGTGTAGTAACAACAATCTCTATACATTCATACTTCAATGTAGCTCATAATTCATTCAAAATTAGCTTATTTATTCACATGGCATATTTTTGATTATTATAAACAGGATTTTCACGGTTAAATTTTGTGAATTCACACTATTTTTTGTTTGTTTTTGTTCTGCTTTTTTAGTGGCTGGCTTGTTTTTATAATAAAAGTAAACTTCAAGTTATTTATTTCATAATTTTTTCATCAAATCACTGGCAGTGAGAATGCATTCTTTATAGTTCTAATTGTTCAAGAACCTTTAGCATTATTTTTACTGTGCTAATCGCTAGCTGAATTTTAATTTATTTCTGATTAAATATATTTACTGTGTGTTAATTGTACACAGATTAAAACTGTGAACATCGTAGGAACTACCATGTGATTAGAATAAGGTTGGAGTCAAAAGTAGCCAATTCCATAATTTGTATTCTATCTTGTTCTGTATCATTTCCCGATGAGTGTGTGTGCTATTAGTGTAGTATCGTCCAAAAAGAAAAATCGCAATAAGGAAAATTATACAGGCTTTGTTGTGGAGCTGGAGGCGGACATGTCTATTATAAAATAATTAGAGTGGAAAATAGTTGACTGGATAATTCAAATGATGGATTGAATTGGTCGGGGGTTGCAGCCAATAAAAACACAAAAAATGAGCAAAACTTATTTTTTATTAATTGTGCCAACGTTTCAGGGCAAATAGTTGGTTCGGTGACTTGTCACAACACTCGCAGGGACCAGCACCAGTTGCGCCTAACCTCAATTATTTGTTTACTCCTTTAAAACTGATTGTTCACAATTGTTGTAAATTGGAACCCGTACAGGAATTTTGATCTAAATTTCTTCTGATTTACAATTTTTGTTTCTGGAATGCTGGCTACAATTTTTCATGATTTATCGTTTTACATACCTATATTTTTTCCCAGAAAGAGAAAATAAAAAACTTCAATGAAATTAATAATTCTACTTTTGTTTTTTCAATCCATTGAATGAATACCACGCACACTTTTTTAAACAACAGAGGCCAAAATTAGTTAATTTTTTGTCATAGGTATTTCTTTTGTCTGGTGGTATCTTTAAGACTAACTGCTTTAACTGTAATAATATATATATAATGACCGTAATCTCGGTAAATTGTTTTGTACTCGTTAGTTGTAATTTCCGAATATTTGCTCATTAATGGTTTGTGGGATGCAAATTGAAAATTTCAACAATAAATTATTTATTCAGCTGTTTTTACAGATTCCTGTGACCTACTCAGCCTCTTTACTTTACAGAAACATCTGACATTTGAGCTTGAATTTATTATTATTTTTTAAATAAGTGAATAAATAATATCTTGTTATCTTATATTTTTTAACGTTGTGTAATTAAAAAAAACCTCGATATTATTTTCTGGTGTTAGTGTTGTAAATCCACTTAGTATGCATACACACGTTCTAGTTCCGTTTTTGGCGCCCGAATACAT
The DNA here is from genome assembly GCA_037127475.1 of Arma custos. Taxonomy (NCBI): domain Eukaryota; kingdom Metazoa; phylum Arthropoda; class Insecta; order Hemiptera; family Pentatomidae; genus Arma; species Arma custos. The sequence continues at coordinate 83,909,802 of CM073764.1, read as the reverse complement.
GTTGGTCAATCCTGGAATTTACTAACGTTCCAAATACTTACGGATGTATTAATTTTCTTTTCTGTGTTGTAACATCGCAATAGCCTCTAAAATACATGATGCATTTCTGACAACAATTAATGTTTAGTATTTTTCGTTTTAATTGATAGAGAGAATTTGATTTGTTTGTTTGTTCATTTAACGTCACTTTATGCTGCTATGGCTAATCGGACGATGCTACAGTGGGAGCTCTAAATTTTGCCTATCCAGGTTTAATTAGGATAGGGATTTTTAACGGGTATCTGACATCGTACAGGCTCGGGACCCCCGTTTAACGTCCCTTCCGAAGGACGGCGTAACTAAGGATTTTTTACGCCCTTAAACAAATCCTAGGGCCACCTGCCGTGCTACTAACCCGCGATCTTGGGTTTAGTAGTTTATTACGCTAACCACTAGACCACAGGTGACCGTTGAGAAATTTATTTGTTATGTTATTTTAATTGTGAAAATTCAAGAATTCTTGTTGTATCTTAATTAAATTTATTTTTTATTGTATATTTCTTATACATTACACATACATATTTTATATATATTATCATTTAAGGGGATTGAAGGTTGCTGCGTCTTCTGTTTTTTTTAGAACATTTTTAGACTATTTGATTTATTATTATTATGGTTAATAAAATAGATACCCAGCTAAGTAAATCTGCAAACTTTTTAAATATATTGATTTTTAATCATTTCAGTGTAGTTGACTGAACGTGTCCGTAATTCCGGCTCCATGGTAAGTTTTGGAAACGTACTGAAATTCGCATGCAATACAAGGCATATTATAAACGAGTAGAAGTATTATATTATAAACATAATCGTCATTTCTTATCTTTATATGTTCTAATCTTTTTCATCTTTGGTCAATGGAAAAAAAAAACTGTACGAAATAGTTTTTTATAAATTTATGAGCAACTGTGTATCTCATGTGGTTTCTAAGTATTCTGTAAATAATTGTTTCGCGTAGGATCATGGTTAATCAGATTTTTTTTACCCAGTTTATGGCATATTTTATATGGGCTGGGTTAGCCCATGAAGGGTCTACCAATTTCTCCACGTCGGATGATAACAGAATAAATGATAATCTGTCACAGCCGGTATCTCCGCCGGACGGGACCTAGAGATAGCAGTGTTATTATTACTTTACTTAAGGTCAGGATTAATTTTGTTGCTTTAATTTGTAACATTTTAATTAATTTGATGATAAAGTATTCTCGCGCTGTTCTTGAAAAAAAGAAAGTCATAAGTCAATCGTGTCAAAGAAATGGAAGATTTGTTTTTATGCCAGCTTAGAGAAGGAGTATTCGCTATAAGCTGTAACAATAAGTTGGTGATAAGACTCGCTTACGTCGTTAGCAACAGTTTGTCGAATACATACCGCCGACCTTGGTCCTTATCACCGCTCTTCACTGATAAGATAAACCCTAATGATTAACCGTTAATGATTTCAGGTCCGGTATTAAACTTTAACTTCTATCGTTTTATATCCGTTGTTTTTGTATTCATACTATTCATTAGTTGCGATTTTATTATTTGATAATGAATTAGTGTTGTTAAACTTTCTCAGTTTCTGTCATAAATTTATAGATATTATATTATATATTATTATAAGGGGCGGGGGTTAGTGATATTAATTAATGAACCTTGTTATGCATAATAATATAGGTTTTACTGGACTAACAATTGATATTTAATTAAGAAGCAAAAAAAAACATTCTCCAGTCCAATTATTTATTTTTTTATTTACTATAAAGACGTTTCGACCCCTTGGGTTATTCTCAATTTTTTAGATGTCTGTCATGATTCATACAATTTGTCTCATATGGACGTCTATAATATAAAATTTATTGGAGATACATTCTTCTCCATGGTCATTATTTGCTCTGAACCTTGTTATGGTAAATTATGATCGCATGGAATGTATTGCATGATGTGATACATTGCTAAATGGTGTATTTGTAAAACCGAGCACTCTTAATTATTGTTAATTATGATTGCTGAACAATATAGCTAACTTAAAAATGAAGGCCAATGTATCGTATTCAATGGGATATTTTCGGGAATAAAAACCACGCATTTGAATATACGTAAAACCATAACATTGCAAATGCGCCTCTTTGGAATCGCATCGGCGCTTTGCAGGAATAATTCTTAGCGACAATATGTTTTATAAATGCACCGAACATACTCATAAAAGAAATATTGATTTATCCAGCCTGTATGTTTAATTATATGCTTTACAATTATTAATTTGGGTATGCTTCTATTATTACTCTTGTTTTTCTAATGTCTTCGGTTTGTTTCATTATGCGTAACCTTGTGGTGCTATGGCTAATCCGACCTATGGTACAGGTTATGTTGCCTATCCAAGTGTAAGAAGGATAGGGATTCTTAACGGATAAATTGATGTTCCTATGGCCCAAAGAAAACAATGTTATGTATAACAAATGAGAGAGGAAGCAGAAAAACATTAAAATAACAGACAAAGACTGCCTAGATAGAGAACAAGACGAAGTGAAATTAAAAGAAATCAGCGTTTTTATGGAAAATAAAGAAAAACGAAAGGGTATTGGGTGGTTAGGAGAAAGGAAGAAAAGGCACCCAGAAATGATATAAAATTACTGGGAGAAAAGAAATGCGAAAATGAGAATAAAGAAGTAGTGATATTGGTGTGGTCCAACAAGGCCGTTTCATGAAAAAAAAAATGGTTTTCGAAAATTACAATTGTAGGAATTAATTAATTTTTTCATTGTTTCATAGTCTACTTTTGAACTTAAGGGTGGTTTTCATCTTCATTAAGCTTAATAGTTGATAAATAAAATATGTTTTTGTAAAAATTTCGTGGCCGGCTATTTTTATCCAGTGAAAGGAGAGAGAAAGGTTTACTTGAAGATATTTTCTATATTTTTGGAAATTTTAGTTCTGAATCCCTAAAATCTTATTTTTAATTTTTTCTAATTAATTAACGTTAATCTTTACTTCGTTAGAAAACGGAGAACTTTCGGAAAGTATTACCTGCTTGTTAACTAATTATAAAGTGACGGTGACTGCGAGGGAAAGAGATTCCCCGGAAGTTTGGGTATCCCACGGTGAAATGTGCTGTAGGGAATTATGCATTCTTTGAGGTAAATTCACTCAACAATTATGGGATCGTTTCGTAACATGTACGCGGAGTGATGGATGGGCATGTGTGAAGTATTTTTTAAGAGCGAAAGTGTTTTCACCTAATCTGCATACGAGGTCCCATCATTGTTTGACGTCTTTATAGTGTTTGCTTATGCTAATGATCATTTTCTATTTTTTAAGGGTCTTGTAAATTTAGGAGTCGAAGGGAGAGTTTGCTGGCTTTGTATTTTGAAATGTATTTCATTAAATTTTAGTGGATACAATAGGAAAATTACTCAAAACAAAACCTTAAGCCTCTAAAATACTGAAAAAAATCAACTTGTGGATGTTTCGCCGATTCATGCATCATCAGGATACCCACCAAAGAAGATTAAATGTAACACATCTCACACCAACAGCACATGATCTTTTGATATGTGTCTTCTTGATGCCTAAATTGACGAAACGACTTGTTGGTTCTCGAGTATTTTAGTTACTCAAGGCCAAAGCCAACAAACCAATTTTAAGAAGTTTTCCTATTGCATTCTTTTTATAATTTATGCCTGTTTTCTAGTTTTTGCTCACTTTAATCTATTAAATTTTATCTTGCCATGTGATTTTTATACAATTAAGTAGTAGTCCAATGCATTGTCTACGCATGCAACTCTTTTTCTGGGGTCCAAAATAAATCCTTCACGGGCGACCTGTTCCTCGATACTCATAGCAACTACTTTTCGGAGATTTAAAATATCCTTATTATACATAATTTTCTTCAGTGTCAGAGGCAGAAGCAGAGGGATTCCAGAAATAGTACAAGCTGTACCATATACTGAACCTCACACCCTGCATGGAGGATTGTAATGGTGCATTTTTTTTTTTTTTTTTTTTTAGTTTCAGAATATTTTATATAACTAACTACTCAGAGCAATTGTCATTCCAGAGCCTAGGCCTCCCTGACAAGCTTCATCCTCACATCTCCTTCTCTCTCCCGTATTTTCAAATCTTGCTCCGTAGAAATGATCTTCCTCGTTTCCTCTTCCCTCCTGGTCTTCCATAGAGTGTTTTCATGGGTAGCCTGCTTGGTTCCATCCTTTCACTATTGCTAAGCCATCTGAGCCTTCCCTGTTTTATTATGTTGTCAATGGCGGGTTCCTTATGCTTTGGAGTTCTATATTTCTCAATCTATTGCTTATCCGCCACTGTCCATCTCCTGTATTGAGCTATTTATTTTCCATGTGAGGATCTCGCTCTCTGCTTGATATGCGAGTGCCCTTGTCTCACTCCCATAGGTCACCGTTGGTCTGATGGATATGCAGAATATTTCATATACCTTGAATAAATGAATCGATATTAGTTCATACGCAATGCGCTATTCTTCGTGGCTGCAGCAGTTATGCAAATAATTTTGTAAGGAGTTTTGAAGATTTATCTTTGGAAGAATTCATAACCCGAATCGAATTTTAGTGTATCATGAATATTACCTAACGAATGAAGTCCATTTGGCCGATAAAAGGTCATGAGTTGCGTGTCGGATCTAAGTAGCAACGCTATGCGGAATAGTAACCAAAGGTTGGAGGTCACTTACACAGATTAAGGGCAGGAGCTAGCATAACTATATTTCGATAGCGTAACTGGGTTTGGTACTTAAACTATTAATTATTAGTGCTTATTGTAATAATTAAGGAATAATAAAAAAGAAAGTTTTTTAATCTAAATTTGTTTTCTTTTAAAAAATAATTTCGCTAGAAGTAGGTTCTAAAATTTAGTTTTTAATGAATAAGCCTCCTTTTTATTCTTTATAACTGTTTTCGTGTTACTTTTAGTGCTGTTTTTGAGTTATTAAATAGTCATAAAATTTATATACTGGAGGAAAATTAATTTTAAAAACCCTAAAATAATTCTACGAGTAAGTTTATTTTTATTGTTATTGTAAAGGAAAAATTAATGTTGGAGAGAATTTTCCGAACGATCCAAAAATATTCACATCTGTACCCCGGGAATAAAGGAGCCAATTTCCCATACCTTTGAACTATTAAAATTTATTCATTCGTTACTTTTAGAAACAGCTTTTAAAAAATGGTCACTTTGTTATTGACTTTGATAAGTAATTGGAAGTATTGATCATAGTATTTATTTATGATAATTTACCTCCGGGGGACAGCTATATTTGTGATAATCTTATTTTAAGATAGAAATGTAGACGTTTTCTAATCATTCTAGGTTGTCAGTTTTACTGTTCTGCATTTGATCTCAATCTGTAGCCTTCCTCAGTTTTTCTCGGACCATAAGCCGTAGTGAAAGTTAAAATCAGTGTCATTGAGTAATTCTTTATTGAAATAATAATCAAATTCTAGGATATTATGAATTTAAAATTTTAAAAATTTTATTGTTAAATATATGAAAATATTATTAAGAAAATATAAAAATATTATTAAGAAAATATAAAATATTATTATATTATTATTAAATATTTACATCAATATAAGTAATAATATAAATTTTCCTATTAATTAATGGTCAGGAGAGGAAGGACGAAGAGGATTATAATAGGGGAATTGCAATAATTGTGTGTAATTATTTTGTTCACTTTTTTTTTTTTTGATAACTTTTCCTTTCATCCATAAATAAGCATGTAAATTATTTAAACCTTGATAATATTAAAACAATAAACAATTATTTGCAGTTTATTTTTTACATGCTTTTATCGATCACATTGATTTATAACTTTAAATCGAAACCAAACTGCTGGTCATGCTGAGTTTTGAAAAATTATTGTGATCAGCATATTCTATATTTTGTAATAGATTGGGAAATATTCTTCTTTTGGTTGCTTTTATTTAATTACTCATATATTTATTTTTGGAACTAGAAATTTTGATTTATTCGTGTTATTATTATGTATTATTTCTCTTCTTCTTTTATGTTTACTATTCTGTCCCGTTGAGTTTTATTGACAACCTATCATTGTCATTTAAACAGTTCTCTACTCTTGGCATGCACTAGTTACCTGAATTCATCATTGTAGGGAAGTCGAATGAGGTCGTACCATCAGTCAATGGCCCAGATATTTACTTTGATATAGATTAATTACGTTTTCTTTCTTTATTCTCATTCCTTTATTAATTTTATTAAATTTTGGGCTATTAATAATTTTTTTCCCGACCATTAATATATTGTATCTTTTAATACTTATTTTTTGTGATACTAACACGAATTATTCATTTAAATATCGATAATAATAATTCGATTTTTTCATTTGAATTTGAAAAAACATCTTGTGTCATCTCATCTCAAGGTTGTGCCTTTCTTCACAATTACGTTTTTTTGTGAAACGTGTACAGTAAAAGTAGAACCACATCTGACCAAAATGGTACATTGTAAAAATCAAATGGTATTTACAAAATTACTTAAAAAGTAAATACATAAAAACCTAAAAGTTCTTGTCATGAAATAATATATTTAAAATTAACAGCTAATAAAATATATAAATTTGTTAGCATTAGTAGTAGTGTTATTCCACCAAAAAAGTAATTATTCCAATTATTTCTCTTAACAGATCTAGGAGTATAATGTGAACATTTTAGTTTAAGTCTTTATGTATTATTATTTAGTTGATCTTTTAGGGATTGTAGTTGCTCAGCGGTAGAGCGCCGAGTTGCCGTGCCGAAGGTCCTAGTTCAAATCCCGCTCGCTGGTAAACTTTTATTTAATCTGTTAGCAGTCGGAGCTGGATCCTATGGTACCTAGGATCCTCCCGGGGCTTACTCAGTCTCTAAAAAGTGGGTAACCCAAATAAGCGGGAAAATCTGGCGGTTGAGTGTGATGTCGGACAAATCACCTCCCTGCACAATCGTAGTCTCAGAAACAGGACTGACTTCCATGTTCTGTACTCCAGACCCTTCAAGTGATACAAGTTATCATTGTATTAGATAGACACGTAAAAACAGTCTATGTTATTAATTTTTTTTGTGGAGAAGATAGTTTACTAACGACTTCACCTCTACGAATAACAAAAAAAAAACGTTAATCCTTTGAGTCAATGTTAAGGCCGTTATGTAAAAGTTGGTGGTTTTGTAGAATAGGAAGAGAAAATGTTAAGGGATTTACCAAAGAAAAAAAGAAGCAGTAATATGTTGTGGTATCCGTTTTCTCTTCCTTATCGAGCATTTCTAATATGGTGGAATAAAGTTTTATGTTAATAATGCTTATATTTATTAATATCATAAAGCTATACTATTACCTATATATTTATTGGCAATATTAAATATATAGTTAGTTGGTTGAAATAATAAAAATAAAAGTAAATAAATATAAAAGTGAAAGCGCTCATGAACAATTTTAGTTATTGTAAATTTTTAGGCATAAACAGTCTAACGTTTTGCAATTGTTTTCATACGGGCGTAACTTTCACTGAATATGGTGGTGGTGTGTGAAGTGATGATTGCAATTATGAAATGAAATATTTTATATGAGTATGTACGATCAGAATAGGAGGATAATCCCCTCTTTTCTGTTTTCTTAAATTATCAAAGGAAAACAAATTTATTAACAAAAGACTTTGTTTATTTCTTCTGGTTTAGACCGTGTAGATAAATTTCTCGCCAACGTTTTGTCAACCACGCTGCTGACTTCCTCAGGGCTGAGATGAGATCATTCTCATCATAATAATAAAGTTCTATAATAGAAGGTCTCGAGGCCATTTTCTTTTCAGACGCCTTGGAAGTATGGGAAGCAAGTTGAGAGGCAAGCGGATTCATGTGAGACTGAAGCATGTCATGGAAGGATAGGTATCTAATTTGGGGCATATCAGCAACATATGGGATGTTAAGATCATGATGGATGAGTTTGTTCGTGACATAATGAGGCGCATTGAGGATTTTACAAGGATTTTGGATTGTAAGGATTGGATACGAGATGAATTGGATGGTTTAGTAGAACCCCTAAGCTCAACTCCGTATGTCCAAATAGGTCTGATAACTGTCATGTAAATGAGTCTTTTGTAATTAATTGGGAGCTTAGAACGTTTGTCCAGTAAATGTTGAAGTAGGCGGAAACGTCGAGCAGTTTCTTGTCTTTTCAGTCTGATATGAGAACATTAAAGTATATAATAAAATATAATTTTAAATTAAAATTCGCAAATTGAACGAGCCTGTTGCTGATAAATGTCACTTATATTACTGATTGTTAAAATTTGATTAGGACTTATAAAGAAAACCTCCTTAAAACATTTAAATCTGACAAATCGGTACTTTATTGACTGTGTTTTTACAATTTTTAAATTTCTTCTTGGGGTTATATTTTGAATCCGGCATTAAATTTTCCGTTACAACAAAATGTTTATAGACCCTAAAATTGATGCCCATGACCTGAAAAAATGCTTATTATCTGACAAGAAATACCTTAATTATCTGTTATCAATGTCTCTGTTATTTATTAATTAGATATTTTTCGGAATAAAATAATTGGCATCATTACTTTTTAACATTATTATGTGACTAATTTTTTTTTTCATTTACGTGATGATCTGAAACCCCAGGAAAATCAGTGCTTTTATTAGTGTATCAGAAAAAAATTAATGACGGTCCATATAAAAAAGGCGCATAATTTGAACAGATATTACTAGATGCTGTAAAAAAAATCACAAATTGTTAATGTTTGTTGTTTTATTTATATTTGGACTTAAATATTAAAACTTTAATTACTTATTCCCAAACTAACATAATTTATTTTAGCATGTATAAATAAATAGTATAACATATGTAATTGAGTAACATATATGTATTTGTATTTATATGAATATATGTATTTTTCAGACTATTATTATTTATTATTACATTAATATATTTTTGATTTTTGTTTATGTCTCTTATTATGTTGTTGTTTTTTTATATCGTTGCCAATACGTTTAGCAAAAAAAATTTAAAAAAATCACATGTGTCCATAGTTTAGCATGTGTAAACAAACATAGGTAACTCGTACAACATATGTAATCGAGTAACATAATAAATATATATATAATTTTCAGAGTATTATTATTTATTATAACGTTAATAAATTTTGGGTTTTTGTTTATGTCTCCTATTATGTTGTTATTTTTTTATATCGTTTCCCTCTCGCTAAAGTTACAAAATAAAAATATCACATGTTTCCTTAGTTTAACAAAAGAGAATTTCTTATTAAATTAAATTTATAGTCGCATTTTTGCAAAAAAAAAAAAAAAAACACTTATTAATAGTTAATTCTAAAATATTTTAGGCCTAGTGATAAAAAAAATCACTATGAGGAGAACGAATAGATGTGTTGAACTTCCATCACTTGAACAATAAATTCCACAACAAGAAGAGATTCCACGTTTTTGCCTATGTCACTATGGTATCCTGAATTAAGACACGGGCAAGAAATCCTTGGCAATTAAAGTTTTTGATTGTTCTCCAAACGTATTGTTCCTTCTTGATTGAATAAACTGTTTAAAAGGGAAAGGTATAGGATTCCTTTGTACGATTGTTTGTGGTAGTCCAACTAATTTCTTCTTGGTTCTTATTACGATTAAGTCCATTGTTTTGTGAACATAAAAAAAATCCAAAAAATGGATTCATTATACTGAGGAATGTGTTCGCATAACTTTTGACTGCTGGTGTATTTTGGAAGTTTTTATAATTGTTTCACACTCATTCTCATTGCTTATGTTTATTGCACCCGTTTAATCATTTTAACTACATTTTCAGTTTTCTCTATGGAGATATGTATATTTTTGTGTAGCGGTTTGAAATGCTGAACCTTTCTAAACTTTTTTTACTAGATCCTAAGGGATATTTATGCTGAGTCGTTTGAAACTTTCCGTCAAAACGTCGCCACGACAGAATCTTCCTCTACCAAGTCTTTCAATACTAACTTCTTAGTCTAATCCTTGAATTTCTGCCTTCTGCGCTTGTGTATCTAGAGTGGATTCAAAAAATCCTTCCTAATCGGTTATCAGTCAGTTTAGTTTAGAACCTCCTATAAGAGTTCTAACAACAATTCTTTCTAGTAAAGAATTCGTTTATCCGGAATCGGTATGAATGTGAGCCTTTATATTATTATCATTTTCGCAAAGTATTTAATTGGTTTTTATTACCCGCATGTATATTTTTATTGTTTATATTATTTTTTTATTTGTTATTATTGAATGATTGTATTACTATTTAGCGCTATTACGTATTTCCTACAAGTGGCAGATTGTAATAATGTTAAATTGTAATAAAAAAATTACGCTTTCCGGAGACATTCTGGAACAAAACAGGATACTCTTCAAGACTGGTTGTGAAATTAAAGTTTTTTATTTTTTAATTTAAATATTAATTAGTTTTATTTTGATGCACTATATGTATATATGAATAGTCAGTTGCCTTTTTATTTTTAATACAGTAAACCAATTTATGTAAAAATAATTTTTAGTGACTCCTGATATATAACTGTAGCCGCGCCGGATAAGAATTTAAGTTAATTTCTTTTCAAAATTAGTTCATAGTATTGTGAGAAGCGTGATCATTCCTGTTATTATTCTCGTAGTTTATAAGTCAGGTATTGCCTTGAAATTGACTTATTATTTATATAATAACTCTATTTTAAACCAAAGGCTACTAAAATAATATAGTTTCCATCATTGTAATTAACTGATTTTGGATATCGTTTCTTATGTAAGTTCGTAGATACCAAGAAAATTGTTATCTCTTGTCTTGTCTTGTTGCGGATTCGATTTTTTCCATGGAACGCTTCTGCTGATGTATTTCAGATTATACTTTTATTCAACCAATTTTTATAAATTATTTTTTATCCAATTATAGTACATATCTTTTAGCGCATCATTGAAGAATTCTGATATTGACATTGAACTGACCTTCTACCTTTAACCCGGATCAAATCTACATTTATTCGAAATTCTTAAGCTACTAAAAAATAAGATTTATTAATAAATCACAATCTAATGTTGTTGTTAAAATCATAATGAAATCTAGGATTGGCGTAAATTGTGTGTTTAAACTAAATTTTTTTCGTTAAAATTCTATTTTGTTTCTCAATTTGAATTACGATATCTAGCAACTATACTAGGCAAACATTTAAATTAAGTTCTTTTTCTATCATTTCCGAAAATATCTGTTGGTTTCCAATTAAATGAGATTCTCCAAATTTATTTGTTTGTTTAAAAACTCAAGACTTGTCCATTTGAATCTAAATATCTGCTAATATAGGTTAATCAGCACCTATATGTAATGTTAAAATAGAAATTCGGAATGCACCCTTAGAAATGCTTCCCTGGTGTCGATCGTATATTTTTTATAAAGGTCGATTGTTTTAGTATTAATGAAAAATAAAATTAATTTCAATATTTTTCTCTTGAAAAAGAGTTCTTGCATTAATTATTATTTAGTTTCCAGTGCAATATTTTCTCGCTTTCCTCACGTTATCTAGAAATCTGATTTTCACTGCAGTATTCTGCAGCAGAAGTTAGTGCAGTCTGATTACCAGCTCAATACGTGATAGCTATGAGAAGTAATGATTTTGCAGTAGATAAATTAATTGTGGCATTGTTGATTGTAAAATGTCGGTGTCTATTCCTTTGATATTTTGTTCTTCCGTTAGTTAATTTTTTTACCATGATAATGAGTCATACAGATCCTGGATTACAGCCGTAAAAAATCCATAGATAAAATAATTAATGCTTAGTTAATAACTTTGGCAACATTGATACGATCTTTGTGTACTCGATTGATAGGTGTTACTTCTAGAATAGTTTTGTAAATAATTTAATCTTAAATGAAATATATAATAAGTATTGGGTAATATTATAATCTATCTACTTCCTAAAAAGTGTGAGGAGGTATTAATATATATGTGTATACATAGTAATATGAAATATACAAAGTTTTGTAGTAATCATACAGTTTCATTAGTTTTATATTATTAATATACCCATACCCTTTGTAAGTTATTTTATTTATATAAAAAATTATATTTATATTTTATTTTCAGGTAGGAGTGAATTATATATTCTTTAGAGTTTTATGAAGTTGTGTAAGTAAATCTTATTTTATTTTTCAATCTTCTTATTTTCTTTATACTTTTTATTTTCTTCTTTTGTGTAAATCAGCGTTGATATGGCTTTGTTTAAGGCAATCAGTATTTTACCAACAACAAAAACATACTAACCAAAACGATTGTAAGTTAACTCATTTTCATTGTAAGGGATTATCCCACCAATGTTTTAAAATTTGTATATATTTTAAAATAAAATAAAATAAAATATTTAAAAAAAAAACAAGTACTTGAAGGTCACCTGTGGTCTAGTGGTTAGCGTAACAAACTACTAAGCCCAAGATCGCGGATTCGTAGCCCGGCAGGTGGCCCTAGGATTTTTTTAAGGGAATAAAAAATTCTTAGTTACGCCGTCCTTCGGAAGGGACGTTAAACGGGGGTCCCGAGCCTGTACGATGTCAGGTACTCGTTAAAAATCCCTATCCTAATTAAACCTGGATAGGCAACTTTTAGAGCTCCCACTGCAGCATCGTCCGTTTAGCCATAGCAGCATAAAGAGAGGTTAAATTAACAAACAACATACAAGTACTTGTGCTTTACATCTCCAATAGGTTGATTTTTGGTGGAAAAAATCTTGGAAGTAAAATAATATTCCCTAATTAATGTGAGTTGTGAACGACCCGCAGACTAAGATTTTTCTAATTTAAGAATTTATAACTTACATTAATGCATTGGGGTTAAGAGTAGCGGGATAGCGAGACGCACGCTCTGATCTGAAAAAAAAATACCTTACTCACATCATGACGATTTGATATTGTTTAAATTGAATTTTAATAATGTGGGATCTGTTGTAATAGGTGTAATAAATTGAATCGAGCCACGGGAGAGGTACCGCTGGGTACTGTTCTTCTTCATGGCTCTCAGTTTTGTAAATAATTTAATTTAGTTTGATTTTACTGGCAGCCTATCTGCTGATTGTCAATTGGTTTTATTTGACAATTGTGAATGCAAATACTAAGAAAAAAAAAATGGTTGTTTTTATTTATTAATTTCTGATGTTTAGATTAGTTAGATAGTTTGGCTAGAAAATTGAAAAAAAAAAGTGAATTAGAAAAAGTAAATATACAGAAAAATACTTGAATTCAACTTAGATTATAATGATACTGAACATAGCTGTAAAGATAAAATTAAAATTATAGCTGTGAGTTAATACCAAATCAAACTATGGAAAATTGTAGTAGCAAACCTAGTATATAAGAAAATGAAAAATTATATAAATCAAAGGGGTTGATATGTGGTTAAACAACCACATATATATATATATATATATATATATATATATATATATATATATATATGTATATGTATATATATGTATATATGTATATGTATATATATCAGAGCTATATTAATAGTGAGAACTTTAGATAGAAAATAATGAACATAACAATATGCTTGTTGTGTTTTGAATTCAATACAATACAAATAATGTATATCGTATGTGGCTAAATATTTAGTTCTAGGTTCTAAATAAAATGGACATTCAAAAATACCTAATGCCATCAAGTAAATTATTTAAAAATAGAGGAAAAAACGGGTTCCCCATAAGTTAAGTAAGGTAATTTATTATTTGTATCATCTCCAGATTCCTTTGACTTTGAGTTTTCCTCACTTTCACCGCCGACTCATGTATCATGTTATCTCCTAGGCAACTTGTACATCAGTTCTCTCCTTCCTCCTAGAACAATAATGGAAATAGCCCTCGTTATGCGGATCCGCCTTGACCATCGGATATTAGTCGGGGGTTTGTTAGCCTAATGAAGCCGGGTGGAAGGCAGAAAGGGAATGGTGTAGGAATGGAAAGCGTGAAGTCGCCCCGAGAACGAAACCAAGCTGTTAATTATTTTAATTAAACGCTAGCCTCCGGAACCGTCAGATCGTGTGCTTTTCGATAGCCATCTCTTCACCTCTTCTTATTTTCGTTTCCAATACACACCCACACACACATTCACTATCGTCAGTAATTGTGAAAACCTAGCGAGAGCTTCCTGGTTTCATGACCGCATACCTCGGTTCCCATAGGTAATTGTCAGCTGTAACTTTCTTTCTTATATGTTGTAGGTGAAAACATGAATCTCTTCTACGTAATGTTTTAGTTTTGGAATGAACTAATCTTCTGTTAGTAATATCCAGTGTGGTTTCTTCGTTAAATGACTGGATGTAGTAAGCTATCTGGTTCTATAGCGTTCCATGTCGAGGTGGCAGTAGACTTCGTGCGCTTTTGCCAAAGGAGCCGTTGATTTTGAAATTGAGACTCCATTTAGTAAATAAATGATTTAATGAAAGCTAAAGCTTGATACAAATTAACATGATTTTATATTTTTAATCAATACACATTCAATATTATTTCAGTATCAGTATGTATTTGTACATCTGTTCCGCAGGTTGTCGCTTGAATTACAAGATTTAACTGTTTTTTCTTTTCATTTAAATTTTTTTTTAATTTTTCATGAGCATTAGTATGGAAAAGATAATGCAATTATGTTTAATGAGTAAATTTCTGTAATCATTTCATCAACAAATATAAGTTACAACTAACATTTTGAAGTTCATGCTATATAGTTGAAACGTTCATTTATAGATGAAATGATTACACAGGTACAAAAAAATACTTTAAAAAAAATTGTTTTGATTTAGTTCACTGATCTTTATGTAGTTTTTTGCGTTGATTTCAAAATGTGGTTTTTGACATTGATTTGATTGATGATGACATTGGTTTTTTCTATCACGGAATGTTTGCTTATAAAATAAAGTAGAAGTTTTTGGAAAAGTACAAAAAACGGATTTTTTTTTTATTATGTTAACATGAAGTAAAAGAAAAAAAAACAACAACGATACCTAGCTAAAATGAGCATAAAAGTGATGAACATGTGTTGTAAATTTTTTATAAGTCTTTGTTAAAACGTTTTCTTTTTCCATCAAAGCTTCTTTTGGTACTTTTTTGGATGTGTTCTTGCGAATTTTCCCTTTTTAACATTCAAGAGTAGTTTGCCATCATGTTGACATTCCATCGACCTTGGTATCTGCAGTCCATTTCATTTATATCTTGATGGAAACATTTTCCTTGTTCCTCACTTAGGGCCCCAAGATTTTCTGGAAAGTAGTCCAGATATGAGTGAAGGAAATTGCTGCCCAACATTTTGTAGTTTTGTAACAATTCAGCAACCAAAGTTCTGTAGTTTGGGTCTTCTTTGTTTCCAAGAAAGGCTGTTACAACAAGTTTAAATGAATTCCAGGCATTTTTTTCTTCCATTTACATTTAAGTTGTCACTAAAGCTTTCATTTTTTCCTTTTAAAAGTCTTAAAAGTACACTTATGGTCAGAGTAGCTTAGCTTATTAATAACAAACTCAAGGTTTTCGTGGCATTCCTTCAAACGGACTGAGTGTCCAACAGGCACAGAAGCATATCGATATCAGTTACCATTGTGAAGAAGTACAGCTTTCAAACTTCTTTTTGATGAATCGATGAAAAGTCTCCATTCCTCTGGTTCATACGTGATTTTGAACATTTCCATGATTCCATGTACATTGTTGCAGAAAATTAGGTCACCCTCTTGTGTAAAAAAAGGGACCAATTCCTTTTCTCTAAATCGGTACCATGAAAATGAAACACCGGAGGCTAACAACATGTCTTTCTTTAAGTCTAGACCCTAAAACTTCCGCTGAAATATGTGACTTATCTAGGGGTGATGGAATTTATTCACTATTTTTTCCGTAATCAGCACAAAAAATACTGTTCAACCCACTGGTTAAATATGCTTTAATTTTTTCATCGCAGACCTGTGTTACCGAAGTATACCCATTTCCCATAATTACATTCTCTTTTCCATGCTAAAGCTTATGATAACTTGTATTTTTAGAAAATATTAAAAGGGAAACGAATGAAGAGTTAAAACTTGTGATTCTCCTCAGAGACAACCTGCGGAATAATTTACTTAATTTATTATTAGAAATTTATACGGCCAACAATGTTTTGTATGCTTTGATTTCGAAAGTAAATATGTAACAACATAAACTGGATTTGTCTGACTTTCAAAATCAACGGCTCAAATCTTTAAACTGCCAATTTTCACAATAAAATTCTGGGAAACTATTTTTGTTCAGGGGAAATTCTATAATTTGCTGAATTTAATTTTCTATCTGCCTATATTAAGAAAGAAAACAACAGAAATTCTCAGTCGTTTGAAATTTATTTGGTCAATTATTTACTTTGGGGGGGGGGAATTCTTGTTTCTCTCCTCCTCACGACCTAATTTTTAGAAATAATGCTGTGAAATTGTCTATAATGACATCACACGTTTCCTGTATTCATTAAAAGAAAAAATAAATCTTTATGTCGTTACATTCCCTTTTTTTTTCCAAAGTTTGAAAATAAAGTATGACAATTCATGTTTTCAAAAAGTAGCCTGCTTGAAATTGTCGTACTGTAATAGCGTAATTAGTTATATCGTAACCCTATTAATAATGTAGAAAGGCCGATTTTTATTATTTTTGGTAGAGTCGTTCTAATAGGTCTACTAACAGATACCTTAGGAGGAAAATTAGTCAGATTATTTTTGTCGATTCCGAAAGGGCTCTATGATTTTCCTTTGTCACGAACAGCATTTTTTGCGTAATGATTTTCAGACTTGAGACCGTTGGACGAATAAAATATCTTGAAGCACTTGTATTGACTTCAACCACCCTACAATTTTTTTAAAGTGTTCATGCACATTCCCTCCAATCCTTGCTTGAGGCTCGGGAGTTCGATCCAAAACCATTAGATATAACTTGAATGTGATTAGAAAGACCTATCTTGTATTAAAGTTTTAGAACAATCAAGAGATTCCATAACCCTATAACTTGAATAGAAATATTGTCAACCCAAAAAAGTACACGTTATGCAGACATGACTTAAGTTCGTACATTATTTGGTGCAGGGTTATTCTTCAGCCCCAGTAAATAAGTGGTTGAAGCGATTTTATTTCACAATGAATATTGTGAGGCAAACAGAATCGTGTCATTCTCTTAGTTTTTGTCTTGCAATGGAGTCAAAATATAGGTATTCCTTTTCTTGTTTAGCATCTCATGCTCTCCGAGGTTGATACTATTCCTCATCCTTCAAACTTAATCACTTATTCACCGGTGTTGTAGATAAATGTATATATTATAACACAATCAACCAATAGGTGTTATTCAAACATCAGCTAATAACGTATCAATAAAAAAAAGCATATTTGGTCTAGGGTAAGCTAATTTGTAACTATAGTTTTTGTTTACCCTAATTTGTTTCCTCTTGATTTTCAGTTGTTCAAGGCACAGGTTATTGCCGGACTATGTTTTTTTTCAATTCGTGGATAAATGAATAGACTATCCTGTTGTTAAGGTGGTTATGATTAACTTTCGTGTTCTTGACTAGTCGGGACGATAAGAGAAGGTGCACGGAGCATCCCTCTCCACGAGCTCCGCCCTCTTTCCCCCACCCTAGTCCCACTTCCCCTCCACCCCTCTCGGGCCAGCTATCCAGTGACTATTGTGGATATTTTCAATGTTTCGTAATACAAATTGTCTTAAAATGATACATTACTTTGGGCCCTGGCTGCTGGTCTATAAAGAATGAAAAGCGAGTAAGAGCTGTAGTACAATTGTCGGCTCCAGGCGGAGTCAGGTTAGGGGAGGGGGGAAGGCCTCCCCACTCCCCGTGCACCTTCTCTTGTCGTCCCGACTTTTATAGTTATCATTACACCTGTCGATATACACTCATCTGGATTATTTATTGTTCACTTATCTTTTATTATTACTAATCGTTATTTTTAAATATCCATGGTATTTTATGTATGCTCATACATTTTTTTTAAATTTATCATTTTTCAAAACTTTTCGCCGATTCGTACAGTAAATAAAAAAAGAAGAAAAAATGGGAGCAATTAGAAGAGTTTTAAATTACCCTGGCTGACAAACTGTTGGCATATTTCCTGTTCGCGTGACATTTTTGCTCCGGATGGAATAAAAGATGTATTTACGGCCACCGTGTGCCAAATTCCTAATGGGCAGCACGTTCCCAGGAGTCTAGTACCCGGAGTTTTTAGCACTTGATAAAAAAATTCTTTTTTTTTTATTTATTGATCATTGATTTATTTATGAATCCCACCTTCCGATTAATTTAAATTATAAAAATGTAAATATGAATTTGGTGCAAAATATGTTAATTGTACTGAGGAGAGCGGAAAGTTATTCCCGTAGGATTCGGCTTGAAATGGAGTTATAATATAAGCAATAAATCCAATTAAATGTAGCAACTTATTCACTATGAGAATGACACCGTTTCCCTAATTTTGGACAAAATTTTACTTAACTACTTATTAAACGGGACTGTTTTCTAATTTTATCGTCCTAGCATTCAACTGTATACCAGAGATCAACAATAACAAGGTCACATGTGGCCTAGTGGTTAGCATAAAAACCTACCATCCGCAAGATCGCTGGTTCCCTTAAAGGGAGGAAAAAAATCATTAGTTATCCTGTCTTTCGGAAGATACCTGGATAGGCAAAATTTAGGACTCCCACTGTAGCATAAAATGACTTTAAATGAATAAGCTTCAACAGACCAATGATTTAAGGCTACTTTCAGTGTTTGAATGATGGATAGCGTTGGATTGCTAAACGATTCATCGTAAAATATAAATCCTTTTCAGTAAGTAAGAATAATACGGTTTTATGTGTGTTTGTTCATTTTGTGAAAAGTATAATTTTAACATAGTAGTTTCGTTGAACATATATGATTAAAAACTCTATGATTAAAAAAAAAAGCAGAAATTATCACATATGTTATTTTATAAAAAAAATATTTAAGATTTTAAAGTAACTCACATTATCATAAAGTCTCTTACCTTACCAACTTAATAATTTGCCGGCTCGAATCCTGCTTGGGTGGTTGAAATAATATATTTTTTACAGTGGACCGAAGGTAATGAATCTTGACCATGCGCCACCTTTGGCAAAATGTTGAGGTAATCAAGCTATTATGTCATAACATTTGTTCAACCAAACTAAGTCAGTCCTTCCAATTTGTTGCGAATGTATAGTTACATTCTATGCAGTTATACAAAAAGTTACATCTTGTTGCTGACTTAACTCAGGTTTGCTTTTTTTCGAAATTATTTATTCTAACGAGACTGGAATGGAACCCAGACATCTGCTGGGAGAAAAGACCGCCTAGCCGTGGAGACAGCTAGTCCAAACCATTAGTACTCTTAATTACTCAAAAAGGAAATTGTAGAGTTGTTTCTTTTATGCGTTGGCATTACAGAGCCGTGTATACTACTTGGCTAATGTGTTTTAAAACATTAAGAGCATCTGCCAGGCGTGTTTATGGCTTAGTTGTGCTAATGGGGCGAGCTCGTTAGGCTGCCGTACTGAGGGATCAGGTATCTTCTCTCTCACGTTATGATCCGTCTGGACTCCTGGACTGATGACGCTTCTCTCCGTCAATCCTTAACTGACATCACTCCCCGATAATTACTAGCAATTTTATTGTTCTCGTTTATCGGAAATATCTCTTTGTTGCAGCGACCATGGCTTAATAATAACTGGAATATCTATTGAGAACATCGGTATTGCCTAAAGCCTATGTAAGAGACTGAGTTGCAGGACTATTAGTATATATTCATATTTTTATTATTTATGAATTCAGAGCCGCTTTTAATGATTATTATCCTAGTATACTTATATTACTTCTAGCGACTGGCAATAAAAAAAGTATTATTTATTGTATATGACGATATTTGCACAAAAAAGATTTTTTTTATATTGTACTAACCAGAGCCTATAACGGGTTTCATGTAGGCTATAAGAGAGTTGGATAAATAAGTACAAAGGGAGCTGGATTTACTGAACTCGAGGTCCCTAATTCGAAATAAGTTGTAGCACATAAATTATTTATTCTGCCAACAGCCGTGAATCGACTATGGGATCTGGAGACCCTCGTGGGGGTCATTCAGCCTCTATAAATACGTATCCAAAATTTCGTGGAAAACCAGGGGGTTCTGTGTGATCTTTGTTAAAGTTAAAGCGATGATTTACAGGAAGGGCCGTACCATGTAACGGTTCATTTTTTTCATGCAGGTGATTAATTTTAAATTAAACTTGTTTAATTATTAAGCTAACTTTTATTATTATTTATTGATTGTAAGATTTCTTCCTAGTGCTTGTAATTTTATATATATATATTTATTATTGAATGATTGTCAACTTACAATCGTATAAAATGGATACAAATTTGGCCGGAGGAGGTAAACAAATAATTCCTTAAATAGTGAAACTATTTATTAGTACCCGACGTTTCGATTCACATTGCTGGTCTTCTTCAGGGCCTAGTGATCTAGTGATAGTAAATCTACTAGTGATAGTAAATCTACTAGTGATAGTAAATATTTTTTTCTACTAAGCACTGAAGAATGCCCGAAACGAGGGTCGAATTGAACGTGGGGGAGTAGGTTTCTAATAAATAATTTCACCATTTTCAAGGAATTATTTTTTAATCTACATTCGTACCATTTTCCCATCTATATTTTATGCTAGAGAAGAATTGGTTGACTGTAACTTCTAATATAAGGAAGAAATAGTTGGGGGTGCAGTCAATAAAAACACCTTAATAAGTGTAACTTATTTATTGTGTGCCGAAAAGTCGGCACACAATAAATAAGTTACACTTATTAAGGTGTTTTTATTGACTGCACCCCCAACTATTTCTTCCTTATATATTTTATGCTGTTTTTTAGGCGATTCCTATTTGATATTACCGCAAATGGATACCGTAGGTGTAATTTACGTAGAATTTGATTCGAATTGCAACCTAGAAAGAAGATAACTTTGCACTTATATGTTTAAGTTCTTTGATTTCTTTCATGACCACATTCCCTAACCGACTCTTTGTTTAGAACATAAGTTACATTGATAGCCATTAGTGAACCGTTTAAAAGTGCCTTTCAGCATGTCCTCTGGCTATTTTACAAGTAATAAAATTGTTTTCACGAATATTTGAGTTCTTAAATAAAATAATATATTCCGGTCGTACTTGCCAAGTGTTGCCGTGGACCCTGGCCAGGACCTGATTCTAGGGCAACTTAGTCACCTTAAAATCATTTGGCTGTATCAGCTTACATACATTTACAAGAACGCGGAGTCCTTTCCACGAGTATTTCCAATTAAATAGTTCAGAAACCAATAAGAATCAGAAAACAATAGTTAATTTAATTCTAAAAACATATTTTACAATTTTACTCCCTGCTGGGCTTCAAAACTGAATGAATCAAGAGATTTTAGAAACATCCACAATTAGTTGTTTTTTTTTTGTTTTTTTAAATATTTTTGTCACTGATGAATGTGATAAGGTTTCTGATCTCGAATATTAATTTATTAATATTGTGATTCCTTATCTAATTTTTGGATTCTTATGCAGGCATAGGAATATGAAGAAACTATATAATTTTTATTGAAAAACCTCAAAACTTTAAGACATATACTGTATGACTGTTCACGATACGACAGACAACAAATTAAATCGATATACAACATAATACTCAAACGAAGGTTTTATGTATAAAAACACAAGAGTGTACTGCGAAAAATTATTTTTTTAGTGTAAAATTCAATAATGATCAAACCACAGTAAAGACTTGACCACAAGGTCGATCGGTGTGGCAGTTAATAACGCAAGGCTTAGTGTACGAAAATCCGGAAAGCCACGAAACCCGATGTAAAAAGGCGCAGGCAATCCGAATATATTTGGGTCCCACCAAAAAGTTCCTTAAGGATCTAGCCAACATAGAAAGGAGAGAGTGTTATGATTCATAGTGTGTGTGTTTGTGAGTGAATCATGATAATGATGTAATCTATTATGTGAAATTGGCAGTAAAAAAAAATTTGATTGAGAGAGGTTATTTTACTCATTACAGGTTATTTTAATGCTTTATTTTGCAAAATACTATAAAAAAAAAACCTGTACTACTATAACCCATCAAGGGTCTTAGGTTCAGTACATGTTTGATACTGTACTGTTTCTTGGAAAACAGTTTTGCAGGAAAGTGATATGTCCTGGATCACGCTCAACCCTTGGTTCGGGTATCCACTTTATAGAGGCTGGGTGAGCCCCATACGATCCATCTCCAGCCGCTAACAGATTAAATTAAAAGTCTGCCAATGAGCGGGATTCCAGCCCAGAACCTTCTGCATGCCAACTCAGCGCTGTATCAAACTACCACTCCGCTCACAAAATAACATAAGTTGTTTCGATTCATCCATTTGTAAAGTTTTTTTTTTTTAAAACGTATTCAGCAAATTGGTGTGATATAAGGATTGCATTCTTGTATTGATGTATTTCTCTAAAAAAGTGCAAGTTTACTAGATAATAGGCGATTATACAACGCGGAAGTTCGCCCGTTTTATATAATGTAATATATTGTGATAGCACCGGGAAGATTAACATGGACTTTTAAAGAGGAATTCCTAAGAAGAACTGACTCGTAAACGTCCGATGCCTAGGCGGGAATATGGGTTCAGGGTGATCTTATGTGTTTGGACGATTCAAATAAAAAGCGATTGTTAACATCTTAAAACATAAAGAAATTTTCTAACTTTTCTGGTTGCGCCCTATAAAACTGCTTGTTGCTCCTCCCTTATGAGGCCAAACTGATGTTACTGACTCAGTTCCCTCCTCTGTGGATTTTGGGATCTCTACATTTGTGGATTTTATAATCAGTTTTACCACGACGGTTTCCATTCTTGGTGTTCTTTCAGTTCAACCACTAGTTCCTGATATTTACGCATTATTTCCTGATATTTGATGATGTTATCTTTAAGAATCGCAATATGTATATTGTTATATCAATAATATAAGTCAGGTTTTTGGTGAAAAATATTTACCCGAATAGTAACAGAAAATAGTTCATGACCCATAAAATACACATTGAATTGTCTATTGGTTAATGAGTTTTATTTATATCTATGTACAAATAATTATGATTTGTGATAATTTAATTTAAATTAAACATGACTCCAGTATATAATATAAAATTGTTTATTGTATTTTTATGTAATTTTGATTCTTCAAGACATTTGAAAGTCACAGCATCCCTTAGACTTTTGTTTTTCATCGTATCTCTTAGAGTAGCTAATCTTATCTGTTTAATAGAACAAATACACAACGTCTTTTGTCATGGCTATATTTCTAGCATTGTGCGCCTTCTCAGAACTCCATCTGTTTACTTCGTAACATAATAGAAAAATAAGCTGAAATATCCAATTTATATATTTTATATTTCATCCAATTTATAATATATATTAAGTGAGTAACCTCATTATAAAATTTTGCATCTCGATAGATTTTTTTTCGTGCTTGACCAAATTCTAGGTTCGCCCCCCGAAGGCATAGACTGTATACTGACATTACGTCACCAAAAGTAGTCCAGAAAGTTATCTGTTTTGCGATGACGCAACAACTGACCATAATGGAAGTCCCTTAGGGGAAATATGTCTGTAAGGATATCTGTAAGGGGAAAACTGTTTGCCTGAATATGTAATCATTAAAAAGGCGTTTGCGTACCTGATAGGATGACGAAATGTTCACTTTTATATTATATGAAAACTTTGTTTCATTTATATGGATCAAAAAGTATCTCTTAGGCATTAGTGGTAAGTTTGTGTCAATATATTGGCTCCTACTCAACTGAATCGAAGTGACAGGAACATATCGTATTTTTAGTTTCACAAAAATGTATCTACAAAATTGCCATTTTCAAAAATGAATGAACAAGTGATTTATAACTGAAAAAAAACTTATATTCCAGGCAGCGCAGACTTGTAATATAAGATCTTATGACCCTGAAATATATATTTCAATAATTGCTAATAGAAAACCTATGCAATTTATCTCAAAACCGTCAATTTTGTAGAAAAGTTTCCCTGTCATTGATGAGACGGACTGGTTATTTTTTTAATAAGATTTTGAAAAATTTTAAATTTAAATATACATACACTATTTGAAATGAAACTTGAAGTGAAACTATTTGTGAATGGTATTGAGATTACATTAAATATGTGTATCAGCTGAATAAGAAATAGGAAAAATAATAATTTATAATTAAAAAAAAGTTTAATAGACTTTCACTAGATAATAAAAACAATTTTTTATTATTATTAAGAATTTTGATTAATTGTTTGAAAATTATATGACCCCTTTAGATCTTATTCTTGTAACAAAGCGGATGAAAGACATATAGCCGCCATCTTGGAATGGATGGTATCTATCTATCTAAAGGAGACCTGTAAGGTGGGTCGAAACGTTGGCTCTAAAATAAAAGTTACAAAAGAGTAAAATTCCCTTACAAAAGAGAGAATTTTTATAACCAGAACCCGGCATATATATATATATATATATATATATATATATATATATATATATATATATACATTTTATAATTTTTCATTTTTTTTAATGTTTTTCACAAATTTAGCTTCCTCTAAGCGGTGGTACATGGTTCACCACTCAAAACATGTCAAAGCCAATTTAATTTTTCAAAAAATAATTGTCTCAAATAAATAATCATTTCATAATATATATATATATATATATATATATATATATATATATATATATATATATATATATATATATATAATAATGATAGCAAGCTTTATTTTATTTATTTTTCCTCTTTCTTCTTTGTACATTTACATGATAATAAGTTATAAACTACAAATACTAGTACAGAATACAATAAATAAATTCAAAAAGTTCTTTAATGAAAAGAAAAAAGGCCCTTCTTTGGGCATAAGCCTCTCCCAATTTGTCCCAGCTACGTCTGTTCCAAGCCATAGTACTTGTATGTCGTCCCGCCATCTAGTAGCTGGTCTCCCTCTTTTCCTAGTGCGGTGTATTGGATACAAATCTGTTGTTGCCTTAGCCCAATATGTGTTGGTCCCATTCTTGCAATGTGTCCATCCCACTGCCATTTAAGATCAGATGAGGTCTTGAGAATATCGCGCGTACGAGTCAGCTTCCTTAGTTCTTCTTTATTTTCTCTCTTCCACTTTTCTTTAGCATACTTCGCTCCATTGCACGCTGAGTGATTGCTAGGGACTTCGATATATCATTATTTAGACTCCAAGTTTGGCTTCCATAAGTTACATGTACTTTAGTTATATGTACAACATGTAGTTAACTCTCTCTGGACGAAGTTCAATTTAACCACTTATTCACCGGGGCTGCAGATATGTTGGTATTAATTTTTAACTTTTGATTATTTTTCAATTCAGTAACTTCTTCATCGCAATGCTCTACTTTGAATCCCTTGTATGAAAATCAGAGGTCCTCTTTCGGTGCCCACTAGACGAAATGCGAAGAAATATGAAATAATCGGAACGAAATACTCACTGAACCAGTTCTGCTCCGCATTTTTGCATTAAATGTACAATCCTCTTTCCAAAGGTCGCTTGCAGTTGGTTAGGTAGACAATAACTTGTTCGTCAACGCAGGGAAATAGTTTCTGGCCACCTGATGGGCAGACTTCATCTGCCAGGCGGTTCCGCTTTGTAATCTCATCAGGTGAGTTTATAAACTTAGGGTAATATCCTCCAACAAAAGTTTTTAATTACGGGAATTAATCAAGTTGGTCTATGTGCTTTGTACTTACTTGGGCTTTGCATTCATTATTTCATGCCTATACGCTTCGGGTGTGCTCCCATCCTAACGGCAGACTAACTCTCATAGTATCGCCTTTTCTTCTGTCAAATTCAATCTTTTAAAACCCAGTTTTGTTTTATCTCACCTTATATATTTATAAGTTTATTACACGTCGGTATAGAGTTTTTCAAACTGCACAAATGCCAGTCAACTCTCTCCTAACGACAGGGTTGTAATATATTTATAAAAAAAAATCAGAAAATGGAAAACGACTGTATAAATCAAAGAACAATAGACATGAATAAATGGAACGAAAATGTAGGGCATATACTTGGAATAAGGTATTTTTAACTCTGAAATCGATTTTTAACTCGTATAAGGCGATTTCTTTCAAATATTTTTGTACTTATTTCGGTATTAGGTAAATATTTCTTTATGTTTAATGTTATATATTTAATTTAGATTTAGATTAGCCGGCTCGATAGTTCTTGTTGAGGCCTCACCTTGTTGATGTTGATGATATATGAGGCTTGTAGAAGCAAAAAGGGATAAATCCATATTTTATAATGTTTTGTATGTTTTTCACAAATTTAGCGTCCTCTATGCGGTGGCACATGGTTCACCATTCAAAACGTGTCAAAGCCAATCTAATTTTTCTAAAAATAATTGTCTCAAATAAATTATGCATATGTTGGTGATTACTAAATTTTTTTTAAATTTGGATTTATCCCGTTTTGTATCTCAACACCTCATATAGAACTTAAAGAGTATCTACGAGTATAAACTGGTAAACTTTAATTTATATATATTATTTATTCCTTTTGTGTATTGTTTTAGCATTGTTCATAAAACTTATCCTATTTTATGTGTGTATATGGGTATGTATATTGTTTGTTATGGCCGAAGTACGTGGATATTTATATATAATTGTTTTAAGTTTTTATTATCATGAATATTTATATTATATTTATATTATAATTAACAATCCAATACAAAAATTGCGTATTGCTTTATACAGTAAAATAATTTATCTATCTATTTAATTTATACTTGAACATATCAGAAATGAAATAGATGTTCATAAATAACAATAACTTGTTGTTCTTAAAAGCAACTAGGGCTAAGCAGCTTTTCCAGGTTATTCTATATTATAGCCTACACGGCGCTTTGCTTATACCATTCCGCACGACTTGTTTAAATTTATTACAGATGAGAAACTTTTTTTGTGTAATTATAGCGCATTAATAACCTTTTTATTATATACCAATATTTTTAATTGGTAATAATTTTTCCTAATTAACTGTGTTAATTAATTTTTAATACCTTATAAATTTTATCGAAACAGAGTCCAGTAATTTGTTTAGTATTTTGCCCACAGTTTGCAAATGAGATTATAATTTTAATGAAAATTCTCTTTTGATGATTCTGTCCTCAGTCGACTTTACTCCATGGCATTTTTAAATTATTATCTTTGTAACGATTTTCAGTTAGTACGTTTTGAAAACTCCCGAGGCTTATACTCGCGTGGTATGTTTGCTTTCTTACTCTAACCGGTCATGTATGAATCATGCGCGTGCAGATATGACGTAATTGTTTGCTATCAACGTTTCTTCTACAACATTATAAGTCTACATAATCAATAATATGGGTTTGATTGTGTCCTAGTTTTATTTATTTTATCTTATATATGTATATTGTATATATATTCATTTAATTGGTTTGTTTATTGTTTTTATCTTCTCCTCTATGTATGAAAACCTAGCTTGTACTCTAATGTTAATTGCTCTTAAGCGTAGTACAGTGCATTTTACAACCCTATAAACTATAAATAGGTTATAACTATAATATGCTCCATATATTTAAGTACAGTTTTTAAGGCTTTATTACTATTTTTTATGTTTACCGAAAATTAATTCCTCGCATCATATGTTTTTTTCGTAAATTACAAAATTATTTACTTAAATAGTTCTTAATGCTGGGACAGGTACGTTCCGATTACTGTTATATTAAATTAACAATTTCATAAAATAAAAGCGATTTGATGAGAAGTATTTGAAAAACAATAAATTAATTAATCCATAGAATTAGTCTTCTTTTTTCCGAGCAATAAATTTATAATTAGTTAATAAATAATTAATAGGTAGTGGTTACAATCTATCAATATTTTATAGCTCGAACGATAATAGCCTCTATTTCATGTCCTGTGAAGTTATTGATTTCATACTTTTTGACATTCATGATAATTTAATTATCCTTGAATAAAAAATATATACCTTTTTAAAAAAAGATAGTTTTTAAAAATAATATTTACTTTCATTCACGCGAAAGGCTTATCCTTTCCGCCGCTATAGCTTTCTTCGAAGCAGTTACTGCGGTGAAACCATAAAATTAGAATTTATAAGACCCTTCCATTATACCTCTTTCATACTTCTATGAGAAAATACCCGGCTATTCCTTATGATATGGAATAAATTATTTATTATTTATAACCAATTATAAAAATTCGAATAAAACGATTCTTATAAAAAAAAAATTAAAAAAAATCGTTGCTCTTATATTTTAATAAAAAATTATTATTCGAAGAAATCGATAAAAATGTCAAACTGCACGAATTATCATTACACTTTACGGTGATATATGATTGCCATTAAACCTAAACATTAAAACTAATAAAACACTCGTTAAAATTCATATGTAAAATAGGATGGAAAAAGCTTGATGTATTTTCATGGAAAGAGTTCTCAGCAGGACAATAAACTGAGATTTTTAAAATAAATTTTCTTAATACATTTAATTTTTTTTAATTGCATTTAGTTATTTTTTTAGTATTTTTTCTTAATGCTTTTAATTAATTTTGAATAATCTTTCTTAATGTATTTAAGATTTAATTATTTTAAATTTCTTATTTAAGATTTAATTACACTGGTCGACAAGGTTTTTTTCACAAGAGATCTGAATAGTGAATCTGGTGGCATTTTCCATCCTGAATTCAGATATGTAGCCAGAATTTTCCCATCAGGCATAGTTTTTCACTAGAGTCTAGGGAGTAAATAACAAGGAGGAGTTCGGCTGAGATCGGCTCCCTTCGGATTCCCGAACCCATATCCGCCAACTAATTGCAAGTGTCTTTCCGTTTCCTATCTTTTAATTAATAAAAATTATAAGATTTCAATATGTGTTTTCCTAATTCATAAAAAAACACATAAAAATGGTTATTGTTCACCAGGAATTTTATGACATATTTTGATAACAAATCCGTATTTTGTATTGACAAAATATCATTATAAGTGGTTGTTTAATTATTTATAATATATTATAATATTTATAATATAATTATTTATATTTATAGAAAGGTTTCAAAGGTTTATTAAAATATCAAAACAATAGTTTCACTTTCACTCATGTTATTTCTGTTATTTTATTAATATATTTTGAAAACTATGATAATGTAATTTACCAAGTATGTTATCAAAATATGTCATAGAATTCCTGGTGAATAATAACCATTTATGTGTTTTATGTGTTTCTTTTATGAATTAGGAAAACACATATTGAAATCTTAAAATTTTTATTAATTTTTTTTTGTAATTTCCGAAGTATGTACTGTGGGGGGTTTAAAATATATTAATATATTGTAACAACTATGATAATGTAATTTGCCAAGTATGTACAATGTGGGGTCACATGCCCCCGTGCCCCCCTAAATCCGCCCTTGATAGTAAACAGAAGGTATTAAAAGATAGAAAATGGAAAGAGAGTTGCTACTAGTTGGCGGATAGGGGTTCGGGAATCCGAAGGGAGCCGATCTCAGCCGAACTCCTCCTTGTTATTTACTCCCTAGACTCTAGTTAGTTTTTCTGTAAAAGCTACTTTTCAAAATATGATTTTAGCGTTTTCTTTGACCTGTCATAGGAACCGTTACCTCATATGTAGCTATTTTACTCAAGCTGTATTATTGAAATTATTTGCAATGTCATGCTGAAGCGCAATAAAACATGACTGTGCAGGCTCATTGTTGTTGTTTATACATGTTCAGACCTCTTTGGCATTGTGATGTGTCAGTATTGATCTGACTGTGAGATTGTTGAGTAGTGAAATATTTTCTTCCTTTCTGTTAAGAAGTGTATTGTGTATGTTGTGCATGTTGTATTTCTGTGCTTTATTTTTTCATCATGCCAAGAAATTGTGTAAATCATGCAGATAATTTCTGCTATATTTGTGGTGAGCTGACCTTCAAGTCTCAGAGGCGAAATTTGACCCCACTTGTAAAGAAGTGTTATAAACTTTACTTTGGCTGTTAAGTTGGTGATTTTGATAAGAGCTGGGCCCCAAATACATGCTGTGTTTCGTGTGTTAGACTGCTGACTGGGTGGAAAAATGGTACACATCATATGCCATTTGCAATTCCCATGATTTGGAGTGAACCGAAGGATCATTTAACTGACTGTTATTTTTGTTTGACAAATATTAAAGGAATCACATCTAAAACAAAATATACAGTTAAGTATCCGAATTTGCAATCTGCAATGAGACCTGTCTTACACAGTGAAGAGTTCCCCGTACCAGTATATGCAGATACAACCTTAAGTGATAACTCTGGTTCTGACCTGACTGAAACTTCAAATGATTCAGATGAAAATAAAAATGATCTTACATATGAAGCCAGTAGCTGTTCATCAGAACCATACTTTCCCAATCAGCAAGACCTTAGTGGATAAATTATGGAATATGGTGGATAAACTATAGAAAGCTATGGATAAACTTTCTGATGGATTCTTGTACTTGAAATCGAAATTTCCCAAAGTCAGTGATGCTAAATTGAAAGAAGGAATTTTTACAGGACCACAAATCCGATCATTAATGGCTGATGAACATTTCGAGGGACTGTTAAATCCACTGGAGAAAGCAGCCTGGCAGTCTTTCAAAAGTTTGTGTTGCAATTTTCTTGGAAACCATAAAGCAGAAAACTATCGTGAAATAGTGGCTGATCTTCTGCATTTTTATAAAGCTATGGGATGCAACATGTCTTTAAAAATTCACTTCATGAACTCTCACTTGGACTTCTTCCCCGAAAACCTTGGAGCTGTCAGCGATGAACACGGTGAGCGTTTTCATCAGCAAATTTCTAAAATAGAGAAGAGGTACCAAGGCAAGTGGAGTTCCAATATACTAGCTGACTACTGTTGGACTAAAATGAGAGACGTTCCAGATGCAAAATATACCCGAAAATCACTATCTACCACTTTCTAGGTAAGTCGGAATCAGTAGTTATAATTTTGAGTTAGATAGCTAGTTACGGATTTTTTGGAATATTATAAAAAATTCAAATGAATATCACACAAAACTCCTGCCCGATGAGGAAAAACTGTAATTATATTTGAATTCAGCACGAAAAATACTTTTAGAATCTGTTATTTTAATTCTTGTGAAAGAAAAAAAGTTAAATTTTGTCGACCAGAGTTATTTTAAATTTAATTATTTTTTTAATAATTTTGTGTTTTCAATTTGTTTTTACTAACGTAATTTCGTATACATCTTTTTTATCTATATAACCGTAATAAAATATTTTATTTATTTGGAGATGTCTCTTTTGTTGTATCCCTCACTTAGGCTTGTAATAAAAAATATATTAATATTTCTATTTATGTCATTAAAACTTCAATACTAGATATAATTAAAATTGAGGAGTGAAGTAGATAAACTCGTGATAAGCCTATTTTCGAAAAAAATACGTATTGCTCTGGATAAGGGAGTATATTGACATACTTTTAATATTTTCTCCTATTATTCTTATCATTTCTATAGTTGATAATGAATTTTAATTGAATTAGATAGAGGAGCCAGGTGACGATGTAAGTCTGCTTATATTTTCAATAACGGCTTTTGAATTGTAGTTTTATCATAACTAAAAAATATGCATAACATTTATCAATTTCACCTTTCAACTATCTGAAACGTATTAAATGATATTAAAAATTATCTTGATTTCTGAAAAGCTTTAATAATTTTTATAGATATACATAATAAAATTACTAATTAAACTTTAAATCAAGATACTTATGCATAGTCATCTACATTGGTTACTTAAGACCCGGAACCTGTCTGATATCAGCTACTCTTTAATGATCCCTATCCTAACTATCCTTGGATAGGTAAAATTTAGAACTCCAGGATGAGGTATATCAGCATAAAGTAAATAAATGAATATGAATAAATAATTTTGCGTTAGTATTTATAAATATCAAAACAATCAATGTTATTCTCATACATATAAATACATTAATTGAATAATACTAACTAATAAATTTCAGTCTGTATCTGTACAATGATATTTCTTCCCTCTAATCTCTCTTCCTTCAGCGAATGTGAATCAAGTCTGGAATCGAATTAAGCGACGTGTGACACGCTTGTTGCATACGACAGTTTTACTGCAGTCTGTTTATTAATGGTGAATCAGGCTATGAGATCACTGATATGTTGTGCTTAGCAAGCACTGCTGTATAGGATCTTCGTTATCGGTGAAGTCATTGGAATCAGCACTGATTGGCATTGACATAAATGACTCTCCTTTGACTACTTTTGGTCTTCGGCCAAATCGTTTCGCCTGTACCATGAATATATCTGAGGGGTGTGATATTATTCATTGAACCATGGGATGTCGTAAACCACAATGCTGTAAAATAGTCGGTGTTGTATATTTATAATTACGCTAAATCCACTGTGCCTGAAAAAACCACAACCATAAGCTATAGGCTAACCATAAACGTGTTCTCTGGTGATGACTTCCTAATCAGGCTATTCTCCCATCTACGCCCTACCTTCAGATGTTTACCAGTCGGTCAACCTGCCATTGCTTTTTTAATAGTACCTATTACGAGGCTTTTAATTTATTTACTTAAATTAAATAGTTTTGAGAATAAAATTCTTCTATTGATTATTAAGAGAAAATATATTTATTAATATTAGTATCTCAAAAAGTGAAATAAAAATTTGTGTTGCATTCATAGTTCGTTAAAGTATAAACAACCATAAATATGTCCAAGATTGCGGATTCGTAGCCTCATGATTTTTCAAGACTCTTAAGTTATACCGTCCTTCGTAGGGGGCATACAATGGTAGTCCCGTGTCTATGCGATATGCTATTTTAGTTAAAGATCCCTCTATCCTAATTATACCTGAATAGGCCAAATTTTGTACTCGTATAAGAGCAACAATTTACGTTAATTGAATAACTAGGGACAATATATCTTACCTATTCTAACCAATTTAAATAATAATTTTGTTTAAAAATAATTATTGTGCTCATTAAGTTCTTGCATCAGTATATTAGTTTTTATTTTGGTAAAAAATATTTTTCATTAGTTTAATGTCCGTTAAATCAGAAATAGAAGTTATTCAGCTTCAGCGAATCAAATGATGCTATATAACTATTGGAAGACAAATCAATTATCAAAGAAACAATTAGATATCACTGACATAGAATTAAATATGTTCTAATTCCTCTTATATTATTATTTTTATATTTAGAATTTACTGAATGGAATGCTTTACATCATTCATTAAGGCGTGGTTGAAAATACTCCACTAAGTCATCAGTTAGTATCAATCAGTTATTAGTTGATTCATTCACGCGATCGTGTTTCTCTGTGAACTTTAATATTACTCTTAATTCTTAATTAAGCTAAGCATCTCATTAATGTGTTTGTGTTTTTTGATAAATGGCGCAATAGTAGGAAATTTCCACATGATCTAGGAAATACGATTGATTTACTCCATTAATTACCGTCTGAGTCTTATTAATCATCAATTAAGATAATAATTGAATCTATTTCTAGGAATTTTTTATTACTAGATAGTTTATATACATTTGACATTAGATAGGAGGAGTTTTCAATTTGTATTAAATAAATCTGCTTTAGAAAAAAACAATTTTTTTTGAAGATCTATTTGTAAAAATTCATTGATTTATTTGTTTTTGTTTAAATTTTTCTATGCCAAGGAATATTACATATCAATATATTCAATAGACATTTGTATACCTCCATGCATCCATGAAATGTCTCCATAATGTATCGTAAAGTTTTCTTCTTCTTCTTCCATGGCTCTACAGCCCTTGTAGGGCACTGGCCTCCACAACAACGCCTCTCCAGTCTTCCCTGTCAGCAGCTCGACCTCTCCATTGTCCGATTCCCATCCTCTGCAGATCGTCTTCCATATCACCCAGCCATCGCAACCTGGGCCTTCCCTTTCCTCTTCTGCCTCCTGGTTTGCCATATAATAGTTTCTTCGGGTACCTATCTTCTCCCATTCTCTCCACGTGCCCAAGCCATCTTATACGGGTTGACTTGACATAGGTGACTAGGTCTGGTTCATTGTACAGTCCCCGAAGCTCTCTATTATTTCTTGACCTCCATTGGCCTTCGTTACATACTGGCCCAAATATCTGCCGAAGTACTTTCCTCTCCCAGATCTGCAGCATCTTCTCCCATTCCTGGGTCAGGACCCACGTTTCACCAGCGTACGTGACAATCGGTCTTAAGATTGTTTTATAGATCAACAATTTTGCTCTCCGTGACATGTTCCGAAATCTTAATACTTTTCGCAATGCTAAGAGACATCTGTTGCCTGCTGAGATTCTTGCTTTAATTTCTGCAGTGATGTCATTCCTTCGTGTCACTAAAGCCCCCAGATACTTGAAGCTGTCCACTTTCTTAAATGTGTGGTGGAGCAGTTGCACATGATTTCTCTGCTCTTCCTGCCCATAATTTTTTGTGGAAATCATGTATTCGGTTTTTTCCTTATTTATTACAAGACCCAATTTTTTCCCCGCTTCTTCAAATTCCTGTAAAGCTCCCGAGAGCGCCGCTTTTGACCTTGCTGATATCACTACGTCATCAGCATACGCCAGGTGTTGGGCCATCCTGTTGCATATCGTTCCTCCTGGGTTGATCCTGATTGATCTCGCAGCTTGTTCTAGTGCTATGTTAAACAATACAGGTGAGAGGGGATTTCCTTGGCGCAGACCATTCTCCACCTCAAACTCTCCTGATAGCATGTTTTGGATTTTTACCCTACATCTGGTCTTTTCCAAGGTCATCGCACTTAATCCGACTAGCTTTTCTGGGACCCTTAGAGTTTTCATTACTTTGAGCAGTTCATTCCTATCAAGACTATCGTAGGCCTGGCAGAAATCTATGAAGAGGTGATGGAGGTCAATATTGTACTCATATGCTTTCTCTAGCATCTGCCGTATGGAGAAGATATGATCAGTTGTGCTTCTAGTTGGCCGGAAGCCACTTTGGTATTCGCCAATATTTCTTTCAGCCCATGCCATAATTCTCCTATTTACTGCGACTGAAAGTACCTTGTAGACAGTGGGCAATAGAGCGATACCTCTATAGTTTTGGCAGTTTAATCTGTCTCCCTTCTTATGTATTGGGCACAGCACTGCCATATTCCAGTCCTGCGGCATCCTCATCTCCATCCATACATCAAATACGAGGCCATATATCTCCTCCACCACCACCTCACCCCCATATTTCAGGACCTCATTCGGGATACCGTCTATTCCAGGTGCTCTGTTGTTATGGAGTGCTCCAATTATTTCCGCTATTTCCTCTCTATCTGGTGGTATTTCCTCTTCATCCACATTCGACGAGTCTTTTCCGTTTTCCAATACTGCTTTTTTATTGTAAGTTGGTCCTTCTTTATTCAGATTTAATAATTCTATGAAGAACTGCTTCCATCTTTCCAGGACAGATCCTCTATCTCGAAACCGGGTTCCCCTCTCTATCTTTAATGAATTCCAGCCTTGGTATTTATCCATTTCGGAATTCTCTGGTGCTTTTATAGAACTTTCTCGTCTGTTTGGCTGAAAAGTCTCCTTGAAGCTTATCTAGCTTCTTTGTTTCCTGCAGCCTTTTCTTTTGCTTGCATATTCCTTTCGCTTCCCTTCTTTTGGTCCTATAGTGTTCCGCCGTAGTTCGGGTCCTTCGTTGGATCATTTTCTGCCTGGCACTGTTTCTTTCCTCTATGGCTTTTATGCAGTCCTCATCAAACCAATCATTTCTTTGTCTTTTTTGTGCTGCGCCAAGAATGTCCTCTGCTGCACCTTTGAGAGCATCTTTAAAGCGTGCCTATCTTTCCTCTATATTCCTGCCAATAGATGAGTTGTTATTCACTCTATCTGCGATCCTATCCCTGAATTGCCGGGCTACATCATCCTCCTTTAGCTTTTCCACATTATAGATGGTGGCATTTCTAGTGTTTCCTTTTCCTTTTTCCTGTATAGCCATCTTCTGTTTATATACAATCTTGACCAGATAATGGTCTGAGTCACAGTTAGCTCCTCTGCAACTGCGAACATCAAATATATCACTGGCGTGTCTGGCAGCAATGAGTACATGGTCAATTTGATTTTTGGTTTTGCCATCCGGGGAGGTCCATGTTTCCTTATGTATTTCCTTATGCGGGAAAAAGGTGCTTCTTATTCTAACGTTATTCGTAAAGTTTTATTATTATTTAAATCTTAGATTATAATTTAATTATGAGATTTATTTCGTTATCATTCAAGATAATAATTGAATCTACTAATTATGTTCTTGATTATAAGATTATTGATTGTTGATTGATTGTTTATTGCACTTCACAGTTGATTTGAAGAGATTTCTTCTAATTGATATAAAATTTACTATTCTAAAATAAATATTTTGTTATTTAAAACTAAAATCATAACAAAATAACGATTTTTTAAAAGAATTTTAATGTAAAAATTATTAATTTTTTTTCTTAAATGTTCATATATCAATGACGTATTATAGATTATTTATTCAATAAAAAAATTATTTCTCCATCCAATGGCTCCATAATTTTACTATCATTTAAATATCAGAGTTTTACTATCATTTAAATATCAGAATATTATTTAATCATCAATTGAGACAATAATTTAATCTTGCAGTCTTGATTATAAAACAGTTCCTGCACTTCCCAGTACATTGGAGGAGATTTCTTCTATATATTTATAAAATTTACTATTCACAAATAAATATTTTTTACTAGAGTAAAATTATGATTATAAAAAATTAAAGATTTATTAATGAGGGTTATGTAAAAAATATCAATTTTTTTTTTCTTAAATTTTTATAAATCACTGAGGTATACATATAAGATGATAATTTAATCTACTGCTTGCAGTATTGATTATAAGATAGTTTCCCGCACTTCACAGCAGATTTGAAGATATTTCTTCTAATATTTATTAAATTTACTATTCTAAAATAAATATTTTTTTGTCAAGAGAAAATTAAGATCATGCCAAAATTATCTTATACATAGTAAGTTTTCATGTATCAGTGAGATATTATATATCTTTTTATTCAATAAAAATTTGTATACATCCATGAAATGCCTCCATAATATTTTGTAAAGTTTTATTATTATTAATCTCAGAGTATAATATAATTATCAGATACATTCAGTTATCAGTTAAGATAGTGATTGAATCTACTACATCCAGTTTTGATTATATGATAGTTTTCCGCACTTCACAATAGATTTGAAGAGATTTATTCTAATATTTATCAAATTTACTTTTAATTTTTTTTTTCAAAATTAAAAAGAAGATCATACTAAAATAGAGATATTTTTTAAAAGAATTTATTCTTAAATATATTCAATTTTTTTATTTTAAATTTCCATGTATCAGTGAAATATTATAGATGTTTATATTCAATAAATTTTTGTATTCCTCCATAATATTTTGTAAAAATAATTGTTGGTAAAATAAAGTTGCTGTTTTAATTTTTGTTTGAAAATTCCTCATTTTCCTATTGCATAACATTTTAGTTTGTTTCTATGTTCAAGGTCATGGAAATTTTTCAATTTTTTTTCGTATCTTCTGCGATAATGGCTCACAAATCTGTTGACGTTGTATACGTCCTTCATACGATTCCCCCACCATCCTATTCGCCGCATTATTACCTGTATGCCGCCGAACAGCTTAATATTGAGTTTTCGTTTTATATCAATGATGATCATTTTAAAGGCTGTATGGTACGGCTAAATTACTTTTGGAAAATTTCGGGTTCGAACGCATTTATACTTATCATTATTTGTTGTTATTTTTGTCTGTTTGTGTCCTTAGGCGTAATACCCTTAGGCTATTACGCAGATATACATGATAATGTAGAAAGTACAAATACTCTTTGATTAAGTACTATAATTGAATCGCTAACTGCAGAAAATCAACTATTCCAACTCTTGAGGTTTTCTAGGTATATAATAATATTTATTATTAAATATTACCAGAGACAGAAATCATCGTTTAATACAAAAATTACACTTGATAGCATAGTCTTGACACCTTCAATATTTTGTTTGCTGAAGATTAGGGAACAGGTCCAGGACAAGAGCCTTTTCTTCAATAAACAATTTATCTGCGTGGGCGCGTGGTACCTAGATTGCGAGCTAATCTTTGTTGTTATGCTTTGATCTCATAAAAAAATGCAAATAAATTCTATGTTGCGGAAATGAAAGCAATGATCACATTGATTTTAGTTATTTGTTTTTATATATTTATGTACCTGAAATTTGTTTGTTTTTTTAACATATCTGTCTTATATCAGTTGTACGAAATTGGTTTATAAAATTGAAAGATAACGTTTTTTCCCGCGTATAATTACATAACCTGTATTATGTCCTAAGCAGATCTCGCTTTCATATGTTGATGGTTTTTTTTAATAT
The DNA here is from genome assembly GCA_037127475.1 of Arma custos. Lineage (NCBI taxonomy): Eukaryota > Metazoa > Arthropoda > Insecta > Hemiptera > Pentatomidae > Arma > Arma custos. The sequence goes on along the minus strand of CM073764.1, from coordinate 83,871,193 downwards.
TCATTTCTTAGATAATTTGCTACAAATCACAAAAATTATATGCTATACCAAATAGACCAGTCTCAAACTTAAAAACAAATACATATGTTGATGTAATTTCTTGATGAAGCTATAGATACAATGCGAAAAAGGAATATTGCCGCAAAAGAAGCGTTGTCAGCAGGGCCAACATATGAAATTGTTTAGAAATAAAATGATTTGGAGATGTCAATTTAGAAGTTGCACAAGTTTTTGAAGTCCCTGGTTTGAGAAGTGGAACCTGATTTGATCCAACAAGACTGCCATTTCTTATTGACATTCGCTTTATTTATTAGAAGTAAGAATATTATATTCGTCAACTGGCCTGTAGATATATAAATTACTATTGCATTACTCTGTTAATTATCAAAATGTTCCTGTTTCTTAAAAATGATTATTGCCTTTTTTCTAAAATTATTATGTTCACTATGACTATGTTCCTTGTTTTAATTTACTGCTGTATTTTTATGTTATTAATTCTATATTTTGTTATTAATTGTATATTATTGTATTTTATGTTCTATCGTCCGTTTCTTTTATTTTCAGTACTATTAAATTGCGTTATTATTATTAATGAAACTGCCCTTTTATTGTTATTACTATTATATCATTGTATTATTATTAGTTATTTGAAGGATATAAAATCATTTTCACATGTTATACGTTTGTGATAAATGTGGTTACGTCTAAACACCTAAACAGCGGCGCTAGCGCCCGGATGTAAGGTTCAGAAAGCTTATCAGTGGGTCCCCTCTAATGAACAAGTAACATTTTGAAATATATTATTATATCGATGGTTATTTGGTCAAGTCGAATTATTTCCAGAATGAGTCAATTGTTCTGAGGAAGATCGTACCATTCTCACAATCTTATAGTTGCAACAGAAACGACTAGTTTAAATTGTTTAAATCGTACTATTAAATAACATATTATATTTTTTATTGCCACTTATGCGAAACACCTTATACATGTCATACCCGCAAATAGATTAGCCTCTAACTGCGTGGTCTGGTTTTCGAGCGAAGCTATAATTCCGGACCCTTGGTGACGAAGACAGGTTAAGCCGTTGTGAAATCTTGGCAGGCACTAATGTGTTATTTGCAAGTCCTTATCCTACGGCTGGGGCACCTAATCCAATGAGTGGTGGCGTTGTTAGTCCAGCGGATCGTCTGAAGCTATGTGATTATGGTGGCGTGTGTGGGACTGTCGCTGTGTACATGCCACCTCTTCGGTGAAAGCAAACGTGATCTCTAATAATTATTATTTTAATATATTTTATATTTATTATCCATCCTCCATACTGAAAGGCACGAGGAGGAAGGAAAAGAAGAAGATATTTATTATTCTTATGATGTTGATAATTTTTAAATATTTTTATTTTGAAGAGAAAAGATTTGTCCAGGCCGGGGTTCGAACCCGGGTTGCCCGCGTCTCTAGCATGGTGCTATAACCAACTGAGCTAACCCGGCTCGTAACACGGCCAGACAATTCCATTCTCTTCATTAATCCTATATCCCCGTGTTCTCGCAATTTTTGCGATGTATACAAGGAGAAGAATGTTCGCTGAACATTGCTTTAATTAGGATATCGTTGACTTATGTCAATTTTATGTTATAATTTATTTTATGTTTATTATTCTTATGATGGTGATCATTTTTAAATATTTTTAATTTGAAGAGAAAAGATTTGATTTGAAATTTTCGGGATTTTTTGTTTTGCTTTTTTTTTTTCTACGCTAAAGCTTTATATTATCTATTTTTTTCGTTCTTCAGCTAAGAAGTCATCTTGTGTTCAGATTTAATATTGAAAAGATATTAAAGCAGAATGAAATAACTTTTATTGTTTTATTGTGCCATATTTTTATCGAATGTACAGTTAGTTTTCTCTTTTTTTTTCTTGTGCATCTCACGTTCTTCTCAGCTTAAAAAAAAAATAACGACATTGAGAGATCGTATTAGTTCCGTTAAAGCTGATAATGAACTATTACATGTTACGATTAGCGATAATGGCATTTGTTTCAGTCGGAAAACTGCGTCTCCTTGAAAGATATTTGCTCGTGTGTGGGAATACTGGTACTATTGTTCGATCAGTGTTACCAAAAGGAGAGGAAATCAGTTTCACTGATTAAAATATTATCCTGAAATGCAAACCTTAAGTCCATACCTGAAATTATGACTGAATTATTTATTGTTTAATATTATGACTGAAACATTGTTTCAGTGCGATTCTAGTATATGATGCATTAAGGTGATGTCTGAATTTGCAAAGAATTAGTATCTTAGGAACTTAAGGTTTGCCTTTTTCGAATTTTTTCTATAGTATTCCAACTTATTTGCTCATTTTTATTAATTAAAAATTATTGGTTATAATATAAAAATTAATTGATGACAGTACAAAGAAATACTCTTCTCTTCTGTACTTATCATTTTCAATAATTATCCAGAATTATTTAACTTAAAATATTTTTGAGTGTAACATTACTGCTCATTTTTTTGTACTGCATTAACAAGTTCTCGGTCAGCTATGAAAACATACAGTGTTTAAAAGAACAACTGTTTAATATATTTTTATGTTTGCGATGAGCTTAAGTATTTTAAATCCAGCTAAAACATTTTGGACTGAATTCAACAAGAATAAATCCTATGTGAACATGTATTGCAGTAAATCTCATCACTAATAAACAAATTTATAACGGTCTTGGATCTATCTAAGTCAGTTCGAAACCAGAGTGGCTTATCTGCAAAATTTTCTAGTCAGGAGTAACATTTCATTTTACAGCGTAGTTTTTTTTATTCCTTTCAATATTTCGAAGATTGCTAATTGACCGTATCGAAAAAGTTAAGTTAATTATTAAAAAATAAAACCCAATTAATTATGAAAATCGATAGCTTACTAATGAAATACAATTTAAACCCTACGTTCTCATTTATACAAATTATTAGATGCGCTACTTTCTATATGCAGACATAACTGGGAATTATGAGAAATAGATACTCCACAATAAATTCCCTACAAACCGGATATACCTTGATTCTAATATATTCTCGATAATCCTCAGGGACGTCTCAAAAGAAAATGACCCAATAAACTTCTATCTACAAGAAAGCTACAGAGGGACTGGTTTATTAACGGAATCGGTTTCGTATCAAGTATTTCTGTGTCAGTTGTAATTTGAGATGCTCTTTCAGTAAAATATATTACAAATAAACTACATAAATATATAAACAAGGTTGGAAATATTGGAGATCAGGTACTTTTTTATTTTATAAAAATCAATAATTTTTTATATCCGTTTATTATTATTAATCCTATATTTTGGATTAAAAAAAAAAACATGTAAATAATTATGCCTAATGATGGAAATTTAAAATATTAACACTTTGAATGAGTGCTTGTGTGTTAGTTATAAGGATGCGTTGTGAAATAAAAAATAAAAATAAACCTGTTCCACTGTAACCCATGCAGAGTCTTGGGTTCTGTCCATTGTAAATATTGTACTGATTCTATGGCAACGGATGTGGAGGGAGGTGACGTCTAAAATAACGCTCAATCGCCAGGTATTTTCCTCAATCAAGGGAATTAACTTTAAAGAGGCTTGGTGAGGGGGTTTGAGGGTTTGCAGATCCTTTAATATCCATATTAAATATTTTATCAGACGTGATCGGGCTCAAATCCAGGATCTTCAGAACAGCAAATCAGTGCTCTATACTCTGAGCTACCCTGCTCCTCAAGTAGAGAAATAAAAAATCGAATAATTAGTGCCAACATTTCAGCTTTAATATTAAGACTTAACAGGCCAAAGAACGAAAAAAAATCATTTTCGTGATGAAAATTCTTGTTTAAAATAAATTGTTTTTGTTGATGGTTGAGAAAGATAGTGTTACTACCGCTTATTAAAGTCTTTAAAATACACTAGGTGTAATTAAGTATTTTAATTAATAATTTTTTTTCCTCTTTATATATTTATCCACAACTGTCAAGTTAAGTGATAACGTAATTCACCCATTAAGTGATAAGGGTATGGTCAGTACCCATCGGTTCTTCTTCTGTTGCTTTCGATAACAGATCCCTCATTCTTTTTAGACTTTATTATTTCTTGATGCCATTAGTTTTGGTTTTAGTAAATAAGTAATGAATGTTTAATGTATCAATCTCAAATTAAGTTGTTGTTTTTTAAAATATTTTACATAATGAGAATTACTGTCACCTTGCTTGCTAGCAAGCGCTTTTATATTTTTTATTTACAAGGCTAAACAATATTCCAATTAATAGGTGGCCCTCATCCTGTAAAGCTTCTTTTCAGTTTTCTATTGTTTCCAGTCATCAGTTAAGGTCGTAGCTTCATTAATTTTTTGTGCTTTTTCAGATCATCCTATAAACGTTTATGAGCTAGTTTATTTTTATTAAGACAAAAGATACCCCTCTTATTTATTGGGCCACTGGTAATCCCATATTGTGCTTTATGGCGATATAGCTTTAGAAATAAGATTGTGAATAGCCATCCTCCTAGGAGATGTGTCTGAGAGAAAGGGGGCGTTGTGTTATTAAGAGAAGATCGCTTGGTCCCCAGCCAACTGTGTGTTGTTTGTCAGTCACATTACTGTCCACGTTTTGGCGTCTGGGGCTGTTTTATATTTCTCTGTACTGCATTCTGAGGTTATTAATTCTTTATCATTACTTAGTACGTTTTTATTAATAGGTAGCGGCTAGTAATCGTAGATTTATAACTGTGTTATTTTTAACACTTCATTTCACTAAAACTACCGATCATAAAACTATTATGAAAAGTTATCTAAGTTTAAACATCTATAAAGGGTAGGACATATGTATGTTTTTATTTATGATTAAATATTGAAATAATCAAGTTGTGACAGGCCAATTATTTAATACGTTAAAAGCCATATGTAGGCCTTGTGGGGTCTACAGACCCTTTACAATCAACCAGCCTCTGCAAAGTCTGTATCCATTATTGGTGAAAAACCTGTTAGTTGAGCTTGATCTGTGACAAATTACCTCTCTGCACAATCATTGTGTTATAAACAGTACATTCTCTACCATGTACTCAAACCAATACCCTACATGGGGACACCTGTGGTCTAGTGGTTAACATAACAGCCTATTGTGCCAAAGATTCCGGGTTCATAGCCCGGCATGAGGTCTTAGGATTTTAAAGTGAGTAAAAGATCCTTACTAATGCTGTTCTTCAGAAGGGAAGTAAAATGGGGATCCCGAGCCTTGACGAAGTCAGGTACTAGTTAAAGATCCCTACCCTGATTATACCTATATAGGCGGAATTTATGACTACCTCTGCATTATTGTCCGATTAGTCATAGCACCATAAGGTGATGTCAAATGAACTAACAACAACAAGAAGTAATTTTTTTTTTAAATATTGAGGTAAGATAAAATATTTTATATACCCTTTTATGTTTCCACGGCCACTATGATGATTCTCATTTCAGCCCTGAAGAAGTCAGCAGCATGGCTGACGAAACGTTGGCGAAAAATTTATCAACACGGTCTAAACCAATAAAGTCTTTTGTAAAAATATTTTATGATTATATCAAAATTCAATAGGTATAATTGCTACCGTTGAAAATCTGAATTTCTGAGCTCCCATACAAATAAATAATAGCAATATAAGCGAAAACTACTATTGTAAATGTAAAACAAAATTATTATACCTTTGATTCTTACTATTTTTGAGGTTTGGTTTAAGCCAGTTTGTGCAGTTTTTAGGATTCGAGTCTTAATAAATAACTCTGATTTAATTGCTGTTTTATACTATTGCAACTATAGCTTGCGTAATACATGGTATTGCTGATGAATTAAGCCTCAAGTTCTAGACGCCTGGTGCAACGCCCCCTGAAATTTCGGTCATTAACATAGCTATTAATATGTTTGGACACCTGTTTAAAATAACCGCCTGAGTCAATGTTGTTTAGCAGCGAGTCGTATCGATCTGTTATCCGGTATAGTTTTCTCGTTTTTTTCATTTGTTTATAACTTTTCCTTTCTTAGAGCTGCGGATTAGGGAAATGTATATGTGTCGGTTCAAGGTTTCCTTTAATAACTTTTCTGCGGTATTAAGAGGAAAAATGCAAATTTGTGGTCCGACCATATCCAAATGATGCAAGGGTCTGTGCGGTTTTGTGGGTAATTATGGTCTGAGTATGGTGTCGGACTCTCGTGTCTTGGGAAAACACTATATGCATTGATTCAACATCGTGGTTTAACATTTAATTTGTATCTCGATTTTTTATGTGCGAGCATAAATATTTGATCGACCGAAATGTTTGGGGCATCATAACATCCTATGTGGCATACGAAATTAAAAGAAAACAAGGGGAGGTTTCCTCTATCCGCCCAAGGGCGTTCCATCCCTCGTATTTCGCTTTTTCTTTCACAGAATGCTTTTTTAGCGTTATTCTTCAGTATTTGTATTTTCTTTTTTTTTTAACTGTACCACTACAACACAGTGGTCTTGGACCCAGAGCATGGTAGAGGCAGTTTTTTAGTATTGCCAGTTGTATATGGATGCGATTACTTCGACATCACACGCTATTGCGGATACCCAGTTTAGGGTATCCACTTTATAGAGACTTGGAGAGCCCCATGAGGATTTGCAGGTTCCATGAATGGCTGTTAACAGAGTTAACAATTTATCTGCTACTGCTGAATTTGAACCCGGGACCTTCTGCAAAGCAACTCAGCGCTGTACTTACTCAGCTTCCCCGCTCCCCTCTGTAAATTTGTTACATGTCTGAAGCCTTTTTAGAATACATTAGTGTGATATAAAATAATAAAGGATCGACCTCATGATCAGCCTAAATTAAAGAATTATTGTTATTTATAAACTAATGTACCATAAATTGTATTCATCATATCGTCCCTGCCATCGCAAAGTATCGAATGTGAAAGAAACACAGTTTTCGTTTTCGACTTGTAGCAGTTACTTAAGGATTGATAATTGATATAAAATTCATATAAAGGCATCTATCAGTCACAAAAAACAATGTAAAACGAATGTCATTAGTTTGACTATTAGGCACTAATTTTTATTGAACCTAGGAACTGCTTTTTTTTTAATTCTCCTCAAAAGTATTGATTTTCACATTCGATAGTTTTCATTTTAGGCAGGGACGACATGAGTGGTGCAGATGCAAAACTCACATTCTCCACTTTTCATAACTTTCGGTAAAACGATAAATACCGATTCTACCATAAGTATATGAGATAAATGTGTCAGAATTTTTAGGACAATCAACTACAACCTCTTCTATTAATAATTTCTGACTCATTTATCTCATATATTTATAACACAATCGGTTTTTATTGTTTTTCCGAAAGTTATGAGAAGTGGAAAATGTGAGTTTTGCATCTACACCCCTCCCTCATATGTTATCAACTTACAACGTTATAATTGGCAATAAGAGTATTGATTAAATTTTTTTATTATATTATATAATTTTTTGAATATTTTATTTGAAAAGAAAAGATATGACCAGGACCGGGACTCGAACCCGGGTCTCATTCTCCACTCACAAACCAATGACATTCGTTTTACATTGTTTTTGTTACTGATAGATCCCTATATATGAATTTTATATCAAATATCAATCCTTAGCCGAGATGGTTAAGGCGCAACCACGGACAGGTGGGAAACCCGGGTTCGAGTATCGGTCCTGGTCATATCTTTTCTTTTCAAATAAAATATTTTTAAAAAAATAATAAGTAGAAATAGCCATAGTGCGAACACTATGAAGTAAAACCTTGATATATATAAATTATCTAACATCTACCGTATGATATAAAAATTTTGCTATCTATATTTTGGTACACTATACTGAATTGAAAGTAGTAACAACAAATAAATGGATGGATAAAACAAGATAATGACACTCTACTAAAAATAAAAACTCTTCATCGAGATTTAGGTACTTATACAACTCGGAATGTACCCAGTTAATTCAAATGAGCCAATATTATTATAGCGATTAAAAATTATTTGTTAATTAATGAACTTGTTTATTAAGAACCTCTTCTTTATTTTCTATGAAGAATAATAAAGTCCTTTATAAATAGCCTCTGCGGTGTTGAACGAGAAGTATTATTTAAATCAGCAGCTGAAATTTGTTTTCTGTTCTTTTTTTAATTTTTATTTTTTGTATTCAAAAATTATAAATTTTTATTCTATTACCCTATTTATTATGTCACTATTATTTTACGAATTCCTGCTTGAGTGAGGTATCGGCACATCACTTAACTATGAAGCGTGTTATTGTCTTTTATTTTTGATTACTACTTTTTTTAAAAAGAATGTACTAATATTGTATTAATTTTTATTGCAATCCTGAATATTTCTTTTTGAACAGAAATTGTAAGTAGATGGATAGAGATGGTATGTGAGGCTGTTCTCATTCACAAATGCAGTGAAGGTCGTAGAACTCGAATAATCGGTACAATGAAAGAATGGTGGACTTTGAAATTTGGATGAGATACTTGTATCGTCTTGAACCCTACTGGAATACTCAGCATTGGAATGTAATTGTGTTAAAAGTTCAATCGTTAATTTAAATTACTTTTTTTTTCATATCGTTTTACATTGTTTGTTCATTCAACTATGGCAGATCAGACGCTGATACAATTAGAGTCCTTAATTTTGCCTCTTTATGTATAATAAGGATAGGGATCTTCAACGAATACCTGCCTCAGCAAAGGCTATAGATCGGCATTTAACGTCCCCTCTTAAGGACGGCACAACCGAGGATGTTTTACCCTCCTATATTTTTATAAGAGTCGCGTTTCTTTGTGCGACAGAAGGTTATTTAGCAAACCACTACACTACAGTTTATTCAATACTGTTGTCGTTTATTTCACTTAACAATTAGTTATTGGTGTGTTAACGATGTAATTATGAGGAAATTTATAAACAAAGTATTAATAATAATTATAATTTATTTAATTGCTATAGCAATATAACTTTTTTTTAATATTTTATATTTAAATAAAATATTTTTAAAAAAATATATCATATAACAATTAAATAAATTATAATAATATTAATGACTTAAAGTCAACTAGATCCAAAAATAAAATAATGTTCACTTAACATTCTCCCCGTGTATACATCGCAAATTGCGAGAACACGGAGATATAGGATCAAGTGAAAAGAATTGATAAGGCTGGCCGGGAAACGTGCCAGGATGGCCGAGATGGTTGAGGCATCACCACTGAGAGGTGAAAATCCCGGTTTTGGCCATATCTTTTCTTTTCAAATAACATATTAGTAATAATGTTTGCTAGTTCAGATTATGTGTTGCTTAAAGTAATTTGCGAAGTATTTCTGTTATTTTGTCGTTCAAAGTATTTTGTGTATTTTGTTTTATCGGTTTGCGTTTCATAGAAGAGAAGGGATTCTATAGTTCGCTATATTCCTTCCAAATTATGATAGAAATGATCTGCTTACTATGAAAATGATTTATTTTTAATATGATTATTCGCAAAAAAAAAAAAAACATTCTATTCAGTCATTGAGTTAAAAATAATTGGATGATAAAATAGAGACTGTACTCATATGTCAACGTTAGGAAGTGCATTTAAAATTCTGTTTCGTGGATATGTACATGATGCTACTGAATGAGAAGCAGCATGATCCGAACTCATTCTTAATTTATGATTTGTTCCTGTCACACTTTTCTGCTTGCAGTTCAACAACCTTGGAGGAATGTTGAGGTTTCGAATATATCTGTGCCATATAAATAAAAAGATGTCCTCTATTTATAAAAACCCCAACCTTATATCTTGATGTTCTGCCAGATTTTCCCAAAGTTGTTTTACTAAAAATTTTCGGTTTTGTAAAGTGGTAAAATCGGATATCAGATGACTTTTTTCTAGCATTCGGATCTATACTTAATTATTTTTCGAAAAAAAAAAAACAGTCGTAGTCAATGTTTATTTGTTTAAAAATCATTTTATGCTGCTATGAATATCGAACGACCCTACAGTAGGGTTCCAATCTTTGTTTCTGGGTGTAATTACTAATGATAATAATATAGGGATCTTCTACGACCTACTGGCACCGCATAGGCTGTGGACCTCCATTTTACATCCATTCCAAAGGACGGCATGACCAAAAATTTTTTACTACCTTTAAAAAATCCCAAGGCTATCTGTCAGGCTGTGAACCCGCCATCTTGGGCATAATAGGTTGTTATGCTAGCCACCAGACCAAATGTGACCCCATGCATTCTTGGTTTCAGCTGTTGATAGAGACTCTACTGTTTCTAAGACAATGGTTGTGCAGGGCTATAACTAAAATTCAGCTATTACAATATTTTTGTTGTAAAAACCAACGATTCGGTTTGTTAAGGATAAATACTCTAAGAGAGTTCTAGCTTCTACTTTTTTATAACTTTTTAATCCTTAAAATAACGTCACTTTATGCTCCTATGACTATTCGGACGATGCTACCGTGGGATTCCAATATTTTGCTTATCTTGATGTAATTAGGATGGGGATCTTTAACGAGTACCTGATACCGCTATTTTAATCTCCTCCGAAGGACCGCAAAACCGAGGGTTTACTCCCTTTTAAAATACCTTAGGGACTCCTACAGGGCTGCGAAACCGTGATCTTAGGCATTGTAGGATATTATGCCAGCCACTACACACGGGTGCCACATATAGTCAGTATTTTTATTAAATGAGATAAAAAATCGAGGAGACGACTATATTTTTTTTTTTTTTTGTGATTAAGTTCATCTACTCTCACTGACTCGGTTTGATAAACCTGGTATCTCACTGCCCTACTTGAAGGACATTAGTCTCGGTGAAATGGTCTGAATTCTGGAATGGTACTGGCATTGTTCATTACTTTGGAGTAATGCAGAATGTAAAATACTTCTTTTTGCTATTTCAAATTCTTTATTCACTTTTCGGCGGTCGTTTATGATCCGGCTTTGTGATAGTTATTAACTTTAATTATGGTGACGTCCCAAGAAATTATATTTTCTGATACTGTTGGTCATAAAAAGTGAACTTGATGGTCAAGTAAATGGTTGGCTTTCAGTATCTTTCCTCAAGATGATTATTTATAGATAGCTTCGAATTCACTGATTATGAATTATCGATAATCAAAGCTTTGAAATTGTGTACACTGGTAGAAATATCGTTGAGTCGTCAACAGACTAATAATACTAAACAAAACTTATTTTAGTATTAGTATATGGCTCATAACTTGCAAATTTAAGAACTAAGAATAGCACAGAACGCTAATTTTGGCCGAAATCCTTCCTATTTTTACTTACTTTCACACAACCAAGTTATAAATATATCTACATCTCCGGTGTATATGTGGTTAGTCGAATGCTCTCAAAAATGAGTCTTTTGTGCGTCAAGAAGCGAAATCCTGTTATTTTCTACGTGAATAAATCAGGCAATAGCTTGAGAAGGAGTTATTTCTTACATTACAACTCAATTTCAAGCCAAAAACTATAAAACAAGGCCCCGATTTCGCTTCCCTCAACACAGTTAACTGGACTCTTTCTTTACTGCAACTCTTTTAATTTTAAGCCCTAAAATAAAGGGGGATAGTTAATTTTTCCATTTCACTTATTTTATGTTTTATTTAAAAAAAAAAATCTATGACACTACAACCAGTGAAGGTTGTGGGGTTCAGTAGATGATAGAGACTGTACTGTTTTTCGGACATCGCTTATACAGGGTGGTAATTGATCCTAGTTCACACTCAGCTGCCAGATTTTACACCATTATTTTAGGTACCCGCTTTATAGAGGCTGCATGAGCCCGGAAAGGTTCCGGGATGTAATAAATCCATCTCCGGCCGCTAACAAATTAAATAACGTTCCACCACACTTGGGAACCTACTCCCACCTTATATCCATCATGCGTCTTCTTCATCCACATTCAAATCGAAGCTTTTCCTACATCTCCTAAATTCCAAAACATATGCTCTCTAATCAGTAATAATTAATAGCTCATAAACTTCAGAAATATTAGATGAATTTCTGTAAATATTTTTAACTCATAACGATATTATTTTTATAATATAATGACGTAAGTCAACAAGATCCTAATTAAAGCAATGTTCAATGAACATTCTTCCCCTTGTATACAACGAAAATCGCGAGGGCGCGGGGATATAGGATCGGTGAAGAGAATGGATTTGTCTGACCGAGGTAAGAGTCTGGCTAGCTCAGGTAGCAGAGCACCAGGAACGGATACGTGGGAGACCCGTGTTCGAATCCCTGTCGTCCTGGACACTTCTTTTCTCTATAATAAAAATAGTTAGATATTATTTTTTGTATTTTTAGGCGCTTTTATTTTTTTCTCTCAGATTAATTCTTGTTATTTCAGATTTGTATGTATTTTTTTTTCTAAGTTTTTGTCTTCTTTACTATACCTTTTAGTTAATACTTATTTTCATATTATTATTTAAATATTGTATGAGTGGAAAATAGTTGACTGGATAATTCTAATAATAGATTAAATTGGTCAGGGGGCGCAGTCAAATTACCAACGTTTCGGCCTGAAATGTAGGCCCTCTTTTTGTGCTAGGAAAGAGTGACTACATAAAACATAGAATGACTACATAAAACATTGCAGTACCAAGGAAAAATGAATTTATGTACAGAATTGATAAAAATGTAAACAAGTACAGAGAGTGAGATAAATTATGTAATAACTAGTAGAAAAAGTAAATAATAAGAAACATTATGTAATAACTTAATATTGAAAAGTAAAAAGAGACCTTACATAAATGTTAAGACCGTGAAAAATTCCAACGAAAAGCCCTTAAGTCTCCAAATTAGAACAGAAATATTAATTATCTGTCCAATATTTCGCCCATTCAGGCATCCTCAGGGTAGAAAGAGAATAACAGCAAAACCAAACATGAATATTGCACCCAAGAAACAATAACTGGTGAGACATAATAAGAATGGAATACACAGTTAAATTGCAGTATTTATGTTGGTATCAAATATAAAATATTTCTTTTAAATATCGTTGGCGCATTAAAATATGTTTAGCTTTTATACCCTTCTGTCCCTATCCTATTCTAAAAGTAAAAGTAATTCATTACTACGCGATTATAACCTTACTCAACAGTAATATGCATGTAATATCAACGTAATTAAACCAGTCGCACGGATTGGGATCTAGATCCAGGAGCAGACAATGCGGAAGAAGAACTAATTAGGAGAAATTGTTAGTTAATGGCTCTGATGGGAATTACACGGGGGAAAGTTGCTTTGCCAATAAAACTGCCCGTTCCTTTTCTGTCTCATCGTTGAAAGAGAGATCTTCCTCGCAGAAAGTGAGGAGAAGCGAGGTATCGCTGCTTCTAACCGAGCTTTTTTTTTCCTTTCATGACTTGATTGCCAACTAGTTTAAAATCATTTCAATCCCAATATAGAAACAAACCCTGAAGTTCACCAAAGGAAATTCACCACAATCCTTGTTGAGAGGATTCTTTACAACAGTTTGGGCGCCAAAGATTAATGGTTTAAGTCCCGTATGTTATTATCACCTTTACCCTACGTCGTAAACCAACGACTTCCTGTCCTTCTGCATCATAACATCCCACTGATTTCTGTAGAAGAGGTCCGGAACTTAGGACTGCACCTTCATATACGTTTAACTTGGAATCCTCATACTAGACTGAAAAAACAAACGCTCGAAGTCCCCAATAAATTACATAATAATCATATACATGGCAATCATTAGACCCATCTTGGAGCTTTGGAAATCCTCTAAGCCATTTGATTCTTCTCGTATCCAATCCTTACAATCCAAAAATCCTCAATGCTCCTACGTTGTTACGAGCAAAGTAATCCATAATGACCTTTGTCCAATTTGTTTCTAATTAGGTTCAAATCCGATACCAGTATTTTCATGAAAAACTTCATTCCCACTCTAACCCTCTAGTTTCAAACCTAGCAACCTCTTCAAGTCCTGAAAGTCCTCCGAAGCGGCTGAAAAGAAGATGGTCTTGTGACCTTCTAAGTTGAACTTGTCATTTGAGTACTACCACTGGATAGTTTCTCTACTTGTCTTTATTCCTACCATTTACTTGTTATGTTAGTATAATAAAGTTGAATATTTCAATTAATAAACCTTTAAAAAAATCCGTAATTAGAGGGAAAAAACCTCATATTTTCGGAACAATATGAGCACAACCTGCTATCTATTTACGAACCTGTATGAAACCTCCAGGTTACTTTAAAATCTGTATTCGATATTCCGAAAACGTGAGCGATCTTAGGTAAATACCATGTTAAAAATATACAAAAGCGTCGTCAAATATACCACTGAATCCCATGCAACGAATAAATACTGCTTTAAAAATAGCACAAGTGAGCTCCGTGCTACGCAATATCTGCAACCACAAAAAATAGGTTGATTATATAATAATTTACGATTTTTCCTACCACTTTCCAGTTTACTGTTTTATACATATATTACATCAAGCATTGTCCAATATGTCTGGGGTGTAGGAGACAACTTGTGGAATACCGGAATAGTCCGGTTACATACTGATTCACATACATACTCTATTGATTTCTATGAATAATGAGAAATCAATACTCATAAGTTTAAATACTTTAATCCTATAAAAGCCGTATCTTATAATAAAAACTATTTATTGTCTATATTAATTTGTTTATCTTTAATCTAATAACGCTACACATCGTCCTTCTCCTTGCACAACGTTTGTCCAAACAATACAGTCTCTACCTTGTACTGAACCATCGACCCCCCCTAAGGGTAGTTGTAAATTGTTTTTTTCAAAATATATAATCTTTCTAAACAGATCACTGATCTACCTTATGATTAAATATCACACAAAAACATTCTGTGATTAATCACAATAAGTATAGATATATTATACTAAGTCTTGATAGCTGACTAGTTTATTTTCTTAGGTTTTGGGTCAAATATTCAAAACCGCTGGTATATTTTGAAACTGTAATTTTGACGGCATTTAGTTACAATTCATATTTTTTGATCTGATAGTAAAAAAAATGGCAATCTGGTACTTTTAGGACTATTCTGGAGTGACAATCGAAATCGGTATTCATTTTTTAAAAATAATACAGATTATGAATTATTTCATCTAAGATAAATCCTCAAGATTAAAAGTTGTTAATTTTTTTTTATCATCATAAAGTTACCAGCTTCCGTTGGCGTTTAATGGACTCCTGCTTTGCCCTCATTC
The DNA here is from genome assembly GCA_037127475.1 of Arma custos. Taxonomy (NCBI): domain Eukaryota; kingdom Metazoa; phylum Arthropoda; class Insecta; order Hemiptera; family Pentatomidae; genus Arma; species Arma custos. Next base: position 83,855,935 of record CM073764.1, on the reverse strand, counting down.
TTGGGGAAGAAGCTTAGTTCGGGGACCCCAGGCAAATTGTAAATAGGGTATGAATGTGTTCATTATATTTTTTTTACTTTATTTTATTATCATTTTCGCATTAATTTCTTTCTATTACCGCATGTATATATTTTCCGGATGCATATATTTATTTATTTTATTTTGTTTATATCATTGTTTTGTTAAGGAATGATTGTAAGCCACATGCACCATTACTTATTGCTCACAAGTGGCAGATTGTAATGTTTCAATAAAGTGATTTAAAAAAAATAATCATAAAGATAAAAAGGCAATTTTGGATTATCTCTAAAAATATAGTACATCGCAAATTGTGAGAACTCCGGGGATATGGGATCAGTGAAGAGAAAGGATGTGTCTGACCGAGGTAGGAACCAGGATAGCTCAGGTGGCAGAGCACCCTGCCGGAAACGTGGGAGACCCGGGTTCGAATCCCGGCCATGGACATATCTTTTCTTTTCAAACAAAACTATTTAAATATTAAAGCAATTAATAACAAAATAAAAAAAATAAATTATATATATATATATATATATATATATATATATATATATTTATATATATATATATATATATTTATATATATATATATATATATATATATATATATATATATATATATATATATATATATGTATGTATATATAATGATTATTTTAAATTATTTTCAAGTTATTTTTGAAGTGTAAACCGGGCTACACGTCAAAAATATCAGTTCACGTATTGTTGAAAATTTAATAATTTTAAGATAAAATTGCCAAACTATAGCTACGTAGTTTTGTTTCTAATATCTCTTTAAAGCTTAATTAAATATAAAACAGTAATAATTAATTTTTAAAAATGGTTAGTTCAGAATGATAGTATTATCCTAGGCAGAATGATATCGCGGTAAAGTGTTAGTAATAAATGTCGAAAAATAGTTTGTTCTTTATTTCTTTATATTAGTGTAACTTGCCTTGTAATGCTATTATGGCTAATTTGACGGTGCTACAATTGAAGTCCTAATATACGTGATAACGCACAGGCTCAAGGTATCCATTTTACGCACCCCTCGAAGATTTTTACTGTCTTTCAAAACCAACAATATTAACATTGATAATAAATACGATACAATAAATCTGATTTGTTACTTACTTAATTAAATCCACATCACTGGTAATATGACAATGCAAATTTACTATTACTTTAAAAAGTATATATAAAAAAAACTAATGAAAGCGAAGTGAAAACCCATGTTATTATTCCACCATGAAGGTACTTTCTTGAAGGCTAATGCAGACAAACCTTGAAATTAGAATTTGCAGGACTTTATTATACTGCTAAGAGCTCGTTATGGATGCGAGCGATGGCCTTTCGTTAGGCTTCACTAGAATATCTATTTTGTTTCAAGATATTGCGTGAAGCAAACTGACATTAAAACTGTACGCAATTAAGTATCATTGCTGCTCGAAAAATCGGTTACTCGATAGTTAAAGCGGTATATAAATTAATGTCATTATAATGATATTCTTTATTATTTTCTCCCATTATCCATGAAGGGTCTTTAATTCAGCACATGGTAGAGACCGTACTGGTTTTAGGACATCGTTAGTATTATGAGGCGACCTGTTTTTAAGAATCGAAGGTCGACATCCAAAGCTGAGGTAGACAAATCACGGTTTGGGGTCACGAGCAGTAATGATGTGATGATAATAAAAATACTGAAATATCCTTTCTAGATTAAATCCAAAGATAATTGGAAGTTGATCTACATCCTACATAAATACGGGGGATGTAATTCACGAAAAACAGATTAGATGACCTTGGTATTAAGGAGATCAGATCAACGATAGATATCTTCCGAACATTGTTAAAAACTTGCTTAATAAAAAGGATAAAAGTTCTTTACCTCAAAAATGATACATTACATGTTCTTGTAACACAGAAATACATGCCTTTATACATAATATTATAAATGATTGACCACTTTCGTGTTACTTATATAGCCCCTCCTTCTTACATTTGTGTTTATTAGCTACAACTTCCTTTTCCGGGGAATGATTCAAGATCAGTTTTCAAGTTGGGTAACTTACCTTGAAAATTAGTCTGATGATGAATCGTTTTATGCTAATTATGTGCATCTTCTGGAATTCGTAATGTGGCATAAACATCCCTTGCTGTATATCTTATTTTTTTTTTTTTTGTATGTGTAAGTGTGCGTGATAATTTAAAAATATTATATTGTTAATCTGAGTACGTTTGACTCAGTTTAAGACGTTCAGATTTCTGGCTATTTAATTTGTTATTTTATTTCATTAAAAAAAAACACTTATGAAGGGTCTTGGGTTCAGTACAGAGTGCAGAAGGTACTGTTTCTATGGGACGGTGATGGTGAAGGGAGGCGATTTGTTCATTATCACTCTCAACCGCCAGTTTTTTCCAGCAATAAAGGGTACCAACTATATAGAGTCTATGTGAGCATCGGGAGGGTTTGAAGATCCCAAAGCTGGATTTGAACTTTTATCAGCTGTAATTCATTTTTTCTCATTATTTTATGCACTTATTTGCTGGATGCGCAATTGCGCAGGTGCAAATGAAAATTAAATAATAAATGTTATGTCAGTTTTCTTTGGTTTATTTTCACTCTTTCAGTTAAAATACTCTCTGGGTATGTTATAATAATCTTTGGGTTTACACTCCATGAAAACTATTAGGTTATTTGTTCTTTGGATAAAACTCTAGAATTCATTCTTTGTTTTGAACAAAGATTTCATCAGGTTTTTGTTTTGTGCTTTTTAGAAAAAATATTCTTTTCTATGTCATGTCGCACAAACATTTTTTTGGCTTATAAGAAAAGACAACTTTTTCAGTGATATCGATTATGTAAAGTTTTATCATCATCATATAAAAAAAAAAGAAAAGTTCTTATAACTTTGTTGAGATAAGCTTGTAATCAATCGTGATTACTTAACCCCCATTTTATAATAATATCTTTAGCCGATAGTTTATCACAATTGAAAATAATTATGTAAGTTAGGTTATGATTAATTAATAATGGAACTTTTTATATATTTTTAGTAATAAAGGAGTAAAAAAAAATTAAAAAATTAATAAACAAATTTTTCCCACATGAGAATTCATGAAATTTCTGCTTGAAATTACAACGATTTTCGTATAAATTTTTGTTCGGATTTTTTAAAACTTTATTAATTTAATATATGGTTAAAAATGCTATTTATTCAAGTACGGTTAAGAATAAAATATAGGTACAAATAAAGTAAACCCAATAAATCATTTCTGGCATACAGAGAAATCAGCCAATTACACTGCGATTTAATTAAAAATCCATGGAATGTTTATAAATAAAACCTATAAGGATTTTTTTCTAATATAACCGCGATAATTCTAATAACCGCGATTTCCTTCCTGTCCATGTATAATATTGAGGTAATATGCAAGTATTGTTTATTAACGAATTATAACGGAATAATTTGAAGTATTAAATTTGTGTTAAGAGAAAATAAAAATCGTAAACTAATAAATAAAGGTGCGTTTGCTGAAATAATTAATATTATTTTGCACGACGAGGTAAGATTGGTGACCCCGATAGTAGTTATATTATTTATATAATCGTTATCAATATTTGTGGAATTTCTTAGACATTTTTTTTTAAATTTGATATAGGATGGGAAAATCAGACGACGATAGCGAGCGATTGCAACGGACAGAAGGATTCCGCCGTTTTGGAAGTCTGGACCTAGCTCTGGTTCATAAGAGTCGAGGCAGTTTTTTTCTAGAACGAAAATAACGAACAGTGTGACGAAATTCGAAATAATTATTCCCTTACTAGGCCTCGATGTAATTAAATAAGTTTCAGAAGTAGTTAAGAAGCCCATTGCTCGACCCCTGTGAGGACATCAAAGACAGGCTCATTTCAGTCTATACTGAATCTGAGAGTAGGACTTCTTCAATCTTACTCGATGGTAAGCAACTTGGGGATGAAAAACCGTCTCATTTTTTGTGAACCATTCAGTATCCAATGATTTATTAAAAACACTTTGGATGCGATCTCTTCCACAACACACTCAGGCTATTCTGCATACAGGCAGGAGTTTAGACCACCGAAAACGACGCCAATCATCAAGCAGAAGTAATAAAAAAAGAATAAACATGAATGGTTGTCTTATGCATTTTTTTCTGAATGAGACAATGAACCTTCCCTCCTATTTCATTTAAGAAGGTTGTTGAAAGAGGTTCTTCAAGTTTTTCAATCAAATTCTTGTATTATAGTTTGTTATAAAACCTAAATACCATTTACTATTAGGGATGATGGAAGATTCCGTGCAGTGATGCAATCGAAGAAAAAAGAACGGAAATTGTTAGTTATATTGGCAATATGTTCCTTCTAGCAATCTCTAGGCGCTCCTTGTATTATCTAACGAACATTGCGAATATTTTTATTAGGAAGTGATGTCATAGTTCGATATGGTTCATAGCGGTCCAATTTCGAAGTAATGATTGGGGTTGGCTTTTGTTCTCCAATTTCAAGAAATTGCTATTGTTGTTATGATAAAACTGTTTTGCACGGTAACTAGGGCAGGAGTGGTATTCTAGCCTATTCTAGCCCCACAGTGGGAAGGTTCAGATGTATTCTGACCTAGTATTCTTTGTTTATTACGAAATATGTTTACATTTAATGCTAATCGATCGCTACAACTAAAATTTGGATCCAAGTTCATACAAATCAAAGGCATTTATTGCCTTAAAACGTTCCAAATAAATTGATTACAAATGAGTGTTGATTATCCAGTGTGGTATGGTTGGGATGATTAAAATCCACTTTGAAATTAGAAAATGCCAAACAATCACTAGGTTTACATACAAACAAAATTTCTTTAATTCTATAATACGCATGTTAACAAAATTAATGTTAATAAAAGTATGTAAGTTTTTTCGTTTATCAACATTTATCAATTTGTGTTTTGATTCTTTGTGTTTTTTTTAACTTCATACCATGTGGCCTTCATTAACAAAAGTTATCTTAAATTTATATTGAACTAGTTTTGACTAATTTTATCGTATTTAAAAAATGAGAAATATGCCAAATTTTTCAAATTTACTTATCTGCTTTAATAGTCAAAATATCTTTTGACTGTTTAAGTAGTTTTCTTTATATAACGTCATTTTACGGTACTGTAGTTTATCTGACATTGCTACAGTGAAAGTAGTTAAGATTGCTTATCTAGGTATGATGAGGAAAGGGATCTTTAATGAGTACAAAATAACCATACTGTACAGGCTCCATTGTACGTCCCTTCCGAAGGACGGCACAATAAAAGGTTTTTTTCTGCGTTTAACAAAAATCCTAAGGCCACCCCCGAAGGTGAACCCGCATCGTTGAGCATAAAATGCCGTTATGCCAACCACTCTACTACTGGTTTTTACGTTAGCACTATCTTCAACCACTTTGTTTACTAGGTTTCCAATTACTGAGATATTATATCGAAGAGCTCTTCTTCATCGATAATCCTCAACTCGATCATTAAGCTCCTTGGCATCTCCGTCCTAACCGCATGTTAAAGGTAATGAGGGATTGACTTCGCCTTGTTCGTTCTACCTTTATCGCATAATGGCGTTGCCTACCCATCTCAATACTGATAAGTTTAAGCGTTGATTTTAATCATTATTATTATGATTAATTAATTATCATTATCCTGTATTATATGTTTTAACCTTGCTTACTTCTAAACCTTTTCTATTGAACAGTAGGTGGGAGAATATATTGTCGGTTTAGGTTTGAGTGCTAAACTGTGGATGGGAGTTTGTAAGCAGCGATCGGTGGTATCCCCATCGAGCATTATTATAGTACTTGTGTACCACCAGCCTACAAGTGTTTAAGCGGTATTTTTATTATTAAGGATATCGTCACTTTGTTCTTATTTAACTTCAGACACGAAAATTAACATAGTTCCTTTCCTGTTGATAAAAAGTATTTTATGTTTTTCTTTGAACTACTAGTAGCCTTTCTACCTTTATCACTGGCACGTTTTACTTCTCCAAGCTCTAATTAGTAATTGTTAAATTTTATTTTGCAAATATAATTAATTAATGCTTCTAATAAATTAATATTTCCAAGGAATTCACCAAAAATTAATTTTCATATTGTTTAATTAAATTGGAACAGCAACACAACCAATTAGCGGTGAGGTATATTGTAATTTGAAATTAGTTCTGCTGTCTATCCAGAAGTTGCTTTCCTTGCACATTTTGTTTCTTTTATATTATTTTTTTCTTTATTAGGTATTGTACTTAGCAATCCTGAGTATAGGTAGCTGAGTTGCTGTACTCTAGATCCCGAGTTCGAAACCTGCCGTGGCAGAAAAATTATTTATGATGCAAAAAGCCGTGAATTGACTCTATGAGATCTGGTGACTCTCCTTGGGCTGATGTAGCCACTAAATGGTGGGTACCCTCAATTGGCGGTTCAACATGATCTCAGTATATTCACATGAATGTGCATGGGTATGCCTGGCGAAGCTAACTGAAAGGATTACCCCCCTGGGTTGCAGTGGTGGTCTGAATTAGATTTATTTTTGGATTTCAGTTTGTTTTCTTTTTTCATAGATTACACTAATAGTAGTAGTATAATATAGTAACATAAGTCAAAAACCTACATTTCTGAAAAAAACGTAATAAACTATTAGTAAGCTTGGAATAGCATTGAGATACTATCTGAAGCTTGAAGCTCCCAATTAAAGTAATGTTCAATGAACATATTTCTCCGTGTATACGTCGCAAATATTGCGAGAATACAGTGATAAAGTATCGGTGAAGAGAATAGATTTGTCTGACTTGGTTGCGTGCCTTGGTAGCTCAAGTGGTTAGAGCACCGCGCTAGTGACGCGGGTGACCCGGGTTCGAATTCCGGCCAAGTCAAATCTTTCCTCTTCAAAATAAAAATATTTTTAAAAAATTGTCCATGATCATTTAATAAAAAAATGCACACTGAAAAATCACCGATTTTGAGTTGTGTCACTTTAGAATGAATAGTTCGATTTCTTCTCATCTAAATTAAAAGCCAGGGTATCGTAAAAATTAATGTCGTCATTGCAATTTTTCGTGTATTATGCTTAGAAAACATTAGCGGTCATGTATAATGCAAATTAAGTGTTAACTTTCTCACATCTCAGCATGTTTATAAGCAGGTACCATTTATGCATTAAATCCAAAGGAAGAAGCTCTTTTTATTTTATTTTATTGTACAGTAATCTTAATTTGGAGAGAAACCTTGATGCAGGGAATGAAATACTTGTGTTGCATTACCAAGTCGTTAAAATAAGGGGAAATCTCATGGTACATTAGCACCGACATCATCTGCGCCATCTTCGAAAGTTTATTTAATGACATTTTTATGAAAATATTCCAGCAGTTTCTTCGCATAATTTTTCTGGAATGAAGGACGGTGTAGTGCACATTAAACATAAATAATATCTAGGATTCTTTATGTAGTTGTGAATATTTATATTTCCGGAAAGGTCCCCGTATGAATGTATGTATCTGGTCCAGTTCATGATAAATGAGTAGCAAATACAGTGACAACCTTATAACTAATATGTTTTAGTAGGCCAAGTATTTTTAAAGCGATATGGAACTACGGAGATTCTTCTCTGTGAAGAATAATGATAAAGTTTAAACTTTCCTTGCAAGTATTTCAAGTTAGCTTGAAATGCATATCAGTTATAGATGAGGCAAAACCGGTCTTTCTAGGGATCGCAAGAAAAATGATACGCGTAACAAAATGTGTAATAACTATTCCTGCATACTAGGTCATGGTTCATTTTTAGCTAGTTATGTTAAGAATAGTGTGTGCTCAAGAATTGTGAAGGCGTTACTTTTAATATGATCTGTTCTTTTAGGTTATGGCACCGAGCGTTGATCGATCATTTTTACAGAATTCCTGTCGATGTTCACGACCTAATTATGTATTATTGTACTCATGTATTTGTTAATAATTAAGCAGGATATGTCTTTACGTATGGACGATTTTTGGAAAACAATTATCATCAATAATGATGAAAGGCTTAGCGTATCCTTGATGCCGCTACTACCGATCTCTGTCATCAGTCTGTAATGAATGGACTACCATCCAAATCCAGAACTATTTTATCACACATAGCGCATCTCCCAACCTACGTCTCGTTCTACCTCAGGGTTTTATTTTTATCAGTCGGCTCAGCGCTTATTATTTTTTAAGAATTAATGTGCTTCTTATCCTTAACAACTATACAAGCCTCTCTTAGTCTTCGCGGTGATATTACTTCATTGATATTTTTTTCTGTGTACATATAATACCAGCTCTAGGTATATGAGATTAATTTATTGATAAAATGCTAGTTTTGGGTTGTTACTCTAGTAATGGTACTTAACGTGCAGCTCATTAAAGATTATGGTAAATCCAGCTGTTAAATATATTTTTGTTTATTTTTCATGTAAGATTTTTATGCTTAAATGAAATATCTTGACAATTATATTAACATAAAAATCTCGAATAATTGAAATGCATTAAATTTCAGCTAAAAGTAACCAGTGGTACATCTTTTACTAAGAGTAATAAGGAAGTTTACTAAATTTTTTGTAATTTTGGCGCCAAATATATTTTAGTTTAAACTAATTCTTTTATTTTAGTGATTAATTTTATCAATATATAAATATATTTAGTAGCTGATAATGAAGACGTACTTTATTTGTATCTCTCTATCTCCTTTTTAACTTCCTCCATTTGTTGAGATATTTCGTTGATAATCGTACTTGTTATTTGTTTTATATCATATAAAACATCTTTTCCCTTGAAGAATCTGAACTATGGATGTGCTATTTTAATGTTTCTTAGTCTGCTACACCCAAAATTTTGCTTTGGCTTAATTAATGATCACATTTCGAGTGTTCTTATTTTATCGAGTTTACAGGTTGTGTTATTCATTCAGTGTACACGAGTTGTCTACATTACAATTTTAATACGTTAAAAATAAAGACTTTTCAATAAGACAAATTAAAAAAAAAAAAAATTATTGAAATTAAACAGAGATTTATTCTGAGAAATTAACTTCGGTATCTGTTCCACAGGTTGTTACTTCGAGTCGAGTTGAAACAAGTTTAACTGTCTATTCGATTCATATTTTTTGTACTTCATACAGTTCATACTTCATTCAGTGTATATTCTTCTGTAATAATTTCATCTTGAAATAAACGTTTAAAAAATCAACCGTCGTCTATATTGCGAAATAATAGTTCAAGCTTTCATTTCTTGAGAATAAAGAAAGGAAAACTAATTGTAATTGTTATTTAAATCACCCAAACCTGAATGAACAAAAAAAGTTTGTAGTATTTATCTTTCATTTATTAGAGATAAAAATGTATGGTATCGGATACACAGGTTGTCGCCTCGAGTTGTCATTAATTTTAATTTTATTTTGTTTCCTTTCTAATATTAAATAAAAATACTCACGAGTTTTTGTATTAATAAAAGAGTTTAATTTTGGAAAATGTATATATTTCAATAGACATTTCTTGGTGAAATGATTCCGAAATCTACTGATTACCCGTAGTTACATACTCCTTTCCATACTAAAACTCATGGTAACTTGTATTTTTGAAAAAATATTAAAAGGGAATGAAAATGAATTAAAAGTTGTGACTCGACTCCAAGTGACAACCTGCGGAATAATTACCTAACATCATGTTTAGGCACACGCAATCTTATTGCTATCTTCAAACTTGGTTATGCTCACTTCATAATGTAAGTAGAATTTGTGTTACTTGCAAACGGTGAGAAAACACCTGCTCATCCAGGATTGTGTGAAGATGATAGATAGCGCTGAGGAAGTCTTCCAGGCCGGCGATCTTCAAAGGAACCGAAGACAATAACTGAGTGGACTATCTCGTTTAATTTTAACCGTGTCCTTTGCGGCTACACGAATCGCCATTGTCTCTGAGAAGTTAACATTACAGGGCTTCCATTATTTCTCAACGGCGGCTTGATTTATTATTACTACTTCTGCATCTCAGAATATTTCTTGATCATTTATTATAAAACGAGAATTTAATTATAAAACATATCTCACAGTGTACAATATGACTGTTTTCTACTAAAACTGATAAAACGGAAAATTTATTCTTAAAATACTGAGCATTATTTGTATACACTAATTCTATATTCTTATGTCAAAAATCTTTTTTCTCACATTAAAAAAAAATATAGATTTTACTCAAGGTCAATTTGTTTAACATTAAACGCTAAATTAGTTCTTCGGAAAGTATGATTTACAATATTTTATCAATAGATTATAGATGATATTACTTGGCTGTAACAACTTACTCTATTTATTGTTGTATTCTAAATAAATTATTTGTACAAATGATGTTCTTTGTAAACTTTTTTTATTATCCTTATTTGCATAATGTGTTTCCGTTACCCATCGGTACTGGTTTTGACTCCATACGTTTATCCTAATTTCCATCTTTAAAAAGTTCTTTGTAATTTTGGATGTTCTGGTTGAACTTAGATCTAATTTAGTTGACTTTTCTTGAATGAGTCAAGATAATGTTAAATATTTATTGGGAAAAATCTTACGAATGGCTTTTGGCACACATTGTATTTGTGTTTTTTTGTAAGCCTCCTCAAGGGACACACATTGATGCATATTTGGAGAAACCTCCCATTGAAAGCATTCTTAGCGTGTTTCATCTCTCTGTTGTAGATTCCTGCTTTAGAGACGTTTCAGACTTGTTGCCTGATTCTGAATAAAACATTAATCAAAATAATTAGTACCACGGAAACTTTGGATGCTGATACCACCACTCTCCTTACCACAAATACCCTACCTCCAGTTCACGGATTATCTCATGAAACCCAAAGCCATGAGTTTATACTTAATGAAATCCACCCACCCAAGCCTCCGTCTATCCTTCAGACGTTAATTAACTTTTTATTGAATGGTTTGTTACTAATCCTAACGACTTTACTATTAAATTTTAGTTGTCGCGATGTCCAATATTGAATACCTATGTGCAAGCACCGTTCCTACGCCTCTTGTAATATCCTAGATTTTCGAGTGAACTCGTTCTTTTTTGATTGAAGGTTCTTTAAAATAATTTATTTTTGAAGACTTTTATGCAGTACTTCAATGTTTTGTCCATCTGGAACATTTGATAGAACGATAATATTTTCCGGGATGGACTGTGTGGTGTTGGTTTTTTTGCCAAGCTTTCGCTCATAATTTTTTATTGTATCTTATTTACTTACTTACAGCAACTTCTAAATGTTGGCTTTTGCATAGAAGTTATGATAGTTAATGCTCTTGTTTCTGCACCTTCACTCAACAGTACAAGATCTTCCGCACCTAGTAGCAGATATTTTATCAACCGAAATTAAACTTTATGTATAACACCATTCAGTTGATATACACTGTTGTTGAGCTATAATAATGCAAGTGAAAATGTATTGCGATGCTTTACACCTAAGCCGAACTGGAACTCCTCTATTATATAAATTCCGTCAATAATTTATAACTTTATTAAATGTTATAATATGTTAATATTAAGGTAGCTTAACATCAACCTTTAAAAAATAAAAAGTTCATTTAAGAAGTACTGTCATAGAAATATTTATTGTCCAAATCCGACGGTGGCTAATAATTTACTTAATCTGTTAACAGCCGGGAATGGATCTTTTGGGATCTGGAAACCCTCTAAGGGCCCACCCAGCCTCGATAAAGTGGATACCCAAAATAAGGGGTAAAAACCGAGCGGTTGACCGTATTCTCAGATGAATTACCTCCCTGCACAACCGTTTTCTTAGAAATAGTACAGTCTCTACCACGTACTGCGCCCAAGACTTCATGGTTCGTAGTAGTGCAGTTTTTTTTAAATGGAAATATAGCAGTAAATTACAATTTAATAATACGTACCTTAATCTATTTACTAATACTATTTATATTTTTAAGTAAAATAAGGTTCTAACTTATTCAGTAAAATATAAAAAAAATATGATAGGCTTGACCGATAAACGATAAAAATAAAAATGTTTCCAATAGAAATGGATTATTAATAAATATTGGGTTAAAAATTAATAACAGTATAGACTTCTACATGTATTGAACCCAAGACACTTTATGGATTGTGGTGGTTTACTAATTAAGGTAAACTTGTACCACTTTATAGAGGCTGATTGAGCCCCAGAAGGGTCGTATATTTTATATCCATATTATTTCGAGATTAGCATATTCAATATGAGTTGTTACATACTTTTAAATTAATATGGATAGATAGGTGAGTTTTATTCCGTAATTTAACAGAAAATAATTAAATATCTGTAACGCTTTATACCTAAGCCGAACTGGAATTCCTCTATTATTTAAATACCGTGAATAATTTATAACTTTATTAAATGTTTTGGTATATACATTCCTACAAGCTGTGTTTATCTTAAGTTCGGTACTCTTAAAATGGAACTGACTGACATAAAGCAGAATGGTGAATTACTGTGTTGCATTCTGATATTACAATAATATTGTAAATAAATAATAAAAAATATCGACGGTGTATTCCGTAAGAATAAGGATTTGTTAAGATTAACAGGAATGTTTTACGTACTTATTAAACACAACCTGGGATATAAAATAAAATATTTACAACATGAGAGTGTGAGATTCCGCTATAGTTATTTTAATCCATCCTCGACCTCTTTTTGTAGATCAGAATTTATAGATCCTTTCCATTATTCGGACTTTTTTCATTTTAAATTGACTTAACCTAAAAATATCGTATTTTTATAAGTTCAGTAGAATGCTTTGTTCGATTTCAATATTCCAATCGAATATTTAGACTTCTCCTTAATCCTTCTGCTATTAGAGTTTAGCACTCAGATATTCACTAAGGTCGACTGCTACGTTTAAATTACTTTCTCAGTTATTTTTAAACTTATTCAAAATGTCTACCGGGTGGGCTAAGTTATTTTTACTTCTTGTTCCAGTCATTGCTGACTCTATTGGTGTTATCTTGTGAATTTAAAATATGTTAAGTGGTCGTTCCATTAATTACGTTTTCTAATATCTGTTTATTTTTTAAATTCCTTTCTTTTTTAATCCTTGAGCAATTTAGAAGTTTATTTTTTTATACTCAGAAGTTAGCAACCCTATTACAGCTGGGCCTATATATAACCTTCAATTTCGAGACTTATCTTTCTTCAAACATATTTTTAAATTCATTGTCGAATCAAGATCCCTTTACCTAAGGCAATAATTCCTGCCTTTTTAATGACCCGAATAGCGAAGCATTCATACAGTAAATATTAGTCAAGTGATAGAGACGCTATGATTAAGATAGGCCTGTAAAGTTGCTGGGCTTAGTGACGAACGAATTCCTAAGATGTTAATAAGCTGTGTGCCGACTGGGAAGCGTCTGAGGGCAGACCGAGTCGTTGGTGGGAGGATTGCGTTAAGAGTATGGATTTAGGTTTGGGTATGGACAGAAGTTTGTAAGCAAAGATTGGTGGTATCGGCATTATTATTGAATAACCCTGATATCTTCCCTCAACGTTTCTATATTTCAATTTTCATTTAAATCTATAATGTCAAACCTATTCTCTATTAGTAAGACGTGATTTTTAATTTAAGGCTATTTTTGCAATTTATCTAGATCGAATTTTTCGTGACGAACACAGCTTTATATAACCTTTTGTATCAAGTTTTTGTTGAAGTTTCGCGATTACTAATTCATGATCTGACCCTAATTCTTCCGATAAGATCTCACCTTAATGATACTACTTTGCCATCTGTTTTGTACCAACACGTGGTCATTACACTTTCGCGTTTGTTAATCCGACAATACCCACGATTACTCATGGTTACCTCAATGTTTAAGCATTATACTTTTGATTAATAGGATTTTTGAAAATAGCAATTTTTATAATTCGGGCCTCATTCTGATTACTTCTCTTCTCACCTTTGGGTATTAGGGTATTAATTCTATATAATTTTGCAATAGTTTTTTTATAAATTTATTACATAGTTATTCATAAAAATCCTGTTACTACTAAAGGATTTAGTAGGAGTATGTTTAAAAATTATGAACGCAGTTTTAAGCCAACGACCCTGAAATATAGCGATGGATATCCTATCACTGAAAATGTTCACGTCCCTCAATCCGGAAAAGAATCTACTTGTACCTCGACGACTGTAACCTCTCACTGCATATTAAATAGTGTTGTTCCCTTCCGGTAACGAACCCTATTTATGCCATTTTATTTCGTTTATGGGAGATTTTAATCCATTTGCTGCATTCACATTTCTGTACGTTTCGTACCTCTGTAATATTTCTCTTCCATAAACCCTATCGGGACTATTTTGACTCCGGAGAAAGAGTGTTCTCAGTCAGAATATTTCTTGGTGTTATTTTGTGTATTAGAAATATGTTAATATGTCGTTCAACCATATATCAAGCCTACAACAATCCTTGGGAACTGCTTTCTTTGCAGATTCGAGTTTTGTGGACTTATCCGGGAGAAAGTTTCGAGATTCTTTCAAAGATCATCTTGACAGCCTTCAAATGTTTATCGCTGTCCAACATGGTAATAATAACTGTGCAAGGCTGAACAAATATTAATATCCATTTACTATACCTTATGCCATAACATTTTTTTTCGACTTAAGTTTTGCACGAAGTCATAATCAGCGTTCACGTAGCGCTTAGTTAGAATCCATCATAAAGATTTTTATTATTTTATGAATGAATATTTATTATTTCAATTACTGTCACCTATGCATTTTGTTGCTATTATTAATTAATTTCGCAAACTCCCGCCCATTGTACCCGGCATGTTTAGCGCCACCTGCAAGCTTGTCGAGATGTTTTCAGTTTGGCTAGTAGCAGGAGTTGATGACTCACTGGCCAAGGTCCTCGGGAGGCCGTTGAAAAGAGGCCAAGTCGACTGGGAATTTAATTTGTTGTTTTTTTTTCTTCACAATTGCTTTTAATTTAGTTAGAACCCGTTCGTTTATGTAATGCGATGCTATCGCTTCGAACGTTTGCGTCGCAGATTTGCCTTGGGGTGTGGGAGTCCGTTTTGGTCAAGTAGCTATCATAGATGCGGTGAGTGGAAACGTATAAGCGTCTGCTGCTAGTTCCCTTATTCCTTATCCACTGATCTCAACAGTGATTCGTCTGGAAAGAAGGTATGAGATGTCCTGTGGTACCGCTTCGCTCTCCACGCTTGCGGAGCTTGGTTCGGAGATCCCTGGAGCAGTGTTTAAATAATTATATTGCTTGTGTACTATTGCTATGTAATAAAAAAAATTTTACTCAAAGATTACTGAACACTTTGCCTTTGTTTTCTGTGGATCTCATTTGAAGAATGTCATATAGCTGGAGTTAATACATGTTACTTACTATAGATGTATTTTCGGCCCAGTGTACTCTCAAGGCATCTGGTGCATCCCGAAGAATAAGAAGCTATATGACCTCATATGAGGGAGGGTTATAAAGTCAAGAAGGTTATGTTGGCTTGGGCATATTGAAAGGTTACCCGTGGGGCATATGTCTAGGAAGATAAGGAGGTTTCTCAATGGTAAATATACAGGAGAAGCCCCAGAACAAGCTGGCTAAAGGGTGTAGAACAAGATCTGTTCAAACATGCAGCTTTTATTGCACATAGTAGAAATTGAAAGAGCCTTTAATTCATTCATTGAAAACGCCGATTATGATATATTCATTCATCAAATAATGTATAATGTAATATTATATAATGGAAAAATTTAAGTAATGTTACGGAAATAGGTTAAATTTATTATGTTATATTACTATATAACACTTTTTTTATATATCATAGTCGCTTAAATTAACTCCTTATCGGCGTATTGAAGAACTAATATTCTTTTTTTTTTTCATAACTGATATTCCCAAACCAGTAATTTCATATAAGACTGAATTTGCTCTCAGTCTAAAAAAATTGAGATTATTTTTTACAAAGTAGGATAATAAAAATTATTTTGAGACAATTATTCATTATATTAAAATTAAGAAAGAAAGAAACCTGTTAGAGATGTAATTCCAATAAAAAATAAATTGATTAATAAAGATTCTATTAATAAAACTAGTTATTTCTACTTTCTAATGCTCTCAACTATCAAATATCTATCTAATAAAAATGCTATTGTTAAGTGTTTACCCTCTTATTTGCTGGTTTTCGTGAAGTAAACAATTAATTAAATATAGACAATAACAGATACTCTCTAAATTTTTATCCATTTTTTTTATTATTGTCAGCATTATTGTTTAGTTGGCATTGCATTATCCATCAGGTACAAAACATCTTGGCAATTAGTGCCCCAAAAAAAACTAGGTAGCGGCTCTAATTTAAAAATAAAATAAAAAATAAATCAAAAATAGAATAATTAAAAAAATATGATTTTTTTGTGAGGCATATTTTCGAAAGTTTTTAATATTGTTTCAGATTATTTATTCTTATATAGTATTTCTTTATTAATCAATATTCTTTATTTTTTATGATAGTCTTGAATTTATGACATAGAATGAATAATTAGACTTCAATAATTACATCATAGTTTGAAAGTTGGCTGTTTTTGTATCAAATCCACATAATACAAACATTCCCAGTCAAAACATAGGTTCGAAACATATGTTTCATTATATCAATCTTAATAATATTTATTTCATAATAATATTAGTAATGTGGTGAGCATGTCACTGAGAAATTTTCGATAAGATAAACGGTAAAACTGTCATGAATTTTTATTAATTTACGGCTTTACGTAATATCTGTGTCCCATATAGGGCTGAAAAAAAAATTACCTCCTCAAATCACATTAAAATGATTAACGACTGATTTCAACAAGTTCGGTCTTTCAAACATGATTTTTCATCATCACATTAATTAGAAACATCTGGCTTACAAGTTTGATTTATAGTGCTTTTTTTTTTAAAATTAAGAATATTAGAATATATGTTGTACTGATATAGCATTCATTTGTACATTATAGCAAATAATAATTTTTTCTTGACCTAAAAATACTTATCGCAAAATTGCAAGAAGGTCATTATGAACTTTATGTTGAATTCATCAGAACATCTGCTCAAACTGTTCCATTTTACAGAAACCAACTAGTGTAGGCGTAAATATTTACAGAAGTTTGAAGTATTTAAGTTATTCCTTGTAAAAGTTAGTTTCTGGATTGAAATGCTTTCAAAATGATTAATTTTGGTTTAATTTAAACCATTTAAAAAAATTTACACATTGGACAACGTTTGTGAAGGGAGTAGTTTGTTCGAGATCATTCTTAACCGCCTGGTTTTACCCATATTAAGACTACTAACTTTAGAAAAGCAGGCTACTAAACCCCTCGGTCTATAGATTCAATAGGATCCATCCGTGGCTGTTAACAGATTGAATTTATCTGCCTCGGCCGCATTTGAACCCGGTACCTTCAACATAGCAACTCAGAACTATTAATTCATAAAAAGAGAATTATGAATGTTAGAATTTATTGGTTATGAATGAAATAAATTACTATAACAAATTTTGAACTATTAGTCTACTTACTTATGGGATGAATGTAATTATCCATTTTAATGATACGACTGTGCGAGCTAGCAAACTTATCAGTAGCAGTTGTCTAATATGTATCCATTTATTATTATTAAAATCATTACTGTATTAATTAGATATTACTGAAAGTTATAAAAAAAATATATATATAATTTGATATCTGCTTGCTTTGCTTATTTCCTCGCATGTGAAATATACAAAACCCCAACTATATTTTTCAGTTATGGTTGGTTTTAACGTCCATGTTAAATAAACTTTATCGGTATTATATTAAGTTTTGTTCGCATAAGTATGTTTTCTTTTTATTTATAACTGCTTGGGAAGAAGAATAGTTATCCAATAACTATATATAATGAGGATATAAGGAGAGTTTTCGCAACAATATGCTAGTTAGTAAACAATTTTATTAATGAAGAAATATATTAATATATAATTAATTATTTTATAGTAATTGTTATTTATGGATAAACTTATAAATTAACTGCGAGTAAAATAAATAATATTGTGTTTTTACACATATTTAATTCAACAAGCCTCATATTTAAGAAAAATAAACTAGGGAGGTAGGATCCTATTTCAAGCACACCTGGTCAAATGTGATATAATATTGACTCAATATTATTGACAACTGTGAGTGGCACCTTCAGTATTCTGCTTCCAATAATATAGCTCCAATATAATTGATCTCGTAAAACGAGCTTTACTTTTACAATAAGTAATGCTATTTATACTACTTATACAAACTTAATAAATGCTTCTTACATTAAGTCGATGTTTCCGTAGTTATTATTTATGGATTTTTAAATTGTTGCTCATTTTTATTAATACTATGTTGTTTCTGATCTTTTATCATTCAGACTATACTGTTAAAACTTATAAACCACTCATATTCTTACCAACCTATCTTAACACATTATAAATAGTTTTACTCTTTTCGTTTGGAACCAGTTGGACGTTATGCTGACAGAACGTAGGATTATGCTTAAGCCAGTATGCCTCTTGCTAGCCAGGAAATTGTTAATGCGTTGGGTTGTCGAGATCGTATATTAAGTAGTGCATCCATATTCATTCTTGGCCAGCTGTTAAGTATGTATGTCGTAGAAGAGCCGTTACTGCCTGTACTTGCTGGAGTAGAGTGTTTTCGCGTAACGGGTCTGAAAATGGTCGAACTGACCAAAGTATCAATAATATCTTGTAATTATTTTAATTATATTTTTTAGTTGCGTAATATATTAGCTAACTATGAATGTCAGAAATAATTTATAATAACAAACTCCGAAAGAGATATAAACGGTTGTTCATTTTTTATCGAAGGTGTCCACATAATAGAGAATGGGCGAGCACCAGGAAAGACTCCAAATCCCATATGGTCCATATATTGCTGTTACGAGATTAAATAATGTATCTGCCAGAAACGGATTTAAACCCGAAACTTTCAGCACAGCGACTCAGAACTCTACATTCTCCATTCACTTTGTGTTACTTTTATAAGCCTGGAAGGAACTACTTATAAATGACCGATTATGAAATTTTAATTAAATACCAAATGCTTGAACCATTTTAATTCCCTCTTCCTGTTTGATTGTTATTGGAGCACTCATATGTTATACCACTGCACGGCTATGCTAATATTGAATTTTTGATAATTTAAGATATAATATTAATGAACCTGCCTAGTATTTGTATATGTATATGCCTAGTGTTTAGAAATGGGCGAAATAACAACATTCATAACAAGTTTCAGACAAAGGAAAGATAAGTTTAAATAATAATTGTGTTAACTTGGATATTTATTAGCTAGAGCGTTTTTATTTAGATTTTTTAGTTATAGTTGTTAGGATTACTGTAATTATAGGAAGTGTATAGTATAAAAAAGGAGAAAATCTTTATATGTAGTTGTGTATTGTATTGTGTAGTTTTTTACTATCATTATAAAATACTATAATTGTAGTTCCTATTATATTAGAAGGCTAAACCTTTATCTTGCACAGAGGGTAGGGCTCATAAGGTGCTTATTCTCAAGGGATTTAGTTAAGGGAGGGTTCCTCGAAAAGGGATGTTTCTTCTGATTGTCCTCGTTAGGGTCTTATTTTGTTGAGTAGGCTCTATGATCCCTATAGGTTTCCTTCAGATTGTGTGCGATTAAATAAATTCTTCACTACTTTTCTCCGTTTTTTAAATTAGTTGTTTGTTATTTTCTTAAGTTTACACGTTTATGCAATTATAGTAAAATGAAGAATAAATTTCTTTAAAAATATATACTTTTTTAGTCATGCGTTTCTTGGGCATAAGTTCTTGAAGAGTATATGGATAATCTGTTGATGGGTATTACTTAATATACCTCAAATCCAGAATGATATGAACAAAAAACCATTTTTAAAAACTAAACTTCCGTGTTAGGTTCTATAGAGAAGAAATTATTTACGGACAATTTGTGTTTAGTTGTATGACGTATTATATTTTGTCAATCATACCCAAAAAACATAATATTTAAACAGCATACAATTTTTGGATGATGAACATTCTCCATACCTTTTCTTTAATTAATAAGTGCTGTCCTTCGGAAAAATATTTAAAGCGCAATTGAATTATGGAAATAATAAACTATCACCTTGAGTTTTTTTATTCACTTTCCAAGATCTTTGAAAATTATTTTATCTCATTAATTATCAACAAATTTTCTGATACAATAATTGTTTATTGTATGAATTTCTTAAACTTCCACACAATCTAGGTTTGACAATTCATCAACTATTATGTTTCTATAATTAATTAATGTCATAGGTTATAGGCTCCAATTGGATTTGTGTTTCTGCCTATGTAAATCGATAATTTTAAATGTGAATAATACCGCATTGTTTTCCATAGTTCATTAATATTCTAGAAAAAGTTCTTAATATTTAAAAAAATATATACGAGTATATGTTCTTAAACATTTGATGTATAATTAAGTATGAACTCACACTGTAAGATTGTAGTGGTTCAGTAAAAGATATTGACTAATAGGTTATGAATTATGATAAAATGGAATAAATTACAGTTAAATGAATTTACATTAATTTACATTTGTATTGTCGAAGAAAAAACTATAAAAGTTCTATAGCATACTAGAAAAAGAAATGTATTTAAGTTAAAATAATTGAAGAATTGATGGAAAATATATAATTATAAAGCCCCAATGTGGTTGCTTCTTTTTATCTAATGTTACACCATATGTAGTCAATTTTGAAAATAACTTTTTTAAATTAATTTTATTTGACAGTATTACATTATGTTTGGTATGGAATGAATGCCATTGATGTTTAATTTGCGTTTTGGGTTTATTAAACTTATTTTTATTCAAAATGTTATCATTTTGTTTTTCTTACATTGCTGCATTTTATTTATTATGAAAATGAATTTCTATTCTTCATTTCAAATTTACCTTGAGATAGACATTTAACAAAGTCAGACAGGATGTAACCGCGCCGTATATTTGCATTGAAGCGCAAAAATAGACATCGTATTATTTGCATATAGCACAACATTACGGAAAACAAATTGAATAGTAGCACTTACACATATAACCACCTTATGCAATATGTTGTTAGAATAATAAGCATGGAATGTACGAGACATACATACGATACACACGTATCGGTTCATTAGTAATTAGCCAATAATTATTATGTTCTATAGAGTGCTAGGAATAATGATTCAATTGTGAGTCACGGATAACTTCAATGGTGCAATTGATTGCATAAATTACTTTTATAGCGGCTTTTATTGCCCATTGTAGAAATTGAAAGAGCCTTTAATAGCGATTATGATATATTTATTCATCTAATAATGTATACTGTAATATTATATAATAGAAAAAATTAAGTAATGGTATTGAAATAGGTTAATTTTATTATGTTATATTACAATATAACACTTTTGTTTTATATTATAGTCGCTTAAATTAACTTCTTATCGGTGTGTTGAACAACTAATATTCTTTTTTTTTTCATAACTGATTTCCCCAAACCAGTACTTTAATATAAGACTGAATTTGCTAAAAATTGAGAATATTTTTTACAAAGTAGGGTTATAAAAATTATTTTGAAAAAATTATTCATAATGTTAAAATTAATGTATTAACACTGTTTGGTATTTTATCTGGTAGTTTAATCTGAACTTATTTATATTTTTGGTATTATTTTGTGGTATCTGCATAGATGATATGGTTGTATCATACCATCTCTACTGTTTTATCTCCTCTGTATTGTTATTATTCCATTTTAAATTTCGTGTTGTAAAATATATCTGTTGCGCACAATTCGTATAATAGTAATAATAATAATCTATAACTATATTATGTATTTAAGTTTTCAATATTTTTATTTTCATAAAATTATCTGTTTGATAGGAACAATAGTCTTAAATATTTATAGTTGAGTTTTTTCTCTGTTTGGTTCTTTATATAAGTTCTCATGGCCTTATTCTGATCTTACTATTTCTTTAATAATGAGTGGTATTTGAATAAAATTAAAAATAGTTTCCAATTTGAGGGTCTGAAGAAAATTTGGTTGATGTTGTTTTAAAAATATAACTAGAAGATCCCCCATTTGACTGAATGTTTAGGAACTGTATTTATCAATTGTAGAATAAATTAATCAGCACTACTGTGATTTTCCTAACTCGACAGATCATATCTTCAAGGTTTCTTGCGACTTAAAAGCCACTGTCTTATCTTCCAGATATGATGAATATCCCTTCATCATTATATCTATTTAAAATACGGATATAATTTCAAATTCATTTAAAATAAAAAAACAAATACAAAAAATAAAAATACTTGTATTTCTTCAACCAATACAAGATCTTGGGTTCGGTTCCCGATTAAGACTGTTATGATTCTAAGACGATTGTGTAGAGAAGCATTAGGTAGTGTCATACTTAGAATAGTAAACGAGAAGTCCAATGTCATGTTCAACTGCCAGGATTTTTCCCAGTTTGGGGTACCCATTTTATAGAAGCACCGAGGATGTTCCCCGAGATCCCAAAGAATCCAACCGCGACTGTTTAAAGATAGGATAATTTATCTGCCACAGCCAGATTTGAACCCAGAACCTTTAGCAAAGCAACTCAGTCCTGCACTTTGATGTACCCAACTCCCAGACAAATACTCGTATATAAACTGTGATTAATTTCCCTTATTTTATTATAGAAGTTTGGCTTTATGAAAGGGAAAATATTTTTTATGTCATGACTAGTATAATGACTTCTTTACATACCTAATATTTAGGGATAAAGTTATAAAATTGTTTGGCATGAACAGTCGTTAAGATCATCTTCTTTCTTCTGTCACGTAAGACGTTTTGTAGAGTGATTTCCACTTTCTCTGTTAGTTATTTCCTAGATTTTTACCTTAAAATCACCGCCTTTCTGATTGCTCTTCTAAGTTATTTTTAAGTTCTAAATGGGAAGAAAACGTGTCGGTTGATTTTATAGTATTCCACAATAAGGTATTCCTTAGAACATTCAGTCCGAAAAGAACGAGTTAATGTAGAATTTAGGAGGTTACACAATGCGGAGTTGCGGAGCATGTATTGAAAAATCATAGCATCAAAACAATTGTAGTTGGAATATGCTAGTAGAGTTCTTCAGAATAGTAAACGCCTACGCGTAGGTGGGATTGTGTTAGAGTTGATCTTTGGTTGGGGCGGTATTCCATGGACGACGGTTTGTAAACATTATATGGATATCAAACCTTCGGTAAATAATAAATCGACTTTGCTATTACCATAAAACAAAAGTTAATATTAACTACTACTAGTTAACACACACACACACACACACACACACACACACACACACACACACACACACACACACACACACACATATATAATTTTATTATTTATTTCTTGAATAATTTGTTGTACAAACATGTTGTATAACATGCTGTACCAAATAGACTAGCCTCAAATTAAAAACAAGTACAAATTTAAATGTGTCTGTGCAGAATCATAATTTACAATGAAAGAAAAAATGTATAAAAAAATTTCAAAATTGTAACCATACATTCTTAGTACACACATGTATATAAAATAGCAATGAAATAAAAGAAATTGGTATTCTACAATAATAAATGTTTTGTTCTTTTATGTACATACCGCTTTGTACTATTTTTTAGTTAACATAGAAACTGTGTTTAAAAATGTACTTTAGAATAAAAATATTAGTATGATCTAAAATTTATGCTTTATTAAAATGATTTTCTTTTGAATTAGGTTTACAAAAAAAATACTAAATTTTCACGTGCAAACACTTTGTTTCTCATTCCACCATTTGTTTGTTTATTGATATGTGATGAACCTGCTTATCAACATTTTGTTCTTTATTTGGTCTGATTTATAAAGGTAAACAAAATGAAATGTTTACTATTATATTTTAGTTTATTGCTTTGGCCAACATAAAGCAGGCAGGCACCTGATCGAAAAGCAATTTTTAAAATTATTATTTCTTATTGACCACTTAGAATTACGCAACAACTTTATATTCTCTTATTCCGAGATTCCTTTATGCGTTTTCTGGCTTGTTTCCTTTGATATTCTATCCAACTTTCCAAAAAACGACCAAAATTCTTTTGTCTTTCTTCATTCTGTAATCCTTCCCAATTTTTCACTTTGCTGTTATATTATCTTCGTTCTAACATGTATTACTTCTTTAGTGCACATTCCTGCTGTATTATTCCTGAAATATTATACTTATATTTTTTATTGTTTCCAGGTCATCCATAAAACGACCAAAGAGGTGATGGTACTCAAGATGAACCTCCTTCGGTCGAACAGGCCCAACATGAGGAAAGAAGTCCAACTCATGAACCAGCTCTCCCATCCAAACATTCTCAGGTATATTGGCATTTTTATTACTATTATTGGCGAATTCTCCATAGATATGGAGGACGTTAAGCAAGTAACTCGATCAATTTTTCTTTGGATTCTTCTTGTTCTTTTCTTCCAATAGGCTTTCATTCTTTCCGAAAGGCTTGTTTACATTCTTCTGACCACTTTGGCCTGAACTGTTTTTGGTTTGGTTGCTCTGATACAACAACAATACAAATTGCTCTGAAATACTTTGTGTCTGAAGTTATCTCTTTCTAAAATGTCGGCTAGTCTTAAGTTTGCATTTTTGAGGTCCTTTCGAAGTTGATCTAGCCAGGGTGTGGAATTCTTAAGTGAAGTTACACAACCTATTATTCTTTTCATAAATCGATTTTCTGGTAGTCGGCTGAGATGACCAAAGAATTTCATTCGCCTTTTCCGGATATCAATTTCGATGTTTACAAACTTTTCTTTTGTTTTACTTGTTTGCAGCCTAAAACTGTCTTGTGTTTGTCTTCCTCCTAGAATTTTCATGATGATCTTTCTCTCTTATGTTTTGAATTCTTCAAGCTGTTGTTTGCTGTTAAGGATTAGTGTTTCACTTGCGTAGAGAATAGTTGGTTTAATGACAGTATTGTAATGTCGAATTTTTGTTACTCTTGATATTGATTTTTGTTGTAGAGGTTTTGCGTTAACCCTATTCCTTTTTTAATTTTTTGGAAGCGATGTTGCTGTGAGATTTTTCAATACCTGTCGGTTCGATGAATTCTCAGAGATATTTAAAGTATGGGACCCTGTCGATTTTACCATATTTTGTTTTCAAGCTTCTAATTTCTGTTTTTGAACAAAATAATTCAGTTATCTTAAATGAAATTTGTAAACCTACCTTTTCTGCACATTCTTTCTGAGTACTTCCAGCTGTTTAACTGCAGTCTGCTCATCCTCTGTTAGTATCGCCAGATTTGTCCGCGAATGCAAAATATGGTATATGTTCGCATTTTTATTATTACTTATTTATTTTATGGCTTGTGATATAATAATTCAGGATATATATACTCATACGTGATATTATGATATATAGTCATTACTATTCCATGAGATCATTAAACAGCCTAAATATGTTGTTTTATTTTATTAATATCTATAATAACAAAAAAGGGCGAATGTGATCCATTAATGCCCAGAAATGGATTTAAACTTTTGATACTGAAGTTACGTTAGGCCGATGATATGTTGAAACTTTAGCTCAACTCAAATCTAATATATACCTTGGAATAGTAGCTGAAGCAGTGACATTTACAATCTAAACTACGTATTAAAATCACTTAAATTTATTTAACTCAGAGAATATAGTGGAGCTGACAAACAAGCCCCTAGTTCTAAAATGAAGAGGAAAGAAGGGGTTACTGTTCTATAAATATTTTTTTTCTTATTTCGTATGTTATTAAAAAATATATGCGTTTGGACGATTCTGTTCTAACTTTTACTTTGCTTTATTAAAAATTGTTTAATTCTATAATTGAATTTTTTTATTCTTTTAATGCACATTATTACTCTATTTTCTTGTAAAAATGAAAGTCCGAGAGGATTTAACTACAACCTCAAAATATCGAAGATGATAATCCAATTTCAATTTTTTCGTACCAAGGTTATTGGATTACTTATTATTACTAATTACGTATTCATCCGCGGTACTGACATAAAATAAAGTTGGACGGAATTCTTCAGGAATTCAGAAAAATATTGAATTCATGAATTGAACATTAAACTTAATGGATTAATTAGTATGAACGATTTATTATGACAAAAAAAAGTTAATATAAATGGAATTACCCATTTATAATAACGATTGATATCTCGTTTTTTTCCTCGTTTTATTTGTCTCCGATTTTTTTTTTTTTTTTTTTTTTGTAAAGAATGATTGGGAAAGGGACAATATCGGTATAAATTATTTCTAAGTTGAATCATTGATACTAAATTGGGATAAATTATTTATGATGTTTGTCTTTACTAGAACAGACTTGTGGGCTCATGGACGTTGATAAGGCCGAGGAAATCTGGACTCGTGGTGACAATCAGATAAATTAACAAGTTGAAGCCATCTGATCCGGATATCCCCATCTTCTAGTGTCATTACTCCCTAGCGTTAGCTAGCTCGGAGCGCGTAGTTTTTTATTTCGTTCGTTTGTTTCCTTTAATGCCACTTTATGCTGCTATGGCTTATCGGACGACGCTACAGTCCTAATTTTTGTCTATCCAGATATAATTATGATTGAGATCTTTAAGGCGCACATGGCAGCGCCGCAGGCTCGGTAGCGCCATTTCACGTCACCTCTGAAGGCGGCATATGTGGTGATTTTTTACTCTCTTTAAGGACTTCTGCAGGGCTGCGAATCCGCAATTTTGGGGATAGTTTATTTTACTAACCACTATACTACATGTGACCACGTTATTTCTTGTTAGGTTTGTGATGTGAATTGGTACTGAACTGTGAAGACGTTAATTGGTCTAATATTCATGGAATGCTCAAGTGATTTGTTCTGATATTTTCCTACAATATCCGAAAAATATTCAAGGGAAAAGAAAGAAAAAATCATGTTTGAGTTACTGTCATGTTCCATATTATGTTGGTGCTTCGAGACCTCGACTTGAACATTTTGTTCCCTTTAAGATTTTCTTCTTTTGTCAAAAATTCACTGCTTATCGTCAAATATAATATAATTTAGTGTATTGTAATATTAATATGAGATTTATTTTATGTATTTGTTGAATTATTGTTGCCTTTATATATCGAATCAGCGAAATCTGGCTTCGAAACTTAAAAAAAAATATTATATTATTGTACTGGAAGAATTACCAGAACCCCCTGTGATATTCCTGTTTTGAATTTAATTATTATAACTGAAACATATTTCAGTGAATTACTCCCCTTTGATACTTAATATTAATATTGGCGTTAATGTATGTTCTTTTTACGACACCTTAAAATTAGCAATTGTATTCCTTCCCGGATAACAAGAGGTAATTGGACTTGGACACACCTTGCGGTTGGACCGTGTGAACCCACATCCTGTGTACTCAAGGGCTTCAAACAACTTCAAAAGGGCCCTCCAAGGTTGATGAGGAAATCATACACCTTCTCATTACCTTTCTGCGTTGAGATCAGTCTAATCAGGGTTACAGTCTCTTCATGTAATGAATTATGTTTGTTGCAAAAACAAAATAAAAACTCATTATCAGCTATTCGGACGGCTGTAGTGGAAGTCTTAAATTTTGCCTGTTCAGGTATAATTAAGATGCATTGCAAAAACCAACAATTCGGCGTGTGCATCATCACTATTCTTAAGCTACGTCTACACTATGAGACATTTGCTAGGCTATAGACGAGATAAACCTTAGTCCGTCTCAGCAACGGTCTAGTAGCGGCCGGATTAGTCTCGTCTACACTACACTACTATTCCACCACCACCACTATCTGAGTTTCTAGACCAATCTTAGTAAATACACCATGAAGAGCATTGCTTGGTGCGGAATGAGTTCTTGCTTTATGCTTATTAAAAATGGAAGAACGCGAAAAAGTAAACGTTATTAATAAAATAAAATAAAATAAAATATTGCGATACGTTACTAATCCGCAAGTACTGAAACAGTTTTCCTTACGCTATTACACATCTGGTCATATGGCTTACCTGATTTAAAAAATCATCAAAATCGTTAGTTATTACTTGTATCAACTTTCTTGCATTTCCCAATATCAACGAATATATTTTTGTAAAATTTCAGTAAAAAAATAACGACTGCGATAAATGAAGGAAATAGTGAAATTCAAAAACAACCTATTTTAAATTTTGTGTATTCATGAAGCATTAGTGCAGTTTCCTCGCGTTTCTAAAAAAAATAAATAAAATTAAAAAAAGTTAATTTTAAAATAAACATGTTATATGGAACGGTTTTTTTATATATAGCTTCCCAAGGAACTCAGATAAAATACAGAATTACATTTTAAAAATGACAAGATACATACAATTATACTTAAAAATTATTTCTAGGAATCCCGGTTTATTTGGAACAATATTATAATCGGTATCACAGATAATTGAATTTAGCACAGATTTCACTTGCAAAGCATTATTCAAATTAAAAATCTTTTTTTCGGCTATAATGACATAAAATAAGATAGCGCACTGAAATAAAATAAATATGTTCAAGAAAATATAAAATTAAAAACAGATGCAATGATTTAAGGTCGCGCTTATCTGGCATATAAAAAATCTAACTTCAGTAATAGTTTAAATAAAGTTCAAATTCAATTTATATGCTAGTTTAAATTACCAATGAATTGCCAATTTTATAGTATATAATTAAAAATAAATTATTTTTAAAAAATGACTTAAATGGACACGTGTATTCCTGAGATACAAAACCTTTTTTTTTAACCTAACTACTTATTGTAGGAATTTTCGGTCAAGACTATGGTAGGATTGGGATTGGGGGTGTTAGGAATGAAGGGGGAAATAAAATCCACGACCGAAGAATATGTATCGATTTTTTTTTTTAACCATTTCGATTATTTTACCTTTATGGTTCACTTTGGATAATCAAAAAAGGAATATGCATCTAATAAATTAATCAATTGTTTAAATTAATATTAACAGATAATCAGCGCGTTTTCACATTAAGGATCTTGTCCAGATAATTGTCTTAGCTACTCTATTAGTTACAATTTCTTTAATGAACATCCGATGGATTTTATTTTATTATATTTTATTTATTTTTTTATTATATTATATTTTTTCTTATTTTTATTATATTTTATCTTTTAAAAATATATAATAGAAAGATAAAATTCTATCTTTATTTTTCTATTTTTATTTTATTCTTGTTTTTCTTTTTCCTTTAAAGCTAATAAAATTGTAGATTTGCAGATACTATATAATCAGACTATTTCCACTGATGTTAACTATATCTGCTATATAAATTAAATCCTCAAACGCATTAGTTAACGTCACAGTTTCTTAAATTAATTTTATTAACTTTAATAAAATCGGATTTTTATTTAATATATTTTATATTCAATATAGAAAGTTTAATAAATTTTATTGATTTATTAATATGTTTAATTACTGTAGGATTTACGAAGTAAGTTTAATATATTCTTTACTCGTTTGTTTAGCAATAAGTAAACAATTAGCTTAGCAATCAATTAAATCTATTTTCTAATAGATTAATTATAACAATAGAAACTTTTGGAATGTATGACCACGTCTGAATAAGGATTCCTTTTAATGGTAAATAACTCTCTTTAATTTTTATAAAAGTTTGTGTTATCTAAGTAACTATAACGAAATCGAAAAATAGAGGTTTGCCCCTTTTTTATATGTATTAATTTAATAAGGAAAAAAGGTCTAAAAACACACCTTATACATATGAACATATACCGCTTTATGTAATACATCTCTAGCGACATGTTTTAAAGAGTTCTTATGTAGGTATAACATTACATATCTTGTTAGTATGAGGTGTCATTAACCTTCTCAAATCCATTTACGTCGAGGATCCGTTTACTAGTTTGAAGCTAAAAAATAAATAAATAGTTTGTGTTAAATGGCTTTGATACAATAGAAAAATGCGTTACATTTGTGAATCAACTTATTACAGTCAAACTTCACCGTATAAGTTCGTATAATTAAAATTCATGATATATTATCATTTTATTTTATGGTTGATTTTATTGCTTATTTTTATTTAATTTGTTTTATTTTACTAAATCAGAAAAAAAAAACGTTAGCATTGAATGACTGAACTGTCGTTAAGAAAAATACTTCATATATTTACATCAACTTATTATGTTATACTTTACCCTGTGAATTTCGAGAATTTTATGATTAATTTTATTTCATTATTGTAGAAGGTTAACAATATTATTTTAGTTGATTATGTTTTAAATTAATGGAAAATAATAAGACATCAAACAAACAAAAACCTGCCTTTTCCCAGGCTATTAAAAGAAAAATAATTACTTAAATACGATAATTATGTTATCTTTTTTTATGAGAATGGTAGAGGAACTGATTTATTATGTAAATGAAAAAACGTTTCCTCTTTCTTTTCTTCCCGCTATGGGAAATTGAACATTTAAAAGAAGAAAATGCTAATGAATATGGAAAATTAGTTATTTTTTATTGATTTTATTGCTTATTTTTATTTAAAAATTTTTTTTAGTATTTTCTAAGGTTCGCAATATCATTTTTGTTGACAATGTTATTAATGGATGCAAAATTATAAGACTGATATAATACGTGTAAATAAGACATCAAGCGAACAAAAAAAAAAATTCTTTGTTTCTCAGGCTGTTAAAATATAAATATTTGCACGATAACAATAATCATGCTAGTATTTTTTATGGGAATGGTAGAAAAATTATTCTGCTTTTTATGACGTTTGTTAGAGAAAAAACGTTTACTCTTTTTTTGTTCTGGTTTCGGAAAAATAATTATTTAACAGAAAAAACCCTAAATGAATATGGCATTTGTTTGTATTTTTTTTTTAAAATTTATTTATTGATATTTACAACTGTATTACAATTATACAACAAGTAAATAGAATGCGTGTTACATAATGACATGAGAATGACAAGTAGAGAAACTACCCACTGGTAGTACTCAAATCAAAGTTCAAATAAGAAGGTCTCGGGGCCATCTTCTTTTTGTTTATATTTAACGTATTAATTTATTTTTTATTTCCTAAGGTTAACTTAATTATTTTCGTTGTCAGCGACGTAAATTAATTAAATATGTTTAACTAAATATAGATGCTTTGTTGAATTACACATAAAAAAAACAAAAAAAAAATACAGCTTTTCCCAGAATGTTAAAAGAAAAATAATTACAATAATGATGCAATAATTTTTTTATGAAAATAGTAGAAGAACTGATCTGCTGTGTATGACGTTTGTTATGGAAAAAAAACGTTTCCTCTTTCATTTGTTCTTGTTGCGGAAAAATAGTCACTAAAAAGAAAACATGCAAATGAGTATGGAAAATATCTATATATAGATATTTATATCTGTTATGAGTAAGATACCACGTCACTGAAGACGCATTTTCACTAAAATACACAATTTAAAATAGCCAGTATTTATAAAGAAAAAATCTCATTAATCTATTTAACTAACTCTGCTTTCCTGATTCATTACTTGACAAAGTATCATTTGGTATATTATAGCTGTATATTGGTAAATATACAATAGCTGTTTAGGCATACTATTGCCATAGTTATCTAAAAATGTCGCACTTAATAAAAAATAGAATAAAAACAGATCTCTATGAGGTTGTTTAGTTTACTTAAAATTAATATAGAGAGAACTGCATATAAATTAGAGTGCATGATTATTATGAGTATGTTAATTCAAAAATTTATTATGCTGGTTTTAACTGATATTTCTCAAGTACATTCTTACTATCGTATTATGAATGACTTTTAATGATTGCATTTCCGAGATGACTAATAGAAACTCAACGGAACTAATACGGTTCTGAGTTTTATGGGAATAAAGTTAATGACTGAGTTATTTCTCTCAGGAAAAATACTTTTATGGAATTCCCAAAGGATATGAATCGTATGAATACGATTTTTTCATTACTTTGCTTTGTCTTTAGAAAGAAAATATCATTTTATATTCTTATAAAGTTTTACTGTTTCCGTACAATACATTCGTTCTGAGTTTTAAATAAAATTATAAAACAATTTAAATATTTAAGTTTGAAATTGTAATTTAGGTTTAATACTTTTTTCTTTCGTCTGATTCTGACTGAAGCTATTTATTTTTTTCATAATTTGATTTATGGAGCTCTATAGAACATTAAGTGGAGACATTGTGATATCCGCTAAGTTAAATCTATACGAAATTTCCTGGAGAAATATATCTATTCGAGAGGGAAAAATACATTTCTCTTTGCTTCTTTTAAAATTTCTATTTTTATAGAATCGTGATAGATAAATAATTGCTCAATGCTGTGTGTTTTTAATTATCATAGTTTTAGTCTTTTGAATTTGACCTAGTTTCATTTTGAAAAAAGTTGAGCGTTATTCTTGTTCTGTAGGTATATATTTATACATAGCAGTACCCTATTCATATAATTTTATCCTGGATAATTTATTTTTTTGAACATTCAAGCATCATAAATATAGTTAATAAATTAAATATAACAGTAAATTAAAAAAAATCAATCACTTAATTTAAAAAAAATAAATAATATCACATGAACGTTTGATCCAATCGGTCTTATAACATTTTACAACTCTAAGATTAACTATCTTAACTTTATAAAATTGGGAATTTAAATGGATAACTACTGATTTTCTCCATTTCGACTCGCTAATTCTTAATTTGTGATTAATGATTAATTTATTGAAGTTTTAAAGCACCTATAAGAAGTCGGCGTTTTAAACTTTAAGCAGTATTATATTAAATAAAATATTTCCATTCTTATTTATTATAAATTTTATTGAGTTATTCCTTCAAAAGCTTGTAAAAGTATAGATCAGAAAAGAAAGGAATAAGAATGGCTTTCCCGTTGATAGATCTCCTTTCTCCAGAAGCTTTTGAGTGGATTAAACTTCGTAGACAATCATCTTGACCCAGGGTTGGTTTCAGTACACGATTGATACTGTATTGTTTCTAAACCAACGGTAGTTCTGGCAGGTGATTTAGCCGAATCAATGGCAAGGTTTTCTTCAATTAATGGTACTTATTTTTAAGGGTGAGATCCAGGAAGCTCTGTAGACCCTACAGGGTTTATCTATGCTCGATTGGAATCCGGAATCATTAGCATACAGTGGGTTACCTCTGTGTAGAAGTAGAGTTATAAATAAAAAGGGGAAAATTAGATTTACGACACAGCGATCGTACTTTTTAAAATATATTCCTGCCAGAAATTGGTAAACTAGCCTAACACAATTCAAAGTCTCGATAAGCTCAACCGCAAGTTTGATAAATGGCTGTTAATCGATTATGTACAGAACTTAAATAAAATTATGTAAAATGACATTCCAAATCGCTTCCACTTCATCTCTTGAACCACTGCGAAGATCCCTGACCTGCGAAGAAGCTTAAAATATTTCATCTCGGTGACTCCCGCTCCCAAGGAAGTGATATGAATAGAGCTTTAAAAAAATGTGACGGTTGGTTGAGTTGGTACCGAACCTCGAGTGCCACAACAATCACCCAGTTCCGCCGCCCTGGGAACTGTTCTTGATCATTCTCAGGAAAATCATAAATAAAAATATAGTTTCCTCTTCATCTGAATGGAGGGTTCGAAGAATTTAATGTTCTAGGGAATTGTTTAATTAATTTCATTTGTTGAAAGTTGTAGTTGAATTGTTATAGATTTTTTATCTTAGGCAGCGTTCACATTGAGGGGATATAAGATAAGAGATATATCATAAGCAATATAGAATACGTGGAACGCACAGAAAGTTCCATCAAATCTAAAGGGAGATCATAAAAACGTACATACGTGCGCGATTGCGAAAGATATACTAAATGACATATCTCTCCAAGCACCTTGTCGTCCAATATTTCGAGCTTGATGTACCTACCAATTATCGCCTATATCGAGCCGCTTTATCGGTGCTACTTAAACCTACGGTATATCGCCTGTTGTAATGGGACCTTAATTTATTCCTGGCGAAACACATTTGTCCTTCAAAAACTTTAAATACTGCATTAATTGCGTAATAACTAAAATAAATAATATTGAATAATATTAGTTGACCTTATGTAATTATGAAGAAGATGGTCCGGGTGGAGGTCAAGAAAATTCTTTTGTATAGGGAGAACTTTTTATTGGTAAGCCAACGTTTCGACCCACATTGCAGGTTTACAATATTGTTAGGGGTCAAGGTCATACCAACCTACTAAGCTTAAGATCGCGGGTTCGTGTCCCCGTAGGTGGCCCTAGGATTTTTCAAAGGGAGTAAAAAATCCTCGGAAGAGACGTTAAACGGAGGTCCCGGAGCATGTACGATGAAACGTACTCGTTAAAAATCCCAATCATAATTAAACCCGGATATGCAAAATTTCGGACTCCTACAGTAGCATTGTCCGATTAGCCGATGCAGCATAAAGTTATGTTAAATAAATGTTAAATGTTACTATCTCCGCCTCGGTCTATCCCATAGACGCTTTCCAGTCGGCATAGAGAATAAATAAACAAATAATAATTAAATAGATATTATTTATACATCTTTAATATATTTTATACTTGTAAAAGTTTATAGAGTGGTATTTAGATCTCCGTTCGATGAGTTCGTTACATAATATACTAGCCTAGATACTTTTCGAAATATGTGATATCGTCGTGATGTTTTGAAATATTACGGCTCTCACCGCACGAAGTGTTTGTCACTTCCACTAAACTATATGTCATATCAGCGTGATAGATGTAAGAAATTCATTTACGAAGAGAAAGGAAACAAATAATAATATTTCCAGAATTTCTACATCACCACTTCATCTGAAATAACAACATTTCTATTTCAATTCCAAGTTGTTTGCCAACAGCGATTTTTGAATTACTTCATCGATATTTACTTAAAGGCTTAGTGAAAGTTGTAACCGCTATAACAATAACAATTAAAATTATAGTAATAAAAATATTGGTTTTACGAACATGAATAAAACGTTTGTACAAATTAGAAACGGGAATAATTAATTTTAAAATGATTTCAATTTCATTAAGAGATGTAATATTCTTTCATTAAGATAGAGTATATATTTTTTTTGAAGACTTATGCCGTATTTTTCGTGATTTACGAACTTATTTTTGTATTCGCCATGTTTTGGAAGCGGTGTAGCTCAGTGTGTAGTTGCTATGCTCAAGGCCCTGGTTTCAACTCTTGGTATCCCTGATGAATTATTCTATTTTCTAACAGCCACAGATGGATCATATGAGATCTGAAGACCTCCAGTAGGTGGCTAAGCTTCTAAAAAGTGGGTACCCCATCTGGAGTGGGGAAACTTAGTGGTTGAATTAGATCTTCGGCTGCACAACCATTGGCTTAGAAACAGCACCTTCTT
Organism: Arma custos; assembly: GCA_037127475.1. Taxonomy (NCBI): domain Eukaryota; kingdom Metazoa; phylum Arthropoda; class Insecta; order Hemiptera; family Pentatomidae; genus Arma; species Arma custos. Next base: position 83,820,387 of record CM073764.1, on the reverse strand, counting down.
TACCATGGACTGAACCCAAAATCAATTGATCCTTGTTCTAACTATACCTGCAAAGGCTAAATTTAGGGCCTTAGCATCGTCCGATTAGCCTTGAACTTACGCTTAATAAATAAACATGGAAAATACATTTAAAAATAAAGGTATGCACCAATTATTTTTAGGAAGTGTTTACATACTTAGAATTTCAATCCTAATCTATTAGCAGATTTTTTTAAATACGTATGTTATGGTCCACTTAGAATTCCTTATATTTTTTTATACTTGGTACATTACATTCAAAGTTTTAAATCTCTACTCCCATTACTGTGAAATCGTGAAATAATATTCATTATAAGGGGGGGACCTTGTGGTTTAATGGTTGGCATAAAGCTCAGGATCGAAGGCGCGTGGCCCTTGGATTTTTAAAGGGAATTAAAAAATCCCTGGTTATGCTTTTTTTTAAAGGGACATTAATCGGAGATCCTAAACCTGTATGATGTCAGGTGTCAGGTACTCGTTAATAAGTCGTATCGAAATTAAATCAGGGTAGGCAAAGTTTAAAGCTTCTAATGTAGCATCATCCTATTAGCCAGAATAGCATAAAGGTGACATTAAATTAACAAACAAGCAGACAATCATTCCTTATTTTTCCAATTTAAAATAAGCAGAATCTTGTTGCTAAATAACTACATCATTACACTTTAAGATTCACACTTGGGTATATACATCTTTTAATTTGTTTGTTCTTTGATGACATAACAATGGTGTTCCCAACGAATCTCCTACCATTTTATCCGGGTTATTTAAATCATCCCAAGGTCGATTCTCAATTAAAGGTCGTGGGAAGATTGCTAAGGGCAGGAGTCGTTTGAAAACATTTGAGGCGCTCGCAATTAAAAATAGAATGTTATATATGCACCGGCTGCCGCCTGCTCATTGTTTCGCATTGTTTGACTGCATTCTGTTCTCGTGCCAGCGGAGCAGAAAGGGTCTCGTCGAGTTCAGTCGTGGATATCTCTAGAGATCCCGGAATAATAAACACTGTAAATGCAATTAAATAAATCTATAACAAAGTGTAACTTTTATGTTTTTTATACTTATTGGATGTCACAGCCTTGCCCACCAAACCCAAATAGGATCTTGGGTTCAGTTCACAACAACGGTTGTGCAGGTGATTTGCCTGAGATTACGCTCGACCGCCAGATTTTTTTCTCCAATTGACGATACCCACTTTATAGATGCTAGTCGAGCTCCAGAAGTTTATGTATACAGTTGCCAATTATGGCTGTTAATATATTAAATATTTTATTTACCACATCCGGATCTGGATCTGGAGCCTTCAGATCTCACCATTCTATTCGCTGAGCTATTGCGTTCCCACAAATAAATAAATGAGGGGTATAAATGCAAAATTCACATTCTTCACTTTTCATACCTAAACGATCAACAAACTATTTTTTAAACTTACACAAAATTACCTCCGTGCACGTGAATTTGCCATGCACTGAACCCTAAATCCTTCATCAGTTGTAGTGGAACGAGTTTTTTGTATTGATTGCTTTATAAAATTGTACGCTGGGGAACGGGGTAGGTATGACATAAATTATTTAGTATGTTAACATTTCTACACTTCCTCTATTTCTTTCGTCCTGAGGCTCACCCAGCCTCTATAAAGTGAATATCCATAAATAGCAAAAAATGGTTGATCGTGGTTTGTACAAATTATTCTCCGGCAAAACCGTTGAAACACCACTCTCTATACCATTTACTGTACCCAAAATCCTCCATGAGTGGTACGTTTTTTATTGCTTTTCTCTTTAAATGGTGAATGAACTTAGGTTTATTAGGTGATTAATTTAAAGTTTTAGTTATCAATCTTCAATATTTAGTGTAACGCGTACTGTCAAATAATCCTCAAAAGTGCTGTAATAATGGCTAAGATGACTGATGTATTACTTTTGCCAGAAAAATCGCCAATGATTCCTTTATCACAGATACTATCTACTAAATCCATTCTGAAAGTTCTTCAAAATTTATTTTATAATAAAATATATATAGAAACATTGTTACTGATAAATCTTATCTATTAATATTTCTTTTATACTTAGAAACGTTAAATATACTGTCCAGCGTTCCAATTTTTTCCATAAAATAGCAATCTTTGGTTAGATAGTTCAATGAACTTGATCTAGGATTTCTGGAATAGTTCCAAGGATTAGATAAGTCTGCAGGGAAACTTCCACATCTTTTTTTTTTTTAAATCATACATAAGTGTGAATTCAGAAATCAGTTCTTCTATGAAGTGATATCAAATCTAGAACTATTTAAAGTTTAGATGTTTGTTTACCTTTTTCTTATTATTTCTTTTAAGGGCATGTTAATTTTATTTTGTGTTAATTATTTTTTTAATCTAATTTCCTTGAAAATTATTTATGTCGAGAGCGGAAACCTGTTATCAAACTCGCATTAGTTTACCGATTTTCCCCTAGTCTAATTTTATTACATCCTTAAGGTCACCAATGTCCTATGAACAATCAAGCCAAAAGCTTACCTCTTAAGCCTCAACAACTATGTACATTTTTTAGTTTACTATTCCTAGTAATCATTCCTTATTATTATTTTTCATTCCTTACGGTTTATAATATATAATATCCTCCGCATCAGTTCGACATATATTGTAAAGGAAACATTCTTATTATTTTATGTATCTGTCGAATGTTTTCCAAATAGTGAAATCCCTGCATAGTGAAATTTGGGGATTTTTTCACCCGTACTCCTTTCTATTTGCCTTAATTGTAGCGCAGTTGTTCTTTTTAGCCGGATAGTGTGATACCCGTAACGGTTTGCAGCGCAAACAACTGCAGAGAAAGTTACAAGAGCGTAACATGATCCACGGGTACGGTCCAAAGCCTTTTGGCTGTGATGTTTTAGACCTTCCTAAGTATTGTCTTGCAAAGCATTCATACTTGTAACGGTATGTAATTATTACATATAATGACGTCGTATGTGTGAATTTGGAAGGAAAAAAAAAAGCTGTACCACTATAACCCATGAAGATCTTGCGTTCAGTACGTGGTAGGGACTAAACTATTTCTTGGACAACGGTTGTGGAGACTAAATACAAAAAATAATCAAGGTTTCATGTGACGTAGTGGTTAGCATAAAAACGCGCTTTGCCCAAGGTTCGCAGCCTGACAGTTGGCCTTAGGAGTTTTTAAATGATGTAAAATATCTTTGTTTTAAATATTATTATTTAAAGAGGAAAGATATGCCCCCGGCCGGGATTCCGTGACAGTGCTCTAACCAATTCAGCCACTGGAGTCGACTGGTGGCAGGGGACAAATCTATTCTCTTATCTTATCCTATGTTCCCGTGTTTTCGCAATTTTTGCGATGTATACACGGGAACGAATGTTCTATGAACAGTACTTTAATTTTAGGATCTTATTGACTTACGTCATATTTCTATTTATAATTTTTTTGTTAATTGTTTTTAGTTTATTAAAATATTTTTATTTAAAGAGAAAAGATAAGCCCCCGTCGGGATTCGAACCCGGATCCTCTGTCTCTCCGTGACAGTGGTCTAACGAATTGAGTCACCGGAGTTGCCGGCCGGCATGAGACAAATCTTTTCTCTTATTCTCTTATTATCTATTCTCGCAATTTTGCGATATATGAAAGAGAACGAATGTTCTTTTACATTATTTAAATTTTAGGATCTTGTTGACTTACGTCATATTACTATTTTTAATTTTTATAATTATATATAATTACGAGACAACGGGGGCTTAGGCTCAGATAAGAGAATAGATTTATCCCCTGCTGGCAGGCTCAATTGGTTAGAGCACTGTCACGGAGAGACAGAGGATCCGGGTTCGAAATCCCGGCCGGGGGCATATCTTTTCTCTTTATATAAAAATATAAAAAAAAATTAAAATATCTTTGGTTATGTCGTCCTCCGGAGGCGTGGTCCTTAGTTTTTACGGTCTCAGTTATTCGTTTAATGTCCATATCCTAATTATACCTGGATAGGCAAACTTTATTACTCCCACTGAAGCATCGCCCGATTAACGTTCATAAATTGCCATTGAATGCCAAAAAAAAGATCTAGTTTTGAAATTCGTAAAAACAATGGCGCCATTAATTGAAATATTAACTATCTCAGTAGAAGTTTAGCTTATTCAAAATTTTAATCATATATGGAAGTTAAGGTGTCTCATTTTTAAGACTACATACTACTTCACATATAACCATTAACTCCTAATTTATACATGTGAACAATTTGATATAAGAATAGTCTTTTTATTTCTGCTGTAATGATTTTTATGATAAAACATGTTTTTTGTTTTTCTTTTGTATTTATGTATTTATATTTTATTCTGTAAAATATTTGCAGTTACAGTGTTATTCATTTTGAATGGATCCAGGAGGAGCACGCAAAGTTTTTCGATACTTCATATTTTCTCTGTGTATTCTTTTTTCTCTCTGTCCACTTCGTCTCTAGTTTCTTCAATACTTTCTTCTCTGACACTGCTATTCACTTTTCATCCGTGTTTCCAAACATTTTATTTTGTCAATAATATCACACTATTCTATTTTAACTTTTTTTAAATCTATTTTTATTTGGCTAAACTATGGGTGTTGACTTGACTTTTTGTTTGTGAGTAGCTATTCTTTTGGCGAGTCTTGTTGGGAAATTCTAGTATTATGTCACTGAAATCTTGCGTGTATGTATTCAATAAGTCATATTATTTGACTATATGGTCCAATTTAAAAAATATATATTATTTGGCCTATCAATAGTTATTTTTTAAATAAGTGTAAATTTATGTCATTTTACTTAAATGAGCAATATGTCTCAACGTAGAGTTAAGGAGACAGTTATTTTGCGCTCGAAGTTATTAATCAGAAGCTACTATCTTAGAGGCTATTCCGAATTCCGGAGTGCTTAATTTGACTTTAAAGTATTTATTTTAAGTTGAAGTCTTAACAAACCGGAACTACAATCATAGATATTTTAGCTACACGGAGAGCCGGGAGCAGGGGGGAGGTTTACCTATCGAGGCTTTATTAGGATAAGGATTTTTAACGATTACCTGACATGGTACAGGCATAGGACCCCCGTTTAACGTCTCTTCCGAAGAACGGCATAACCAAGGATTACTCCCTTTAAAAAATCCTAGGACCACCTGCCAGATATTTTTGTTTTCTTTAAGTTTCATACGGTTTTGTTTTATTAAACGAGCCATCTCCTGCTCTCTAGGTGCGGCTGCACTAGGACGGATAGGTCATCCATCATCTCCCTTAACGTCTGTCTAACACAGCCTGCTGTCCTGAGTTGTCTGAAAGGAAAAATCCTTTTTTTTTTTCTATATGCCAACGTTTTTATATCCATTTTTATTTTGTTCAAAACAATTGTATTTCTTCCAGGTGCTTTACTAATATTTAGAGATGAAAACATCTTGAGTAAATCCGTATTCTTTTGAGACTTCTTTGATGACTCGCTAATTTTAACAGAATGTCTAACGTCGGTTTCTAAACTGGTTAACAGTATGTTCAGGGAGATTAGTTGGATAAAAATGTTGATAAAATAAATGCAAAACTAAGTCGTTTATTTATGCCTGGGCCAGACACTTAAAATTATATGAACAGTTGACAGCCGGGACGGACCCTGTAGTGAGACCCTCCTAGGGCTCTCACAATATCTATAAAGTGGGTACCCTTAATTGGGAGGGGTGGCAGTTGAGCGTGATTTTGGACAAACACCTCCATGCACAATCGTTGTCCTAGGAACAGTACAGTCTCAATCGTGTACCGAACACTAAACCCCCAAAACTTAGTTGGTTGTAGTGGTACAGTTTTTTAGTCAAATAAAAAAAAAGGGAATTAATTATCTATTCTATACTTCTGGTATAAACTCCACAAGGACTCAGTTAAACTATTTTCTTAAAGATGATTCCCGCATTCAATTAAAATGTCAAAGCACCTATCTGCCAACGGGTGATTTCTACACATGCTACATTTATCATTTATTATTTAATTCATTTATTTTTAGTAATAAATTTATATCTTAAAAAAAAGATATTAAATAAACTGAAATATGGTGACTACTGGTTCTTTCTGTACTCTATTGCTGAGCCACGAAAGATAAATATTAATAAATGGGATTTTTGAATTTTCTTATTTACTTATTCTGCAGTTCATTAAAAGTAACAGATAACAATAGCCTATTAAGGTTACCTGTTGTATTGTGGATAGCGTAACAACCATCGTTTTTAAAAGAGAGTAAAATATCTTTGGTTATACCATCTTTAAGAAGGGACGTGAAATGGTGGTCTCGATCCTGTACGTTGTCAGGTAATTGTTCAACGGAGTGTCTCAGTGATAGAGAGCTGAGTCGCCATGACCATAGTCATGGATTTAAATCCCGCTGCTGGCAATACTTTTATTTAATTGCAGCCGGAGATGGATCATATGGATCTAGGACCCTATAAAGGTGGATCCAGCCTCTATAAAGGAAGGGGAGGAGAAATCTGGCGATTGAGCGTGATATAGGACAAATTACCTCTCTGTACAACCGTTTCCAAGGAAAAATACAGTCCCTACCATGTGCTGAACCTCCAGACCGTCTACAGGCTGTAGTGGTACAGGTTTTTTTATTTTATTTTATATCTGTATTAAACTGGGATAGGAAAAGATTACGGTTCCCAATGTATTAGCCTTAGTATTATAAAGTGACGTTAAATGAATAAACTCCAAAACAGTGCATTTGGCATTATACATTATTAAGTAAATCTATGTTGGTTACTGTTAAGGCCAGATAGTTTATTGTTTTACTAACACTAGATTTATGATAATCAACAGACATTTATCAGTATATTTATTTTGCAAACATTAACTTATTTAAAATTGTGCTCAATTTCTTTTTCTATTAATAGTAATTGTAATTTTTGTTTTATTTCTCTATTTTGTTCATTGTAATTTAAGTCTAAGTAATTTATTAAATTTTAATTCAATTGAATTAGTTTTAATTTCAAAGTTTTGTTTTACTATTTTATTTAATATATAATGAGATTTAATTTTAATTTAATAAATGGTTACATTAAAATACATGCGATCTGGTGTCTTTTTCAGTGTCTCTTTTTTTCATTATCCATTTCGGAGCTCTCATAGAAAGGTCCAATAACTATTTCGAGGTTGCTCAAACAGTTACTAATTGAAACTGCATTGCATCAAGAAAGTGCAGTTAGGTTTTATGGACTTTTCCAATTATTATTACCATGGACGTTTTCCCTATTCTGTCGAGTGAAAACTGGAAGTTTTCTCCGGAGCGGTACATTTAATTCCCAGCGATACTGAGCCAAAGTAGGACGGAGTAGAAAACCCGAGACGATGGACTGTGCTCTACCCGTCGGCCCTGACATGGAAGGATGATAGCGGCTGCTGGAATTGTGATTCGGCTATTCCTGCAAGGGATGACTGTCTGCATCCATCTCCGAGTAAACAAGTCATGCTCTGGGAGAAAATATCATTTGAGTGGTGTATTATTAGTTCGGGAGGGAAAGAGAGAGAGGAACAGAGATATAGTAAGAGAGGGAGAGAATTCGGTGAGTCAGCCATGTTTGCGTAAGTCGTCTCCGCGGGGGTCATACCCTGGCTAAATATATACACAGGTGTCTGTAATATTAGCCCTCTTCAGTTTATTTCGAATATAACTGATTCATCTGAGATTACATTAACAGAGATATAATCAATATGCCAGAGTGAGAAGAGAATAGAATAAAAATAAATCCAAGACTCTATCCTTAAGAAAAACAATGTTGTGTTACAGGAACCACTAAAAAAAAAAAACTTTTCTAATCAAAAACATGTCTATTGAATGAAATAAGCTAAGTTATATCTACAGCCCCGATGAATAATTGGTTAAGTCGAATTTCCTCCAAAATGAGTTTCTTGTACTTAAGGAAGTGAAATGGTACTATCTTTATAGCGAAAAAAAAACCTGTAACCACTACGGCCCGTGAACGAGTCTGAGGTTCAGTACATGGTAGAGACTGTACTGTTTCATGGACAACGGTTCTGCAAGAAGGTGACTTGTCCTAGGTCACGCTCAACCGCCAGGTTTCCCCCCTCCCTTATTTTGTGTATCCTATTTTTAAATTATTTTATAGAGGCTGGGCTCACCCAGGAGGGTCCTAGATCCCATATGATCCATCTCCTGCCGCAAACAGACTAAATGAAAGTAACTGCCTGCCGCGGGATTTGAACCAGGATTAACGGCATGGCTACTCAGTGCTCTCTCTACCACTGCCCCCTCGTGTTATTTTTTTAGTGAATAAGGGACTAATTCTGGCCTTGACTTGAAATAAAGTTATTTCTTATATTAAAACTTTAAAGCAAAAGGCAAAACGAAGCAGACGATCGAAATCTCCGATGAGGAAAGTAGGTCACAGAGGATGAAGAGAAAAAATCGCGAAACAAATACAGATGATTGGTCCGGAGTATCCCAAAATTGGGGAAACTAAAGAAAATAGAAAAGAAAACCTTTTTTTTGTTTCTTAATTATGTATTTTGCAATGAAAACAGACTGCACCCGTTAAACTACGGCATGATCCCCAAATAGTTCAATTTAAAAGTACGCCACTTAAGAACGAATAAGAAGTCGGAAGGAACTAGAAATGCCAGCAACTAATTATGCATTTATGTATGTATTTATATATACATATGCCATATTTTTTATATATGTATATTTATAATGATGATACGATAACCCTAAAATCTCTTTTACAAAAAAAAAAAATAGTTGTATATTGCATTCATTATAAAAAATACCCGAGCTAAGTTATAAAAAAATGAATAGCCTTTATTTCGATCATATTAGTGTTAAATTTAATAATAATTTAAATATTCAAATAAACCATTAAAGTTCATGATTTCTATGTAGTATTATTCAATAGAAAACAGGTATATATTTCTCGCATCTCTCCTCTCCCTTGATGTTGATTGGAGAAAATCAGAGGTCACATTGTAGAGAAAGCTTGAGATGTATTCACTATTATTCATAACATCTGTACGAGTATAATTTTCGAAATTTAGTGTTATATATGAAGAGATAATTGATTTATTTGATTTTGCTTTTAGACGTTTCTGTTAAGTTTCAAAGCGGTGGAATTTAAAATTTAGTAATGACAAACTGTTTCTCGAAGTATTTCCAAAAATAACTTGTATTTTAGTAAATAAAGGAGAAATGAAAAAGTCGCGTGGATTGGAATCTGAAACTTCAGAGCTATTGAGGTAACGATGTTCCCTATTGCTTGTTGCGTAATATGGTGTATGACCTAACAGTGCATGATAGTGAGAACGTTTTGGAGAAACATACGCATATAAAACATTTTGATCTACACACTGTATGATCCGTGTAGTACGGTAATCGCATATCCTGTTTGTACTGACATAATCGGAGTTACTATATAAGAATGTCCACCTAATGAATAACTACTATAGCCATTTTATGACATTTAGAGACAACACCTTGAAATTTTGGAGAGTACCTAACGTTAATGTAATTTCGCATTTTAATCGAATCTCTGACATAATAAAATGTTGCTATAACAAAATGCCTTCATTATATGAGGCGTAAATACATATTTTATCATTTTTAATTTTTTAAATGTTTTTTCACAACGTTTGCGTCCTCTATACGGTGTTACATGGTTCACCATTCAAAACTGGCTAAATCCAATCTTATTTTTCGTTCAAAGTTTGGGTTGAAATGCAGAAGAGGATAAATCCTTGTTTCTCAAAACAGTCGCTTGGAGCACTACGTACCCATGTGCGAAAGTGGCGTACGCAAATTGACGTAATGTTTTCTGTTGTTGGTCACTCATTTCTTCCATCGGATATAGGGTATTCGGCCAAATTGAGAAGGACATAAAAAAAAGGGTATAGTAATAAAGCCAGAGGAGTATGTGGAAATTTTTAATGTTCACGGGAATCCAAAATCACTTGCATGAAAGGTGATGAACTGGAAAAAAGTCTTTTAAAAATTTATTAAACCACCTGCCCAATGGAATTTTAAGTTTATGGAAACAAAATGATTCCTCTTGAAAAAACTGACAACAATAATAATCTCATGATACGTGGGGAAAGAACCTACACTGTAAAGTTACTGGCTATTTAACTGTAGAAAAAAAATGTCACAAAATTGAAAATGTATCACAATCCACACAAATACAACCTGGTGTGAAACTATCCCCTGCAAAGAAATGCGATGTTGCCAGACTTTTGGTGAAACATTTCGGCCCTGAAGGGTCAGAGCTACCTGAAATACAATTTTACAAAGAATTAATGTTGCTCACTGAAAACAACGTTGAAGATGTTGTTCAAGAAGAAATAAATTCCTTTGACCAATATGAACAAAGAGAATGCATTATGAGAATAGAGTGTATAGTATTTGTTTTCAACAAGCAAGGAAACAATAATTAATATGAAGTTATTACGTAAAATATTATTGTGATGATTGTAAAAGGCTTAGCTATCTCGAAATTCGAAACATCGAATGTCAATATCCTATCTGTCGCTGTTAACTAATATTAATTCTAATGCAATCCTCCCACCTACGTCTTGGTCTATTTTATTTACCGATCGGGTCAGCGCTTATTAATTTTTATTAAAAGGTTGCATGCTCTGCAAATTTCTATTGTTTTTTTCATGAATATTCCTGTAGACTCCTCCTAATTCGGACCCAATGCTTTATGGAATGCCTTATTTTAGAATATCCTAAGATTTAGTTCTTCCTAGGAAGTTGGCGGCCTCATCTCTCACCCACAAACAATTGTTTGATAATAGTTTTCTATAATGAGATTATAATAGTAAGAATTAGGGAAAGAAGGCGCGAGTATTGTCAAAACTGAAAATGACAAGAATACTCCAATTTTATTTTCTCTTATCTCTTATTTTTTCTAGAAATTTTCAATTCTATATGGCCACCTGAGGTGGTTAGCTTATATAAAATTGTATTTACAATTTATAATTTTATTACAATGCTAATATAAAATTGTATTTACTGGGTCACCTATGATCTAATGGTTCGCATAAAAGTCTATCTATACCCTATAAAAATCTATACCCTAGATTGCGGGGTTCGCAGCCCGGCCACAGTATTTTTAAAATGGAGTAGAAAATCATTGTTGAAGCCGTCCTTTGGAAGGGTAGTAAAATAGGGATCCCGAGCCTGCGCGGTTTCACCGTTTCAGTTTCAAACCACTGCAAGTTCTTATATTAATCAAATATTGCGACTTTTACATTTACATCGGGCCTTATTCGTTTTCCGGCTTTTGTATTTATTTTACATGGTTCTATAGTTTCCGCGCCTTCTCTTACAATTACCAAATTAAGTAATGCGACGCTTTCCATTTCATGTTAAGAATGGATCGAAGTCCCTTCTGTGCCTACTGCATATTGAATGTGCTGACCTGGTGACCCTTTACTACTAACTGGCAACAGATTTAACCCCAGGTCATTGACCAGTATATCGTTTACCCTGGTTCAAGCGAGCACACACATTTAGTAATAATCTGCTTATAAAAATGAATTTTATTTGTTCTTAGTATTAAAGGTGTTTTGTATTTTCCTGTCCATAAATTGAGATAGAAAAGTAACTCTATTCTGGGACTAAGTACCTTTATAAGAACAGAAAAAGAAACGAAATATACATCTGGCCAAAATGCTTCATAATACACATTCTAAAGTATTCATAAAAGCACCGAAAAAAGTTAATGAAAAATATTTTTAAAAAACAATATGTGACAAAATACTAAGCAACTAAAAATAAATACATAAGAAAATAAATCCTGGTAAACAAAAACATGAGCTAGGATGTAACAACTTCTTTTTACAAAAATAGACTAAACAACATCAATAAATACCATTGCTTAAAACTGATTCATTAAAGCAAATGACTAACCTGCTTTGAAAGCATCTGTTTGGGAAGTGAGGATATGTTGGAAAAGCAAACATTTGATTGCGGATAGGAAAGATGGATAGATGGTATTAGGATGGATTGAGTTGATGATGGTGGAAGAACGGGTGAGATAAGAACGCTCCTATGTTTAGTTCTGTGGGGACGAGTTTAGAAATCGGAAAGACTTGTTTTTTTTCTTGGATTTGGACTGAACATCTGCATATAACATCTATTGTATGTGTGTTTATTTGTTTTTATAAACATAAACGATTATTGAATAGTAAATCTTCAGCTTTATTCGTAATTTTTTCTGTTTAGAAAATATAATACATATTAGGAAATATCTTGAATTTTCGGTATCTGAATATTAAAAAGCGAGAAATAAATTATTTGAATTTTTCTCCAGGTCTTCGAAAACCTAGCCTCGAATGCCACCGTTTCGCCAATTCAGACACCATTGTATTAAAAAACAATAATATATAAATGCTAAAAAATACAACTCGTTTCACAGAATTCATCTCTCCGAACTGAGGATTTGAAATACAGAACTCATTTTTTTCACAGGGTGTTTAATTGGATTTCCATTCCACCGTTTGCTGAATGAAATATATTTGATTCAATAATTAAAAAAAAAAAAAAAGGAACGGATCAGTTTAAACAATTTCAGAACATTCGACCCTTCTGAAAATCCGGATGGGTGAGAATATTTACCATTGCCTTCGCGAGATAAAAAAAAATAATTAAATATGGACTTAATTTTTTCACCCTATAAATATGAAATTGGCACATTTTACTTACTATTTAAAATAGATAAAGGTGTAACGTTAACTAAGTTTTGAGAAAGTTTCAATTTTTTTCACATCATTGTCAATCTATCAAACAACAGACAAATCTTGTAACAACACAATAATTATATTTTTTATTATTAATAGACGAACACACACATAATCATTTATAAGAAAATACCAAAACTACTAAATTATTTTCGAACCTACTATCTTCATCCACTCATCTCTTCAAATACTTCTTTTTTTAATGTTAAATTAATTTAATAAAATTATTTATATAAATGATGAATATATATATATATATATATATATATATATATATATATATATATATATATATATATATAAATATAAATAATAAATGAATAAGTAAATATAAATTTTCGGTAGGACCTTAACTGCTATCGAGGGGCTGACTATAGGCTTAACCAGCAAGGCGTCCAGCAATGTCGGGTCTTCAGCCTAGCGTGATTACTGGCACTTTATTTAAAATTCAATTGTTCAAAATATATTTTAATTAACTAACTATTTAAACAATCGTTATCAAAATATTGCGATTTTCTGATTGAAATAATATTTAAAAAATACTAGCTTATTAAAAAAAAAAAAGAAAGGAAATTAATATGATAATAAAGCCCCCTAAGAGTTCATAAGTAATATTTTTAATAGTATATTATTATTTTAACAACTATCAGAACAAAAAAAATGAAGATTTTACGCTATCTAAACATGTGTAAAATTGGCTTTTTTAGTCGATTCCTTTATTGTAGTATATTTATACTACTGAAATGAATTCAAATAATCTACTAGGAGCAAAAATATGTACAAAACATCAGGAGACAATCGCTGTAAATAATATTCCATTAAAATAAAGTTTCTAAATATAACTAAGATGGAACAATAGATAAATAAATAAACATAGATGTATACTAAACGACAGAACAAGTAGAATATCTAAGATGGATGAACCGGCATTGCTTCACCCTCGGTCGCTGCCAAGACAACACCAGGACCGGGCGAGGAATGCAAACATTGGAACGGTAAACATCAATCGCTAACAATAAAATAAGTTCAGGGTTAACTGCCAACCTGACCTCTGCTATTTATAATTTGATAGGGAGGCGAAAATCCTAAATTAGAGAGAACGGTAGTGAGGCAATAGTCTTGGCTCTGTTCCGCATTTCATTCAAATATTTTTGCACCGAAAACGATAGGCATCTAAGTAACAGGTGAGCTATATGGCTCAGTCTACAGATTTTTGAGTTGCTATGATGAAGATTCTGGATTCAAATCCAGCACTGCAAGATAAATAATGTAATCTGTTAACAGCCAAGGATGGGTCCTGTGGAATCTACAGACCCTCCTATAGCTAGTAGCCTCTAGCGGGTAAGTTTCATTTTGGATAAATCCTCCCTGCACAACCGTTGGCCTAGAAACAGTTTAGTCTCTACAATGTATTGAACCCAAGACCGTTCATGGATTATAGTAGTTAGGTTTTTTTTTTTCATTTATGTAACAGATATCTTAGGAACAATTCAAGTTGATATTGATTACGCTGTAAAGTTGTTTAAAACTCAGCAAGTGTATTATACTCTACGAAACTTAAAAACTATCATCTCCTAGAACTCCTAGAAGCCTTTCTAAAATTAAAAAAAAAAAATAACGTTGAGAACAATAATAATGAATATTCGCATTTAAAATTGAATTAAACATCTTTTAACTCAACAATATGAGTTGCGACCATCAAAATAAATATTTTCATTGTTATTTTTAAAATCAGTAATCATTGATTAAGCAACTAATCTTGTGGTAGTATATTTATTAATATTTTTATCGATCATGTCAGCAGAAATGTTTTTCTTGCTTTGAGGTCCTAAGTTCAAATTTTCAGTTTGGCTACTCAATCCTGAAACACCCTGTATACCTACATAAAAAGTTAACCAGCTGTTGTTGACACTTCTACATTGCCTCAACAGTAACTTTGTAAAATTGAGCGGAACCTAACGACTGCGGTGCTGCATAAATTGTATCATATATTTAAATAATATAGTCCTTACAGAAAATAATAAGTGTAATTTTAGCTATGATGCTGATGATGATAAGACTAGATGAGATACATTAATATTCATGAGAGACATGAGCTGGCTGCCATAGAAGGAACCAGACCTCATTAAGGCTACCCTAGCAACGCCAAACCTAGTCCAAGTGTCCTTCTCAATTACCTTTACATCCCTACTAAGTTTAGTTTACACTTTTTCCAAGTACTCAGTTGGATTAAGTATTTAAGTTATCTTACTCATGTAGCTTTCAACTTCTATTATATGGTGATAGAAAATCAGAGTAAATCAGTAACCAATAAAAATTGGTTAATTTCATGATTTGAAGTTAATTACAGAACATCATATCTTAAACGTTCTAGGATATTTAATTTTTTTAAGGAAAAGGTAATGATGTCGTAGGGTTACAAGTGAACTACAATAAGTCAAAATACATGATTTCTATAAAACTAATATGAAAATGTTAGTGTGCGATGTTTCTACTGTGGAAACATTAAGTCATGTCTTTATTTATTTATTTAATATTTCAATTTTTCGTAATCACACTATGTACTCTAGTCTTTTCACCTGGATTTTCTCAAAACCATATTTTTGACTTAGTGTATTTCAATTTCACAATATAATACAATCTTCTTATTGATGTAGCAAACTTTGGCTTATTGTAGCTATTTAATTTAATTTCCAATTCTTTGAGTGTTGGGTGATGTGTATAGGTGCTAAAGGTCTCGGGTTCAAATCCAGCTGTGGCAGATTAATTATTCATTCTGTTGATATCCACGATTGGATCCTTTAGGATCTTCAGACTCCCCTTGGAATCACCCATCCTCAATAAAGTGGCTACCCTAAATCGTGGTAAAAATACCTAGCGGTTGAGCGTGTTCTCGGACAAATCCATTTATTAGAGGTTATATGTAAAGCCCACCGTTTCAGGCTAATTAAACACTTACTTGACAAGCTCTAAGCTCCTAATTAAATACAGAACGCTCACATACATGACTATTATAAGACCTATTTTGATTTACGGTGTAGAGCTATTGGGCTCCAGTAAGCCATCATATTTCTCTCGTATCTAACTGTCAAGGATGTCTAAACGGAGTCATTAATTCAATAATCTAGTTATTAATAATTATATAACGTACGTATAGCTAGATTGGTGTGTTTCGCAGTGGCTTATTTTATAATTATTTATGAACAATTTTTATAGATTTTAGTCAGTACAGGAGCTGATATTTCACTTGTACGAAGGTGTTCTGAAAAGTTTCTGCCGATCATCGCCAAAGTTCACCAAATGGTGCTAGACGACCGCCGAATTAAAGTGAGAGAGATAGCAGAGGTTATGAACATGTTAAAAGAGCGTGTTTACTGCATATTAAATCAACATTTTGATATGAGAAAGCTGTCCGCACGTTGGGTGCCGAGTTTGCCAAAAATGTGTTCAAATGAGCAGTTTAGGCGCAATAAATCCGAGTTTTGGTTCCGATTCACTACCGTAGATGAAACTTGGATACACCATTATATGCCCGAAACAAAAATACAGTCCAAACAGTGGACTGCAACGGGAGAACCGGCTCCAAAAAAAGCAAAAACTGTTTTCTCGACTGGGAAGTAATGGCGACTGTTTTTTGGGGTAGTCATGGAGTTATTTTCATCGATTATCTTCAAAAAGGAAAAACCAGGAGCTTACTACGCAGCATTACTTGACAAGCTGAAGGCAGAACTTGCGGGAAAACGGCCACATTTGTAGGAAAAGAAAATCCTGTTTCACCAAGACAACGCACCGTCTCACACCTCAGCGGTTGCCATGACGAAAATACAAAAATTACAGTTTGAACTGCTTGACCATCCGCCTTACTCACCAGATCTAGCTAGCCCAAGCGATTTCTTTTTGTTCCCTCATCTAAAACTTGCGCTCGAAGGACAGAGATTTTCGTCAAATGTACGGGTGAACAATTATTTTGCAGAGAAAAACGCCGAGTACTTTTTGGACGGGTTACAGTGATGGGAGCATCGCTGGAAGAAGTGTGTGCGAGGAGACTATGTTCAAAAATAAAAAAAAATCAGAAAAAATGTCTTGTATTTTTGTGAGGTCGTAAACTTTTCAGGCCACCCTCGTACAGTTAGGAGATAAGCTGTGATATGTTTGTCGATAAAGACAGAGTGAAGGAAGATTGGGAGCATGGAATTGAGGATAAGGTCCTATTCCCCTATTAGGGATCTTAGAGGCCGTCCTCTCTCCCTCTCTCTTTCTATCCCAGTTTATTTCCCTCTCTTTTTTTTTCTCTCTTCTATTACCTTTTTTTATTATGTTTCTGAAAAATAAAAAGAATCATATACTTCTTCATTCTTCATAAAAATGTTGTCCAATACCGATTCTTTCGAACCCATTCACCAAATATTTCTTTTAGTTTCGATCGTTTCGTCATTATTGGACTTAGTAATGGGTGTTATTTAAAAAGTTTATTTTCTAAAAACCAGCTCTTTCCTAGTTTCAGTAACCATGGTTTTAATTATTACTTTAGAGCGGCGAGCCTGTGCGTTCTGAATTCTGTCAGACGAAATAATGCAATTTCTGGTGCAAATGTGGGATGATTCTGTGATTCCTAAATCTTTTAAGAAAGCCTGCAAATCATATTTATTTTCTTCTTTCTGAGTTTTTCAAACATTTTCACCCTCCGAGCTTAGGGTCACCTGTGGTCAACCCCAAGATCGCGGGTTCGTAGCCAGGCAGGTGGCCCCAGGAATTTTTTAAGGGAGTAAAAAATCCTTAGTTACGCCGTCTTTCGGAAGGGATGTTAAACGGGCGTCCCGGGCCTGTACGATGTCAGATTACTCATTAAAATCCCTATCCTAATGACACCTGGACAGGCAAAATTTAGAGCTCCCACTGTAGCATCGTCGTCCGATTAGCCATAGCAGCAAAAAGTGACGTTAAATGAACAAATAAACACCCTCCGAGCTATATCCTCCCCATATAGGCTAGTTAAATACTTCCTTAAAATGACAGGGCAATATTTCGAATCCATTCAACTGTTAGTCGTGCCAATTTAACAGAGTATTCAACAATTCTTTCGTATATTAGTTCCAATCATTACTTCTCTTATTAATCTTTGAATTTGAATCTTCTTCTTTGTTCTCTACAGTGACCCACGTTTTGTTGAGAATTGTTTACTATTAATTGAAAATATTGAACGATTTCTTCAGCATTGGGGAAAATTGTTTTTGATGACTTTAGCAACTATTAAATCATATCCATTCATGTGATCAAAATTCAACTATTCCATTCGCCGTAATTAATTCACGTATACCAATAATAATTTTGTTTTTATAAAAATGTATTTATGCTATAACTTCAATAAGGGACATGTTCCAAAATTAGATTGTTGGTAAAGATTTGGAAAAGCTTTAAAAATGTCTATGCTACCTAACAACTTACTATAATGATGTCAGTCATTCCTTAACTAATACTGACACTTGTCTTTCGATTCGGTTAATGAAATTACATGATATTTAAAAACAGAGGTATTTAACGGGTTTTTTTTTATGTGTAAAAATGTTCACAGAAAATTTGAATATTAAACTCATTTGATTATATGACACTACTTCCTCAGTTCTCCTGTCTTTGGATTCTAATTTATTCGCGGATGGGGGGAAATAAAAAATGTTCCCTAATAACAACGCGTAATTATTAACTAGTGTAATACGATGAGAAATTAAAATTTTCAAGGTCAATTATTTATATAAAAAAGTAAAATTCCTCTTGAGAGTAAAAGTGGCTTAGCTTCAGAATCGTGGCTTATCAATGAGCCCACTTTCCCATAGCCCAAATAAGGCTTTATCGCCATAGAGCCGTTTTCTAAGCCCTGCAACGCGAAGCCCATTAATATTGGAACAGGCCATGAAATCATTGGGAGCATAAATATTTCACCAGTCTCGATTGCTCTCTATTCTATAATCATAAGAAGTACGCTATACGGTTGTAATATAATAATTAATATAAAATGTGTTACAACTACAATAGAGATATGATATATCTCAATAAAGATGAACTATTTATTTGAAACCACATTGCAGATCTTCTTTAGGGCTTGATAGAGTAGATACAAACAAATTAAAATGATTAAGAAACAATTGTTAAGAAAAAAATTATAATAGCAATAAGGTTTAGCTAACCCGAAGGCTCGATGCCGATCTTAGCTTACAAACTTCTGTTAAAGGCAACTACCCAAACTCAAACCCGCTAGATCACTCTTAACGCAATTCTCCCATCTACGCCTCGGTCTAACCCTCAGACGCTTCCTCGAGTGCTTATTAGCATCTTAATTCGCTCGTTACTAAGCCAAGAAACTTTACAGGCCCATCTTAATCTACGTGACGCAATCACTTGAATAATATTTACTGGACGCATGCTTTGCAATTCCGCGTTAAGTAATTCTTCTTCCCCTATTAGAATAAAATAGATGAAATAAAATATAACATAAAACAAAAACAAAATTTAACAATCAGACTATTGTATATAACCATATACAAAAATAGGGATTATTTAAATTTCAACTCATGTTGTTCATTCGGCCTGGACGAATCTTTTCCTCCATATATATATATATATATATATATATATATATATATATATATATATATATATATATATATATATATGGTATATTTATTTATTTATTTATTTATAATACACATATGTAGTGAAAAATTGTGATCCATATAATTAGGAATGGGTAATAGAATCTCAGGACGGATTCTGATGGCTGTGATATCCCATTACGATTTTACTATTTTTAGTTATTATAACGTTAAATCAATTGTTGGTTATGCCATTGGCAGTTCTGACTTTCCTCTTGCGTTGGTTATCGACGATCTGTCAAGTTGCGGGCTACATCTATCTTGAGGGAGGTATTTATTAAGAAGTGATCGTCACGTACCAAGTCATGCGATCAGAAATGGTGAGTTCATTTTATGTTCATTATAATAAAATTTTACTTTCTATTGCTACATCCTGATAAATTAGATCTATTTTTGTTTATATCACACGTTTAAATTGACATATCTCTTTGGGTGTTTATTGAATAATTTAAATTATGAGGAGGAGAAGTAAAAATTTTTTAGTTTTAACATTATAATAAGATGTTTTAAAAATTGGTTTAAAATGTTTCGATCCCATATCCTAACATTGAGAGGGATCATTGTAACACATTCCCAACGGTTACAATCTTCCAATCAGAAATTATTCTTTACAGCGGGAGTATATTTAGGCGCTTGTAAACAAACCCTGAGCTGAAATGGTACAGGTTTCACAAGATACGAATTTTCAGAACTGTGTAGGTCCCAGTAGGCGTTTCCTGTAAACATCTCGAACATCACTTCCAAAAAATTAGAATAACAGAATTATTTATTACTTGCAAAAATTAAATAATAATATTATATTAAGTTTAATATATTTATTTACCATTTCTAATTTCTTTGTAACCATGCCGTGCCTATCAACAGTTGTAGTAATGTGTTAATGGTATATCAACTGTATTCAGTTCTGAGCGGCGAATGTGTCACATTATATTTTATTTTTTCCCCCGCTGATTATTAGCTATGAAATCGTGACAAGGCGTTTGAATTATCAATAAAAGGCTTATGTAGTGTTATATGAACCCAACATATAAATATAATAGTGTCCCTTTAAGAGACTATATCGTTTTATTCTTACTGAGATGCCAATGAGTAATTATTGACGATAATTGCCCGAAAATGATTTATATTGTTACGGGCGCCGGCAGGAAGACGGAAGCAAGAGGATTAGCGGCTTAAATCCGTCGGCGGGAGAAGTTAAAATAGGATTAGGACGGTTCTAGATCGTCTCCTTTTGTCGGCAAAGGATTAAGAATATTCCAGAATTGTCTGGCCCCTCCGTGTTCTAGAATGTTCGGCCTTGCCTATAAAAAGACTTCCCTCACCTCGAGTCAGTCAGTCTTAGCCTGAGAGTAGACCAGTGAAGATCTGTGATAAGTGTAATAAGTGAGTGTCAGTGTGATAAACTAGTCAGTGTTGAACCGGCCAGTGCAATAAGTGTATCAGTGAACTATAACAGTCTCGCGAGTGTAATAAACTGTTTCTGTTTGTTACTGTGTGTCAGTTTGTGATACTTGGAGAATCTTACGGTCGGTGGACTAGTGAACTGTAAGTGCTAATTATTAGTTAAAAATTGTAGTGTAATATATTCATAGAAACTATTGTAACTAGTTAAGCTGTCTAGAATTAGTAATATCTAATATTATTGTAATAATTAAATAGGAGTTAGGCCTAGATTATAATATTTAGAATATTGTTATTATAAATTTATATTAGTTTAATAATTTAATTGTTAATAATTTAATTGTATTCTTCTTTATCACTTGTGTTAATAAATATTAGTATCTTTAATCAAGGAATTGTTTAATTCATTTTAATACCCAGTAGCCCGTAACAATATAAATTGATTAAGAATTTATTTCAGTGTCCTCATTAGTTTTAAATGGGGTTCTTTTCCAAAGCCAGTTGTGTATTTACCAATTTCCTAATTAGTCAATATCAATCTTCGAATTAAAATGATAAAATTATTGAAACAAGTTTCATTTATTAATAAAGTAAAGTCTTCTTACTTAGGTGTACCTAAGGTTTAATTTACCACCATTCCAATAACTCGTTTTCTTAGAAAACAAATTTTATATTTTATTATTTATTTATATATATATAGCAATAATAGTATTTTTTAAAAAGTAATTTTAACATAAAAATAAAAAAATCATGTAACCTTGATTGTCTCTTGTTTCAGGTTCATGGGTGTCTGCGTTCACGAAGGCCAACTTCACGCATTGACCGAGGTAATTACGAGTGCATTTTATTTATTTTTGTAATTAGTTGAATATAAAGTGGTGGGCCATGGATGAATTATAAAATATTTAGTCTAATAGTCCGAGGGAGGCCAAAGAAAGTATTCCTTTTATATAGATAAAATATTTATTTGAACCCGGCGTTTCAACGTTGCACGTCTTCTTCGGGGCTGGATAGATAAGATAAAAAAAAATTAAAATTAAATAATTGTAATAAAAAAATATATAAAGAATAAAATAGTATATAAAAATCAAATTATGGGAATAAACCATACACAAAAGTAACGATAATTAACTATTAACAGAAAACTTATTTAAAATGTTTGAATTATTACCCTTATAATGATGGATTGAATTACTCAGGGGGTGCAGTCAATGATAACACAAAATAAGCATAACTTATTTTATTGTGCTGACGTTAGGCCTAAGAAATAGACCGTCTTCACGGATAGGAAAGAAACAGGCAGGTTTCTTAGATTCCTACAATAATTTCGTAGGTCTGTAGACGGTCTATTTCTTAGGCCGAAACGGCACAATAAAATAAGTTATGCTTATTTTGTGTTATCATTGACTCCATCCCCTGATTAATTCAATCCATCATTAAAATTATCCAGTCAACTATTTCCCGCTAAAATATTACTCGTATAAATCATAATCCGTCTTACTGTATATAAACGAAGTAATGCTCTATTAATTATATTGACCAATTAGTTTAATTTATTTAAATTGGACATATAAAATAAATTAGACATTTTTTAGAATAATTTTAACGTATAATATGATTCAAAATTGTATTTATTTTGTCCTACGTTTTTGACGACTTAGCTTTCAGGTATATTTATAGTATAGTTGGGTGCAAATCTTGAATTTTTACTATTAAAACCCACATCTTATGGACATAATAGCTAGGATTTACATTGTCGGAAGCCTTCATAAAATATGTAACCATAAAAAGCCGGAATATATTTCTGATTTAAAGCATATTCTTTTGTATGAATTTCTAGAAATTGGGGACCTATTTATTATATTCATATAATTGGCGGAAACTACTTGAGTAGTTTTTATTAAACGAGTACTTTTTGAGGAAAACCACGGATCGATGTTTAAACTCCCGTTGTACATAGCAATTAGTATCTCAAGCTGAACAACTTAGGGCAGAAGACACCGCAGTTCCACCAGTCACGAAATACACTGTGCATGTCTCACTCGCCCTACATCGACTACCGCAAATACTGGTTGGCGTTTAGCTTGGGAAGATAACACTAGATTGCGGGAAACATAGAGTTAGGATTTCCTTCGTAAAACATATTTTCTTTTTGCCCTCCGAAACCCAGTTTACTGATGTGGATTTATATGTACCTATTAATATCAAGAAATCTTTGCACTCTACAACGTCCGCACTTTGGTGGTGCATCTCTTTCAATCACATATCCGTCAATCAATCAGACATCTTGAAGGACTGCCCCCTGTATGAAACATATTTTCATGGCTTGGGAATTGATTGGAAATCCCCGACTATCCTGGGTGATAACATCACAAATATAGAAAACGTGATAACTTTTCTTAAACATAATAACATGTTCAGTAGCATATAATAATTATATGTGAAGTGGAAATAAATTTTGAACCAAAAGAGTGATGACGCTGATGACCATGGCTGTTGTGCTTCTATAACAATAAAACCTAACCTCAAGAAATCTTTGAATAAATAAATATTATATTATAAATGTTCATATTATATTACATAGTAAATAAATAATAAGATTAAGCTAACCCAAAGGCTCGATGCCGATACCACCAAACTCTGCTTACAAACCTCTGTCCACGGACCACTATCCAAACCCAAATCCGATTGATCACTCTTAACGCAATCTTCCCACCTACGTCTCTGTCTATCCCTCGGACCCTTCCCAGTCGGCACAGCCCTTATTAATTTTTTAGTAATTCTTTTGTTACTAAATCCAGCAACTTAACATGTCCATTTTAATTTTTGTGACGCTATCTATCACTTGAATAATATTAACCGGATGCAAGTTTCGCAATTCAGTGTTGTTTAATCTCCTAAATTCTTCAATGGGCTCATCTTTTTTAGGACCGAAATTCTATGCAATATATTACATTAAAAACAATAGTTTATTTTAACCTCTAAATATCCTAGTAATACGTTCTTTGGGTACAAAAATAAATCATCCTAGTAATATGTTCTGAAGCGATATAAAACACGTATCGCTCCTTCAAAAGAACACAACGACGTAACTAAAAAATTAGCATTTTTATGCTAAGCTCATCGTAGCAATTGGTTCAAGCTTTTCAATTCAAGAACGACATATCTGATATTCCATTTCATGATAGGAAGGAGCTTGTTATTTTTTTATTATATATATATATATATATATACAGTAAAACCTCGAATTAACGGACAGCCCTGGTGCAAATATTTTTGTCCGTTATTTAGAGGTGTCCCGTAAAGGGAGGTTTTATTTTTTTATAAATATGTATTTGTACAAATTAATTCTCTCTTATTCAATTTCCCATGTGTTTAAAAGGTAAGTAGAATAAAAAAAAACATCGCACGGTTTTTCAGTGTTCCCGAAACTTGTGTCCTACCGATATTGAGTCTTTCCGCTAGCGCACGTACCCTTAACTTTTCAAGGTCATAAAAGTCGATTACATTTATTTTTTGTTCTAAAGTGAGTCTCTTACGTGAGGGAGACATTTTCAGCCGCCTGCCACGAGGGTTAGAACAGAACTAAATTTTAATAAAGCAAGTCCGAGAATAAAAAAAAAAGTATTTATGTGGAAAACCTTTACTAAAAAGTAAACACAACTGTCCCTGTTTCCTTAGACCGGAAACAACTAATTGTTTCAGAGAAACGGGAAAGGGATAAAGTCATACTGTCCGTCTTTTAGAGGTTTTTTTAATCGATTTCTAACCAACACAGCCTGTCCGTGACCGTTAATGAGAGGTTTCGTTAAATAGAGGTTAAAATGCCTTAAAAATTGTATTAAAACGTTGGTGCAAAAAAAATCGTCCGGTAATGGGGAGTGACCGCTATTTAGAGGTGTCCGTTAGTAGAGGTTTTACTGTATATATATATATATATATATATATATATATATATATATATATATATATATATATATACATATATATATATCCTCCTTTTTTATTATATATATATATATATATATCCTGAATATATATATATATATATATATATATATATATATATATATATTCAGAATTTGAATTTTATCATGTTAGAATCTGAAGTTTTATGAGAAAAATGACATAAGTTAAAATAGAAAATTTTCAAGCTTTTAAACATTTTCTAATGATTAAGAAAATAATTGCAATACCATCATTCCAATAGAAATGTTTTGCTAAACCAATATCCCATTTGTTTAACTCATCTAGTTTGATTTTGATGACATGGAAGTGTAGGTATTTACTATAAGAAAACACTTATTAGGAACAATATACTTTATTTCCTCACACCATGCGGTCTGATTCTTCTCACAGCTTCTTATTCTCGAATGGTAGTTCGAGATTACAACTTACGTACAGGTCCCAGTACAAAGAGATAAGAGATTGTGTATCTTACTGACTGACTAGATTCAAACAATAATTGGTACCTCAAGTCCCTACACTAGTCTCAACAAAAAATCAGCATATACATTATGAATTTACAAAACTGAAAAAGTTAATACAATGTTAATACATGAATTATAGTTACGAACTGATGGCGAAATGAGTTGCTCTGCATTGCACAATACAACAAACTGTACTGATCAATACTCAATCAACAATACAGTACAGATATATTCAGTACAGCAACATATTTCGTTATAGATTAACATTGTATTTTTCAATTTCGTCTACTTTAATATATTTAAAGCATGCATTAAATAAAGATAAGTGTGTGGAATAAACTTCCTTAACTATTTTCTGTAAAAGCGATAAAAACATGATTTTTTTTATTACTAGAGTTGTTTGAATATGAAAACAATAAAATCTTAAGACTTCGCCAAAATAGGGTTTTGTGTTTATTTGAGCGTCAAAAACCTGAAAAAAAGTATTTTAAAAATGGCAAATAAGGTATAAGTGTTTTTAAATTCTACGATGAGACATCTTTCGATGACTTGCATAGTGTTATGAAATTAAAGTTTATTTTTTATGTAATAAATATTTCTGATCTGATTAAGTCATTAAATGCAGTTTTCATACTGCCCAAGACAGTCATACATATTATAAAACAAAGTCTTCAGCCGCATTTGTTTCCGGTAAACTCAATAACTACTGCGCGGATTTTCATGCGGTTTTCACCAATAGATAGAGTGATTCACCAGGAAGGTTTAGGTATATAATTTGTCGAGGTCTTGTGCCGTAGCCACCTAATATCGGATAAAATTCTGCAATCTTAGTAGCTTGCTCACGTGTCTCTTACTCGCAAAATCTACATATTTTCGCTGAACAAAACAAATCAAGTAACATAGTTACACTAGTCAGCGGCTCTGAGCCGGTTCGAGTAAAAACCGCCTTCAGCGGACTCACATTGTAACGCCTTAAAATACCGAAAGGTAACAGAAGGCCTCTATTTATATAAGCATTTGCATGTATTCATTGTAGATTTGTAATATATTGTAAATAAAAGTTTGGAGGATGTAAAAAAAAAAAAAAAAAGTAACATAGTTTACAAGTTCCAACCTAATCCTAATCCAGATTAGAAATCTTCAAACTTATAGGGGCTAAGGGGGGGGGGAAGTTTACAAGAGTATATTAGCAGTATACGTAGGTTGGAGCGCCAAAACTAAAAACTCATCGATAAATTACCTACATTATTCTAATCCTTTTAGTTTTAATTTCTCGCTGCTACCGTACAAGTTAAACAAACCGTTATACTAAGTAATCCTTTTCAATAAATTCAATAGCATTACATACTAATCCTTTACTGACACGAACAACAGTTAACTTCTGTCCGTCCCGTTTGTTAATTAGTGTCAATGTATGTTTCGCGGCTGTGCTGATCCGTTTTTGATGAAATTTGATATGGATAATCTCAAGCCTGGGGAAGGACATAAGCTACTTTTTATAAAACTGTAATCTGATTGACTAACACGCCCAGCGGACAATGCACAACAGAAACCAATAAACTTGGCATCTTGAAATTTGCAGATAGGTTCTTTCTTTGTGTAGCTTAAATGAGCGAATTGGATAATTCCACCCACGAAGATTTCCCCCTTAATATATTAGGGGTTCAAATATTGTATGGAATCCACCAGTTTTGAAGTTAGAGATCTGAAATTTTGGATGTACGAGTAACTTATAGTTCAAAAAAATTAAATTATTTATGTAAAACGATATGTTACGAAACTTTATGTGGCCGACCAAATTCCACGGGAGCAAAGCCGCAGGCAAAAGCTAGTATTTTATACAATAAATGTCATTTTCCTCAAATTTGGTAAGCATAATGCACAATGAATATTTACCATATACGGTAGCATTCATTTTGAATGAGCTCTCACATTTTTTTTTTAATTACAGGATCGAGACACTATTGTGAAATATTTTGGGGCATTTAATTAATTTTGTAATTGAATTAAAATTTCAATTTTAAACTTTCGAACAAAAACTTTTATTTTTTAATTTTAAAAATAACCTAGTTTATTCCCAAAATGTGACTATGCCCTTTTTAAAAGAACGTTTAATTATTTATTCTTTATGTTTTCTTCTTCTTTAAATTCTTCAATTATTGTATTTGTTTACAGTTTACTTTTATTTTCCCGTGTCCATCGTAGAGCGAATTGGCTCAGTGGTGGAGCGCTGAGTTGCCATGTCGAAGGTCCTGGGTTCAAATACCGTTCGCTGGTAGACAGATTCCATCTGTAGTGGCCAGAGATGTATCCTATCCTCCTGGGGCTCACCCGGCCTCTATAAAGTGGGTGCCCAAAACAAGGGTTTATAAAACCCTTTTATAAGGGTAATAATATCCCCCTAAAGGGGGGAAATCTGATTGTTGAGCGTGATCCAGGACCTCCCTGTTTCTTGTCCGTTGTCTAAGAAACAGTACAGTCTCTACCACGTACTGAACTCAAGACTCTCCATGGATTTTATTGATTCAGTTTAAAAAAAAAATAGAAAATAGTAGTTTTCTCTTATTTGTTATTATTTCTTTGGACGGGGGCAACTTCAAAAAATTCAGATTTTAAACTGTAGCAGTTATGTACTTTTTTTTTTCTATATACATCTTGATATTTTTAATTTTCATTCTTGATTTATTTAACCTGAAACGAAATTAAAGTATACCTTGATAATATTTACGTATTTATTATTTCGTATAAAATTTCCTGTTAGTCGTCCTAGACAGGCGTAAACAGAATGATACGGTTATTGAAGTTATTAATTTGTAATTAAGCTGCCAATTGTGAGTGATGGGTGATAATTAAAAATGTTACAGTTAACCTAATTGAGAAATGTCACTACTTGTTACGCGATTGGCCGGAAGTTTGTCATCGACCGTGTCATTTATCGCCTCTTTGGACAGGTTTGACTAAATAATAATTAACTAGGCTTGAGGACTGTAGTAAAGATCAAAGAGATGTATACAGAATGAAAGAAAAAGAAAATTACATTCATTTATAACAAAACAATATATAATAAGCAAGAATATAACAAGAGAAAATTAATAATTTTTGTGCAAAAAAAAGAGTAATATGAATAATGTAATTAAGTCTGAATAATAATATTTAATCTTGAAACTGAACGCAATTTCGATTTAAACTCATTACTTCAATTATCATATATATCTTGTTTTACTTTTCTCACGGTTTTCTTCTATCTCAAGTATTTGGATTTATGATTTTTTTTATCATTTTATTACCATAAATAATTAAAATTTAATTTTTATTTAGCGTTATTAAAAAAATATTATTTTACATCTGAGTGGGGGTGAGAAACCAATTTTTACTAGTGATTTTTATTTTAAAGATTGAGTTGAGTAAGTTATGGGTTGGGTTGGGAAATATGATTAATACAGTTAATTAATATAACGTCTTTCTTCTTTTTTAAATCAAAAATCCATAATATTCACTGCCTACTGTTAAAGTAACAATCATAAAAATTTTAAATTATTAATTCGTTTGTTAGAAGTAATCGTTTTATTTCCAATATTTTTGATCACACAGAAGAAAATCCGTGATATTGGACTTGACAGTACCATTAAATATTCTAGTATTTAAATGATGGTACAGCCCCGACCTTAACTGAAAAGGATACGTTGACTGCTTGTTTACCTATTGATATGGCTTTAGCGATAGCTGTGACCTATTTAAAACTAAACTATAAATAATAAATAAATTACGCAAATGCTCCGATCTCTGAAACCTATATGAAAATTTTTTTGCGCTAGATTACCGTTTATCTGCGAAGGCTTTAGGCATTAAATTATAAATAAATAAACATCAATAGTTATAAATAAATAAAAAGTTCTGAGGGAAAGAGCCGTAATGCTGTAGGATACTAGTTAGTCCATATTCCCGAAAAACACATAAACCTTCAGAACATTCTACGATGGAGTCAGAGTCATGCGTTCGCCTGGGATCTCTATCTTTATCGTTATTAAAGCTGTGTTAAATCGATCATAAAATATTTTAATTTTTATTTTTTTATTTTTTATTTTTGCTTCTACCGGAGAATGCACCTACCAGGACATAAGTCAAGGGTGAGGCTTGAAAAATTAAATTGTTACGTTCATTACTTTTCTTACGATACTCGCAGTTCCGGGTAACACTGCTTTCTGTTTTGTTCTAGAATATTATAATTTAGGTCCAACTCTTTTATGCTGTTCACCGTCATTTCCGGAATCAGTCCATTCATGGATTTTGCTTTAAGAAGCTTATGTAATTGCTTCAATTCCTCTACCAGATCCTGCCTGATATTTCCTAATTTTTTCGGCGACCACCTTGCTGGAGGTTATCTGCCGATACTCCTATTTCAACTACATTCACACATTTTTCTTCTTTTAGGATTAGAAAAATATCTGGCTTGTTGTGAGTTGTGTTATCAGTTATGCTGGCCTGGTCCCAATAAAGTTTGATGTGCCGTTTATTAATTGTTGGTTGTGGGCTGTGCTTATAATAAGGGTAGGTCTTGTACACAGTTTTAATTTTCATGGCCAATTCTTGGTGAACAATGTTTGCCACATTATTATGTCTCAGCTAATACTCTTTGCCAGCAAGAACTTGTCACCCGGATGTGATATGCTGATTCCTTTTAACTCTATCAGTAACAGATGAAGTTCTTCCTGGGTCAATTGAATTGCCAATTGTTAAATGACAACGGCGTTAATTATTGGGTTCGGAGATGAATAAACTGAAGGAAATGGGAAAGGGTTTGGGTAAATGAGCCGTGTGTTGAGTGGGCCATGGAATCACTGATAGCCTTACTTCCGCTCGAACCAACTGAAGAACCGGAAGCTCGAAATGGCTGGGCACCTTGACATGAATAGATCTTCTAAGTGTCGAGTAGCATTTGCTACATTAACCATTAGGAGGGCATGCTCGTTCGATTCCCGAATCGTCGAGGTCGATCAATGATTCAGATGGCACAGTTTGGAATCTTGTGAAAGATTAGTGACGCTCGGATTCGAAGTCGTAATGGAATAAGTTACATTACTTCATTTATTGTACGTGTATGTGCGGATATGATCTGTAATGCAACCAGTCTTATGGCTTCATTCTTTTCGTTTCTTTGTACTCCAGAGCGTATATCAACAAAATAAATCATAGAAATATTATTATCATTATTGTAATGGCAATACTGTCCTGTAAGAACTCGGACCTCCTCCACCACAGTCAAACACGAATCTTCGCGATCCTACGCTGTTTTCCTCCATCCTCATACACCAAGCAACTGAAAGTTCTTCTCCACATCGTCTAACCATCTCATCCGTCGTTTCGGGGAGGACGTCCTCCCCTACGGTTTCCCTTGAGCATCTTCTATGGTATCCTGTGGTCTGGCATTCTTTCTACATTTCTCATCCATCTAATTCTGGCTCTCTTTGTTAAAGCCATCACGTCGGGTTCTCCATCAGCTCCTCGTTCCTTCTACTCCATGAAGTGTATTATTAAGCTGATAACTTTGGAACCATATGACATTCATCAAAATAAACTATAACATTAGTTGGTGACCAGTAGACTGTGTTTGAATCACTGTGACAGTAATTTACATGTTATACTTAAATTTTGTTATTATTATAGTACATAATTGTGTTAACGCTTCATTCATTATCCTTACTGAGTAAATGATTCAGTTCCTTGAGTGGATCTCGGCTCCAAACTCATTCTCATGCTAATCAGATTGGATAATGTTATTGACGAGATTTCTCAATGAGCCTCTTGTTAATTAATTTAAAATTGAAAGTAAATTAGTATTTTCGTTTATTTAGGGAGTTGAAAAGGTGCCCTGAACTCTTTCGATTATCAATAAGTCTTTATATTTTTAATTTGTGACTGTTTTAAGCTAATTTGGGTTATTTTTTTTATCAATTTATAACCTCTGGTTCATATTTTTTGTTGTAATTACAAGAAAAATTTCATCCCCTTAAATGATTAATTTTTCTATTTCTTGACACAATCATTCCAGACTGTTAGTATTTCATTTTATTAGTCATTTGTTGTGACTATTTGATAGGTCTAGAGCTTCCCATTCATCAATTATTTTTTAAATTTAAGTCTAACATAATTAGCATTGGCTACAAATTTTCTGTTGTTCATTACCCATTTTTTCTCTCCCTCATACTATATGCGTTCTCTATGGTCAATAATTGTAATTCTTGCTAATAATTCAATTCATAGTTTAACTTTATTTTATTTATTTATTTTTTTGTTTTTAGTACATCAATGGTGGTCGATTAGAGCAAATAATTCAAGACCGCAGCATAGCTCTGAGTTATTCCGTCCGGATGAAGTTGGCTCTAGATATAGCTAAAGGAATGGAATATCTTCATTCCAAAGGAGTCTTTCATCGTGATCTTACTTCAAAGGCAATTTATTTTTATTATTATTGTGTATTTAGTTATTTTTATTCAATTACTGTTAGCCCAAGTAAGTTTTAGTTGTAGTGTTGGGATAATTATTTTAGTTGTAACTATTTGAAATATTACCAATTACATAGATGAAAGAAAAAGGTTAGATTTGTATAATTTATTTTTAAATGATTTTTTAAAAAATGGAGCAATAAATATAAACAAAAGTTGTGAATTGTTCTTTTTTTGTCAGAAGTTGATGTACCTTACTGATAGTTGTTAATGTTTTATCTAATTAATACCTTGAATTTTCCTTATTTAATAATTGGTTTCTTTATATAAGTTCATTAAATGTCTGAGATTTCTAAGTTTACTGACAATGTATGGTGTCTTCAGTATAAATGTCCTTAAAGCTTTTGATTTTTATTTTATTAATGTTATTTTTTTTCCAGAATATATTAGTTCGGACGAATGAAGAGACTGGTGAGATGACTGCAGTAGTTGGTGACTTTGGCTTTGCAGCCAAAATACCTAGGTAAATTGATTTTTGTATAATCCTTGAATTATAGGATCTTTCATTTTTTTAGCTAATAATATTATTAAAAGGCTTAACAAACCCGGAAGGTTACTGAACCACCAGTATCAGCACTGGCTGATACTACCGATCCCTGTTTACAAACCTCCCTCAGTGGGGTTTGTTTACATCTCAAACTCAAGAACAACAATTCAACAACAAGATGACAACAATCCTCTACCCTATGCCTAGGTATCTATTTCTTGTTTATCTGTCCTCTTAATATTTATTAACTTCGTAGGGATTCAGTCTTTACGAAGCTCAAAAACTTTACAAGACCAACCCAATATAACACTGCGGCTGTCCTATATCTTAAAGGTAAAGGTACCAATCCTAATTAATAATTAAAGCTAAATGCTTAATGCCCCTTACCCTATTTATTTAGATACTCCTAATGTTCCAAATATTGTCACATATAGCAGAATAGTTGGAAGGATAATAACTTTAGAAATTCTAATTTTTATATTTCAGGACAAAAGATGCAATAGTAATGACAAAACTTAATAAAAACAAACATTTCCTGCCTTTAATGAGCTGAACCAAATCATCCATGAAGTCCAGATTGTTTACTTTTATTGCATAAACATCTTAAATTTATTGATTTACAAATTTATAATGTATATTCATCACTGATTTATAATAATTATATTGATATGTTTTAAATAGGTGTGGATATCGCCTTGCCACGGTTGGCTCCGCCTACTGGATGTCTCCTGAATGTTTGAAAGGAGAATTCTATGATGAATTATCTGATGTGTTCTCCTATGGCATCGTCCTGTGTGAGCTGATAGGAAGGTGCGAAGCCGATCCCGATGTTCTTCCTAGAACGGAGTCATTTGGCCTGGACTACATAGCCTTCACGCGATTATGTGTTGCGGATCCTCCTCCTCCAGCCTTTTTGAGGCTAGCCTTCACCTGTTGTTCAGTAATTTTTTTTTTTTAATTAACACAGTTTTAACTCCAAGTTCAATACTTAGAATGCAAATAAATATATTTTTTAAAATTTTATTTGAGTAGTAAATGGATTTTAAATAAAATCAGAGTAAAACTAATTATCTCTGGAATTAAAGAGCTGTAATGAGAGAACTTGATATAGATCAATATATTTTTTACGAAGTTGTATGTATCAAAGGTACTTGTGTATTAGTCTTTCTGCATGGACTGTTATCTGTCATTGTTTATATAATAATGTCATTTATATAATGCAAACACAAATAAGACAAGTGATAAGAAGATGTTACGCAAGATTAGAAGGTGGGTTTCATGCAGACCGGCTAATACACAAGTACCTTATCAAATACTCAACTGCATGTGTAATTTTTATATATATAATTAAGATATTTACTGTTATTGGTGATAATTTATTTTTGTTTTTCGTATTTTTAGTATGATCCTAGCAAGAGGCCGAGTTTCACGGAAATAGTTACTACTCTTGAAAGCATTATATGGAATTCAAAAAATCCTTCATCAAAAGACAACAACTGCCATGCAATGTGTGAGCATCCTTTACAGTTTTTGTTGATGAATAAATTTTGTTTTATTTTGCTCTGTTATTTAATTAGCACTATTCTTCTTCTTTATCAATAAGCTTTTTATTTATATGTTCAGTAAATAATAACTCACTTTTTTTTTGTTGCATACTTTGACATTTACTATTTTAAGCTTGTTTCATACCGACACAGACTGAAACATTTTTATAACTATAATCAAATTTTATAATTTTTACTTTATCATCATTTCCATTTTCTCTCCATTTTTTCCATTTAATATTTATATTAAGTTATAATATTGTTTTGACAGTGCTGTTATAAAGCTTAAGCAAATAAAAAATTACTGACATTATTGTAGCATGTCTTTTTAATCTAATAAAATGTACTTTTGTGCAATTTTATTCTATTTTTTTAATTTTCACAGTGAAGATTCACTGTTCGTGAGTTCTTATTAAAAAACCAATGATCATGTTATTCATAATTTTTGGACTAACTATAACGTTCTTACACAATTTTTCTTTATTTGGATTGAAACTGAACAATTATTATTCCAATAGTAATACTAAAAGATTTTTAACAGATGTTAATAATGGTCGAATTAACTAGGAACTGCTGTATACAGTAGAACCTGGATTACACATGAGTTTTAGGTATAATTTAAAATGGTATATTTATTTTGAAGAGAAAAGATATTTCTAGGACTGGGATTCGGACATATCTTTTCTCTTCAAAATAAAAATATTTAAAATTATAGCAATTAATAAAAAAATAAAATTAAAATGATATAGTTTGTGTTTTGTCTGAAAGAAAGATTTTTATTTGGCGAATACAAATTATACTTCATTTATTTATGTCTTCATTCTTTATTGAAAAATGCAACAGTCCTTACACTCTTACTGTCCTTAATGCACCTCTTCCATTTGACTTGATAGGTTACCGCATTTTCTGGTACTAAGAATAAATAGAAATATTGGCTGATCTGGTTACTTGTTCATTTACTTAATATAGGAATGGTTATAATAATTATGATTCTTAGAGTTACCTTAGGAAATTCACATGATCTGATATCATTCAATTAAATGAATCATAAAAAAAAAAATGTTTTTCTTGATAATTAAAAAAAAAAGTATACTTTTTTTAGTTATCGAAGTTCACATTGTATTGTTCTATATTTTTTTATCATTCTACGGTTAGTAGTCGTATTTATTTATTCGGACTCCAGAATTCGACTTCATTTTGAACCTTGTTCAGAGATTTGAAGGATTTGTACTAAGATAGCGATTAACTTATGCAGGCAGATGCAGCTCTATTGATTTTGGGTTTCAATCTAATTTTTTTTTATAAATAAAATAAAATGTTGGATGACTGCTATTTTATCTTGATTTTATGATAAATTAATGCTGCCACAAAAACATTTCATGACTATAAATAGCAATATGAACTTGGATACTAATGGGTTAAGCCATTAAGAGCAAATAAACATCTTAACATTAAATTTTTTTTTTTTAATGTTCCTCTTGGTTAGTTCTTAACCAGGTGATTTATTCGACTTTATTCCAATCTTCCTCTTTTATCCCTTGACTGAGTGATAAATGTTCTTGATATAATTTGTTTTCCAAAAACGCCAACTCCTTTCTGGTATCCGCGATCATTGCCTTTAGTATAATGACCGAACATCGGCTCTTTGCGTTTTGAACTATGCGGGATGAATTTTCTATGCCGATTCTTGCGCAGTTGGGGATGATCTTGTGATCCCATCTCAGCTCCGAGGAAGTCAGCAGCATGGTTGACGAAACGTTGGTGAGAAATTTATCTACATGGTCTAAACCAGAAGAAATAAACAAAGTCTTTTGTAATAATAGTGGTCGTGGAAGCCTAAAAGAATATTTAAATAAACATCTTGTTTTTAAAACTCTACCATTCTGTTTCAAGGTAGCATTCGGCAGACTGATACGACTTATAACATTTTTACAGCTTTTAATTAAAACTGAAAACGAGTTTTTCGAATTAAGCAGATAAAAAAGATTATAGTTGACAGACACTTAATGTGTTATTTTATTTTTAAGAACTATTTAAGATAAATTTGAATATGATATTTAAGATTTTAATGTGCAGCATCATATCTACAGCTCTCTTTATTAGTTTATAACTTTTCTAACACTTCAATGTTTTTTTAAATTTTTTTATAGTGATTGCCATTCTTGCCTGAAAGAATTCTTTCTTTTAAGTAAGAGGTCATTTTTCAAATAAAGAAATATTATTATGCAATGAACAACATAACATCCTTGTTTTTCCATCTATATAGTATCATTTATTTTTATAATAGCTTAAGTGAACTTTCTTGACTATGACTTATAAACAAGAATTCTAAATAAGTATAATATAAATAAATATACAAGGGTAGAACCTGGAGGTAAGGAAAAGTCCATAATAGACTATTTCCCCATACCTAGGGAAACATTAAGAGATACAATAGATATCAGAGTCAGTAGAGGATATGAAATAGGTAGGGACCACCTGTTACTAAAGATGGATTTGGCAGTGAAGGAGATCATTAATGAAAACATTAAAACTAAAGCCATCCGAACATATAAAACAAACGTTTACAAGCTGAAGAACACGGAAATTTCCCAAGCCTATCAAGAAGCAATAGAAGAAAAGGCTAGAACAGGAACATATCGATGAGATATTGAGAGCTGGAGTGCATTCAAGTGTATCTGGTGTGGAAAAACTTCTGTGGGACAAAGGGCCAAAAGAACAGCTTGGTGGAACGATGAGGTAAAGACCCAGGTCCAAATGAAGAAAACAAGTTGGAAACAATGCTTGAAAACAGGTTCAGAAGAGGACTAAGCCAGATATAAAAAGCAGAGAAGAATCGTTAAAAATGTTGTTCTCACTTCCAAAAGAAAGACATTGGAGGACTTTGGGTGGTAATTAGAACAGGATGCAAGGACAAATCAGAAGTTATTTTACAGGACTATTAGAAACATGCGTAAAGATAAAGACTCAATATTAAAGTATGTTAAAGACAAAAGCGGAAAAGTCCTTATAAAAAGTGAAGACATAATGAATAAATAGACAGAATATTTTAAGGAGTTACTGGATGACGCTGAGGTGGAAGGAATAGAAATGGAAGGGTCACCAGAACCTGCAGATAATTGGGAGGAGGATGACTCCATCGGCGAAGAGGAAGTGGAAGATGCAATTACCTCTCTTAAAATAGAGAAAGCAGAAGGTATGGATGGAATTTCCCCCGAAATGGTTAAATACATGGGGCAATTAAAGGGGACTTAATTAAAGCCTTTGATAGAATCAAAAAGCAACACCTAATATATGCATTAGAGGAAAAAGGAATTGGAATGGGTCTAAGAAAGGCGATTTTGAGTCTGTATAGGGAACAGAGGAACGTCATCAGGACATGCAATCACACGTCAAAGGAATTCCTGACCACTCAAGGTATTAGACAGGGGTGCAATCTCAGCCCATTGCTTTTCATCATAGTATTGGATTCTACTCTTATAAGAGCACAACTGAAAATGAGGCCTTACCATCTGGGTTATAGAAACTTAAGACCCACATTACACATGCTGCTCGCTTTCGCCGATAATTTGGTAGTATTCGGCAATAAATGTAGTAACCTTCAGTTCAACCTCCGAGTCCTTCAGGAGGAACTAAGAAAAATCAACATGAAGATAAATATTGATAAAACCAAAACAATGAGAATAGGAAAGAGAGCAGAACGATGAGACAGAATAGTCTGCTTAAACGGTGTCCCAGTGGAACAAGTCGCAGACTTTAAATGTCTTGGCGCCCATCTAAATGAGTATGGTTGGATTGATAGAGTGGTGCAAGAGAGAATAACATAGGATGAGATGGTTCGGACATGTCTCCCGTATGGCTGATGATCGTTTGGCTAAAGCCACATACGAGACTAAAGTGGAAGGTAGAAGACCTCGGGGAAGGGCTAGAAGAACCTGAGAGAACGGGGTTAAGGAGGCCTTTGACAGGAGAGGCCTGGACTGGAGAGGGAGAAAGTTGTTGGTTCAGGATCGAGACATATGGATCAAGCTCTATAAGCAGGATTCTCACACTGCTTAACGCGGTAGAGAGGAAGAGATTATGTAAGTGAGAAAGTAATTCTAAATAAGGTAAAGAAATTAAAAAATAAAATTTAAAACATTTTTAAGGAAGTTAATATTTTTTTCAAGTAAGATAATTTTAAGAAAATGAACCTTACTGGGTAAAGTAATGGTTATCTAATGACCTAGAACCAGCTTTGAACCTGTTTGTGGCAGAACATTTATTTTTGGTTTTATTAAGAGTAGATTGGAATATTTTGTAAAGTGGATGTCAGACTCTTTATTAGGTTGGGAGAAAAACCTAGTGATTGAATGTGGAACTGGCCTTATCACCTTCTAGCGTTGTTCAAGAAACAAAATATCCTTATCGAGTATTGAACAGAAGAGCCTCCAAGGATAGCACCGTTAAAGAAATGAGAACAAAAGGATGTGCTAAATATTGTTGTGGACAAAAAATAACAAGCATTTCCTGACTTTAAATGTGATTTTATTTCCTCTTGAATTTGTTTTATTCTAATTTTAACAGATATTAATTACTTAAATTTATCAACATCTTCATTCTTATTCCCACTTATATCTATATCACCAAAATCTCTGCTTTTTCTGCTATTAACCAATTTGCTTTGATTGCTATAACTTTACTGGCTTTGATCAACTTCACAATATTAACTTAATTTATAAGTTCATAACTTATCATACAGTTTCCTTGACATTGCATAACATTATTAAACCTATACCACTACAACCCTTGAAAGGGTCTGGGGTCCTGTACCTGTAGAGGCTATCTTGTGGGCTGTTAGCCACTTTTAGCCAAGGCTCATCACTGTAGGAGGCTGGGTGAGCCCTAGGAGGGTCCTAGATCTCATGGGATCCATCTCTGGCTGTTAACAGATTAACTAAAAGTCTTGCCAGCAGCAGGATTTGATCCCAGGACCTTCTGCATTGCAATCCAGTGCTCTACCACTGAGCCAATCTGCTCCCGCAAACACAAACACGGGTATTTTATGACACAGATGCAAACCTTTATCGGTGCATATCATCTTTCTAATGTCATACGCAACAAATGCTTAGTTAAATAATATAGGCGAAAGTGAATTACTTTTTGTGAACCTCGATCTTGCTTGACCTTCTCTTTCCAATTCTAACCTCATTGAATATTTTAGTCTTACACGTTCTTATAAGTTTCATTGCCAACTTCTTTTTTATTCTCTACTCAGTCAAAACGATAGCATCAAACAGTCACTAGAATTGTTTATCACTAGCCTTTTTGAAATTCATTAAAGTTATTATTACAGTGATAGTTAGATTGCTTGGTGATTCCATAGGGAGTAGCTAATTAGAATGAATATTCAATTTTATTTTCTTACAAGTTATTTCATTAGTCCAGGGCACGTGCATAGATTTAACGTCATTTTGCATTTCTCATTCATATCAACTTTAAGATTTTTAGAATGTTAATTTTATTAATTCTAGGAGATTAAATTGAAGACCGAAGATCTTAAATAAAAATTGATGAAGTAATTATGTCACCAATAAAATTTTTATCTTGATTTTATATTATTTATATACCAATAGGTTAGCTTTTACTTTTAAGTAAAACATCAAAATTTGCAATAGTGAAATACAAAGTTACTTCTTAAGGATTCTTTGGGAAATAAATAAATAATTTAGGACCCACAACATTTTATGTTATTCTTAGAAAAAAAATAAATTGATTGATTAATTAATTAAAACTATCAAGGGAAGGAAGGTTTAATCAAGCAATCAAATTGTTTATATTTAACTATATGTATACAATGAATTTACTTAGAATTATGAAATTATTGTCCATTTAAAACTTTGATTTAATTCAAGTATCCAATTAATAATGATTAAGGCACATTTGTTGAGGGTTTATCTTGCTGAATAAAACATACAATTTTTGTCGTGTTTTTTTCTCTATTATAGCTTATATTTAGTAAAAGCAAATACAATCTTTCTTTTTTTTTAAATACAATCTTTCCTCTAATTGTAATTAGGCTAAAATGGTTGACATCTCATGAAATTTTTATTAGGATTCATTTTTAATTAAATGTCATAAATATCAAAGAAATAGTATAATATCACTTCAAATGATTGCTAAAAAATATCCTAAGGGAGGTCTCTAATAGAACTAAAATTTCTTTTAACAACTTTTAATTGTAGTTTCATCCTATGATGGGGCAGTTTGGTGAGTAGAACATTAAACTAATTACTTTAATTAGAATCACTAGAGCTACCCAGGTAGAATCAAATAATACTAAAAATTGGGAATAGAGTCCTAAGTAAGCTGAATCTAGACACACAAAAACAATAACAGGTCAAAACTGAAGTCCAAGAATAGTTGGGTTGAATGTGAAACAACAATAATAATTCCAAGATAATGCAAAGATTATACTAGTAGTAAATTAGATCATGATGTGGACAAAAGGTGAGGGAAACAAGCTGGGTAGTTGGGGAAATGGGTTGGTCTCTCTATTCGCGGCGGAGACTTCTGCACAGATAATTTTTTAAACTGTCAGACTGTTGTATGGTGCAGAATAGAATATTCATACCATGACACTGATATAGCTCTTTAATAGGGAGTATGATATTGATTGATTTCATCGTTTATTTCACTGTACTGTGTTATTTTTATAGCTTCAAAAATGTTACTAAATACCAAAATATTTAAAAATAAATGTTTTTTTTTATTTGCAAAGTTGTGAAATATTCAATAGTAATTCAAATTTAACTCATTATTTGAGGCGTTGAGATGCAAAAGGGGATAAATCCAAATTTAAAATTTTTTCAGGAATCACAAACATATGCATAATTTAGGTTATTATGAAATTATTATTTATTTGAGACAATTATTTTTAGAAAAAGTAGACAGGCTTTGACATGTTTTGAATGGAATCAACCGCATAGATGACGTTAAATTTGTGAAAAACATTAAACAAATTATAAAATATGGATTTATCCCATTTTTCATCTCATCCATTTGTTTTTTTAATTTTTAAAAATTTTAATTTGTAATTTATAAAATTCCCTCATTTCTACCTCCTTCTTTTACCTGCTTGGTCGAGGTTTTACTGTAATATGTTTTTAATCATTTGAAATTGGGCAGGACATATTGTAGGTTATTTCTTGTCCGGGGATAGAGTGAGCAATTGTCTTATTGTTAATATGAATCAATTTAGAAATTTAAGATTTGGTGTGCAGGCCGTTCCTGTCATATTTGAAGTTGCTGTCTTGTGGAAGTTTGGTGTTACAACATTGGATCTGATTCATTTACAACAAGATTATTTGGTAAGGCAGGTTTCTATTTTATCAGAAGCCAAGCATTGAGGCATTGATATCTGATGGATGCTGAGGTTTTCTTTCTTTTAGTAGCTATTTGGCTTCACAGTATTCACGTTGTGTAAACACTTCTTTTGTTGATCGATGTCTTGCACTTGTTATTTGTCGCCTCACTTTTGCCTGCAGATGAACACCTTCAAAAACTTAAGAGAAATTGCTTATTTGTGTGTTTAACTATGCTTACAAGCATAAGTTATTTTGAAATTAATTGTAATCAAGCTTCCTGTCATTCGTTTGAGAAATAAATGCTTTCTTCAGCAATTCTTTTTTTTTTTTTTCTAAGAATTATGGGTAGTGACTGCTTTGGAAACAAAAGTTTTGAGCTTCAACAATTATGGAATTAAATTTATAGAGTGAACACTAAAAAAAATTTGCTGTTGCTTACCTGTTTTACGCACTTAGTTTTAAATTATGTACTTTTTTTTTGTTCAAATACAAATATATTTTTTTTATGTTATTGATGTTGTGAAAATAGTCAAGGTTTTGAAAAATATATGTTACAAATACTAAATTAATAATTAAAAAGGTTTCTCGCATGCTCCTTAGTACGACCTAATAGAAACATTGCTTTTGAACATGTCTAAATTAAGTAACAGAATTTGACCATTGGAAAAGCATTGAATTTGAAATATAATAGTTCTCAAGATTTGCTTGATGTTATTCACAAGTCTGG
Organism: Arma custos; assembly: GCA_037127475.1. Lineage (NCBI taxonomy): Eukaryota > Metazoa > Arthropoda > Insecta > Hemiptera > Pentatomidae > Arma > Arma custos. The sequence continues at coordinate 83,778,529 of CM073764.1, read as the reverse complement.
TTTTATTTATCCCTTAATTATTTTAAAGATTTACAAAATTATTGGAATTTAAGTTATCAGGTTTATTAAGAAGAAAAGATAGATTTTTCATTTTGTATTTTTGAACTCTTTGCAAATTGTTTATTTGTTTATAAATAATAAGACCGAATGAGGACCTATTTTTGCTGTACAATAATGATATTGGAAAGGAAAATAATGTTAGCCTAAGGATAGTTCTTATGGTGTTGTAATTGAATGGATATGCTTGTTACGAGAACCGAGTAAAGGATTACAGATTTTTCTTTGAAAAATAAGAATCTCAAGAAGGCTGTCATAAGAATTTAAAAAAAAAAAATGATTTGTAGTGCAACATTCAAGAGAAAGGAATGATACTAATAATAGGAAAAGTTTTAACATATTGTCAATTCTCTGGCACCTGTGCATAGTGGGCTAAGTCGAATTTTGTGAATTTCAAGTTATCTACTTAGAATCGTAATTTTTTTCTCTTTCCTTGTGTCTAACGGGCTAAGTGTTCCGCCCATTACAATGAAGGATATTTCTTTGTGAATCGTAGGCTGATACTCCAATCTTGAACTTAAAATAAGTTAAGAAAAATCACGATTCTAAGTAGATAGCTTGAAATTCACAAAATTCGACTTAGCCCACTATGCACAGGTGCCACTGAATTTTGGGAGAGAGGATTAACAAACAGAAAGCCTGATTAAAATCCTGCCAGATAAAACGTCTTTTTTCTTAATTTTTTTAAATTTTCAATTTTGAATTTTTCAATTCAATTCAATTTCTTATTCTTATTCAAACATCTTTTTTCTTATTCATTTATTTTTATTCAAGATAGTTTTTCTTAGATTTCATGTTTCCTCATTCACCATATTTGTCAAGTTTAGGATTTGTCAGAATCCTTTCTGTTCCAGTCTTAAGCAAAATCATTTGAATTATTTGTTTTTTTTTCTCAAAATGATCGCTTTATTTTATTTTCATTCAATAGTATTTTATTTTCATTCAAGAATGAGATAATTAAGTTTCCAGAAATAATTTCATCTAGTAGGTCAATTTTAAAAGAACTGAGGCTGTAGAAAAAATAATCACGATCTGAAGAAAACTTTGATAGCAATTTTTAGAATACTTACAGTATTGACTTTTAAAAAATCTAGATTTTTCTAGTCGGATTGTTATAACATGTTATTGTTATGTTATTCAGTCCAAAAATTAGCAAAATAAAAGTAGGAAACATGGTTTGACTGTTACTCCCTTGGGTTTTTTCAATGAATTAAAGATGTTTGCCAGACATTTAAATGAATCACTAAAAAATATAATAAAACAAAGGTTGCTAAACTGTCAATGCTAATAGGTTTAACTGTCTTGTAATGGAAAGATAAGATTTTTTTATTTTTTTCTCATATTCAGTGGATAGATGAGTGGTATGTATGGAAATGAAGATCTTTGCCGATATTGGTATTATGCCTTTGGGCTTGCTTGGTGTTATCAATTACTGAAGCCTCAAGAAGTATAATTTTCCTGTGATCAAGAATTTATTTTTTGGAATTTCAAGATTCACTTCTTTAAAACTGTTAACATTTTATTTTCCATTGGATTATTGTGTTTAAACCATGGAATTAGGTTGCTTTTTTAAAAAACTTTTCATATGATTTCTATTATTTATAGTGTCTCAACTAAAACCTACATCTGATGAAAGAATACGAGCTCTTGGAGAAGCGATGGCTGAACAAGATGTACATTATAAGCCTTCCCAACAAAATCCATTCACCAATATTGCTCTAAAGGTAAGTGTTTTGTTTAAAAACATATGGTGTCGAGATATAATTTTAAGAACAGTTGTTTTATTAATAGTTTATTTTGTGATAAGTGGGCTAAGGTTATTGTTAACTTATGAAATAAAATACAAATAATGGATTAAATTGGTCAATGGGAGCAGTCAAAGATAAAACTTCATCTTCTCTGAGAACCCCATCTGCTAAACTGTAACCAACAAAGAAGAGAATACCACAAAGGCATAAATGGATAAGATACAATTTTCAAGAAGCATTCCTTTTTCTTCTAACAATATTTGATTTTAGAAAATATAATTCTTCAATGTTCCTAGGACTTATTGATTTATAGCATAACCTAACAGTGATATCGACATCTTTTAATAACCATATGAATGCTTTAAAAAATACCTTAGATACAAGAATTTTATTTTTCTGAGAATTATTCAAGTATGGCTGTCACTTAATCACAAAAGTATTTAGTCTGACCCTACTTAAATAATTGTTCTTTTCTGATCATTCTTGTTTGTTTGTTTTCTCAATCCATTGTTAACTTATTTATTATATTTTATTTTAGACGGGAAAGAAAATGCCTGTTGATTCTTCATCAGACGCTGATGACACTTGTGGTAGAGTAGTAGCTGAGCCAGTTGTAAAACCTTCACGCTTGAGATCCGGCACATCCACAGGACCATGGCTTGAAGGAGGACTGCTCTTAACAACTAGGAGGCCAGTTCAAGCTTATGGACTACTCGATGCCATCTTAGCTGGCAGCTGTTACCATTCACCAAGACAGGTTGCTAATTGTGTTGAATGAAATACCTTAAGTCAAAAATAAGATTTTGAGAAAAGGCTGGAGTACTTAGTGTGATTATGAAACATTAAAAATATAATAAATGAAGAAATATTTAAACATTTTTCAATGGCCGGGGGTATATCTTTTCTCTTTAAAATAAAAATGTTTAAAAATCATAGCAGCTGACCAATAATTATAAAAAATTATGAAGAAACATTTAGTTTGTTTCAAGAGAAGAAACATCTCACAACAAGTACTATAGCCTTTTCATTGAGGATTTATCAAAATCATGTTTTTAACTTTCATGTGTATTTCATTTGTAACTCGCAATATATGTATATATGCCTTCATCTTACTTATACAGGGTGTCCCGAATTTAAATGGCAAAATTTCGGGAACTTATAGGGGTCCGAAAAACTAAGACAAAAAGTCCTTTAGAGATTTGCTCGTTTTTGCTTAGTTTTAGAGAAAATCGCAAAAAAAGAAATAAAACAAGTTTTCACTTTTTTATACTTATTTATTTACATTTATATTTATGTTATGTTCTTTTTAATGTAAATATTGCTCAAAATGTTGTCCTCTTGCACCAATGCAAGCATTACATCTAGCACTCACTTGATAAATTGCAGCTAAACATTGTTCTGATGATATTTGGTGCACTGCATCTATGATTCGGTCTCTTAATTGCTCTCTTGAGTTGATTGACACCGAATAAACTTTCTGCTTCAAGGTTCCCCATACGAAAAAATCCATGGGTGTCATATCAGGTGATCTGAGTGGCCAAGGTACTACTCCTCCACGTCCAATCCATCGTTGTGGATAATTTATATCCAGCCAAGCTCGAGCAACTCTGCTGTAATGAGCTGGACATCCATCGAGTTGGAACCTCAAAAAAAACATTTCAATCTGCTGTTGTAAGGGAATGTCATCTAAATAATTAGATAAGTCGTTCTCCAAAAAATGTGTAAATGTGATGCCATTCAATCTTCCAGGTAAAAATATGGTCCCACCAGTAATCCGTTCCAAATTCCAAGCCAAAGGTTAATAGCAAATTCATGCTGAAACCTATTCTCTCCAATAGCTCTGGGATTTTCAAGAGCCCATACATGATAATTTCTTTGATTAACAATTCCTCCTCTTGTAAAGGTAGCTTCATCGGTCCATAAAATTTTTAATGGAAATAAATTATCATCGCGAATTTTTTCAAGAAACCAGTCACTAAAATTCAATCTCTTGACATAATCTTGAGGTAATAAGTTCTGAACTTTTTGAAGATGGTATGGGTAGCGATTATCACCTTTCAAAGTTCGCCATATTGCTTGCCGCGATATTGTTAATGCAGCAGATGCTCTTCGGATGCTAGTCTCAGGATTGTTATCGAAGTGGCGTTGGATACAATTTCTTCTCCGATAATCTGCTCTTACTGCTGCCTGGAATTGGTCGTCTTCATTACGTATTAAGAATGACCCAGTCTCTTGTAGTCTATTAAAAGTTAACGAAAAGACTTGTCGATTAGGCACTCTTCTATTTGGAAATCGGCGCGCATACTCCCGCCCCGCTTCTAAAGCATTACCGTTACAGAAACCATACACAAAAATCATATCAGCGTATTCAACATTAGAATATGTATGCGGCATTTGTGGCTGATGCTATTCACACAAAAATATCTGAGTAACTGACTGAAGACTGATTTAGGAATTATAATCCTAGAAGGAAGCCAAAATGTAAACAAATAAAAGAATGTAAAGGATAACATTAAGTGTTTACATACCTCACTGCCTAGCCTGACGAACTTTGAAAGGTGATGATAATCGCTACCTGTAACATTTATGTTTTATTTCTTTTTTTGCGATTTTCTCTAAAACTAAGCAAAACGAGCAAATCTCTAAAGGACTTTTTGTCTTAGTTTTTCGGTCTCCTATAAGTTCCTGAAGTTTTGCCATTTAAATTTAGGACACACACCCTGTATACCACATTATGCTTTATTTTTTCATTTTTCATTCCCTTGATTTATCTATTACTTCCTTTCAATCTAACCATCATACCTGGTTCTTAAGTGCATGGCTTGACCTTTCCATAGTACAGTTTCTGTTTGTTCTGAGGTTTTGATTTATAAATTATATAATTGATTTATAAATTATAAATTTATAATTTTTATCACAAGTCTAATCCCAAGTCCTAAATCCTAAAAAACTATCAGTAGTTACCTCAAAAGCCTACTGTTATTGTTCTATCTCAAAGAACTAAGCTCCTCCTGTTTTGTCAACTGTTCCATTTCACGCTCTCCTCGATGCTGCCACAAATGTTTTTGGATCCTGGAAATTTTTACTCCTTAAATATTTCCCCTGAAAACTTTAGGATTAATGACTTTATTGTACGGATCAAACAATTAAACACTGTTATCCTGTCATACTTCCTGTTCTTTTGCATTTGTATAACTTTTTCCTTTAAAATTCTATTTCTCCAACAACATGGTAAAAATCCGAGACTGCATGGAATAAAGTCCCAGTTTCCCCTTTAGGTTTCAATTTCAGACCTATCTCAGAATCACTTACAATAATGGTCCACTCCTAAGTTAACTTCCTTGCACAAAAAACTGTCCTTAATTCTTATCAATCTGGATTTCATTTCCAGTATTCTATGCAATCTCCTCTGTTGTAAATTATCTTGGACCTTCAATCCTCCATAAACAGAAAATCATTATCCTTCTTATCTTTCATTTCAGCAAAGCTAACCATAATACTTTCAAACTTGGTCACCTCTTTATATCAAGCATTGCGATAAAGTTGTTCATCTTTTTTTTTTCTTTCATTCACAAACAGTTAAAATTCCTTATATTCTATTTAACTTTATTTATCTGTAATTTTTTCTCTTTGTAATTCACTATGTTTTGGTTTCACAGAAAGGGCGAGGTGTTGAAGGTGGTATGCCTCCTTCGCTGCCTTCCTCTCCCACATTCGCTAGGAGAGCAGCCGCTACAGCTCACAAACCCCAATCTGCTCCTCCAACTGCTGGATATAGATTAAGGGCATGCTCGTCAGGTAAGACCTTAATGATACCTTAAAGCATTCATAGCTACATAGCAGTTATAGTATATGCTTGTTTGTGAATTTTGTGCTGTAATTTATTCATAATACATTTTTTAACAATCAGTTAACTAACAAATATATTTTTATCTTAAGGATAGTTGCCTGTAGATGAATATTTGTATCTTATATTTGTGTGTAATTCTGCTTTTATGCAAATCTGCACTGATCCAATTAACCTCTTCATTTGTAGCTATGTGAGTAATTCGATTGGTAGTTGGTCAAAATCTTTTGCCTTATTTTTAGCTTCTTCGTATCTATAGGAGTTGAACTGAGGTCAGGTTGATCCTTTTGAGTTTCTTGTGCACGATTTTTATTTAAAAGTTGGGCAAAGTAGTTATTCCATTTTTGTCGGGTAAATGGGCCTTAAGGTTTAATAATGATCCTATTACACAGTCCCCACAGGTTGAGATGCCAAGCTTGGACTGTTTTCAGCTATTGTCCATCTTTTTGTAAAATTGTCATCATTCATTGATTCTTTTGTTTCCTTAGATTCTCTCAAGCACATATTATAGACTTCTTTCTTCTAAATAGTGGTATGGTTAAATTCGTAAACTATCTGTTTTGGATCAGTTTCTTTCTCTATTGTGCGATGACTAGTTTTCTTAATGGTCAACATTTCATTAACATTTTTATCTTCAGGATGTGCATCAGAGAGTTTTTGTTAATGTTGTGTGGTTTGTAGTGATAATAAAAGTACTGTTTATTTATTAACTATTTTTAAGTTTTGATAAATTTTATTACCTATTCCTTCTCCTCTTTTAACATAGTCCCATTATTTTATTCTGTAATTTTTTTCTTTTTTTGCAGGTTCTAATCTTGCCTCGTTAGAAGACCATGTTACGGTACTTAGACGACGGGGTTCTTGTGAAAGCGGGTTCTTTTCCAGTGTTGGCGATGACTTCTGTATACCTGGTAATGTCACTGATTCTTATCTTTTTTCTTTTTACCTTAAGTTACATGGCAAAAATCTACTTCAGTAACTTTAGTTATTTATAATGTAAGGATGGAGATAGTTGGGGGTGCAGTCAAATGAAACACCAAATAAGTGAATACTTATTTATTGTGTGCCGACGTTTCGACCTACTTTGTAGGTCATCTTCAGGGCTGTGAGAGAAAGTTGTTTTGTCTGTTTTCTCTCACAGCCCTGAAGATGACCTACAAAGTAGGTCGAAACGTCGGCACACAATAAATAAGTATTCACTTATTTGGTGTTTCATTTAGTTATTTATTATAATTTATTTATTTTATTTTATAGTTAGATGTTATAATTTTTATTATATTTTTAAATATTTTATTTGAAAAGAAAAGATATGACCAGGACCATGACCGGGACTCGAACCCGGGTCTCCCACCTATCCGTGGTGGTGCTTAGCCTTAAAATATTTAAAAAATTATAACATCTAACTATAAAATAAAATTAATAAATTATAATAATACAGAATGGTGTAAGTCCACAAGATCCGAAAATAAAAGTAATGTTTAATCAATATTCTCCCCGTGTATACATCGTAAATTGCGAGAACACAGATATGTAGGATCATTGAAAGAAAGAGATATGTCTGACCGAGAAAGCGACCAGGATGGCTGAGGTGGCTAAGCACCACCACGGAAAGGTGGGAGACCCGGGTTCGAGTCCCGGTCCTGGTCATATCTTTTCTTTTCAAATAAAATATTTAGTTATTTATGTTATAAATAAAAGGAACTTTGATTTTTTTTGTCTCTTTGAAAGAATGAAATGGCTGAATATGTGGCAGTTGTTTAACTCTTTCAAGTTGAAAGTTATCGCTTTTATATAATAATTACTATGTTATAATTTTTGCCATATTTTTAATTTTTATAATTATTAATGCAAAACTTTAAAGTTAGTGAATTGGTTCATTTAAATAGTATACTGGTGATACCGTCAATACAAATGCATAGTATCGAAAGTGATAAACAACATTTTTACTTCTTGATCTATTGTGTTTGCTTTAGGATTGATAAATAATATCAAATTCATATAGTCATCTGTAAGGCACAAAACCACGTATAATGATAAAGATTAAATATGTTTGACACTACACTCTGATATTGAATGATCCTTGAAACAGTTTTTCACTCTCCTGAAAAGTGTTATTTTTCATTTTTTAACACTTATCATTTGTATTGAGATATACTATATGGATTTTTTTGTTATATTTACTGACTATTGATGTATTTCAACAATTAATAATAAACTAGTCATATAAACTGTAACAAATAATAAACTAATCATATAAACTTAATGGTATCTTGACATAATAACATCTGCCTTAGGTCAGGAGTTAGTGGCATCATCTGTGACACTTTCTTCAAGTTCAGCAGCTTCTTCACTTCTTCTAGATTCCGCAGCAGGGGAAGAGAGGATAGGTGGTGGTTATGGGAGGTGGCGGGGAAATAGAGCTTCTTCTGTGTATACCGGGTCTTCTGAAGATATTTCATTTCACAGTGAACAGGTATTAGAAAAACTTATTCAAAGATTTAAAAATATCACTGCTCGAACTATGATGTCAAGGAATTAACTGATGTCTGTTTTAATGTTTAAAAAATAAAGTAAAAAAACAGAACAATGGTTTGTTATTTCTTTTATATTGATGAAGCCTTTGCAATTAAAAATGTATGTCTTGATATCTATTGTCAAGAATTACTGATTATGAAGTACTGAATCCTACAGGTGATTCATTTTAACCAAGTGGACCAACCTGGTTATACCTGAACCACCAGATTTTCCCTGTCAATTAAGTGTACACACTTTATAGAGGCTGAGTAAGCCCCAGGAGGAACTACATATGTGATCTTACAGGATCCATTCACGGCTGTTCATAGACTTTATCTGCTACAGCCGGATTTGATCTAAGAAGCTGCTGCTCAGAAATTCAGTGCTATACTCACTTTTATACTCTAGGACAATGCCCCTGAAGAATGACAACATAGTATTACAAAAAAAAAAAGAAGTTTTCTAGCCAAAAACATTCATATTAATAAAATCAAGTAAACTAACAGATCTATAATAATAACAAGGCTTAGCGAACCCGAAGGCAGAGATGCCATCAATCTCTGCTTACAAACTTTTGTCCATGGACCACAACCCAAACCCGAATGCACCAGTTCCCTCTTACAGCAATCCTCCCACCTAAGCTTCTGTCTGACCCTCAGACACTTCCCAGTCGGCACAGTACTTATTAAAATCTTAGGAATTCATTCGTTACTTAGCCCAGCAACTTTACAGGCCCTTCTCAATCTTCATGACGCTATCATTTGAATGATATTTACTGGATGTATGCTTCGCAATTCCACGTTATGTAATCTTCTCTATTCTCCAGTGGTCTCATCCTTTTTTGGACCAAAAATTCTACATAACACCTGAATACTTAGAACAGATCTAATCTAATCTAATATAACAAAAAGAAAAGAAAATTTGATGGGGGATGTAAAATGGCTGTAACGAACCTGTACGGTGTCCCCATCTTGATTATACCTGGATAAGCAAAATTTAAGACTCACTGTAGCAAACAAAAATAAGATATTTTATAGCTTGGTACTTGATGAGAAATTGTAGTTAAACACACACAATTTTCATAGCACTGGATTGTGAGTGAATAAGTTCAAGTTCAAGCGGCAATTCTAGCTGTCTCTTGTTATAATTTGTTATTATCATGACTCTTTTTTTATTATAAGTTTCTGTAGAGATCATTTAGTTAATTGAAATTTTTTTTAATGGCTTAGACTGTAAGCTAGACTTTGTAGCTACTCGTGTTGTCAGATTCTAGACTGATACCAGTCCTGTAGTTATGAGGGTAGTTTTATCTCTAGGGTGGTACCTAAATCAAATCGCTCCCACTAAGGAGCTTTCTGTCAGTTGGTAAGCACTCACCAATTGCCCTGTGTACAGATAATATCTAGCTAAAATGTTTTTTTCCCATAGTATTCCTAGCTGTTTCGCTGTCTTGTGGACTTCATTCAAAATTGTTAAATAAAACCTTATAAACACTTCAAAGGTAAGTTTGCAAGAAGAATTTTTACCTCTATTTTTTTAAATTTTTCTGATCTCCAATTTAATTACAAATTTATAATTCGGACAAATTTACAATAAATTAATTATTGATGATTTCATATGCATCTAGATATGTGCAAGGTTGCTCCATGTGCTGGGCCCAGAGCTGCTGGTGTCTAGGGTCATGGGTTCCATTGTGGATAGCAGTGACTATTTATTCTGTTATAACCCATGGGTCAACCATATGTTCATTGCTTCATTGTTCATGTACTTCAAAGTAAATATCCATTTTTGGAAGAAAAACCTAGCAGTTGATTTTAACTTTAGCCAAATCACTTCCTGAAAACCATTATCATTATCTTATTAAAAGCACAATCTCTACAAAGCACTGTACCTTAAATAAACGCTTAAATTCTTCAAAAATAAAAAAATGATATTTTGAATAATTTCACTAACCACTTTGAATAGTGGAAATAATAGTCACATCTTACTCTTTGAATATTAGAGTACTGAACCATTTATTGCAGTACCTAGTCAGAAGCAATCCTAATTAACCACAGTAAAATTGAAATTTTACAAAGCAGCAGGAATTGATAACATTTCAAGTGAACTAACAAAAGCTAGCAGAAAAGTAATAGTTTCTATAATTTAGTTAAGAAATGAAAAAATGCTCGAAGAATAGAATGAACCATTACTTATTCCAATAAAAAAAAGAAAGAAAAAAAAGGACCAAAGACAGACTGTAATAGCTATCATCAAATGCCATGTTTGATGACATCATATAAAACAATCTCACTAATCATCATATTATTATTTTTTTCCTCTTCTTATCTTATAGAGCCTGGACCAAGTATCTCTTTCCTGATCCAGCTCTCTTCCAGTCCATTTCTCTCTTTCTGAAAGCATCCCTTATGCTGTCTTCCCAGGATATGCGAGGCCTTCATCTAGGCCTTTTTCCTTCCATGCGGATCTCTTAAGTCTTCCTGGCGATTCTCTCTGGTTCCATCCTAAGTAGGTGTCCGATGTCTGAACCTTAGATTGTGTTCATCCAGAATAGTCTCAGCTGGTTTAATATTGAGATTAGCCCATATTGCTGTGTTTTGTATCTTATCTCTCCGAGTTTTCCTTTCTACTTTTCGGAGGTACCGCATTTCAATAGCTTGTATTTGACTTTTGTGTTTTGAGGTCAAGGTGCACGATTCTGAAGAGTAAGATAGAATATTATGGAAGGTCGATTTGTAGATGGCCAGTTTGGTCTGCCTTGCCACCTCTCTTCTTCCCAGGAATCGGACCATATTATGTGTAGACATGATAAAGGCAGCAAATGCTTTTTATTTATTGGTATTGATATTGCTAAGCTCATATCAAGCAATATCTTAACAATATCGATTTGAAAAATATGAGTCCACTGGAGAATTTTTGAGATTACACAACCCAGAATTGAGGAGTATCACCCAATTAATATAAGTGAAACAACAGGACTGTGAAGATCTTAAGATAGGCTTAATAATGAACCAATTTCTAAAACGATAAAAACAGTTGAGCTACTTAGGTAACTTACAAATGTGAGGATAGGGTTAAGGGTGATCTTATAGATATAGGTTTGTGTTTGGTAGGTAACCCATAGATGAAAGTTTGTAAGAAACAATTGTTGATATTGGCATCGAACTTTCCGGTTTGCTAAGCCTTTTATTATGATAAGGTGAAGAAATCAAATAATAATAATATACATATGTACTCACTCAAATGATATAAATAATGAGATAAACGAATTTAGTAAACAAAAAGTAGGGAAAATAGAAATGAAAGGTTTAATATTTAATTACCCTAAATATGAAGAAAAACTTATTTACACTTACCTAAATATTGAGAATTATTTATGACTTCAGTTAATAAATATTAGATAGATCCTAATTTAAAAATTGGTGTTATGATTTATTTTATTATACAAGTGCTGCTAATCTAATAAAGATTTTGAACTCCATATATCCATGCCTTAATGACTGTGTGGGTATGTACAGACACAAATGACTTAAAGCAAGTAAAATAACAGATTTATAAGAAATTTATAACAATAAAAAAAAAAAGAAAAATAATTCTTATGAATCATTAAAATAGAACTAATACTAAATGAAGCAAAGAGAACAAAAATTTAAATGTGGTTAGAATAATAACCTACTATTCCCAAGATCGCAGGTTCACAGCCTGGCTGGTGGCCTTAGGGTTTTTTTAAGGGAGTAAAAAAACCTTAGTTATGCTGTCTTTTGGAGGAGACGTAAAGTAAAAAGTAACTAAAACTCAAACCTAGCATAAAACAGATTCTTATTCATAAAAATGACATTTATTTTGAATGCAATGCTCTGTCTAATGATGGATGATGATGTATTTTTAATAGCACAACTTGATGATTATTTACAATTATATTTATGAGAAAAAATTTAGGATGAGTTTTTAAGGAAGATACTCTAATTAACAAAAACTAAAGGAAAAAGTATAAATTCCTTCGAAGACATTTTTTCTTACAAATTTTGTGTGGAATGAGCTCCCAAGAGTTTGTCTCTCATATGTTTATGTTAAACATGTTTGATACTCTACGAATCACAAAAAAAAAATATAATAAAATTTGTGAGCAGTTAGTTTGTAATTTCGCAAAATAAGAAAATTAATAGTGTCAGAAATAATACAAAAAACTTTAGACAGAATTCTCATTAAAAGGAGCTTGAATCCAGATATTAATATTAATAAATTCCTGTTACATACATTCGGCCAGCACAAATATTATTAATAATAATTGTCACCCTACAGACCCCAGCAGCATGAACATGATAGACTTTACTTTTGGTCTTCTTTGCCACAGATGGCAAGATCTGTGATGAGGTTTTTCTTATTTTTTTCATGACTGACCCTTGTCTAACATCACTGCAGTCATTAATAGCCTGTGCTTTGGGTCCTAGAGTCATGACTGTATCTTTAGGGTAGGTCATCACCTCTCTTACTTCTTGAGGTCTCGAATTGAGAATCCATACACATTGAGTCCCTAATCATTTTCTTTGGTATTCCCTTGTTCTGTAATGAGATTTCTTGCCTCTTTTAAAACTGTTGACAACTACCTCCATGAATAATGTATTTTAAATAATATCAAAATGTAGTAATATAAGGTGGCAGTGTCAGACTGAGGTCTCGATATTTATGAAAAAAAAAACAACAGTCAAAGTCATCCACAGTAAAATAGAGGAACCTTGATAGTTTTCCGATGTTCATTCTTTTTAGATACCTCAGTTAAAATGGTATGTGTTGAAAATTATAACTACAGTACTTGTGAATAAGTGATTATTTTGAATTCTCTTTAAAATGAGTTTCTTATACTTCAGAAAATGGAATTGTATTATTTTTGTAGTGAATAAGGGGCTGTCTGGCATGAAAAGGATTTATTTAATAGAATAGATTAGATAAGTAACTTTATTCTGGGACTAAGTTCCTTTCTAAAAACAAACATAAACAGAAAAGTAATTGTTTTTATTAAATTTATTAATAACTCCTTTTAATAATATTAACTTTTTATTAATATTAAATATAACTCTTTCAAACCAAAAATTATGAGAATGGCACGATTCCACTTCCCTCAATAGAGTTAACTGAGATCTCTCTGAATAAAATTCAACTTCTATTTGAAATTTTATTACTTTTAAATTTAACCACTTATTCACTGGGGGTACAGAAATATTAAAATTAAACTGGAGAAAGCTGCACCATGCTGAATATAAATTAACAGGTATGCGACAATAAACGTAGTATGGTCTGTTGACCTCCTCTCAACCATTGATTTATTTGAGATAGGTAGAATTAACAAATAGGAATATTACAGGAATAAGAGCAATTGTAGTTTCCTAAACTAATTTTATCATTGTTGGGAAGGTAAGTGGCTGCTACAGCTGAGATGGGCCATAGTAACTGATCAGCTGTAAGGAAAATAACAATTCCTCCCTCCTCCCCTTAACAGAAATTCTCTCTTATTACTGGAAATTCGTTTATATTGTTTTGTCTATGAAATGGTAATGAGATAATATTTTACAAATCTTTTAACTATTAAAAAAACAAAAAATAGTTCTGAATCAGAAATGTGCTCAAAATGCTTAATAGCATTTAAGAACAACAATACCCTAATTTTGAATGAGCAGGTGGGTCTATAGAATTCCTTATAATCTTATATTTTTTGATTATTTTTATTTTGAAGAGAAAAGATTTGCCCCGGACGGGATTTGAACCCGGGTCGTCTGTCTCTTCGTAACAACACTCTACCAATTGAGATACCGGAGAGTGCTGTCACGGAGAGAAAGATGACCCAGGTTTGAATCCCAGCTGGGGCAAATCTTTACTCTTCTAAATAAAAATATTAAAAAATTAAATCAATTAATATTTTTTGTCATGTTACAAATATAAAAACCCTTTTTTAGTTGAAAAGTCAATGTGGTATTACTCACAGACTACTTATATATATACTTATTTTAGTTTATTTATTTTGTTGTGCAGTAGTAATTGCGATGATTAATAATTATCTAAATTGGAATATACGATTACTATTAGCAATCTTAAAAAAATCTCATAAATTATTCTACAATAGTTTTTATTTTAGTTATAAAAAAAAAGACATTTAATATATTAAAAAAGACATTTCGTGTAAACTTTAATATGTTGTTGTATGGTACTAAATAAATTTTTTTTCTGTAGGCTGAAGAAAAGCTCAGACCTCAACAAATTCATAAAATGGTGGAATATTTTGAAAGAAAAGGCTCATCTACCGAACCAAGGGAGTATTTAAGGCAGCTTCGATCTACGTGCCAAGCTAGGAGAGGTGGCAGAGGTGTAAATGCTCGACTTCTTGTTTGCGAAGGAGCGGTCAGCAGCAAACTTCAAATATTTGACAAGAAATGAAGGCTCAAAAATTCTTATTTCCTCGATCAGGAATCATTTTCAAAAATGAAATTGTTTTCTAATAGACAATAAGCACAAAAAAGCTTTATGTTTGTTTTTAAACTGGAGTGCATATGTTTCATTTGTGAAACGTTCAAATGAGTTATTATTCAGGTTCTCCACCATTTATTTTTAAATAGTTTACTTTAATAACTGGTTATATAATATATTATATTTAATAAGATTGATTCCTTTAATAAATAAGAAAAAATAAATAAAATCAGTGCATTATTTCAAGATAAAAGAATCGAAATGATTAGAGTTATGCTAGAAATAAACAATAGCTTAGGTTTTATTGCAGTATGTTTTTATTATTTTCTAATGAAATCATGTTACAAATTTATATCTTTTTTCTTTATAGAATATACATTTGAATTTGTGACTGAACTTAATTGGTTCTTTCTTTGTTGATTGTAATTATGTGTTACTTTTAAATAGTGGTTTGTAATTTGTTATAATATGGTAACATACATAGGAAAAGTGCAATTAATAGAAATATAATAATATTTGTACATTTTAAGTAAATGTAAATTATATATTTATATATATTTGTATGTATCACACATTTCTTTTCTTATTTCTTTTTTTTTTCAATGGAAAGGGAAATCAGCCACATCTTTATCTCATAAAAAAATGCCCTTACTAATATTTTTTTAAATTATTTATAACATAATCATATATTTACAGATTCAATATTTTCATTTGGAAGAGAAATTTATATTTCTTCATTACTTTATCTTATTTAATTACTTTATCTTTTTCTTACTTCCATCCATTGTAATAATCCAAAAATTTAAACGATAAAAAAAATTAAAATATAAGGACTACATAGGGAAATAATTATAATTTAAATGTAATTCATACACAATAAGAATGAGGTTTGTACATATTCTTTAAATAGGTCAGATTTAAATTTTAAAAAAGACTGACTTGTTTGTAAAGAAAGAGTGACTTATTATATTATTTTCTAAACAGTTTACATTATCACCCTTTTATCATGTAATATATTATGTATATTCAACAGTTGATATCTGTTTTAATCGTTAGGGGGTAAAATTGTAAATAGTTTTTTTTTCATGCATCAGCATCCATTAGTAGTATATGAAACCACCTGCTCAGTGTTGTAACATCCAAATAATGTAGTGATATAGTTTCATTTGTTTTGTTATGTTAAAATTTTATTACTATTATATTTATAAACAGATATTTTCTTTATACTGAGTAATTATCTCTTAATATTAGATGTTTCGTACCATATTAATTCTACTCGGTAAAGTAACATATTCCTACTAAATTTTTAACACGTTTTAAGTAAGATAGTTGTTTTTTAATATTTATTGCAGTATAGTTGAATCATATAATTAATTAATAATTGAGAATTTACATTTTGACTAACGGTTTGTTTTTAAATGACTGGAGTTTGGATCTACAGTTTCATTGTGGAACTATATTGCTTACAAATTGATGTTTATTCCTTGTTAATGTTTTTCTTTGTATAATTATGATCTGGTTGTGTTAAAGGAAAGCTGCAGTAGCTATTTATTTTAATTAGTAATAGTAAAAATGCTGTTTATACTTACACTTCTGATTTAAAAAATAACACTACAATATTTTAAACTATACCTTTTTGTAGAGAAAAAAAAAGAAGAAAGATAGCTTTCCTATTAAAATAAAATATGACCTTCTAGGTGAAAATGGATTTATTGAAAATTAAATAGTTCCTACCTTAGAAAAAAAAAGATAATTAGTATATGTAATATCCATAGCTTTGGAGAAAATTTTGATTTATGTGAAAAGTATTTCTGCAGTATTATTGTAATTTGCTGAATAACTCCGTCTTCCTTTTTAATGCCAAGTGTTGTTGCACTGTTATAAATAATGCCAAAGGACCTAAATGCCCCATAAGTTTGTATATATAGGTATAAAGTATTTTATTTTCAGTAATCAAAAAATCGAGAAGAAATGGGAAATTTAACTTGGGACTGACCATTCTTTGTTTTTCTGTCAATACTGTTTAGTATTTATATAATGTCTAAATGGTATTTTTTTAGACTAAATAAGAAATATTATACATATGCTTTTTATATATTTTATATATATATATATATATATATATATATATATATATATATATATATATATATATTTATGATCTAGTCAAATTGTCGAGGGTGCAAAGGTTTTCTTCTTTGAATTTGTAGTCTCTAAAGGAAAAGGACATTTAAACATGTCTAATCTATGTCTATTTATTAAGCAACTTGGGACACTCCTGAGTGCAATAATATTGCAAAAAGCTCAAGTGAATCTAGGTGCCTTTTTCTCCGTCTGTTATAATTTAACTGAAGAAAACTTTTTCTTTTTTTTTTTCTTTTTTATTGTTTGTAAATCTTTGTAAATTTGTAATGTATGTGAAGGTTTCATTGGGAAGTGTATAAAAAAGAAAAAAAAAAGAAAAAAGGACAAAAGCCCTTAATTCTAAAAACAAGGTTTTGTTTGTTTGTTTATTTTTTTGTATAAATAAACCTGTATACTATTGTTAATAAATTTAACATGTAAATTCATTAATTATTTAGAAATAAATTGTTCCAAGTTTTTGTTGGTTTTATTGCAAACTGTTTCTTCCTTATCTATACCACACATTCCTTAAAATAAATGGATTAATTTATTTGAATTTTGAATTTTTTTTTTTAATTTTAAGAAGGGACTTTCCAGTAATAAACGAGAAAATAGGCTGGAACGATGCCTGGGGATATGCAAATTAAGTCAAATCGGTAACTGCGCCCTAAGAGACTCAGAGAATCAGACGTGTTATTGATGACTTTCAACAAAGGGCCGTTCATTTTAGAAAGAGAAAGAAAATAATATTCAATTGGTGTTTGAATTTTCGAATGCGGGATTGGGTAATATCGATCGTCGGGATGAGTCAAAGGTCTATTCATACGATATTTTCGCAATTAGAGTTTTTAATTGTATTCGAAATTGTCGTAATGGAAAATTAAAGGGGAGGGCTTTGATTAGGTTAGTTTGTGCGAGTATGGGAGGCTCTTGCATTCCATTGGTTAATCAGTAGCTGTAATGATTTATGTTTTAAAATCCCTCGACCCCTGTTAGAGATCGCATTTAGTCAGCTCCGAAAGCTCCAAATTGCTCATAAGTCTTTCCTGAAATTGATAAAATTCTTTTAACGGATTATTAGAATCGTGGCAGCAATGGCTCATTAGAGATGGTATCATACAAGCTTAGCTTACCAGTTTAAGGTTCTCTCAGCTATCGTTTTATTTATTTACTTTTTTTTTTCGTTTCGAGATACGAAGCCTCTTCGAATATAATTGTTTCCCGTAATGGCCAGGAAATCTGAAGGAAAGTGCTACTATTGAATGTTAAATTTTATTGTGTTGTGAGTTTCTCCGAGATGTATAAGTTAACCTTACAATGGGATTGAAGGATCGTATCAACAAAAGGCTTAAACCATCGTTTCTCACTTCAATGGATCCGGTGGTGTCATTAAAACCGGACATTAATTATTTTCTTCCTATGTAATGACTTGGAGAAAACAGAGCTTGTTTCGTGTTTCTGACATTGTGTTAGCTTTGTATGATAAGGAAGACTTGTTTGTTTTTTGACTTTGAAATATAAGGTACGTACGTTGTTATTATTTCGTTTAATTTTCCTTGTATATGATGAATTGCATTAGTGATTATTAGTGATCTATGTATCATTATTGAACGAATGTGTTTAATTTTAAAACAATTATAGTTGTCAATCATTGGTGATCTACACTAGTCCAAGGATTCCTTGCTAATGCCCATTTATTAAAATTCGACGTAGTTATGCCTTTTTAATTTATAATTTTAAAGAATGAAAATGTCTCCTATTGAAATAACTTTATATACAACCTACTTAAACACCTTTCTTAGCATCAACTTTTATTTTGATTGATGCCTTATGATTCTAAAGTAATTTCATCTATTGGTGTTTAGGTTTTTTATTTGAATATATATTCTTTCTTAATCCTCCCTTAACCTGTTGTTTATTATTAACCTTTTATTTATTTTTGACGGAAAGAGTATTACATTTGATTGTCATTATCAATTCTGTTATTGGTTCTGGATAATTATTTTATTGCCCATTTTTTAAATTATAATTAATGAAGGGTAAAGTCATAGTTTGCATGATTTGTATTGAATGACTTTATTTTTCATGTGACTAATGTTATGCGTTTACTTCATTCAATTCGATTGAATTGAGTGTACATGAAAACAATTTATATCATATCACTTCTTATATTGAAGGTATGCACATATTTGTTATGCCCAAGATTGTTATTTTTTTTCCATTTCATTAATTTTTATTAGTTGTATCTGTTAAATGTCATTGTTTGGTTGTAGGAATTAAATGTCATTTACTTTTGATTGATTTAACATGGAGTTAATCAGGGGAATTTGTAATATTTTTATGTATGACCGAGTGTTTTGTTTGCAGTACATTATATTTATTTTATAGTACTTAATAATTTTCACTTCCTTTAATTTATTTTTCAATTTATTAAATACAATTTGTTTGCCTTAATCTCCATTTTTATATTTATCTTGAGGTTACAATGGTAGTTCAACGAAAACCATCTGAATTGAACCATTACGCGATTTTTTTTATTTGAATCAAAATCATGTTTTTAATCATAATTTTTTGTGATTAGAATTAATAGTTACATGGTTTTTGTAAAATTTAATAAAGATATTGCTAATACTTACAGAAAATCCTTTTCTATAGCGAGTATATTGAAAACATTCAGCTCTCTACCTGTTTTAGACTGCTCTTCTAAAATAAACTTAAACACATATCATATGTTCATTTTGTTTATTAGTTTTTAAATTTGAAAGGCTAATCAATTTGATATAGATAAGGGCGAAATTAATTTTGTAAAACATGAAATAACAAAGTTATTTCATGAACAAAAATATAATATAATGATATTTAATTTTTACCCAAGTTTGCATTTGTGATTTTAGTGGCAAGAAATAATGTTATTACGTTTTGGGCTCGAGAAATTGATCAGGTATATATTGTTGCAATAAAAGTGCCGTTTCACTTTATAGTTATGCTATAGAAAAATAAACTGTTTGCTTCAAAGAGTTAATTTTAAAAAAAATACTCCTAGATAGTTGTATGTATTCAACTTTAATTTCGACTGTTAATAATGTTAATGTAAATATCCTGATTCTTTTTCTGATGAACTCCTATTAATATTTAATATGAATTTTATGTGCTAATGAGTGAAATCAATTTAGATTGTTTCCTTTATTCGCAAATTATTAAGTTTTCTGGAAAATATACTTGGTCTCCATAATACTGCCAAAACTGACACTGTTTCTTGGTCAGAGATGCAGTACAGGATACCTGCTTATATTATCAACTTGCTATCAGATTGCTTTTTTAAAGTCCTTTTTATAAAAAAAATATTTTATAAAGTGTAACTTTTTCATTACTGAGTGAAATTAAAAAAAAAAATGTCAATATTTAAGAACTATTATTTATGGTAACTAAAACTAAAGTCTGTTCCTAGATAACATCATAATCTCTAGGGTGAGCATATCAGGTTTTAATATGCTTAGCCCTCTATGTATGAATTTCAGTAATAATTTTTTATTATGGCACAGGAATACAACCTTTATTATGGAGGCGTTCAGTATCAAAAGCGGACGAGTCCAATTTTAAAAATTTGACTTTTTCACATTTTTCCCTAGTTTAATTTAATCAAGGGATGATTTGTGCTCCCGTAACTTCAGGTTTAGAACCAAACTAAAGCCATGAAGAAAAGCAGTAAAGTGCTGTGTTAGACAAAATTGCTTGATAACTCTTGCAAAACATGTGAAAAATTTGTACTTATGATGAACTATTGGGTTGTCTCACATGAAATGACCGTTTTTAGAACTAGGAAGAAAATAAGAATTTGAGATCAAACCTAACATATTTTTTATTCAAAGTATTTACCATCATTTTCGATACAGTTCTGCTAACGGCTTACCAAGTTTTCTATCCCAGATTTGAAAAATGTTGAGTCATGTGATGAAAGGAATTCAGAAAATGCATTTTTAATGTCTAAATCATTGGTAAACAATTTTCCTCGCAAGAAGTTGTCCAAACTCTGAAAAAAGTGGTAGTCTGTAGGGGATAGATCAGGGGAATATGGGGGGTGTGGTAAGACTTCATAGCCCAAATCCTTTAGTTTATTCACTGTCTGTATTGAAACATGAGGTCGGGCGTTATCACGAAGGAGAATAGGCCCTTTCCTGTTTACCAGTACCGGCTGTTGCTTGATCAAATTTTGATGCAGTTGGTCAATTTTTTGGCAGTCTGATGTTGAATAAATTTTTTTTCCCTTTGGTAGAAAAGAAAAATGAATGACCCCCGACCATAGACCACAGTAACCATTAACTTTTTCGGATGGAGATTCTATTTTGGCATGTGCCAAGGAGGCTGATCAGCATCTAACCATGACCAGATCGGCATCGATTGTCATACATGATCCACTTTTCGTCACAAGTTATTTAGCGGCCGAGAAATGGTTCTTTTCTTTGAAGAGCAAGCAAAGAAATACACATCTCTAGACATTTCAACTGCTGACGTTTGTTGAGCTCGTGTGGGGCCCAGGAATCGAACCTTTTTGCCTTTCCGATCAATTTTAAATGCCTGGAAACTGTCGTACGACTTGTGCCTAGCTCTGATGCACATTCTCTGACTATTTTATGAGGGTCTTCCTCCACAGCATTCTTAAGATCTTCGTCCGCTATTAATGTTTGAGGCCGTCCATGGGGCAGATTTTCTAATGTCATATCTTCTGAGGAAAATTTTGTAATCCAACGAGGTATGGTTCTTTCATTAGCACTTCCTTCACCAGACGCATGATTAATATTTCTTGCTTCCTGGTCAGCGGAATGACCGAGTTTGTACTCATAAAAATGCGGGAAAATGTGTGTTTCTATGGCCATGGTTAAAATTATATTAAAATCTGTATGCCTACTTGGGAAAAAAACTATTTGCAAATAGAGGTTTAACAAGTGCTTACTATAGATAGTAAATATTTTGCTAGGAATCAACAGGCAACACTTTAATCCTCTATAAAGATTAAGATTTAAAAAATCGAACATTTCATGTTTGACAAACCAATACAACTGTTATGTACTGTAGATGAAAATACAATGTCATTTATGAATTTGAAAGGGATGTTCTTGAATTTTATATTCTTTTTAGTAACTTACGGCTGTATAAATTATATGAAGATGGATTTTAGCTATATAAGTTTCCATATAAATATATTGAACTTATCTATAGATTTTAGCCATATAAGTTTCCATATAAATATATTGAACTAATCTATGATGAAAAAACATGATCCGAATAATTTTGGTGTAATCTTATCTCCCATAAAATAAAGGACAAATGACTTCATTTTGAATCCGTTAATTCAATAAATATTTATTTTACATTGAAATACTCAAATTGATACAAGCTGGACTCCAGCTTAAATTACCTCTGATGTTCAAATTTGGTTTAGCAAAACTAATTCTGCTCGCTGGCGTTTTTATTTATTTTTTGTTTTTACTATACCACAATTTAATCTGTATATTAAAATCTGTTATCAATGGGTGACGGCCACTTGTTAATTTGGCATAGAATGACCCTCAAGCAAAACAAAATCACACTCAACTGCCAGATTCCCCCCCCCTTATTTTTCGTACCCACTTTCTAAAGGATGGGTGAGCCCCAGGAGGATCCTAGATCCAATTGGATCCATCGCCGCACGCTAACAGAGTTAACAAAAGTCTGACAGGGAGTGGGATTTAACCCAGGACCTTCGGCATGGCAACTCAGTGCTCTACCACTGAGCCACTCTGCTCCCATTTCTTTTGCACCAGATTGTACAATAGCAGAAAATTATTTCCAAGCATCAATTGTCTATTAAAATGAGTAAAATTTATATATGGTTAGGGGATAAAAATAAGAAAAAAAAACCTGGAGTACCTTCGCAGCTGTTTAGGGTCTTGGGTGATTATGACCAATATATCCATAATACCTACTTTAAAATTGATTAAAAATATCAGGATATTTTACCTAATTAGAATTCCTTATTATTTTGGCTTACTTTTAATTTTTTTCTTATAAACCTGATAGTTTTATAATCCGTCTTTAATGCTGTAGCTAAAGTTCTACGTAGAAATATGTCTCACACAAAGTTATAAATAATATTTTAATCCTAATTTCATGTAATTATTACTTGAAAAACCAAAAATTTTGCTTTCACAGGACACATATGCGCCCATTGCACTTTAAGGTTTGAGCATTATTTATATTAAAAAGTTATAATGTGTAAAGTTTATTTCAAATTTTATAATAATCTTTTGTGTTTTAGATGATAGGAAGGCATATTAGCTAAGTGTTTCACAATGGAGGAATATGTAACTAGAATTGGCGATGTTACAATACAGAGAGTTATACCAGGTGGTGCTGGCCCTCCTGTTGAGCCAGTTCGGGTTATGGAAAGTGAAGAACTCTTGAGAGCCGTTAAGCAGGAACCATTAGATGATGAGGAAGAAGAAGAGGAAGAGGATGAAGGAGGAGATGAAGAAGCTCAAGGAGTTGAAGACGAAGGAAGGGAACTTGATAGCGAAAAAGATGAAATCCAAGTCAAAGTAGAGGTAGAAGAGGAGGAAGATATTGGTGTTGATGAGTCAGAGAATATACAAAATGATGATGAAGATGACAATAAGAAAGTCGAAGAAGAAGAAGAAGAAGGGAGGGAGGGGGAGGGGGAGGAGGAAGAGCAGAAAGATGAGGATGAAGATAATGAAAGTATGAAGAGGAAAGCAGATGATGATGAAGATTCAGAAAGCAAAATGAAGAAAAAGAAAAGTGAGTATGAATTAAAGTATTCTTGTTAAATTTAAGTATGAATAATTCACAAATAATACTATTTTTACATGCTGAAACAATTTGTTGACCGTATTTTCCTCACAGTTCTTGTTATGCTATTTATATTGATGGTTTCAATGGTGAACAGTCATGATAAGCACTATTAAATTTATTTATCAGAATACTATGAACCTGAAAGTAATCCTTTATGGATCTTTGGCACAAAGAAATAATGATTTTACTCAATTCCTATTAATTATAAATAAATAAGTAATATTAGTTGGGAATATAGCATTCCCATTATTTTCTTGCGGTTTGTGATTTTTTCTATGACCCACAAACACTTTAAGTCCTCAATATTTATTTCTCATGTGATACCAATCTAGCCCTGATGCTTGATTGTTATAACGTAGCCATTTACATTTTTTTTCCTACGGATTAAAAATTGATGTCTTAATCCTGAATCTTACCTGATGTTTTATGTAATTTGAGATATTAAAAAATGTATAAACATAATATAATAGTTATAATTAAAGTAATTAACTTATCATTTTTGGATTTAGGGCAGTAAAATTCTTTATATAATCCTATTTCATCAATCTTACTTAATCAAAGTTAGAAGTTTTTGATCCATTTCATTGCTTTTATAAATATTTTCCTGCTATTTTATTGAACTTGCTACTATCTCGAGGTTAATCAACTGGGTATAATTATTAATTTATTATTACAGTGGAAACTGAAGGAGATGCTGAAAAAAAGAAAATATCCAACCTGAGAAGAAACATCAGGGAAGTAATGGATGAAGCTCAGTTAGATGAAGCAACTCTTGCAGCCCAGCGACAGGAAGCTGAACGTCTTAGGCGAGTTCAAGATCAACAAAAATATTTAAGAGAGGTTAGTATTTTATATATTTCATAAAAGTATATAATCTCTATAAAGTTTTCCTTTTGTTAATAATTTTGCTGGTATGTTTTATTTATGCATTTATTATCACTCCATGCCTCTCGTCTATTGTGGCTTTTTTAGACAAGATGCTGAAGTCAAAACACTTGTTTGATTTTAACAAAATTTTTGGTCTTGTAAGACAAAAATACTCTTATCATAGGCAAGAAATACGAGCTTCTATGGTGCAATTCTAGATTAGTTAAAATCAAATTTTGTGTAACTACCTGGTTAAATCTAAATTCTGAACTGGTAAGAAGTGGACTTTTAGGAATATGAAGTGTTGAATAACATATCACAAATCAGATAAGTAGGTGCACATCATACACCAGAAATATTAATTTTTATGGTTTTATTTGAATTATGGAAATATTTATTTTTATGGTTTATAATTGTGAAAATATGATTAATTATTAAAGTCGAGCATCATCAATTAGATATACAAATTATTATTGTCTTTGGTCAAAAATAGTTTAAATCTTTATAAATATAGTCTGGTGAAATTATTTATTATTTATTGTAATTCTCAATGAAAAGGTGATTGTCTTAAGTAATAGTAATTACAAATATTGAAATTTTCAGGTCCAGCGCCAAATACAGCTAAACAAACAGAACAGTAAAACACAAAGTCGTGTTATCTCATTGCTCCAGGGTGGCTCTACGTCGCTGTTAAAAACAAGTGCTGTGTCTAATAGTAATAGTAGTAGTAACAGTAGTGCTCCGAGTACTGTTCTCGTTAAGCTTGGTTCAGGACAGCAGCAAGCACTTAACCGAAAGGTGATTATAATAATACCTATTCTCTTATTTTTTGTCCAATTAATTTCTTATTTATTGTAGACTTGGATGGTATAGAACAAGGAGAAAAAATGATCATAAGAAAAACATTATCTATTGAAGAAAATTAAAATTATGCAAGAAATATGATTAACCTACATATTTAATACATTAATTAAAATAAACCTGTAACATTCTGAACCCAAGATCGTTCTTGGATAAGACAGTATTGTTTCTTCAACAACTGTGTGATGAGATGATTTGGGCTAGTTAATGTTTAATCACAAGGTTTTTTATTGTATTAAGAGTACCTACTTTGTAGCGGCTAAGTGAATTAAATGAATGAAGAAACCATGAGTTTGGTTGAGCATTAAAATTGACTAACTCTCAAAATTAATTTACTTTTTTATTTTGTTTTTTTAACTCCATAAAAAGAAAATGATCAGATCATTCTTGAACACTTTGGCTAATGTATAAATTAAGCAGTTGATCTAGATCTATGCTCTATATGCATAGTCATCTAAGGATACTTTTAAATTTTCATTGAGATATGAAGCATGCTAGAAATTAAGTTTTTATTGCAAAGCTATAATCAGCCAGCATGTTGATCACTAAATATAATTTCTGGTCCCACAATTTTGTTTAGTATCTTCTTGATTTGTATCTATCCATTAAAAAACAAAACAAATAAATGCAATTTCTTGGAAGATTTACAACAAAAAAGTTATGCAGTGAAATTGTTAAAGTAGCGACATATTTTGAAATAAATCATTCTTATATTTTTAAATGTACAGGTGACAATTTCAATTGTATTGTAATCTTTTTTTTTTAATTAATAAATAGGCTTATTTTATTTCATCCTTTTTTATTCTGTTATTCAATTATTTTTTTAGACCCTTGAAGTTTTGAGGGGAGGAAAAACCATAAGTACCGCGGAACCGGCTAGACCTGGAATAACGAGAGTAACACCTACTAATAGGCCTGCTATGGTAACTCCGTCTGTTTCCATAGCTCCTGTTAAACCGATAGTTCCTGAAGGACAAAAGAAAGGTAAATAAATGGCTTAAAAATTCCTTATCGTAAAATTATTTAATCAGTGTAAAGTTGCTAATAAAATACAATCATTCTCTTTTAATACATTTTTAATTTCAAAATGATGAATAAATGAACTGATTATTTTTAGTTTTTATAATTTATAATTAATATTAAATTAATATGGATTTCATACACTTTCTCTAAAAATTGTATCATGAAATTTTAAGCAGTTTTCTGAAATAAATTAGTACTTTTTTAGTTCATTAAATCTTTCAGTTTGGTAAATTAGTTAGATTAGGCATAATCTTAAAATTTTTGTCTGATGGGAACCTGTGTAAAATTTACAAATTATAAATTGCTTATCATCATGGGTAATATGCATTGTAAGCTCTATTTACTAATTATCTTAAGCATTTCAAAAATTAAGAAATCGTATAATATAATGTTTGGAATGAGTTATTAGTTGAGTTTTTTAGATTTAATTAAGTTTGTTTTCCTTCTGTATTGAATTTCAATTTATCTACTAAATAGTTTAGTTATAATTTTTAATGATGTGGACACAACATTCAATATATTTTCAATATATGAGAGGAAAATAGTTGACTGGAGAATGGAGATAGTTGGGGGGTGCCGTCAATAAAACACCAAATAAGTCTAGTACTTATTTGGTGTTTTATTGACTGCACCCCCCAACAATCTCCATTCTCCTATTTTTAATATAGATGATTTTCCTTTTTTTGAATCTGCCGTTAAAAAAAAATAAATGGTATTAATATTAAATAGAACATTCTATAGCCAGGCCTAGAATGGGGTGACTTCGGTGCAGATTGTTTTCTAAATTGTCAAACTATAATTTAATATTGTATTCTTTCTAAATTTACCCTTCTTAAATTTTAAATTACCTCCCTTTAACAGACTGGAATATATTTCTCAGAGGTGTCCATTACAGTTGAAGTTTCACTGTAAAGAAGTATGTTGTTATAATACCTAAAATGAAAATAAATGAATAAATAGATAATTTTTTTATTTTACATTTTATTATTTCCTACTATTGTTTTGAAGTCATTATCTTATTATTAGCTTTGATTTTTTATTTGATTCTCTTTCCTTAATTTTTGTTTTATAAAATTATTATAATTTAATAAATTAAATTCTCTTTTTTCATATTTTTTTCTTTTCAATTTTTCAACCAATAAAACTACCTATTTTGTTTAGTTTATGATTTGTTTTTCTTTTTTTTTTGTAATTTTTCTTTATTTTTTTTTGTTTTTGTTTCCCCTTCTCTTCCCCCATACTGTGTGTGTTGCGGGCTCAGACCCATGTGATGCAGACGTCGTGACGATCTCTTCATCTTCGGACTCTGAAGACGACTGCATCGTCATCTCAGAAGGAGAAGGTGAAGAGGAAGAAGAAGAGGATGATGTTGATACTACTAATTCAGGAATGCATACGAACGATTTGTACAATATCCCCGACGAGCAAGGGAGAGTTATGATCAATGTTGGCAAACCTGAATCAGAGCCAGAAATTTATCTAGCCCCTCAAATAGCCAGGATTATCAAGCCACATCAGGTGAGGAATGATAAAAAATTACTATTTTGTGCACAACTCTATAATACAGTCACATAAACAGTTCTCACAGCCCTGCACTATTCCTATTTAGCTAAATTTGTTTTAACTGTTTTGATGCTAGCTTTTATATCTGTAACCCAGAGGTATTTTTATTTATTGGGCATGGATTGCTTTACAACCTTAGCTTGACTAATCCAACAAATTTAAGTATGTATGTTGAATTGAGTAATTCACATTGCCTGGGGTCAGTGACGCTATCCTGTCCAAAAGTTGTGAACCTGAGGTTGGCAAACCTATCACATAGGCAGATGACATGATAAGGAGTTTCTTCCGCTTTATAACAAAAGCGACATTTAGGGACATCCGCAAGTCCAAGCCTAAACATGTGGGAATTGAGTATACTATGCCGCTATAATTGTTTTTAGTGATTCCCTGTCCAGGTTCAGAAGTGGTTTACATTTCTTTTCACAATCGCCCTCTATGAATAACTTATAATGCCTTATTCTTTTGATTGCACCAAAGCTGGTTGGTTAGTTTTCCTGAGGTAGATTTCTCTTATTCTGTGCTTGGCAGAGCTGAGACTAACGCCACATACTGGTTCAGGAGTACATAGGATGTTGGATGATCCTAGTCTGGCTAGCCTGTCAGCTTCTTCGTTGCCAGGGATGCCTGAGTGTCCAGGGAACCCAATCGACACTGACCCTGTTGTTCTGAGCTAGTTTGTTGAGGGTTCCATAGCAGTCCCAAACACAATGTGAATTAGTGGTGCCCACTTAGTGCTCCTATTGCAGCTTGACAGTCAGTGAAGAATGTGATTCTTCTGCATGGTCGTCGCTCTTCCAGCAGTGTCCAAGTGCTGTGACTTATGACAAGCATTTTGGATTGAAATACAGAGGAATACTTGCCTAGGGAGATGCAGGTTCCTTCCCTAGGTTTGTCTTTTCTCCAGAAACCCGCAACCAGCATTAGTGGCTGTCAGAGAGCCATTAGTGTTTCAGTAGATGCTGTTGCAGGGCCTATGACATTTTGATGCGTCAACATTGACCTTGTAGTTGGTTGACATTGAGTCATTAACCTGATGAGAGTCTGATCGCATGGCTAGGATACGATCTGCTTCATTTTTTTGAACAATTCCCACGAGCTACAGAAAACCGACATTGATGGGATTGTGTTCTGTTTATGCAGCCTATACAAGGAGACTATGGCCCGGTGTTCAAGCTCCAAGTGCAGATGTTTGAAACCAAGCACTATCTCAATTGTTGCAGTCAGAGTCGTCCTCATTGCACCTGTTATTAATAAACAGACCAATCTCTGTAGCTTCTCCAGCTTAGTTCTGGGACCGCTTTTCTTAGTGCATTGCCACCACACCAGGGGTGCATATGTAACAAGGGGTCTAATGGCTGTGACATATAGCCAGTAGATCATTTTGGGTTTGAGTCCCCAAGATTTGCCCATTGCACTTTTGTAAGCCCATAGGCACCTGATGGCTTTGTTAGACGTGTTATCCACGTGTTGGTTTCATCTCAGTTTGTTGTCCAGCGTGACTCCTAAATACTTCACCATGCTGTTCAAACACAACTGGATACCATTAAGTGTTGGTAACCTAATTACCACTCTCTGGTTTCTCGTGAAAGCTAGTACATTTATCTTGCACGGGTTGATGCTCAAACCATTGTCCAAGCACCAGCTCGGCAAGATTTTAGTTACAGTTTTGAGAAGGTCAGAGAGTAGGCAGTGATGCTTGCCTCCTATGAGTGTAGCGGCATCATCAGCATACCCCTGTGCATAAAAGCCTGCTTCAATCACTGCCAGAAGAGAATCAGCCACCGAACACCAAAGCAGGACTGAGAGTACACCTCCCTGTGGACAGCCACCACTGGGCTTGATCCACAATTTGGTGTCACTTAGTTTAGTGATAAGAGTTTTGTGCTCCAGCATAGAATTATTCCATCTGTAAACAATTGGCTCAATCTTCTTTGACCTCAGAGCATTAACAATAGTGCTATCAGGGTGTTCTGTCAAAGGCACCTTTTACATGCATGAAGATTCCTATTTTAGTTTTGCCCTGTTTCATAGAATTTTCCAATCTTGAAACATAGGCAATAGGGCAATCTCATAGGATTTCCCTGCTTAGTAAGCAAATTGATGTGGGTTTATGGGATTGGCAACCAATACACCTTCTTCATCAACAAAGATTAATGCTTTAGGATCATCATATGTCCCTTAGCCAGGTCTCGAGAGGTAGCAGAGCCTGGAAAATCTCCAATGTAGGGGAATATATCCAAGGCAAGGCTGCCTCTTAGCTCCAGCAGGTAGGTTCCGATCATCGACAATCCAATAGCATAGCAGGTACTACGCCATCAGGACCTCTGCGATTTGTAGGGCTTAAACGTGCCAATTGCCCAGTTAAGAGCATTCATTTTAATTATTTCATTGGCTTTGGCCCAACCCAGAGGTAAAGGACACCATTTCACATTTTGGTAATTTCTGTATTTGTTTAGGAGAGCCAATTTTTCATAACTTTGAACTATTAAAATTTGTTTTCTGTTACTTATAGAAATAGCTTAAAGAAAATTGTTCACATTCTTATAAACATTGATAAATACTTGAAAGTATTGATCATAGTATTTATTTATGACAATTAACCTAAAATATTATCCATTTTGTGGACATGGTGTTCATTACCATGTTCATTATCATATCTGTTCCGGGGCACAGATATGATTCTCATCAGGTAGTTGGTTTTGGTAAATATACTTCTTCTTCTTTCGCATCACCCTTATGGTGCCTTTCAGCGTAGGGGAGGTAAATATACAAATATGCAATTTTACAATATTTGACAGAGAGCAAGTTTCGACAGGTTCCTACTTGCCACTCCCACGTGACATGCAACTGCAGCAACAAAGAACTGTTGTCATGTGCAAGGTGAATTACGATTGATACTGGTTATTACATGAGGGTGGAATTGCGATTGAATCATTTAAATTGTATTCATTTGGATAATTAATACTTTAATTTGATAATTTTTAAAATTATTAATGCTGTTGACTTCTGATCACTCTAATTGTAAGAAAAACCAAAGTGGTCCTTTTCAGTTGAAGTCAGCACTTCATTGTAATTTTAATTATTAAAACCTTAATTAAATAACAACCATAACACAACTGCATGGGTGATCAAAGCAAATATAAGTCAACACGCTTTGATCATTCAAAGGGTATACAACATCCAATGGCCATAACCATCAAGTTAAAGCCATAATAATTTGTAAATTCCAATTAATAAAAATTCTACAGAGCAATTAGTTACTATGAATAAGGCTTTTGCTGGATGGCTCAAGGGTAGTAGCATGAACTGATAAGGCGGCTGTATTCCTGAGTTGTGTCCTATTTTTTTTATTAACATTTCAATATAATTATTATGATCTTAATCATTTAATATTTTTACTTATCTACTGCTAAAAGGTAATGAAAGTATTGTAATCTAGTCAAATTTTTAATGTGGAATTTCAACTGATCATTTTTTTTTAAAGCGATCTCTGCATCATTTTCTACTATCATTCCATTCTTACTTTTTTTATCATATTTTTAAAAGTATTTTATTTATATTCTCCTGGAAACTCTTTCTTAGTTATTCGAACAACTAATAAATTAAAACTTAAACACTGTCTGCTAGTGGTTTTATTAAGGTCTTGATTACTAATTAAAATTATTGTTTTTTATAATTATTGGTCATTTTTTATGAGTTATAAATATTTTTATTTTTTAAAGAGAAAAGATTAAAATTATTGTTATGTTTTACTTCTTTACAATTTATTATGTTTCGGATATGATGCCATTATAAGATGCAGTTGAAAGGACTGTAAGTCATTGAGCTAAAATGATTCATGACCATATAGAAAATGGACAATTTTCTGTATAATATCCTATTTCTAATAATATCCATCATAAAATGTAATATTTTAGTTCAATTACATATTTAATATTTTATTATCTCAACTGTATATAGCAATAAAGTCATCACAGAAATGTAATAAACTTTGCTAATACAAATTACTACAGGCTATAAATTTAACTTTGTCTGTTTTATCTCTTTATTCATAATTATTGAACCTTGATCATTATTGAAAGAATATTCCACTTGTAAGATTAATTTACAAGCTGGAATATTCTCGAATAATTAATCTAGAATATCCTTAAGTAATTATCCACAACTATGCTTTTAAATATATTCTTCACATGAGCCAACGGAAACCCGTTCACTTTTTTTTAGTTATTCGAATAACTCAAATCTGTTGTTATTTATTTATTTATGGTTACGAAACCTTCTTAAAGAAACAGGAACTTTTTCAAATAGCTGATCTTTAATCTCATTAAATATTTGACTAAGTCAATTGTGGCCTCATGTTGTCATTTGTGTTCAAAGTAATTATATAAAACTGTATCAGATAATTTTTCTTATATAAGTTTGTTCTATCATAGAGTCGATTATAACATTTTAGTTATTTTCATGATGGTTATAGAGAATTAATAATTAACTCTTAATTTTAATATGAAGTGTTACTTTATCTTTGCAGATTGGTGGTGTAAGATTTTTGTTTGACAACGTTGTGGAAAGTATCGAGAGGTTCAATAATTCTACTGGCTTCGGCTGTATTCTTGCACATTCTATGGGACTTGGAAAAACACTACAGGTAAATGAATGATTTTTTAAAAATCAATTTTTATGTTTAGTCAACTGAATAATTGGAACCTCTGATCATACTTTTTTCTCCCAATTAATTGGCAGATTGTAAAAACTTAAATGAAAATTAAATAAAAATACATTGTTGTTCAGCAATAGTATTAAAGAATTTCTAATCTGACGAATTATAGTCAATTTTAACAAAATCTGATAAATTTATTTTTAGCAAATAAACAAAATGTTTATTGAGATATGTTGCAATGTAAACAAAATAGTTGTATTTGCTATCTATTTGTAAGCTGTTTATAAAACTGAATTATAAATCTGATTACCAAATTATAATAATGAGGTTCATGAAAAAGATTTTCCTTTAAGATAAACTAATGTAAGGATCGTAAAATAAAAATTAAAAAATATTAAATATAAATTTCTTCTTTATCTTCCTCTTCTGCTTTTCAGTGTAGAGTAGCCTCTGTGCATCAGAGCCATCTTTCCCATTCTCAACACATCCTTTTCATTTCGGCCAGAGTTTTTTGTATCAGTTTTTACTCTGATGTGGGTGATTGGGCCCAACACCAGAGGCCCTGTTATCTCGGGACAATTAGCCCCTTTAGTTGCCTTTTACTACAGACTACACCCACAAGGTTTAAACTTATTCATACGATATAAAGTATGAAGTAAAATATATAGTAAAAATAAATATTTTGTAAAAAGAGTTATAGAAAAAGAAAACTCATGAAATTTTATGCTTTAAACCATTGCAGCTTACTAATTTTTAGTTCAGTTAATTTTTATTTTAGATTTTATATACCAAGAGGATCTAATCATCTTCATGATTGGAACATTTTTCAATTTGTTTTGATCAATTTAATGTTACTGCATTAATTATAAAATGTTATATAGTTAAGTTTAGATTATCATTATCTTTATTAAAAAGGTAACAATACTCTCAGTAGTTTATTTCATGGCTTGAGGCTAATTTTCTTGATTATTTGCCTCATAAAACATCATAATAAATACCAACCTCAGTAATTCATTATCTTAATTTTTTTCATTTTTAGGTGGTATCATTCTGTGATGTCTTTTTGAGGGAAACTTCTGCAAAGACTGTAATGTGTATAATGCCTATAAATACATTACAAAATTGGGTCGCAGAATTTAATTTATGGCTTCCTACTGACCCTACGACCTCTTCACTAGCTGTCCATGGTGAAGTTAGGCCTCGAAATTTCGGCATATTTGTTTTAAATGATATGCATAAAACTATAGCTGCTCGTGCAAAGGTAAGTAAATATTCTATTGGAATATACTTGTTTGTTTATTTGTTCTATTAATGTTTTATAAACATATTTTTTTTTCTGAAACTTAACTCCTAATTGAAAGAACTAAAAATATTTCATTGAGCTAAAATGATTCATGACCATATAGAAAATGAACAATTTTCTGTATAATATCCTATATCTAATAATATCCATCATAAAATGGAATATTTTAGTTTAATTACATATTTAATATTTTATTATCTTATAAAATTGACATGTTTATGGCAAGTCTGTTTACCTTAATGATAAATATCATTTAAGTTAAAGTTAGTTGCTCTACAGGAAAATTTTTTCAGTTCTTACTTCCTGTTTACATTTTACAGAAATATTTTGATTAGAAGAAACTATTTACTATTGGTAATGCAATTATTCCTCTGTATGTGTTTAAATGTTACCAATAGTCATGTGAGAGTGTAATGCAACATTTTTGATAACAGTAAAAATTTTAAACAATTTAAATTTCCTTAAAATTCAGTGTAAGAAACGACGAGCCTTACAGCTTCCCTTATTTCTGTATGATAACTTAGAATATGTTTATAAAGGATAGTCATTATGAAACTTTCAGTGTTTTATTGAATGATCCAAAACCTTTCACGAAAAAGAAATATCAAATAGATGCAAACAGATTACACTATGCTCAATGAAAATATTTATTTTTGTTTCTATTTTATTAGCAAAAATCTCAGGAAATAGAAGACAATGTACTATAGTTAGGTTTAAGAATATATCAGTAATAAAATTGAATTAATTTTTTTAATGTTAGCTCACATGTATCCCGTGATCATCATAGTTGTCATTTGTTGGTAGAATTAATAGAAAGGGTATATGTAATATTTAATTAACAAATACATTGAATTACTTCTAAGTTTTGTGAAACAATTTTTTTATAAGTTTATGTTATTAGGTTGTTGAAGAATGGAATAGGGATGGAGGAGTTCTTCTTATAGGTTATGAAATGTACAGACAGTTGTCTTTGAAGAGACCTGGCAGATTAAGGAAAGGAAAAAAGAGACCTCCCGAGGAAGATGTCGAAGATGAAAAAAACAAACCACTTATAGAAGGTATTTAAAAAGTGAAATATTTTATTTATTTTATTTTAATTATTGTAATATTTAATTTACTTAAGTGGTTATATGTTTTGGGTTGTAACTTTTTTTTATTATAACCTTAGAGCATGACTATGTGGTATATACTTAATATTTGACATTTTCCTCAGTTGAAAATTTTTTAAATATTTTTTTCATAACTTAAGAACTATTTAGGTTATTAAAAGTAGTACTGCATTACTTTTATTGGTTCATAATTTATAATTATTTAATAAAGTTTATATATCCTTCTTACAGAAATGATAACACTAATACCAAAGTTTTTCTAGCTGGATGCACTTCTGAGATCTAATTATACTTTCTTGACACCTTAATATGAATGTATTCAAAGCAATTTGATCACTGCTTGTTTAAAATAAGTTTTATTTTAGAAATTGAACTATTTTCTCTTTTCTATATTTATTTTTCTTTTCTTTAATAACTATTTACCTTTACATTTCCTAGACATCAATGTGTTGTTAATGATTCGCTTCTATATTTTTTTTTTAAGCAATGCACGAAGCATTGGTTCGACCTGGACCTGACCTTGTGATTTGTGATGAAGGGCATAGAATAAAAAATTCACATGCTTCCATTTCTCATGCTCTAAAGCAAATCAGAACCAAAAGGAGGGTTGTCCTCACCGGATATCCTTTGCAAAATAACCTCCTTGAATATTGGTAAATAAGTGCAATTTAAAACCGTTAGTAGTTTTCTTAAATTCATGTTAATATCTCTAATTCTCATATTTATTTTTAGGTGTATGGTTGACTTTGTAAGACCTAATTATCTCGGAACAAAGACTGAATTTTCGAATATGTTCGAAAGGCCAATTCAAAACGGACAGTGTATTGATTCTACTCCACAGGATATAAGACTCATGAGATATAGAGCTCATGTTCTTCACTCGCTTTTGGAAGGGTTTGTTCAAAGGTTAGTAAGATTTGATATATGTTAATTAATTACTTTTCTTGACTTTTTGCCTGTGTATTTGACTGAAAGAAATTATCTTAATAGTTTACTACATGTTTAGACATATCTCAATAATATCATCAGTCCATATTTTGTCAAAATAATTTTTATAGTTGTTATTATATCTCTTTATTATGTTTACAGACGTAGCCATTCTGTGTTAAGGAATACTCTACCACAGAAGGAAGAGTATGTTGTTCTAGTTAGAATGACTCCATTACAGAGAAAATTATATGACACTTTTATGAATGAAGTAGTTCGAACGAAAGCAGTTCCCAATCCTTTAAAAGCTTTTGCTGTTTGTTGTAAGGTGAGTGAGACCCTACTTCTTTGTTTTACTTAATAGTTTAATCTCTTGAATGAGCATTTACTGAGCATAGCTTACATATATTTATTTCATTATTGCAAGTTGACCAAATGTATTAAAAAAATGTGTGAATATAATTTTCAAAGTTTCCTTTACTTATTGAACATGGAAGATATGAGAAAGTATAGAATTAATTCTAAAGGGTAGTGGAGTGGTCTAGGAAGGAAGGGTAAGATAAAATAGACCTAGCTAGCTTACTTTAGGGAGCGGAGTGGCTCAATGGTAGAGCACCACAGTTGCCATGCCGGAAATCCTGGTTCCAATCCCGCTGCAGGGAAGACATTTATTCAGTCTGTTTGTAGCCAGAGATGGATCATATAGGATCTAGGACTCTCCTGGGGCTCACCCAGTTTCTATAAAATATAAAAATAGGGTACCCAAAATAAGGGGGGGAAATCTGGCGGTTGAGTGTGATCTAGGACAAATCACCTCCCTGCAAAACTGTTGTTCATGAAACAGTACAGTCTCTACACCATATACTGAACCCCTGACCCTTCACGGGTTGTAGTGGTACAGGTTTATTTTTTGCTTACTTTAGATTTGACGACTATTTTATGTGGTGATTCCTTGATTTTTGCTCTGGCCATTTTTCTCATTCAGCTCAAAACTGAACCTAACAGATTTTTCAAGTGTCTTCACATGGTTAATATCCACATTAACTTGCTTTCCTATTTTATTCATAACTGTGAGTGTTATTGGTTAAGATACTGGTCTTTTTATCTTGAATGAATTCGGTGGAAAATCTTGATATTTTATCTGTCCTAAATGACTCAGTATCGTTATTATTATTAAGATTAGAACATGTGTCATCTAAATTATAAAGTTCTAAAAATCATCTAATATTTGTATAACTCAAATTAAATTATTGCCCAAAATTTTTGGCGTAGGGAATTGGCGACCCCATCGCCCGGTCATCGTACCGCAGTCAGCGACTGCCCCTCCAGGTTGGGGGAACAGTACTCTTAATGCGCATGCAGTACACAATCTACAGCACAACCCACACAAGGTCACTTACAGTACTCACCCTAGAACCACCTTTCCTGGGTAGACGCCCCGGATGGGGGAGTAGGTTAGGACGCTCTGAGGAGGCAGCCCCTCCACCTGACTCGGGAAGCGAAGGTTGACTACCCTCCTTCCCTAAAGTCTCTCGTCACAAAACCTCCAAAAGATGAAGCCGGATCGTCTAAACGGAAAAGACCCATAGATCGTCTTAAGGACATACGCATTGCATATTGGAACATTTTAACCCTCAATAGACTAGGAGGCCTACGGGCGCTTCTTACACAACTTGACAAATACAAAACTGACATAGAAGCAATCCAGGAAATTCGCTGGCTAGGTGAAGGGCTGCATGAAATGAAAAATCATATTCTATACTACAGCTGTCATGAAACTCACCGTATTTTTGGGACAGGATTCGTGGTAAGTGGACGAGCACGCCAACAAGTACTGAAATTCACTCCGATAAGTCCGAGGCTGTACTACCTTCGAATATAGGGGAAATTTTACCATTATTCTATAATAAACTGCCATGCACCTACCGAAGTAGCTTCTGAGGAAGATAAAGACCAGTTCTATGAAGATGTAGAAAAAATTCTTAACAAATGCCCAAAACATGATGCAAAAATATTGCTTGGTGATTTTAATGCACAAGTAGGACAGGGAAGAGGATATCAACCAACTATAGGAAAGTTCAGTCTCCATAAAAGAAGCAATGAAAATGGGCACAGGGTTGTAAACTTTGCAACTACACATGGACTTGGAGACGTGGAGATCTCCAGATGGAAGAGTGGCTAACCAGATCGATCACTTCCTTTTAAGTTCATGGCACAAGTCAGACCTAATAAGCCTAAGATCATACAGGGGAGCAAACATGGACACATACCACTACCTATGCATTGCAAGAATCCGAACCAGAATGCCAGTGACAAGCAACCGCCGGAGTCAGACGGGAAGACCGTTCTATGTCGCTAAACTCAGGGAACCCAATCATCTTACAGCCTATCAAGAAAGAATAGAAGGAAACTGGCTGATGAACTTAGGAACACAGATGACGACATTGAAAAACAATGGGGATGTATAAAAAGCGCAATAATATCTATGGCAGAAGAAACCATCGGGTATAAACCTAAAATAAACAAATCAAAATGGTTTGATGAGGAATGCCTGCTTATGACAAACCGCAAAAATGAGGCATACCGAAAAATGATACAAAGGCACAATAGGTACACATTTGCTGTCTATAAGGAAACTAGAAGGGTAGAAAAGAAGGTCCGCCAAAGGAAGAAAAGGGGCATGGGAGAGTAAGCAGATGGAAGATGTAGAAGATTTCAGAAGATCACATGAAAGCCGGCAATTCTTCCGGAAAGTATATGAAGAGAAACACATATCCAAATCCAAGCCAACCTGCTGCAAGAATGAAGATTGGCGGAACCATCCTCACCCAAAGAGATGAGGTCCTTGAGAGATGGGTGAGATTCTTCAAAAAATCACTGAGTAGAGAAGAACCCGTATTCGAACAGAATGAGGGGGAGCCTGTGGAGGATGCAGAACCCCCAGATGACGATGAACTCGATGACGCTATTGCCAAACTAAAAAGTAATAAAGTCCCCGGAATGGATAGTATCCAGTCAGAGCTCTTGAAGTATGGCAGAGAAGAATTAAAGGAAGCACTACAGAACCTCATCCTCGACATATGGAAAGAGGAGCGAATGCCTATTGAATGGAGTAAGGCACTCATTTGTCCGATCCATAAAAAGGGAGACAAGGCAGAATGTGAAAACTACCGAGGAATCACCCTGTTATCTTGCACATATAAGGTTCTTTCGAACATTTTATTTGCAAGGCTCTCACCACATGCAGAGAAAGAGCTGGGGAACTATCAAGCAGGTTTTAGAAGAGGGCAGTCTATGCTGGACCAGATATTCTCACTAAGGATGATTCTGAAGAAATGCAAAGAGTACAATGTGATCACACACCACCTATTTGTAGATTTTAAAGCAGCCTACGATAGCATGGACCGCAATGAATTATATCGAGCCCTAAAAGATCTGAATATGCCCCAGAAGATCATTAGTCTTGTGAAAATGACTATGCAAGGGTCAAAATGTCTTGTAAAAGTCGAATCAGATCTTTCACAAGAATTCCATACAGATACGGGAGTGAGACAAGGAGAAGCCCTCGCCTGCCTACTCTTCAACCTTGGAGCAGAAATGGCCATAAGAAATTCCGGAATTCAGGTAGATGGAACCCTGTTCAACAGGCTAGTCCAAATCCTAGTATGCCGATGACTTTGACATTATGGCAAGATCTAAAAGGGCGCTGAGGGAAGCTTTCTTAGCACTGGAAGAGACAGCCAAGAAACTTGGGCTTAATGTCAACATACAGAAGACCAAGTATATGCGAATAGGAGGAACCCAGGAAAAAGAGGATTACTTCGAAGTTGGTCAGTACCGATTCGATTGCATGGACAGCTTTGTCTACTTAGGGACAGAAATTAACTCACAAAATGACATGTCTCAGGACATAAGAAGAAGAATTAATTCTGCTAATAAATGCTATTATAGCCTAAGGAAGCAACTAACTAGCAGGTTCCTCTGTGGGCAGACAAAGCTGCTGATCTACAAAACCCTGATTCGCCCGGTACTCACATAGGACTCTAACAAAGGCAGAAGAGAAAATCCTCTTAATCTTCGAGAGGACAATCCTGAGGAAGATCTTCGGTCCAATAAAAGTGGGAGAAATATGGAGGAGGCGATACAATAGGGAGATATATGACCTCTATAAGACCTCAGATGTTGCCAGAACAATCAAACTTGGCCGACTACGATGGGCAGGACACGTGACATGGATGGAGGACACTCGGATTCCCAAGAAGATTCTCACAGAGGGAATCCATGGCACACCGAGAGTTGGGAGACCAAATGTGAGGTGGATGGAAGCTGTGGCAGAGGATGCACATACCCTTCTTAATGCTAGAAACTGGAGGGACGCTGCGCAGGATAGAGCTGACTGGCCGAGAATGCTGGAGGCGGCCCAGACTCGGAGTTGTTGTGCCGGATATTATTATTATTATTATTATTAATGCCCAAAATAGATTTAATTTAAAGAAAAGTTGATAATAACAAATCTGTAGCATAGTTATAAATTATATCCATTGGTAGAGTTTTTCCAAGGGTATTCCAACATGATTTTCCATGCCAATGATGATTCAGCCAGTCATAAATAATATTTGAAATTATGATGCATACGACCATATTGTGCTAAACATTTGCCTGAAACACAATTTAATTCTAAAACTTATTCTTTTATGTTTATGATCATTTTTTTTTTATAGAACAGTTTTTATTAATTCAATTTCACAATTTTGTATCTGAATACTTTATAAGTATAAGTATATGATATATAAATATAAATGTTACTGTATGAAACGCGATTGAAAAAAAAGAGAAAAAAATAGGAAGAATTATGATAAAAAACAAAATGGAAAATTAAAAAAAATTAAATTAAATTTTCTAATGAACAAAAATATTTAACTGGGATACAGTACTACTTGGTAAGTCGTCCTCAGACAATTTGGCTATAAAGAAAGGAAATAAAATCCAACAAGGAAATAAAATTGGCTTACCGAAAACTTGTCGGACCTTCCTCTCTTCATTGACGTCTCTTAGGTGAGCTCACCATATCGTGCGTCAAATGCTGGTCCTCTCAATTCGGAAAGAATCTTAAGTAAAGGGGTGTAGGACTAGCGGGATAACTAATATAACTAACTGTAATATTCAGTTCTAGAATTAACAACATGTGACTATTTTTTTGGAACAATAGACTAATTTAGTAGGCAGTGAACTAATAGACTGACTCGGAATTATATAAAAAAAAATTAGAATTCATAAATGATACAGAACCAAACAGTTACAGTTTAAGTATGTTTTGCCTATTAAATTTAAGTCATGTGAGTTTTAATAGTATTCCTATATACTTCGAACTATAATGATAATTTCTTTTTCATTACAGATCTGGAATCACCCTGATATACTTTACAATTTCATTAAAAAAAAAGAACTAGATGAACTTCAAGACTTAGATATTGAGGAAACTGCTAACCTACATCCTGGTCCTAACTCTCCAAGGAGGCCCTTAGCTCCCAAGGACAAGAAAGGAAAAACAGTTAAAAAGGTATTTATATTACAATTGTATATAGTAGTATATATTGCTATGTATATATATTGGTGTAAAAAATTCAATGGCATCACGTCCAAAAATCAAACTCATAATTCAAATCAGTTATTAATTTCATAATTCCATTAAAGACTATTAATATATATTTCTTTTGCCTTTCCCAATTATTTATTATTTTAGAATTTCAAAATTACGTAATTCTATTTTTACATTTTATATTTTATAACTATATCTGCTCTTATAGTCCCATTCCTGACAAATTTAAGTTATTGAAAACCACCAATTACTAGCATGTCTTAAAACAAAAGATATTCTCTTGTTTCTAATTAATAATTTTGTATTATTTTGTACAGTGAAACATGTAATCTTATTGTAGATTTCCCTGTTTAACAGGAAAATAAAAGAGTTAAATTTTCATTCTTCCCTTTACAAAGATTCGACTTAAGGAATTTTTTATTAAGAGTTTTTCCCATTGCCATTATTGATATAGTATTCCCATAAATGTTAAAGTTGCATTCTGTTCTAGAGAATATTGACCTTGTATTTTTCATAATGAAAAATTGTTATCTACATAAGTTTCCTTTTATTGTTCTGTCTTATGTGTATACTCTAAAAGTATATGCTGAATCATCAAGCTTGTCATTAGTAGCATTATGAAATCCTCTTTCAAATAGCACCTTAACAAAATTCTATGAAGCCTATTTTATATTTTAAGAAGTGAAGTAAAATAATTGTTTGTTTAGTATCTTAATAAATCAGCAATTTCAGTGAAAACTGAAAGTATTATTTTATTTTAATAAATCCTACTAATATTATAAATACGAAAATTTGTATGTTTGTTACTCTTTCACGCAAAAACTATTGAATGGATTTGGATGAAACTTTACAGTAATAAAGGTTATACATCAGAATAAATACACATACATAAAAAAAATTTTCCCCGTCAACCAGTTGTGTCCCCCCCAGAAAAAAATCCTGGATCCGCCCTTGGGCTAAAATTTACAATGATTTTGTGTAATTTGGTCATAATATAACGATAAATATCAAGTAAGTCGGATAAAATTCTGCCCTCTGAGTAGCTTGGTCACGTGTTTCTTACTCACAAAATCTACATATTTTCGCTGAACGAAACAAATCAAGTAACATAGTTTACAGGAGTATATTGCAGTAGGTAAGTAGGATCGCCAAAATAAAAACACATTGATTAATTACCTACATATGAACATTATTCTAATCCTTTCAGTTTTAATTTCTTGCTGCTATAACAAGTGAAACCTTTATACTAAGTAATCCTTTTCAATAAATTCAATAACATTACATACTAATCCTATACTGACACAAACAACGGTAAACGAAAGTAACTTCTGTCCGTCCCGTTTGTTAATCAGTGTCAATGTATATTTCATGGCTGTGCTG
The DNA here is from genome assembly GCA_037127475.1 of Arma custos. Lineage (NCBI taxonomy): Eukaryota > Metazoa > Arthropoda > Insecta > Hemiptera > Pentatomidae > Arma > Arma custos. Next base: position 83,735,642 of record CM073764.1, on the reverse strand, counting down.
ATCTGTTTTTGATGAAATTTGATATGGATAATCTATTAAGAAAAAAAGAAGGGCACTTAAACTATTTCAAAAGGAACCCTCTCTAAGTAACCTCATAGAATACAAGAAAAATCGCTCAATATCCTGCAGGATTATTAAAAATAAAAAGAGAGAATCGTGGAAAAATTTTCTGAACAATATCTCAAGCAGTACCTCACCCAAGCTATTCTGGAAAAAGATCAGAGCATTTCAGGAAAGTACATAGACTATCAATCTACAATTCTAATTAATGGAAAAACAGAGCAAAATCCTGAATATTTGGCTGAACACTTTGCAGAATTTTATTTCAATATCTACACACCTCAAACATATTCCATACCACAAGATTTGGAAATAGATGAAAAAGATGCCCAAATTGAAAACATATATAATCTTCCACTCACCGCATTGGAATTAATGGCCAATAGAAAGGAGCTGAAATCGTCATCACCAGAGATTGATGAGATTCATAACGACATGCTCAAAAATCTACCGAAACCGGCTATGGGTGCACTTCTTCGCCTTTACAATTATATTTGGAACACCGGAGACTTTCTTTAAATCTGGAGGAGGTAATTGTAATACCGATACTGAAACCCAGCAAAAGTAAGTTGGATGCATCAATCTCACTCACGAGTTGTCTATGTAAGCTGATGGAAAAGATGGTGTTTAAGAGGCTTATCTGGATATTAGAGAAAAATATAAGTTATTATCGAACCTGTAATGCTGATTTAGAACAGGACACTCTACCATAGACCATTTAGTAACGATGGAATATGAAATATTGACTAGTTTTGCTGAAAAGAAAGAATGTGTAGGCATATACTTCAATATAGAAAAAGTCTATGACAACATGAATTCATCAATCATCCTCCTACAGTTACGAGAATGGGGAATCAGGGGACGCCTTCCCGTATTTATAACAAATATCCCGAGAAGCCCAACCTTCCAAGTCAGAATAGGAAACTACGTATCATCAGCTAAGGAAATGACCAAAGAAATTCCCCAGAGAATCATTTTGAGCTGCATCCTCTTTGCCATAGCTATTAACAAGGTAACATATCTAATTCCAAAACCCATAACAATCTTTTTATTTGTTGACGACTTGGCCTTATTAATATCATTTAACAACCCAAATAGGATGAAAATAATATTACAAAATTGTTTAAAGAAATTAGAATCATTGTCAGCACAATCCGGTTTAGAATTCTGAATAGAAAAAACTAAATGCGTCCTTTTTTCCAAACGTAGAACACCGACTCCCTCTCCAGAGCTAAGCTACAAAGAAAGGAAACTAAATTTTGTATCCAATGTCAAGTTTTTGGGATTAATTTTGAACAGCAAACTGGACTGGAAAGACCATATCAGGTGGCTAAAAGAAGAAGGTCAAAAAAGGCTAAACATACTAAAGGTTCTAGCAGAATGCTCATGGGGAGCCAATCGAATAAGCATGCTAAAAGTATACACCTGTTTGATAAGATCTAAATTAGATTACGGTAGCATCGTGTACTCCTCAGCAAATCTAAAGCTGCTTTCTGCTTAGGACTCGATCCACCATGTGGGTATCCGTCTTGTAACAGGTGCCTTCTGGACAAGCCCTGTCACTAGTCTATGTGTAGAAGCCGTTCTGGCTCCACTAACTATAAGAAGACACCAACTTGCCGATGGATATATTGGAAGGCTAAAATTCAACAAAGAGAACCCAGCATAGAAACCTATATTCGAACCAAAATCCCGAAGACTCTCGACAAACCAAAAGCTACCCTCACCCTTAGGAATCAGAGTAACAAGACACATTGAGGAGATCTGCTGTCTGGAAACAAAGACTGAAGACTTCAGCTACCCACCATGGACACTGAATCTACCTACAAACAGATTTGACGCTCAAAAAGTACAAAAAGAATAACACCTCAGAATTTACCTACCTAACAGAATTTCAAAAAATGAAAGAAAGATATAACATCAGCACGTACATATACACAGATGGCTCCAAACTAAACAGTAATGCCGGTTGCTCCATCGTGACGGGATCTAATATCATGAAATATAAATTACCACTTTCCACCAGCAACTTTACTGCAGAATGTTTTGCCATTAGTTCAGCACTGTACAGTATTAAGCAGCGAGAAGAAAAAGCTTTTGTTTTATGTACGGACTCTCTTTCCGCAATAATGGCGTTAACAAACATATACTTCAAAGATCCTGTCATTAAGAAAGCTCAAGTCTACTCCTCGATGATAAGAAACCTCAATAAGAATATAGTTATTGCCTGGGTATCATCACACGTAGGCATTAAAGGAAATGAAGTGGCAGATCGAGCGGCAAAAGAAGCAGCATTATCATCGATAGAAATTACAAGCGTACATACAACAGATGTATGCAGCCTTTTGAAGCAGCAAGCTCTGGCGATTTGGAAACAACTTAGGCACTCCGCCGACGAATCAAATAATCTAAAATGCATTAAAAGAAACACCAACGCCTGAGAATCTCCCACGGCATGTGCAGAAGAGAGGAAGTCGTTATCACAAGACTGAGAATTGGCCACACGCGACTTACGCATGGTTTCCTTATGGAAAAAACAACACCTCCGAACTGTAGGATCTGTCACTCACAACTGACAATATGCCATATCCTTGAAGAGTGCCCACAACATGAAAGCTATTTTAGAAACTTAGGAATGGAGAGAAAAACTCAAACGCTGCTGGGTGATAATGACAAATTTTAAAACAATAATTGAATTTCTCAAAAAAGAAGGTATATTTCGTAAAATCTAATAGACCAAAAATTATAGAATAGGACACTGAAGACCTTAGACGTTAAGTGTCCATAAATAATCAACCTAACCTATGGATTATCTCAAGCCTGGGGAAGGACAGAGGCTACTTTTTATCAACAAATCAAACAGGTGAAGTTTATAAAAAACTGTAACCTGATTGTCTAACACACCCAGCGGTCAACGCACAGCAGAAACTACTGAACTTAGCATCTTGAAATTTGCAGATAGGTTCTTTATATAGCTTAAATGAGCACTAAGAAATGAATTTGGATAATTCCATCCCCAAGGGGTTCCCCCTTAATATAATAGGAGTTCAAAGATTGTATGGAATCTGCCAGTTTTGAAGTTAGACATCTGAAATTTTAGATGTACGAGTAACTTATAGTTAAAAAAAATTAAATTATTTATTTAAAACTATCTGTTACGAAACTTTATGTGCAGACCAAATTCCGAAAAGCGAAGCCGTGGGCAAAAGCTAGTAATAAATAAAGCACACATACTCATCATGTGATGAAAATATCCATATTTAGATTAATATATCAATATACCAATGATATTTATCACCATTGGCACAACAAGGCTGATTTGTTTTAAAGATAAATGAGGTTTTATTTTAAAAGGATTCTGAATAGTGAATAAAAAAATTTAGTCAATTGAAGTTATAATTGGAAATAATTAGAATCACTTTTAGTTTAAAATTTAAAACCTAATTAATACTTCTGGTTAGTTAAATTTTGTATTTTCTGCAGGCTCAGATCGCTGCTATAAAGCCTGAAGTGGCTGCTCCGCCTCAACCTCAGATAACAACTCCTGAAATAAAGACTGATGAAAGGAAATTTGATTTTCCTCTGCATCCTCAGAACTCGTCTGCCGGACCTCCTCCTGGCTATGGAGGCTATTATCCTCCTCCTCCTCCGTATCCAGACCTTTCTTATCCCTATCAAAGGCCTCCAGCTCCCGGTATGTACTATTCTGGTTACTATCCGGATAATCCAGGTTACTACTCAGCCTATGATAGTGGGTACCCTGGATATTTCGGTAACTTTGGACAATATTCGGGACAGAAAAATGAAGAATACGACAAACAACCTTGGGGCAATTATGGTGGCAACAAGGTATGTTTATTTATGAAATAATTCATGTTCAGTCATTTATTCAAAGCAATACTTATATGATATAAATGTATATACTTATTCTGTTTTCTTTTTAGGATAAAAATTCAAAATCACCTAAAGATTTTGAATCTTCAAAACCTGAGTTTCAAGAATTTCATCATATCAAAGAAGAAAAAGGTGAAATAAAAGAAGAAAAACAACAATTTCATTGTGGTTTTTCCGGTGGCCAGGTCTCTTATAACTATAGAAGTTATGGTGGCTATCCGGAATACCCTTATCCACCGCAAGAGTTTCAACCTCCGTGGAATAAAGGAAATTTTCCCAACTTTTCTCAAGGAGAAACTGCAGGATCTGAAAATTTAGATAGAACTGCTCCGAAATCCGAAAGTTCTGTAACCAAGAGTGGGGATCAAAAGAATACTTATAACAATTCAAATCAGCCAGATAATGTTCCGAAAACGATCACTGGTGAAGAAAGAACACATAGCCAGTCGAATCAAGGGGTTCCTCATGGTATGCACGAGCGCAATCAATCAAACCAAAACATAAATGAAACACATTTGCTACATTCTAGCTCTGACCAACAAAGGCTAATTGGCAACCCAGATAATCCTGGTGGAAACCAAAACGTACAAGGCAATAATATGAGGATGATGCCTGATGATCACCAGAGGAGGACTAACCAAGAACATATTAACAATAGTCAACAAGGATTATTCATGGCTCAGAGGAGTGATAACAGCCATGATGTCTTATCCAGGAATAGGAGTAGTCAAGAAATGGAACTTAACAGGCTGCATGCCAACAGCCATGTTATGACTGGTCAACCAAGTCATAGTTCCCATGATCAGTCCCAAATTACTCAGCAAAATATGTATGGCAATAAAATCCAAGATAATGAATATAGAAATCCTTGCAATCAGGAACAGCCACTGTTTGGTAATTTCCCAGGTAATAAAGATTATTTGATGTCTAATCAAAACCTGAATTTAAGGTCTAATATACCAGATAATTGTCGAGTTCAAGGTAATCAGGATCAAACTTTGATTCATCAGCCAAACAATTTCAGTGCTCCGAGAACTGAACTTATGATGCATGGAGATCGTGTTTCTGGTGTTCAAAATACTCCAGAATCACAAGTTCAAATGCAAAATCCTCAACAGAGGGCGACTGGATCTCAGACTTTTTATGGTTCTCAAGAACTTCAAAAGAGTCCAAGAAGTATGCAAAATATTCAGGATGCTCAGAATAGAGTAAGTGGCACTCAAGATCATATCCCCATAAGCCAGCAAAACCTATATGGGAATCAGAGAGCTGAACTCGCAATGCAACCCAATCAAGAACATATTTCGAATTCACAACACAGTATGTTTAGTAATATGAGAGGTGAACATAGCGAGAAATCTATTAATCATGAACAAACTTCTAACAATCAAAAAAGTATGTTTGGAAATCAAAGAGGTGAGCACAATATTCAGGTTAACCCAGATTCTCAATCTTCACAAAATGTTTATTTGAACTCGAGAAATGAACATTCCATGCCACAGAATCAGGAAAATTTGCAAAATACCCAATCATTGGGTGTTTATCAAAATCCTAGGGCTGAGCATAGTCTTCAAGAACAGAGGTCTGTTTCACAACATAATATGGGTTCAAACCAAAAAAGTGAGAGTAATACAGTTAATTCTGATCATTTAGTAAACTCACGTCAAAATCCTTTTGGTAATCAGCGTAGGAATGAACATAATATGCAAAGTAACCCAGATCACATGGCTGCTATGCAGCAAAATATGTATAGCAAGGAACGGGGAGACAATAACATACAGCTTAGTTCTGAACAACCAGATATGTTTGGCAATCGAAGAAGTGAATTGAATATTCATGGAAATGCTGCAGGTTCCCAGCAAAATATGTTCAGCAACATTAGTACCAATCATGGAATGTCTGTTTCTCAAGATCATTTGTCATATAATCAACATAATCTTGGAAAACAAACAGAAAATCAACAGAGAGTTCATATGGGGCCTGAACATTTGGCAATGAACAATCAACGCATGTTTGGTGGAATAAATGAACATGGAACTCTAGTAAATCAAGAAAATTTACAACCGAGTCCATCTGGAAACCCAGAGAAAGATTTACAACAAAGAGTTACTTCTCAAGATCGATTATCTGGAAATCATCAGATGTTTAGAAATAATCAAAATGAATTTGTTCAAAGCAATTCAGATCATAGGCATAGACATCAAGAGGGATTTGTTGGAAATCAAAACATACATGAACTGGACTCTAAAATGGCTGGTAAAAACCCAAATCAGGCCACTTCACAGAGCATGTATGCAAAGCAACGGGTTGATCAAAATCTGCATAGCACTCCTGAAGAAAGAAGCCAACAAAATGTTTCTGGCATCCAGGAAAGAATTAATCCAGATCACTTTAGTGGTAGACATAATATATTTGGACATCCAGATGACATGTTTAGAGGCCAAAATATTCATGATAATCAGCATAACTTACAAAATCAAATTTCCCAACAAAATATGTTTGGAAACCAATTTATTGATTGTGGCTCCATGAGAGGACCTGATCTGCAAGGCAATACTCAGGCTGGTAGTTCTCAAAGCCACCACCAAGCTACCAAAAGGAGTTCTAATAATGATCATATGCCTGCAATCGAGCAACAAGATTCATTTGGCCATCAAGGGAATGATCATAGTATGCAAAAAATAATGAAAACTGATAACCAACAAAAGTCTCATTCTGTTCAAGAATATAATCCATCTCAATTCAGCATGTTCCCTAATCCTGATGGGCAATATAGACATTGTAACAATCAGGAAGCCATTCAAAATTGTCAAACCAATCTTGGAGAGAGACAGAATCCTCAAGAATCCTCCAATAGAATGCATTTGAATGTTGATAGGCCCTCCTTAGGAGGAAATCAATCTATAGTTCAAGATCAGAAACATCAAAATCAAAATTATTTTAATAATCCAAGTATACATGACCAACAATCATGGATTCATAACAATCAACAACTGCCTGGTAGTCAACAAAATATGTTCGATAACCGTGGGAGTTTATCTAGAGAAGACTCATTTCAAGCGAATCAAAATTTACTTGGGGGAAAAGTTTTTCCAGATAATCAACAACAATATCACAGTTCTCAAGAATGTGGAGGACCTATTCCTCAACAAGGCATGTTTGGTCAAACTAATCAAAGGCAAAATCATATTATTGGAAAACCGCAGAATATTCAGGAAAATCAATATAGAATGAATCATGGTCAAGATGTTCATGTGAGAGATCAACAGCATGGCTCTAATAATACAATAGAAAGGCAACAAGGGTTACACAGCAAAGATTCTATGCATGGAAGTCCTCAAAATATCATGAGTCGGAAAAATTCGACTGATCATTTAAGCTCTCAAGGAATGCCTAATAACTCAGGAATGTATATGAATCAATTCCAACATAATACACAAGGAAATCGGGATTACATGCTTAGTAACCAGTGTGGTCCTGGAAATATTTCTGATGCTTCTGGTAATCATGGAAGCATGCATATGCCCCATCAACAAAGTGGAATGAAAATGAGCCAAAATCATGGATTGGCAGGAGGCCAACACGCGAGTTCTATCAATAATCAAGAGGTGCAGAAGGGAACCCAAAATATTTCGACTCATCAAAATTATGCTCTACAGAATCCTCAGATGCATGGCAGCCACGAGAATCATCAAGGAAATCAGTCTAGTCTCCTTGCAGGTCAACAAAACATGCTTAGCAACCAGAATATCTCCAGACCTCAAAGCAATGTTATGAATTCCCAGGAAATTCAGCAAGGCAACAATAATGAAAATATCTCTGGTAATCATCATAGTATTTATGAGAATCAGTTTCACATTCAGAATAGCCAGCAAAATATGCAATGTATACCACCTCAGCATATGCAAGGTACTCCTCAGCAAAATGTATCAAGTAATAACTCGAAAACTACAATGTTTGGAAATCAACATGCTCTTCAAGGAACTTCACAACAGAGTATGGGAGGGGGTGGAATGCAGGGGAATCCATCGCACCTGACCAGTCAGCAAAAGTTAATGCATGCTCCTCACACCCCATCCCATGTTCATAATAAAGATCTTTCTACAGGTCCCCATAGTATTTCCAGTTTCAGTGGTCACTATCAACAAAATATACCTGTTAGTTCACATAATATGAATATTGATCATTTGCAAAATAGTAAGTTGAATTCTAATATAAATGCTCCAGTCAGCCAACATAATATCCAGAGTCAACAGAATACCAATAGTAGTCAGACTATCCCCGTCAACAAGAATGACTTTCAGAAGATGCAAGGAAGTCCGTCGAATGCTTCATCTCAACACAAAATGAAGCTTAGCCAAGGACTTTCTGTTAATCAGCAAGGAACTCAGACTGGTCCTGACCATCCATCTTCAATGGCTGGTACTCAACATAAAGTACAAAATATCCTCAGTCAAGGTGGGATGTCTTCTCAACAATCTCAAAGCTCGTTTGATCAAACAATTATTATGAGCAATAAAGGCATGTCTGGAGGTCAGATGATACAGAGTTCTCAACAACAGAAGCAAGGAGCTCTCTCAGGTGCAGCAAACCATGAGGAGCAAAATAGATTTTCTGGTAGGTTTAATGAACCATTTATGAAAGACCAATTCCAGGGTAATTACAACAAACCTGGATTTTTTGGTCAGGATTACCAATTCCCTTATCAAAAACAGCTTCCTTATCAAGACAAACAGTTTGATGAGTCACCAGGCCCTTCAGGGCAGCAATTTAGGAAAGAAGGTGATAGTGATGAAGGAAAATCGAAGGAAGCTGAACCGTGCCAAAAAAATCAAGATGGTGAAGAAGGCATCAAAAAGACAAGCAATTCTTCAACAAATACTGAGAGAGAAGAAGAAAAAGATAAAAAAGACAAGAAAGACGATGAGGATAAAGTAGATAAGAAAGAAATGCCCACGAAAAGCAATAAAGAAGATCCTGGAATCCCTTATGATTGGGTAATTACTATTTTATGTTTATTTCTTTATTATTCATTTGCTCATAAGGAATTGAATGTGATTTATGCCTGATTTTTAAAAAAAAATTATGAAATTTTGAGATATGGTTTATATTTATTTATTTATTATTATTATTTTTTTCTGTTTATAGGCTACTGAGTTTCTCAAAGGATATATTCCAGGTGATATAAATGCGTCCGGAAAAATGGCTGTTTTCTTTTGTATTTTGGAAGAGTCAATAGCTCTTGGTGATAGGATTCTAGTGTTTTCACAGAGTTTATTCACATTGAATCTTATGGAAGAATTGTTACAGCAACAGTTTGTTCCTGGGAGGGATGATGAAAAATGGGTTCGAAATATTAATTATTACAGTAAGTATAGATTTTGTTCCAATCTTATTAGTTTACACACACACACACAAATATATAAATATAAATGTTATCTGTCTATATATATATTAGATATATATCAAACAGTAAATATAAATGTTATGATGGTTTTAATTAAAATTTGTATCTCTTTTTCTAATATTAATATAATTCTGTATTAAACTAGTTCAATATTTATTCCTCCTCATTTATTAGACTGTCAGATTCAGTTTTACTGTAAATAAAATAATTAGATAATATTTATGAACTGTTGTGTTATTTTATGTAATGTTTTGTAAATTATTTAGATGCTGTAGAAGCGCGTAAAGCATCACTGAAACATCAGAAATGTATTAGATCTGGTTTTTAATTATAACCGATTTATTGTTAGATTTTATAAATTGACTGCGTTTTTATAAATTATTTTGTATTTAGATGCTGAAGAGGGGAACAAAAAATCCTTGAAAATATACTAATTCATAAGAATGAGTTTTAATTATGGCCTTGGGACAAGAATCTGAAAAAAAAATCTTTTTAAAATGGAAGGTCAAAAATTACAATTATTTGTACTTTCCTGATTGACCAAGCAACAATTAAGAAATAAATTTCACTAAATTTTTATTTATGTTAAAAGAAAAAGGTTTCATAAAGAAAAGGCTTATATTAATAAGATAAATTAAAAGATAAGGGTGCAGTATTAATTACAAATAATTTATTATGTCTAGTAGATTGAGACATTGAAAGAGAGAAAAGTGCTAAAATTTCTAAAAAGTACTTTTTTCACTTTTTTTGTTCTAAGAGTATCGTAGGGAAAAGAAGCTCCTAATTTACTCATGCAGTAAATCTACTCGTTGGTTTATCAGGAGGAAAAAAAAGGATCACTATGTTTTTTTTTTTAATTCATCCCTAACGTTTTTCATTCCTCCTGTCAAATTTTTTGTTTAGTATTTATTCTTTTTTTTTATGTATATTAAGTAAATTTAATTATCATTGCTAATTTTAGGATTGGATGGCTCCACTACTGCTATGGAGAGGGAAAAGTTAATCAATGAATTCAATTCCAATTCCAACTTGCACTTGTTTCTGGTTTCGACAAGGGCAGGATCCTTAGGCATTAATTTGGTCGGTGCTAATCGTGTAATTGTATTTGATGCCTCGTGGAATCCATGTCATGACACTCAAGCTGTTTGTCGGGTCTACAGGTATGTTCAATGCATTTAAGGTTTTCTAGATTAGTTATTGTTGACTGCTTAACTGTGTATGTAAGTTAGAAATAACTTCCTTTATGTGATTAGTATTAATTCCTCATTGTCTACAGGTATGGTCAGAAGAAGCCTTGCTTTGTATATCGTTTAGTAACTGATAATTGCCTTGAAAAGAAAATATACGATAGGCAGATAAATAAGCAAGGAATGTCGGATAGAGTAGTGGATGAATGTAACCCGGACGCCCACTTGTCTATTAAAGAGGTGACATCACTTTGCTGGGATGATAAGACTGACGACGAAGGTCCTAAAGACTTCTCTAGCCTTCAGGATTCATATATTGATGTTGTCCTACAGAAAGTTATACAGAGGCATTCATCTCTTCTTAGCAAGGTTTTTATTTTTTTAATATCTATTTATTTTTATTTTTCCTGCCCATCTGGGTTGATATTGACTTCTGTATTTTCCATAATTTACAATATTAATATTTTTCAATTAAATTTGTTCTATAGTAGAAACATGTTACCGATACTCAATACTTGTATAATGTTAAAATGATATGAGTATAATTTATAAAAATGTCATTAGTAAATTTTAGAGAAATATAAAATTATCTCTGGAGGTGGGGTAGCTAAGTTTGTACACTGAGTAGTTGATCTGAAGATCCCAGGTTCGAACCCAGCTGTAGTAGATAAATTATTTAATCTGTTGATAGCCATGGTTCGACCCTCAGAAACCTGAAGACCCTCCTGAGACTCATCCAGCCTCTATAATGTGGGTACCATTTATTGGAGGTAAAACCTGGCAGTTGAGCATGATCACCTTCCTGCATAACCGTTTTCTTAGTAAATGTACAGTCTTAAGCATGTACTGAGCCCAATTCGCTTCATGGGTTGTAGTGGCACTATTTTTTAAAAATTATCTTTGACTCACAGAATATGCAAGGCAGCCATTTTGCATCTCAGCCAATTTTCAGAAATAGGCTACCTTTATATAAGTTTACACTCCATATAATCCTTCAATTATAGGGTTGGCAACTAAGTCATTGCCGATTTCAAATAAGAAGGCAAATTCAGAATTTTTGTTTAAAAATATAAATTTATTCAATTAGATATTGCCCGTTCTTGTCGATGACCTTTTTCCATCGTTCTGGCAGCGTAAAAATTCCCCGTTCGTAAAATGTCTGGTCTTTGCTATTAAAAAACTGAATTAGGTGTGATCTGACATCATCCGCGTTGTTAAAAATTTTACCATTTAAAGAGTTTTGCATGGAACGAAACAAATGGTAATCCGAAGGCGCAAGGTCAGGGCTATATGGTGGGTGTGACAAAACATCCCAACCCAGTTCTAATAATTTTTGCAGAGTAACCAAAGATGTGTGGGGCCTTGCGTTATCATGATGGAAAACAACACCCTTCCGATTTGATAATACCGGCCGCTTTTCTTCAATTGCATCCTTCAGTTTGTCGAGTTGTTCAACATACACATTTGAATTTATCGTTTGGTTCTGCGGCATGAGTTCAAAATACAAAATTCCTTTGTGATCCTACCAGACTGACAGCATAATCTTTTTTTGGTGAATATCTGCTTTTGATGCTGTTTGGGCTGGTTGATCTTGCTTCACCCACGATCTCTTGCGAGTAACATTGTTATAAACTATCCACTTTTCGTCGCCAGTAACTAGGTTCTTCAGAAATGGATCATTTTCATTGCGTTTCAGTAGCGAATCACAGATGCTAATCCGTTGCGTCAAATGAATTTCCTTTAGCTGGTGAGGGATCCATAAATCAAGTTTCTTGACATAACCAAGGGTTTTTAATTTTTTTTCAATGCATGTATGCGACACATTGAGCTTCTCTGCAATGTCTCGTGTTGTGCTGGGACGATCTGAATCGATAATGGCCTTGATATGGGTTTCATCCACTTCGACTGGGCGGCCAGATCGTGCATTTTTCAGTGAAAAATCACCGGAACAAAATCTTTCAAACCAATTTCGACACTGCCTTTCTTTTAAGGCTTTATCTCCATATACGGCACATAACTTCTTTTGTGCTTGCGATGTGTTCTTGCCTTTTCGGAAGTAATACAATAAAATGTGTCGGAAGTGCACGTCCTATTCTTCCATTTTTAAATTGGGATAAAAACAAAACTAAAGAACTAATCAAAAAAATTTTTTTACTAATTAAACATAGGAGTCCATACAGTAAGAAAAAATATAGGTTAGATGCTCTAGCCACATTAACAAAACAAAAGAAAGTGTAGAGTGAATCTATCGACAAAAACGGCAATGACTTAGTTGCCAACCCTATACATGGGGTGGAGTAGGTTTTTAAATGTGTGAATTGAAGTGATCATTTCTGATCCAGTACTGTTATGCCAATAACTTAAATAAAGCATTCCTAGCTTTCTGGGTCTCTGCTATAGGAGAAGCTCATGTTATGTATTTTCTGTGGACAAGTAAGGAGTTTAGGAAAATTAATATAATATAGAGAAAGACTTCACAAATATACATAAGTGGCCAATGTCTGTATTTTGGAAACATATTACTGGGGTTTACATTATTTTTAGATAATTATAGATCTGTATCATTTTTTAAAATTGTTATTATCTATAAATATCAGTATGCTAATGTTACAAAAAATCAATGTGTTATAAATATATAATTATCTATATATTATTTCTATATTTTTGTTATAAACTATCTGTTTATCTATTTTTTAGGAACCGTTTCAACACGAGTCGCTTCTTGTTGATCGGAAAGAGAAAAAATTGTCCCAGGCAGAAAAAAGGCTAGCTAAACGAAGTTATGAGTTAGAAAAGCAGGCGACTACGAGACCTGTCTATAATGGAGTTCAAATGAATCAAGCGAGGTTATTATTACATTTCTACTTTGAAAAAAAAATTTGTTTTTTCAACCAAGGAATATCAGCTATCCCTTTTCCTTTCTTCCCTGTTTACCATCAATTTTTAGAATATGTAATAGGAAATTGATTTAAAAATCTAATCTTATAATTAGGAATTGATCTCAAAATGTAAACGCAATAATTGAGTGCTGATTTTGTATGCTTTTAATTTTTTATAAGCCTAAAATAAATTAGTTTAACTATGATTAACGTTAACCAATTGGCCAATGATAATGTAATTTTTAAAAAAAATATTACTGCTATAAAAATAAATCCCATTATTTTCATTACACTTGATTAAGTTAGTTCATTTTAGAAGCATTTTGATGTTCAATACTAATGAAAAGATAGTAATTAGTTCTATTTCAATTTATCATTTTATTTTTTGTTTTAGACCAAAACCTATGGCAAGCGTAAGACCTATGCAGGCTGAAATGGGTCAAACACGCCAACGGGGTTGGATTCCTGCTTCAGTTTGGCAAAGGCAAGGAATGTCAGCACAAGAAATGACACTTCCTCTTGGTATGACCTCAAATTATATATAACATCATCAACTTTATTCTGGAATTTTATTTGCAATAAATTTGGATTTAATCAAAAATAACCTTAAAATACTGTTCCCTAGATTTTATACATGATTCTCATTAGTACCAAAAATATTTCTCAAAATATGTGGAAAATTCTTAGTATTATAAGAATTTTCGAAAAGTTCCGACTTGTCACATCTCACCTGACATTCAATCGTAGTAATAAAGAACTGTTATCACAGGAGAGGTGACTTACAATCGATAATATTTTACTATCTATATTTCAAAATTACATTCGTTTCACACCCTATTATAATTAGAAGAATGACTTTAATTAGATTATTTCAATTAATTTATTTTTTATACTATAAACCTCTCCTCCCTCACGACAAACTGGTTTCATGGGACCAAAACATGAAACAATTTTTTCATTTCATATACTACATGAGAAACAGATTGCAGACAGACAGAGAAACTGACATAATTAAATATAATGAGACACAAGTTTTTATGGTTATTAATCTCCAAAAACACAAACTATATTTTTGAATAATTATTGTAAACATGTTGTTCAATCTCATTCCTTGTAAACATTCCGAGAAACTTCGTAATTTTGTCACTTTTATTATAACATTTTAATTAGAAATGTGTTTATTTTATCATTGCTAAAAATTCTGGATTTAATAAAGAGGATTTAATAAAAATTTTAAGAAGGATTCGTTCATTAAAATTTTACCATTATCCATTACAAAAAAATAGGTGTTTGTATACTAATTATACATTAATAATTAATTGACTATAATACACTGTTGGACAATAAAATAAAAAAAAATATATAACAATTAAGTTTATAAATATTGTTGTAGATGTGGTGATTCCTACTAATGCTGCTGATAGAGCCTCAATAGTCTTGAAAGCAGGCCAGAAAGTTATGGTTCTCAAATCTCCTAAAGGAATTTATATGCAGTTGGAAAATGGGAAAATAATTGCCATCAGAACTGCTTTTAAGGTTGGAGCTAAAAAGCCAGGTGAACAGCAGCCAGGGAAAGGAAGTAAGTGATAAGGACCTATTCTATTCATTTAAATTGTTTAGTTACTCGGGTAGATGCCTAGACCAGTGGAAAGAAAATCTTTTGCAGTTGTGACTTAGAGCTTTTCACTGTTAATAAGTGGTTAAAGATTAAAACAGCTGTTTTGAGGCAGATTAAAGAAAATGCCATTATCTGTCAAGGTATCAACCTGGTCTAAATTATTTTCGAAATTCTTTTTCATTACCTGCTGATGATCTCCCATCCCTCCAGGAGTGGCTGATTATTATATTTTTTATTGAATGATAATTGTTGACCTTGATAAAATATGTGGAAGTAAGTGGTCTGGGTAGAGGTCACAATGAATTTCTCGTAGAATTGTAGAAAAACTTTATTGATTAGCCAAGCTACTAGACAGGACCACTTTCTTCCACATATTATTATTTTTGTATTATGTATATCATAAATAACATACAAATATTTTAGTTTGATCAATATGCAAATGATTTTAATTTATTTTTTCCTTTAAGTTTTACAAGTCTCTCATTAGTGCACCTAAGCATCATGCATGAATTTTTATTTTTCGCTATCTTATAAAATAATAGAATAATATTTGTTTTTTTAAAGATAATTGTAATTAAGGTTTATGAAAAATGTTTCAAATAAATTAATTAGGAGAATCTAACATTACTACATTTCATGATTTATTAGCAGTTCATCTAAACCAATTCTTGTAAATTATTCTCGTTGGGTCAGACTAGTATTGTGAGCCTACTGCAACAAGTAAATCAAACATTGGATTTTAATACTTGTTATTTTAGTTATAAAACCTAAGTTTAATGATATGAAGAAGGATACTGGTTACTTTTCATTTCTGATATTTAACTGTTATGATCAGATGAGATTGTAAGAAGAACAGGGAGGCAGCAAATGATATCACCGAGGGGAAGACCCGTTCGTGCTGTCGGTCCCGTATCTAGGCCTCCTCCTGTAACTGTAACTGTTACCAGGAAGAGACCAACTGAGGAAGAACCACCTGCGTAAGTTAATATTTTTTTCTTTGTAGCATAATGGATTACTAGGACTTACGTCTTTCAGGAATGTGTGTCGGACTTTAGAACACACCATCGTAAGGAACTTCACTACAAACGTTATGGAATATTAAATAAAAAATTCTTTCTTGAAATCTGAAATCCAGATTGACTTTACTCTGCCTCCACATAGTAAAACCTACTGTCATGATAATGTGGGTGTAAACAAAAAATGGTAAAACACCATTTGGAATATTATTTTTATGTTGTATTTATTTTGGTTTATTATTTTTTTCTCAATTTAATTTTTTAACACTTTTTTTTTCAGTGTGCATTATAAAATGCATGTATATTTATATAATATATAATATTAGTATATTTTTAAAGAAAGATTAATACAAAAATTTCCTTTAGTGATCTTGATTTCAGTCCCGAATGAAGTTTTGATCATCATTTGTCGTCGACTGGAGTATCTTGGAAATTTTAGATCCCTGGTGTTCTTCTATGTGAGGTATTCCTTATTAGCTATGCATTTGTCAGTATGTATTAAGTACGAGCAGCATTTATTGTCAAACGAACTTCTCTTTAATGACATAGATTTTTCTCTCGGTATAATTTATATTTTTTAAATATGGACTTTATTCCAAAACTGTCTTAGGTTTTTGGGTTTGGGTTTATTTGGACATAAGCATGTGTTTCATCGTATGTCAGTCAAGATAAATGTAGTATGTATAACTATTGGTGTCCTTTCATATGGTTATTTATTGAGGAAGGTTGTGTTGGTTTTAGGTCTGTGTTTGTGATGGTGATGTTTGGTATTTTCTGTATTTTTTGAAGAAGGTTCCGGTTAAACTACTCTTTTTTGTCTTATTAATATTCTTATTTTTGATTTAATTTGATTATCCTTATATATACAAACTGTTTATAATTAATGTTCAAATATAAATATCTGATTTTTTTAAATTAAATTTTTTGTTACTGTTCACTTCTTTTTTATTGCAAATGAAAATAATAGGGTGTATAAAAAAAAATGACCGTTTTTTAACCAAATATTTGCATTATTATTTCTTTGATATAAAATACAATATAGTCCATTGTTATCTACCGTCATTAGTCATCTGCTTGCCAATTGCTCGACCCCAGCTGATACCATTTCTTGAAGAAAATGGGCCATGAATCGAAACAAGCTGCAATCCGATGGTGCGAATTCTGGGCTATATGGTGGTTGAGGCAAGAGTTCGAACCCATGAAGTTCTTTAAACTTTTCTTTGGTTCGACGGGAAGTGTGAGGATGAGCATTATCCTGTTGGAATAAAACTCCTTGATCAAAGCAGGCTAATGCTCTGACAACTTAGGGTACAATCTTTCCAGTTGCTCCTCGCAGTAGAATTCAGAATTCATAGAGCATCTATCAGGAACAAATAAGGTGAATAATACCTTCAAAATTAAAAAAAATGCAAAGCCTGGATTTTTTACAAATTGTCCCCTTGCTACAACTGGAAAAGCATTTTGACCACGATATAACCGTTGATCACGGGTATTCGAATTTTGGTCAGTAAACTCACTTTTCATCACAGTTTGAAATCATGTTTGAAAATCTTCTGGTGAAATCTCATAGAAGAAGGGCTTTTCAGTAATTTTTCCCAAATGTCTAACCTCTTAGCTGATTGTGGAGGAGTAAGTTCATGAGGGGCCAGTCTACTTGACTTTTTCACCTTCCCAATGGATTGTAGATGGTGACTAATAGTATCTTTCGACACACCCCACTCCTTGGTAAGTTTGCGAGTACTTATGGATGGATTTGACTTTACAGCCTCCTACAGAACCTTATCAATATCCATTAATGTTAGCCCAGAGCCCTTTTTCCTTTCTGACGTCACATCTGCACTACTCACTGACTCACATCTGCACTACTACTTTATATTCAATAACTTCATGAATTGCTTCAATGGCTGTGAAATTTTTTTTCTAGTAATGCCTTAATATTACGAAAATGTCGCAGGACCCTGCCATGTTTCTTCTTTAAAACAAATAACTAACCGAAGAAGTTATTTGTAAGTATTAAATAGGATAAGTTTATGTTTTTCAATTTAAATACGATACGGTAAGTATTAAATAGGATTAAAATATTTACAGTCCTTTGAAATCTTGAATTTGAAAAATGGTCATTTTTGTTTTATATACTCTATTATTTTAAATAAACAGTCCCCTTTTAATTGTTTGTTATGGTAAAAATAATTCTAACTGTATATATGTAGTGCAATTTGGTAGTTAAACCTATGAAATAGTTTAATAATTATACACTCTGAAAGATTCTATTCTGTTCAAGTTACAAGTAAATAAACTAGTTTGATAAATACTGTGGAGCGTCGATTATCCGAATGTCAGTTATTTGAATGTTCAATTAATGGAACTGTTTTTTTCAAATGTAATTTTAATTAACTTGATCAGATCATCCAGTTACTTATTTGTATTGTTAAAATTATTGTTATATTAAATAAAATTTTATGAAAAATAAAATGATTTTTTCCATGAATGTCAATAAGGGGGCCCTAATCATTTCTCGGAAACTGCAAAAAAATGAACTTAGACTTCAATGCTATTTGTTTACTAAGAACTGTAAACCTAATTAGGTAATTTCATTTCTTTTTTTTTTATTATTTTTTAGTGAATTTTGAATATCTGAATTTTTTATTATCCAAACCACCCCTGACAACATTAGTTTAAATAATCGACGCTCTACTGTACTTCTTATTTTGAATGATCTAATCGAAACTATCTTACACTTTAACACTAGAACTACGAACCGATCAAAATCATTTATTTATAACATTTCCTCTTTAAGTCTTATTTAATATTTTATGATAATTTCATGATTTTTATTAAATTTGTGTACATAATAATATTATAAATTATTTTGTTCTTACGCTTCTATTTTTCAGAGATATCTATGTGTTATACCTAAATATACGAACCGGTCATGAAAATATGAATACATGTTGTGTATTCCCAGAATTTTTATACATCTATAATTCCGGAAAATTCCCGGAATTCAATAATTCTACATATTCACTTTATTATGCGTAAATTTGTGTATATGTAAAATATAAAACTTCAATTTAGTATTCTTGCTTACCGTGTATAGTTGCAAGCTGCAACACGCAGTACTCTTGATGCTATGTTGATGCTACTCTTTATGTTATGTAATTACAATATTTGAATGAAATATATTTTATTTTATTTAAAATTAAATTAACTTATGAATTTATAGTTTTATTTCTTGAATTCTACTATTTTGTTTAATTAAACAAACAAACCAGTCATTTTGACCAGTTGGTAGAAATAAGTATAAGGTAAATCTTCGTAGTTCTAGTGTTAATGATGATGAGCACATGGTTGACTGGATGTATGTTTAAATGTAATGATGAAAATGGTAGAGGGAGGAGAGAAGAGATTGCATTATTTAAAAATTTTACACAAATAAGTACAATAATTTTATTTTGTGCATTAAACTTTTGGTTAAAAACAAAAGAAAAACTACTAATCCACTAAGAATATAAATAAATATATGTATGAGATGAAAATGGTTGACTGGATGATCTTATGTAAAGGAGATGGTTGGGGGTTGCAGTCAATAAGAACACCGAATAAGTGAAGTACTTATATTATGTGCCGACGTTTCGACCTACAGTGTAGGTCATCTTCAGGGCTAACAGAGAAACAAACAGAACAAAAATGTAAAAACATCAAAGTTGTACAGTAACAATACTAGTGACAAATAATGTAGAAAAATACAAAGTGGCAGATATGAAAATAGAAGATAAAGAATATTAAAAAGGAATCAGATTATAATAAAATAAAGATATAGACAGATTTAAAAATTACTGATAATGAAAAGGCATTAAACTAGTGGTAGATATAATAAAAATCAGATAAAGACAAATATAACAAAATTATTGAAATAGTGACAGATATAATTATAGAAAATGTGATAGAATATAATAAAATTAAGATAAAGACAGATATAACAAAGATATTGATAATGGAAAGAAAATGAAAATAATGGCAGATATCATAAAGTAAGACAGATATAATAAAATTAAAGAAAATGAGCAGAAATGATAAATAATAAATAACGCATATAAAATAAAAATAGAAAATAAATGTACAGAATGGATAGTACAGTACAATATAATAATATAAAGAAAAATCAAAAGGAGGAGTTAAACAAAAGAAACAAAATGAGGATATTTACATATAAAGAAAGGTTGGAATATGAATAATACAGAAAAACTAGTAAAATAAAGGTGTAAAATGTATGATAACGGACTTAATGATGTTACCAAATTACAGAAAAGTATGGAACTATATGTACAATAACAATGTAAATAAAAGAAAAACTATTGTACAATAACACCAGTGTACAGTGACTGTTTTGAAAATATAGTAGATAGGAATAGAATATGAAAAGATAAAATAGGTGAAAACGCTAAATAGCGGCCACTCCCCATTACCGGACGATTTTTTTTGCACCAACATTTTAATACAATTTTTAAGGCATTTGAACCTCTATTTAACGAAACCTCTCATTAACGGTAACGGACAGGCTGTGTTGGTTAGAAATCGATTAAAAAAACCTCTAAAAGACGGACAGTATGACTTTATCCCTTTCCCGTTTCTTAGTTGTTTCCGGTCTAAAGAAACAGGAACAGTTGTGTTTACTTTTGAGTAAAGGTTTTCCACATAAATACTTTTTTTTTTATTCTCGAACTTGCTTTATTAAAATTTAGTTCTGTTCTAACCTTCGTGGCAGGCGGCTGAAAATGTCTCCCTCACGTAAGAGACTTACTTTAGAACAAAAAATAAATGTAATCGACTTTTATGACCGTGAAAAGTTAAGTGTACGTGCG
Source organism: Arma custos (assembly GCA_037127475.1). Classification (NCBI taxonomy): domain Eukaryota; kingdom Metazoa; phylum Arthropoda; class Insecta; order Hemiptera; family Pentatomidae; genus Arma; species Arma custos. The sequence goes on along the minus strand of CM073764.1, from coordinate 83,714,719 downwards.
CTAGCGGAAAGACTCAATATCGGTAGGGCACAAGTTTCGGGAACACTCAAAAACCGTGCGATGTTTTTTTTTATTCTGCTTACCTTTTAACACATGGGAAATTAAATAAGAGAGAATTAACTTGTACAAATACATATTTATAAAAAAATAAAACCTCCCTTTAAAGGACACCTCTAAATAACGGACAGAAATATTTGCACCAGGGCTGTCCGTTAATTCGAGGTTTTACTGTATATATACATATACATATACATACATTGCTGACCCCAAGCCACCGTTATCCTTGGATCCAGACCAATTTATCACTACCCTGACAAGACACTGGTGAATCGGCCCCAAAGGAACTGTTTATGGAGCTGTGGGCAGCCTGTCTCTGTTCCATGGGAACTATGGTTCACAGCAACGTGAGGTAGGGTGGCCCCTTCCATACTGTCTAAGCTTCCACAAGCAGTATATATATCTGCAAGATAACCTCATCGCTTGGTCAAGGATCTTCATAGTCTATAGGAAGCATCAACTGAATACATAAATATAAGAGGGGGTGGCTAAGCGGGCTAAAGAGCTTGCAAATCATAAGCAATGTTGAGCAAAGTTAACGCTTTGATGGGTGACCATCCATCGGGGAAATCACAAAACTTTATATTCTTCAGATGGTTAACTCACCTCTAAAGACAACTTTCAAAGATAACTGGGTGTGGGAATGATACTGCACACTGGTGAATCGGCCCCCAAAGGACTGGCTATGTAATTTTGGGTAGCCTGCCACTGACACATAGTTTGCAGCAATGTATAGCCCTCTTCAGGGTATCTGTAAATTAAGTGTATTTGTAAAAGGACCACATCATACAACAAAAACATATATCAAAATTTTATTGAAGATATCCTGTTTTGTTTTATTCTCAGCCCTGATGAAGGGCTAAAAATTAGACCAAATCATTGGCAAAAATAAAATAAGTCGTACTTATTTATGTAAGATTTATTGGCCGAATCTCCCTACTATTTTCAACATTGCTTAAGATACATCCAGTCAACTTTTACTCATCAAAAAATAAATATTTATCTAAGCATGCTCTGAAATATTGCTGATCTAGAGTTATGAAAAAAATGAAATATTTTCTTTGATTGTTAATTTAATTTTTTATTAAAACCATAAATCATTTTTGGAAATCAAAACATTTTGAAAATAGTTCTTTACCAAATGAAAGTATTATGATCGTACTTACCATGGACATTTCTAGGATGTTAATAGTCATCTTTAGTCTCATTTAAGGAAATATTCAATAATTTTTTCTATATCTTTGTAGCCTAATTTCAAATTGCTATGTCCAAGGTAATAAAAACTAGGTCCTATAAATTAGAATTTGTCTTAAATAATTTTGAGATATTATTGTTTATTTTAGTTGTGACATGCATTACTGTATTTGTGGAACTAACCATTAAAACATGAGAATTTTATAATTTCCTAGAAACTAGGTGTGTCTAAAAACTATTGTTTATTGCCTTTGGATTTTGTCATGATGGCTCGTGATTTTATAATGCTTGTACATTAGTGATTACTAATGATTTAATGTTTAATTTTTGTGTATTAATCCGTGCTAATTTATCTTTGTTTACAATTCCCTTGTGATGTGGAAATTAATAACTAAAACCGAATGTGTGAGAGTCAGTAGGAGTGGTGGTGCTGAATTTTATGTGTTGATTACAGAGGAAAACTTTTATTGAATGTTATTGAGCCATGTAAGTTGATGTAATATGATTGTGGTTCTTTTTATTGTGGTGACACTTTGAAATGGGTTTTGATCCAGGACTGGCCCCACTTAGCCTTGTTATTAAAAATTAATAGCTACTTTTTTTCTCTCTCTTTATATATTTATCCACACCTGTTAACTGAAAACAATGACAATCAGCAGATTGGCTGACAGTAAAATAATATAGAATGACATGAGAGGCAAGAAGAAAAACAGTACCCAGCGGTACCTCTCCCTTCAATTTTCTGTAGTAACGATCCTTCATCATATACATATATTTTATGATCAGTGTTCTCAGGCATGAGAGTTGTGGCCATTTGTTATATCAATCGGTTTGGGTTTCTTGAAAGCGCTTGTAGTACATTCATATGTGTTCGTTAACCGTTGGTATTTTTAAGTCAGTATGCAGAGTTTTGTTATTGACATACCAAGGTGATTTGGTGATAAGTCTAAGTACGTTTGACTGAAAAGTTTGCAGTCGTTTTCTGAGAGTCTGTTTAGCGATCCCGTAAATTTGTAATACATATGTCCAAACTGGTTTTAGTAAGTAAGTAAACTTTTTTAATTTCTGTCTTAAGTCTAATTTGGAGTTTTTCCTGAATAGCGAACACATTAAAGTGAGTTTGTGGTTTAGTGATTGGCGTTTCATCTTAGCATTAGGACCCCATGTCATTCTCCTTTCTAATGTTAGTCCAAGGTATTGTACTTTGTCTATCTGTGGGAGGGGTAAACTCAGAAAACATTGAGGATGTAAGCTTGTACTTAGAGGGACAATAAACTGCAGCGAACTTGATATTTTTCTGTTTTGTATATAATGCGATTCCAGTTGTCTGTATATGTGGTGTGATGGTTAAATGAATGGGACTGTGTTTTAATGACAATTTGATGATAATGGCGGTGCCACCATGTGCTGTTTTGTCGGGGTGATCAGTTCAATATAATCAAATAATATAGTCTGAAATATAGATTTTTGATCGTGAAGTAAGATGTGTTTCAACATATAAGTGCTATGTCTGTAATTTTTTCATGTAAATATAAATCAAGTTCAGTCCTGTGTTGCATCAGTTCATTAGCATTGCATAGGAGAATTGACCAGGAGCCAGCTGTTGAAAAATTAGGGGGCATGGCTATGGGTCCAGGCTTGTGTATCCTGAGTTAACTGTTGGAAAAGATTAAAAAGAGGGTGGATAAGGTTGTTGAGACCTGTTAGTATTTGAAATAGTTATGGAGGGGCAGTATCTTAAGGGGGCACTGGCTGAATAGCTACTTAAATTGTAATTTTATTTGTTAACCATTTTTGTGTTATACTCAGTCAAATGAGACTTTCTTTAAAAATGTACTTACATTTAATTAATTTTTTTTGGTTGAATACTAGATCATTTTTGATTCATCACACATTCCAAGTAAAGGATCTCGGTTTTAAGGAATGTGCTTTTTTATTTAAATTTTTATATAATCCATTTAATAATAACTTTTTCTTCAATCCTACTATTTTTTTTTATTACTTATGATTTTTAATATGATTGATTTTCGTTCATATAAAAAAATGCCATATTTCTGAGGTACTAAATGTATTAGCAGCTAATTAGCTTTCTAACAATTTCTGAATTGTATCAAACCCTTACTCTATCAAAACTCATGTTCTATCTGTATATATTGTTGTTGATATTAACAAATAGCTTTAAGAAATGGAAACTAGCATCGTGTAGTAGTGACATACTGGGTTAGTTAATGCATCAGCACCTTATTTTAAATTTTATGGTTGGTCTTCTGTAAGGCTGTACATAAGTATCCACTAAAAACTTGTTTGTATATAATAAATAGTTTTAAAACATCTTCAGAAGGGTTTCAAATTAAGGTATGTAAGTTATATATTTTCATAGTGTTGTTTTGTTTAGGAGACGTGATGAGGATTCTTCTTCAACTGCTCCACCTGTGACTGCTTCTGTTTCTCCAATGGATGTCCAAGGAGCAGAAAAAGATGCTCCTAATCCATTTACTGCAGCTGCTGCTGCTTCCTTGAGTAGCAAGCAACCTGCCCCATCTTCGACCGCCCAGCAAACTACCCAGTCTACCAATCAGCCCCAACAGCAATCTGTAAAAGTACAGAATATGCAAAATCAAAATCAACCTGAGGAGGTTCAACAGGCTGCCCCACAGCCCCAACACTCCTCCTTGCCACAGCCTCAGCATAGCCTCCAGATTTCTCAACATTCTCAGCAGCCACTAACTCAGCCTAAACCTGTTCCATCTACTCAGTTTCAACAACAGCAGACTATTCATCAACCACATCCGCCAGTTCCACAACAGCCTGTCCTTCATGGCCAGCAGCAGCAGGTGGGACAGAATCAACACTCTCAACCTCCCCTTCACCTCTCCCATATATCCCAACCAATGCCTCCGACTCAACCGCAGCAACACCTTCAGCATTTGCCTCACCAACAACTGCAGAAGCCTATGTCCCAACATCTATTGTCATCTCAACCGATTCCTCCCCACTCTCAGCTTCCATCTCAATCATCACACCCTCAGCAGGCTGTGTCTCTTTCTCCATTACCCCAGCAGACAATCGCCCATCCTCAATTATCCAAGCAATCTATCACTCATCCTCAGCTCACTCCACAATCGCATCAACACTCGCAGCAAACTCTTCTCTCCCAAAGTCAGCTCCCATTGCATCCGATTCCACATTCCCAAATGCAACCTCTTCCAATTCTTCCACTTCCCAAAATGCATCACTCTGTTCCTATTCACCCACAAATTCCTCAAGCAGTGCCCCCTCATAGCCAGCTACCATCACAACCTATTCCTCATGTTCCACTATCACAACATCCTCTTCCTCAGCCACAACTTCCCCAACCATCAATGCTGCATTCCCAAGTCCAGCATCCTCAGCATTATGAGCCCCCACCAATTCCACCATTGGTGGGGGATCAGCTGACATAGTGGTATCAGTATTATGGACTCCTGTCTCATCGTTGAGTACAAAATTCCTTCTTCATTTATTTTATACACGTTCATGAAATAAATTTTTAATTTGATTTTACTGCCTGCGAAGAGGCAAATTGTATTATATTGTTTTTATTGAATTTAGTTTATAGGTTTACCTTGAACATTAGAATGTTTTTACGACAAAAAATGTATTTATTTCTAGTAAGGATTTTGTCGATTTAATTTTTACTCGCAATATTAAATATTTCTATTGTGTATATAATTGATTAAATAGTGGAAAAAGAAGAATGTTATGTATAAATTATGTTGTTAATCGTTCTGAAAAAGAAAACAAATAAGAAAGATATTGATTATCACTAAATATGTAATTAAATTTAGTTCTCATCTCAGTGTATTATAAAATTTTAAATAATGAGAATTAATAAAGCAGTGAGAAATCGCATTTAGAACGAAAAATATACATAGATATAAATTATCTCGATATTTTATCTGTTCCTTTTATTTAAATTTTTTACTATCCCATCGTATTGTTATTTTTTAGCTCGCTTTTATTTAAAATAGACGTATTAAAATGTAAAGTTTTATATCTAGGCGTTTAATTATTAACTATCCCCTCCATCCTGTCAGAATTTTAGTAAATAATCTTTTGTGATGCTGATCTCTTTACTGAATAGAAATTTTTTTTGTCTTTATAGAAAACTTATGATAAATAAAAAGTATTCATTTTTATGCGTGTCTTTTTATTTTTCTGTATTAAACTAGTAAATACTTATTGGACTTAAATACTTCAAATTTACTGTCTATCATATTATAGTCTGACAATTGTGAAAACAACCTGTGTGAAATTCACCAGGGCTGGCAGCGGGTAGAGAAAGGCACACCCTTTCCGCCACTACCTGGTTAACTTCGCTCCCTCCTTAGCCCTCATTGTGACTAGTTTGCCTTTACTATTATATCTTGGCATTCTTTTTGAGTTGTTGTTTTACATTGGACCTGGTTCGGCCACCCTGTTTAAAGTCGGCTTGCTTTGAATTCTACTTTGCATTTTTAGCGTTATTTGACCTTGCAATGGACTCAAATTAGATGGAGGAACTACCTTCCTTCCTAGCTCCGCCTTCAGTTTCGTAAAAGGTTGTTTACTAAATTGTCAGATTGTATATATAAGTCACTTATATTTATTTTTCATTAATCTGATTTTTGTAAAAGAAGGTTGATGTATTTTGTATAAACCACTACATAGGTGTCTTTATTATCGGAGCTGGGACAATCCTGAAATCTATTTAATGTGTAATCAAAATGGGTGTATATTCTTTAGAACTTAAACTGTTTATTATTTTTAATAGATTTAATTTCATTAAATTCATTAATGTTAAAACATTTGTCTAAAAAACTGTAGCTTTCAAAAGAAATAGGTTTTATGAATTTACATCAATACTGCACACCATGTTCTCATAAACATTCTGCATGAAATAATAAGAGATGAAATATTTACTCTTGATGTATTTTAAAATTATTAGAAACTAGCTTTTGCCCGCGGCTTCGCTTGCATAGAATTTGGACTACCGCATAAAGTTTCTTGACAGTGATTTTTAAAAATAATTTAAAATAATAAATAATTTAATTATTTAAATAATTTAATTTTTTTCACTATAGGTTACTCGTACAAAATTTCAGATGTCTAACTTCAAAACTGACCGATTCCATACAACCTTTGAACCGTTATTATAATAAGGGTGGAATTATCCCAACTTCTTTCTTAAATCCTACAAAGGACCTATCTGCAAATTTCAAGATGCTAAATTCCTGATTTGTTTTTAATTATGTACTATAAAGGATTCTCCACAGTACCTCTAAAACTGTCGGGGGTGGGGAGGGGCACATGCCCCCGTGCGCCCCCCTAAATCCGCGCTTGCTATAGCCCATGTGTTATTCTGATGTATAACCTATATTACTGTAAAGTTTCATCCAAATCCGTTCAGTAGTTTTTGCGTGAAAGAGAGACAAACATACAAACTTTCACATTTATAATATTAGTAAGATTAGAAGGTCTTGCTTTATAATTAATGAATTTATTTTATATTTTACATGCACTTGTTTTTTTTAAACTAAGGTAGTTGATACCCCTTATTTTGGTTAAAGGTCAGTTGTGCGAAATTATATGCATTAGTTGGTGATTTGATTAAGTATACAGCAGCTTCCCTCGAATTTTAAAGGTCAAGTGTTTAATGAAACCAGCTGAGAGCCGCAAAATCGCAAATGTGGTTTGCTCATCATCCAAATATTAATAAATTTAAATATTGAGGTTTCGTCATTAATTGTTATATCTTTTGGCGATGCTTCATTCCCTAACAGTGAAAAAACAGGCTTTTTACAAATAATGATTCACACACCATCTGAAATGCACCACAAAACCAAACATAACAGATTTCATTACTCACCCAGTCTTGAATGGTATTTGTAAAATACATACTAATGCGGTTCAAGAATATTATCAAAGTGAAAAACATTTCTTCATCAATTTTTTAAGTACATTTTATGCATTAGCATAGTCTTCTATTTGTACAATTGTCCATTTTATATTTAGGCTTGTATGTGATTTAATATTATTCGCTAAACTTCTGTTTTTTCCCTGTTAGGGTATGAATACGAGAACAATAAAGTCATGAAACATCGCTAAACGATAGTTTAACCATTATTGACTGAATATCAAGAACCGGAGGAAAAAACTTATTTTATAAACAGTCAAGAAAGATAGATTTGATTTTCATCTGATTACGTCCTCCCAAATCATACCATCGAAATGGTTGAAATTGTAAAAATGAGTATTTTTTCTTGTTTACTTTTAGATTTCATCTGAAATTGAGAAGATTTATTATTTGATCTAAAATTAAGAAGATTTATTATATAATTAAAACATACTGCATAATAAATTCACATTTATTTATTGATACAATAGCATTAAACCTAAACCTATCTACCTATTAGGTAGATATACAGGGTTTCTGTTTTCAATAACTACAAACTAAGTACATCCATATTGAAATTAAACTACCCTTAAAGTTAGCATTTAATCACAAATACAACTTATTCTAAAGGAGTATATAGACTAGATATTTATTTATATAAAAAAATAAACAGATAAATTTTCTTTTTAAGAAATATATAAAATAATTGCAATGCTAAAAAAATCCTTAATCAACTATTTATCTTGTTTTAGAAGCAATGAATAATAAATAAATTTTGTGACACTGACTTCCATTGACACTAGTTCGATCATCTCCTATATTTAAACTTTTCTTTTAAAGTTAATTTATGAATTTCTATCTAAAGCATCGCCTGATTGATTTTAGAAAAGCACAGATAGAATGTTCTACAATATTTAACATCTATAGAGGTACTATTTTAAGTTTGTACGAGGACTTGCGACATTTAACATTTCTATAATTTATTTCACTACTTCATAAGCCTAAACTACATTTACTTTTATGCTAAACATTGACGGAAGCAAATATTTGTTGATACTATTAACTTTTTCAATGTTTATCATGGTATTAATTTATTTATTTTGGAGGTATGGAGATAACCTTATCTACTAGTCTGTCTATATAAGTATAGGTTTTTTATACATAAGTTTAAATTCAAATTGAACTTGAACCTTTACTGTGCAATACAATTACAGTGTATAAAATAATAGATTAGGGTTGGTTTATTCATAATTTTTATAAAAAAAGCTTTGCAGCATTGCCACTCAATGCCTGTAATATATTTCTAGGTTAACTCATTAACATACTTTCAAACAAGAAACCTATAAGTTCTTGCCTTGAAGATCCCAGCTTATTATAGGAATAAAATCCAGTGACCAAGGATAACAGATCGTTTTATGTATGGCACATCTAGCCTTCTAAATTACTAAATGTGTTACTGCTTAGGTACACAGATTGTAAAACTATGCAGTATGAAAGTTTTAATTCCTAAGTTCCTAATTCTATTTGTTTTTCATTGGAAAAGATAAATACAACTAATCATATTTAAAAAGTATATTAGGAAATAAAAGCTAGCTTTACGGATAAGCAGCTGTTGATTAAGATAATTTTAAATTAAAGCATCTCATACAAAACTAACTATATAATAATGGTACTTAAAATGTTTATCTTAAAGCATTAGTTTTGAATTTTCAATTATTTTTTCATATTTGTACTTTGCCAAAATGCTTCTTTTATCTTATCACTGGTGAACCTTAATAGCAAAAAAATGCATTTTTTATTATTTTCAGATAGAAAGCTTTCTAAACCAATCGCATAGCAATTTTTCATAAGCCGTCAGTATTGTCCATTGTCAGATTTCTCATAGAAAGAAACAGAAGACTACAGGCAGCCTCCCAAGGATCTAGAGATACTCCAGATAGAGGGAGGGCGGCAGCTAGATTGGGTTAGATTCTTCCTTCTTTTGAACAACCTCATAGATATCACGGTCGAAGAAGACACGGTAGACAATTCCAGCAAACACTGCTCCCAAACAAGTAGCACTCCAATATATCTATATCAAAAATCAAAAAGAGGCATAAATTATAAATTAGAATGAAATTGGAAAATCCTGAAAAGCAAAGCTTAGGGCTCTAAAATATTGGAAAAACAATCTAGTAAATGTTTCGCCAATTTAGACATCATCAGAACATTCACCAAAAGAAAAATCACCAAAGAAGAGAAAGTATTGTGCATCCAATGCCAACAGCCGCAAGCAGACTCGCCAAATAGAGACAAGCAACCTTGCTCCAAGATTGCCGGGGCAAAAAATAGGCAATACACAAAAATTTTGTTTGGTGTGTGTGATTATTTTAGTGTATGTCCTGGTGATGCTTAAATTAGGGAAATTTTTACTTGTTAATTTTTTCCAGTATTTTATAGACTTAAGACTTTGCTTTTCGAAATTTTGCCTATTGCGTTGAACAATATTTTTATACATATATTTGATATATTAAATTTGTTTTAAATTTTATTTGTTAAATGTTAGAATACTAACCCAGTGATTATCCCACATCCCTGCTGCCAAGGCTGGTCCGAAACTTCTGGCTGGATTCAGGCTACCTCCTCCATATTTACCCTATAGTAGAATAAAAAAAATGTTATTATACATTTTTATCGTTCTATTTTGAATTATAGAATTATTATAGGATGGTTTAATTTTGAATAGTCTTAGTAACTGTTTTCTGAAATTATTTAAATGAACTGTTATAAGAGTTTACTATTTTATTTATAATTTTTTGTATTTGTTATCTATTGTTAAAACCCTCAATACTACCTTTATATTTTTGCTATAAAACAACAAATCAAATTAAACAATAAGTGAAGCCATTGAATCAAAATAACTATTAACGAATAATAGATGCCCACTATCCATGATGATTGGCTTTTATAAAATCTCTCTCCCCCGAAAAAAATCTGTAGATTTCTCTGCATTTAAGAGAAATTGCACTAAAGATAATAATCAAGGAGTAGTTATATATTCAGTTGCTGATTCTGCAATTTTCTAAAAGGAGGTGCACCACTGTATACAATTTTCCTCAACCGTCCCCATACAAACTGATATATTATTTTCTTTTTTTCACTCAAATCCACTTAAATGATCCGAAATTAATTTATGTTAATAAGTAAGAGCTCCTGTTGTATATCTAATAGTATATGGTTTTCAAGAAAAATAAATTTTTTACATCTTAGGCGGTGCTATACAATATTTAATGATTAATTGTGCATTTATGTTTAAAAATAATCAGAATTTTTCTTGATTACTTCACCTTTAAACAACAATTATTTTATAAAGTTTTATGTATTATTAACTACTCACGCCTGGGACAACAATGGCTGTTATGATGACGAGAAACTTAAAGCTGATTGTGCCTGCATGGTCTTTCATCCTTGGATCCAAAACGTTGCACAGACCCCAGGCGAGGACGGCCGTCCCCATGAACTCAACCATGAATGCAGAGCTCACACTCACATCAACATTTGGCTGAGTAACGCAGAATCCTTCCCCGATACTCGGAGTTACCATCTGAAAGACAATAGTTTCTGTTAGTATCAAAACTACAAGAAAAATCAGATTAGATAATTGGGAAAATTATTTAATCTATTGACAGCCACAGATGAACCTTTTGGGGGCTAACCTTGCCTCTATAAGATTAGTTCCCCTAATAATGCAGAAATTTAGCATATGAGTTTGGATTTGCCAAATCACCTTTCTAGACAACTGTTGGTTTAGAATCAGTACAGGCTCTAACTTGTCACTGAACCCAAGACCCTCCTTGGGTAGTTGTATCAGTAAAATTTTCATATTTAAATATATAACTGTACCACTACTGTACATGATGGGTCAAAACTTTGTTCTTCTCCTTCTTATCCTTGAGATTTAATATAAAATAAGTTTTATATTTTTATTATATATATTATGATAAAAAAAGAATCATATTTATTGGATTTTGTATAATTTCTTAAATAAATATTTTTGTATTATATTATAATAAAATATATATTTATATAGCATTTAAAATAATTTCTTTAAACATTTCTAGATGTTTTTCCCTGTTAATTTAGATTTGTTGTTTTATTGACTTATGATTTAAAGTTGGCTCTTCTTATACTCTAAATTATTTTTGGAATATTGGACCAGATGTGGATTATTCAAACATATATAAATCACAGTCATGTCTTTAATTTTTGCAATACCTAGTTTTCATTGTGATTTTTTTATTAAATCGATATAGCTCATTTTGCTTGGATTTTCATAATGGAGTTTAAATGGTGATATACTAACCCTGATGAAGGAGACTCCGAGGTAACCGCCGAAAAGCTGGAAGATGGTGTAGAAGAGGCATTTCTGCAAAGACATGTGGCCGAGAATGACTGCAGTCAAGTTGAGGGCTGGGTTCATCACGGCACCGCTGATCGGGCCGAAGATCTAGAATTGCAATCCATCATCAGTTTAGAACCTAATTTTATAATAATTGTCTAATTTTTTCATTGAAATAAATATTAACGGTAAAAAAAAAATATTTCATCATCAAGTCTTGAATTTATTCAGATTATGGGGTTATGTAGCAATAATGACAATTTACTTTGATGCCAGAATATATAATGATAATTTACTATGATTCTAGACTGTAATGGCAACTTAATATAATTCCAGGATATATAATGACAGCTTCTAAAGATACTATACTATAGATGATACCTTACTATTATTGTAGATTATAGAATGATATAGTCTGATAATTTAGAAAACGACCTGATCAGAATTGGAGGAGGAGCAGGGGAGGTGTGGTAGAGAGAAGGGAGTTCCCCACCTAACTGAGAGTCATCGCAGGTTGAAATAACTCTAAAAGTCTGAATAAAAAACCCGATTCTAAAACAATAACAATAATAGGTCCAAACTTAAGCCCAGGGATAGCAGAGCCCAACTCAAATTCACAATAATAATTCTATATGCTATATACGATAATGCTAAGGTATATCAGTAATAGCAATCTAGGTAATAAAGCTAGGTATTAGGGGAAAGGGCGTTACTTTCATTCTGCAAGGCTGCCCGGACATGACTCTCGCGCAGGTTGTATACTAAAGCGTCAGACTACAACTTACTATAATACTAGATTATATAATGGCAACATATTATGATGCTAGACTATGTAACGACAGCATACTATAATGCCAGGTGACAACTTACTATGATGGAGGTGGCTATTCCGAAGGTGAAGCTGATGACGGTGTTGAGATGAGATGAATCGGCGCCAGTGATGTTGCTTACCACGTTGCCGCAACCCATCGCCATGAAGACGGCAGTACCCAACATCTCAGCGATCCCGATCCCCACGAGCCTCCTCACCTTGAGCACGTTCAGGTCCGAGAACCCATCGTCCTTCAGAAGGCTCTTGTATCCTGGATGGGACAAAGAAGGTATTCCAATGAGTGTACAATAGCTGGTGGGGTATATAGGATTAACAAACATACCATGATAATTACTGTATGAGGTACTTCAACTATTCTGGACTAATTACTACTTTTTAATTAGGCAGACGCAAGGCAAGTAAGATGTGTTGTTCTCTTTCTTACCCGAGAGCATTGCATAAATCGATCTATATTAGTTATTCTTGACACTATACAAAATAAAAATAAAAAAACATGGACAAGAACGGAATTTGGTATCAGTTCCGCAGGTTGTCGCTTCGATCCGAGTCTCGACAAATTTTAACTTCTTACGTTTCTGTTTTACTATTCTCCACAAATAATCGTGAAATGTCGAGAAAAAATATTTAATTATGGGAAATGTTTATATTTCGGTAATCATAACCAAGAAATGAACGTTTCAACAAAAATATATCATACATACTTCGAGATGTTGGTTAAAACGTTTATTTCTTGCTGTCATGATTGTCGAAATCTGCACATCTAATAACTACACTCTTTTTCATGATAAAACTCATGATTTTTTTCATTTTCGAGAGTATTAAAAAGGAAACGGATGAAAAGTTAAAACTTTTTGTGGCTTAACTCGAAGCCACAACCTGCGGAACTGATACCCGGAATTTCAAAAAATAAAAAGAAAGTCATACACTAAACATTTCTTCCAATTCTAACATCAACTTCACTACTAAACTAACAATATTAAAGTATTACTTATTTGAATACTGTTAAAAAAGTATTCGAAGTACATACCAAACCAAGAAGAAGTAGGAAGTAGAAAGGCCCGAAAAAACTCAGAGAAGAGGATAGTTTTTTTGTGTTATCTTTATCTTTTTAGGCATTCGTTCGTTACCGAACCCAATAAATTTACTCGCCCATCTTAATCTATGTGAAGCTATCACTTGAATATTATAAACTGGGTGCATGCATCGCATTCCGCGTGATAAGTGCATCCCTTTCCTAAAGGAAAATTCCGCGAGATCTTCGGAGAGAGAGTTCGCCGTAAGTGGCCTATGGTTTGGGTCTCGCGGAACGATTCCGAAAAGAATATAGTGCTTCCTCGATGACCTGGGTGTCAGTGGCAGTGCTTGCTGAAAATATTATACTCGACTCCCTGGGGATATAATTCACCATCATATATATAATAAAGCATTTCTCTCTCTCCAGTAGTCTCATCCTTTTTAGGGAAATACGCAACACAACTTTTCGAATACCTAAAGACGTTATTCACCCTTAGCGTTATGAGGTACTGTAATTTAATAAATTACTACGAATTAATCTGCTGTTGAAGTTACCTAAATATTCGTTTTTAGGACGAAAAGGACTATGTTCGTTCTATTAGTGCCTAAAGCTAGAATTAGTCCTGTTATGTAGAATAGACCTTGTAACTTGTAAGGATTCCAACCAACAAGTAGAGAAAACAATGGAAACTACTGTTGACTGAATTCTCACCGTTTGTTGATATCACATTGCTCTATAATTGGAAGAGCGATCATGAGATAACCATTTGGAAGGCAATTGAAAAGGACTGGAGCTCGATGAGAAAAACATCCTGATAACTACAGAACGATTTAGGATGTCATCTTTTAGTAATCGCATTATTTCTCACAAGTCGAATTTGTAACGAGTTATAAATCTTTTGGCGAGACAGCAGGAGACAGGGTTTAATAAACTGTTGCTACACTTAATGTGATGCGGAGGATACATCTCCTCGTTGGGGCGATGTGTTGCGCAAGGCAATCCGACCTGAGTGCTCTTGTCTCGGTACCTTGTTATGCAACACATCCAAGGGGGCTGTCGGGTGTTCCGTGTTTGTCTCCAAACTTCCTAAATTATCTTCAGTCCAAAAAAAACACCGTTTTAAATGGAAAATATATATATATATATATATATATATATATATATATATATAAAATTACCTTATATTTATTTATACAGTTTTAAAAATATAATTTGATGATTTATAACAAAAAATTGCTTATTTACCGCTCTCGTGTCTTTTTGTTAGTTCCTGGGTTATTTTTAAACCTAATTACCGCTGTCATCATTCTTCGACGTACTAGATTTCCGCCCAATCCATTGAACCTGATGCGAAATATAACCGTTTAGTATATCTTTTTAGGTCTTATAATGTTTTATAATTTTAATTTCTTGACGACCAAATTAGGACTATTGTTGACGACCATTTTTTACTACTGAGGTTTATGTAAATACTCAGGAGATAAGGGAGCGATTTCTAATCAGTTTTCGTACTAATTGTGAGTTTTGTACTAATTATAAATGCTCTTTATCTGTTCGTTGCTCCTAGTTAGCTTTGAAATATGGAAATAGAAATTACCTGATAAATTCTTAGAATATTTTTTCTTTTCAATAAGTTAATTTTACCAAAATATTTTGTATTACTATTCTAAAATAAATAAAACTTAAATAAGCTCTGAAATACGGCACCATTCTTATGACAGACGATTCCTGTTAACCTTTACTTTTTTATTTAACTATTTTTCTGAGCAGCAGGGATAACGGTAACATAAAAAATGTATAACAAAAAATTTAAAAACAAAACAAATATATAATTATCATAATTAATATTCTTTTAAAATATTTCCCCTTTTACTAAATATTTCAGTAGAGAGGGACTCTTGATGAGCTGCTATAGTACTCTTTTATTCAAAATTTACTTTTATGTATATTTTTACAGAATTCACCTCCCCCCAGTTTTACCACATATATATATATATTATATATATATATATATATATATATATATATATATATATATATATATATATATATAATTCATTATTTCAACTACTTTTTTAAATGGAGTCAAATGAAACCGGTTTATATTAAAAGAGAAATATATTGCTTCGCATATTTTATAAAATACTTTTATTTCAGAGAAGTAAAATGCGGGGGTATTTCAAAGCATAAATTCTCATATTTTATCCTGAATATGAAAAGCAGGGAATGCTAAAGATTCCGTTTATATTTGAGAGGTAGAGAAAGAGTCTTAAAAACTCTATTGACAGTGTAATAGTTGAATAGAACTTAAAAATACATTTTTTATTGAAACAATTAAAATTATAACTCAAAGTCCCCAATGAACCAAATTTCCTGCAGAAAATATGATTTTTCATTTTTTTAAATAAGAATTTTAATTTTTTGTAATATAAGTTACATCGGTTCATTATGTAATTATCCATGAATCTTGATTAAAATTGGTTCAGTATATTTTAGAAAACAAAAAATTCAGAAGATTTCATTTTTATCACACCTCTTAAAATTTCAGATTACTACTTATGAAGTCGAGAGCAAAAAATAAGCAGGAAACATTCAATAAAACTTCAATTTTTTCACAGATATTCTACTATTTAAATATTTATAGCATTATAAAATAAAATAGAAATTTCAAAATTAAAACAAACAAATTAAAAAAAAATTGATTTGAAGCATCTAGACTAGTAAGCTTGGCAAGCTGAGCTGTTTGCAGCGATTGGCACAACTGTTTTTTAAATTCGACCAAAACTCACCAAACTGTGGGACCTCATCGTTTCCCTTCTCAGCTGCGTCAACTTCATCTGCAAATAACGCAATTTTGATAAGTTTTGAACAAACAGTTTATTTTTGTAAGATTTTTGGCACTTCTTTTAAAATCTCGAAATTCAATATATGAATTCTAGAAAAAACGTTTATTCATTAGACATTTGAGAGTCTATAAACTAAGGAAACGCAACCTGGCTTTCAATATATTTTTCTCTATGGGAGCGTGCAGGCTATATTCCATCCGTTGATAACAGGACCACAACGATATACGTTAACTTTTTGCTATCTACCTGGTTCTCAAGCTGGACAACAAAGCAGAAAAACATCTCGAAAAATCCTTACTGGCCTTAAAAGAATCTCTTTATTTAGATGAATTACTTGGAATAAATGAAGTACAACGCGTACTCCGAACGCTTAATAAGCAAGATATGCTATCTGTTGAAAAGGAAAATTTCCAGAAACGTATAGAAAATAAAAAAAATATAGGCCCAATCCATTAAATTCATGATAATTTTGTCATGTATCGTACAGATGCATTGAACTTGAACTACTCAAAAGACATCATGCTGTTGAAAAAGCACTTCAATGGCTACCGTAAGATAGTAAAACAAACAATATTCTTTCGTAAAATTCAAAGTACTTCAACGACAGAAACCTCAGTTTGTTTTTTGTTGACGGTTAATTCCAAGAAATTATAACTCATAAGTCAATTCTCAGTTCAAGAATTGGTCGTGGAGACCATACGCACACTAACCCTACCTTGGATAAACGTTTATACAGAAGATGGATCTTCAGAAGGAACAGAAGAAACGAAGGTATTGTAGTCTACTCATCCTTTTTCCAAATCCAAGAACCTTTTGGAAAATGAGCCAAACATCTTGAAATTTAAGTCCGTACCGTTTTCCTAGTTCTAAATGAGCTTGAAGAAGCAAACAAATATATAATAGTAATCCCAGTTTATTCACCAGCAATCTTGGTATATTGACCAAGCAACGTTTCGGTTAACGCGCCACTCTGTAAGGAGACCTAAAAGAAACTGGTTCTGACTATTAGGAAGGTTGTACTACAAAGGATCCGGAGACAGAACGAACTGTGTGACAGTGGGGGAACAAATAAATAACAGGAAACGGACAAACATATCATCGAAAAAGAGCAGAAATAAAGAACATTCTGCAAGAAAAACTGTTAAGCAGATAAGTGATATTTTTAGAAATACAACAGGCCGTGCTTTTACTGGGGGAAGGCGGGCGCTTTCCCATAGATAAACGACGAAAACACGCAGTAACAAGATGAAGAATGAACACCGGGAATGATCCTCTGGAAAAAAATAAAATTAAAAGTTTCCATTGGATGAATGTTTTAGAATCCCCTGCCGTAAATATATACACAATAAAATTAAGAGGGAATATCAGCGAACCGTTTCAGATAAAAACAGGTGTGAGACAAGCGGACGGAATTTCACCTGTTCTCTTCAAGGTTGTTCTCGACAAAGTTATGAAGACATTATGGGAAAAACAAGCATCCGGAGCTTAAGTAAAAAATCAGAAGAGTAATATCCTGGTAATTTTGCGGATGACAGCCCTGCTGGCAGAGTCGGAAGAAGACGCAATTAGGCAAATAAATTCATTGAAGAAAGTAGCTGAAAAAACTGGGCTTGAAATCTAGTAAGAAAGAAATGAAAACAAATTTCGGTATAATTCAGGTGGTTAAAAGTTTTAAATATCTGGGCGAAATAATAAGCAGAAACTTGTCTGAAAAGGAAAGTATGGAATTAAAAATTTGGAGAATTTATGCTACTTAACGAGTAGTATGTATTAAAAAAATGCCTCTCCAAAAAGGCCAAAATCAGGCACTACAATACAGTGGTAAAACCAGTGATATTGTACGGGACAGAGACTATGTGCTTTCCCAGTTTAGATAAACTTCTTAAAATAGAGAGAAGGATTCTTAGGAGAATCCACGGCCCAAAGTAACACCAGAAGGATACCTGCTGAAATCTAACAAAGAAATTTACTTTGAAATGAATGACTTGGAAACAGAAATGGGAGTTAAAAGACTCAAATTTTTTGGTCACATGATGAGATGAACGAGGAGAGACTAAACAAAAAAATGTTCACCAAAATTATAGGCTACAAATTCAAACATGGATACACAGAACAAAGAAACACGGCATTACACCAGATTTATTAGAAAACCAAACTGAATACCAAAAATTCCTCAAAAATGCGGTTCTGGTGGCAGAAAGAAAAAAATTTCCATCTATGACCTGGACAGAAGAAAGAAAAAAAGCCTTCAGTGAAAAGATAGGCGGAGAAAAAACTGAAAAAAACACCCTGCATCATAATCGCGTAGTCTTTCATAGCTGTTTCGCGTCAAATAAATTAATAAATTATGCATGAAGAAAATACTGATGATATCTCGTGTAAAATTCCTAAATTTTCATACACTACCGTGAAAGCTGGTTTTGGACTATATTATGATGCTAAATTGCCAGCTTGCAAGAATGTAAATGAGGCTTAATTAATAGTTAAAAGTATTAATTGTGTTATAAAAATAACTCTTTTTATTTATAATAATAAAACTTTGTAGGATATGACTTAAACTACAACAATAGACTCACCGCTCAACATTATCTTCAATTAACTCTCTAATATGATTGATTGATGTACGTCAACCGTATTTATACAGTTTTTATTAAACCGAACCTTTTTTTAAAAATCAAATAGAAATAAATATTCTATTTACGTCAAACGGAGGGAAAAAAGAGTTTTATCAAGACCGTGTTGAAAAAAAAAAATACAAATGTTTTTATTTCAAACGGATGTTAAGAAATGTATATTAGGCCATCGGCCAGGTGTTTGAAGGTCGCAAAAAATTGAAGAGAGTTGCATTTTTGATATGTTGTAAAGGTCATATCTGAGTAGTTTAAATCCAAGTTTCCAACCGAAAACGGATGGGAAAACTTTTGGTGGCCGAAAAACCTCGGTAGACTGGGTGGCTCTCCCGCTGCATATTCGTGCTTACTAGTACTATCATTATTTTTTGTATAGGTAATTTACAATTAAATATTAATACTTCGCAATAAAAAAGCAGTTTATTTTAATTAAAGTAAAAGTTGTTGATTCGTGGCGTACAAGGCTATTTTCTTAAAACACCCACTTTTCCCGATTTTCCTTTTTTAATTAACGAGATTAAAGAGAAATATAACACCTACAGGCCTCGGTCCTGCCTGTGCTCGGTGCGTAGTGCTTAAATTAAAGCTAATTAAATTTACTACAGCTTCATTCTTCATGACTTTCATCGTAGGATCACTCCTTCGGCCGGTGTTCCTCACGAAATTGGGCCAAAACTTAAAATTTGGACTTTTGGAAAAAATGACCAATTTTCAAAGGGACGTAACTCAGAATCTATTAGAGCTATAGAGACGCGGTTGGATTCAAATTAT